>OY723408.1:23849025-25049025 GCA_963210345.1 Inga oerstediana
AACTCACAAGTTTAGTTGGGCACTTGTGAAGCCTTTTATAATTCTCTCTCCGAGATATTCCCCCTTACAGCAAGTCTTACGTGCAGAGCAAACCCAAAGACGTTTCTTCCCTGCTTACTCGTGCAAGTCTTATGAGCAAAAATGTTCTCTCCTGCTTACACCCTTGTAAGTCTTACGATCAGCAACGTTCTCTACTGCTTGCACCTTGTAAGTCTTATGATTAGGAAGTCTTACTGGTAATTCTCTTTACAGCTTCTCTCGTAAGAAAATCAACCCTCTCAAGGTCCCTCTACCTTGAGATCAATTTAGAAATACAAGTGTTTACAAACTCTCTCACATAGTGGATAAAATGCTCACTAAAGTACAATATAAATAACTCTCTCAAATATATATGATATAGAAAATAGATAAGAACAGAGTGTAGTTGGCTTGGAGTAGATGATTCATGATATGAGCATGTTTGCGTTGTTGTATTCTCGTTGTTGTTTTTGAACTTTGAATGCTCTTCTATTTATAGTTGATGAAGATTGATGACCGTTTGAGCATTTTAACATATCCATTGGAGTGCGGCTGCTTCTTTTGTTCGTTTGCTTGAGTTTGAAAAACTAGCCTTTAGAAGATGCTCTGCTTCCGTAAAGTCAACTCTTTTCTCTTTGCAACATCTCTTCATTGTATTCTTGGAGAAATATATTAAACACTAATACAATGAAGTGTTAGAGTGATTGGAAGCAAGATGGATGAATTACATAATCAATCCATTGATTTCCAGAATCTTTGTAACGTTGCCCGTCGCATTACTCGAGTGGTCACTTGAGTAACCTGGGTCATTACTTGAGTGATTCCTCAAGTAATCACCTTTAAAATCTGGCTGAGAGCATTTCCAACTTCATCACTTACCTGATTACTCGAGTTCTCCCTCGAGTAAAGCTTCAAATAACTTTGGAGATTACTCGAGTGGTGCCTTCGAGTAATGTTACACATTTCTTGGCTGAGAGCTACTGGATTATTTCTTCTCTGATTACATGAGTGATCCCTCGAGTAATATCTCAAATAACTCTGCAGATTACTCAAGTGATCCCTTCGAGTAATCCTATACAATTCTTGACAGAGAGCTTAGCTTATTGGAGCAATTTCTCACACATTACTCGAGTGGTCCATCGAGTAAGGTTTCAAATAACTTTGCATGTCACTCGAGTAAGCCCTTCAAGTGATCTCTTCATTTTGATCCAAAACATTGGAAATTATATATCAACGGAAATCTCTCATCATCTACGTTCCAATGCAATAAGAATCACTTCCAAACTCGTTGTATACAGAAAGTTATGATCCAATAAATGTCTACTGTACTTAGACAATGTTTGAAATCACTAGCAGCAATTTCCAAAAGGCATAAATCTTAGTATATAACTTTAAATGTAACAAATTATATATCCATGGAAAGCTCTTTAAGTCTATTTTCATATGGATCAAATTTTGTCTCAATTCGATGTGTAGTTTGAGAGTTATGTCCAAAATACCAAAGCTTGTTCTGGTAAGAGATGCTGATTCATGTGTCAACTTCAATAGATCATAGATTTCTCACATGAACTCCTTTTAATGTGATGTTGGTGTCCATAGTTCGAGTTGGGAGTCTAGTTTCATATGCCACTGGTTTCAGCTCAATTGGATGTGTGGTTAGAGAGATATTACCAAAATACTGAACCTCTATTCTGCTATATAAAAACAAAGTGCCATTACTCGATGGAGCCCTCGAGTAATCTGAGTAATCTTTCAAGTAACTTTGCAGATTACTCGAGTAATCACCTCCAAAATGAGGCAGTGCCATATTACTCGAGTAATCATCTTTGGAGGTGCCATAACTTTCATATATATCATTTTAATTTCGTATTGACCCATTTCAACCTCCGGTATCACTTCTAAGAGCTTGAATCTTGATATTCTCATTTGATCTTGCAAGTTTTTCTTTCTTCTTCTTTCTTCAATCTCTTTCTTATTGTTTTTCCTCTTGATGATCATTGTTATTTTATGAGGCATTATAAACAAAATAACATTAACCCACCGTTAGGTTTGTGACTAATCTACAATATATACAACATTAAATATAGTAGTTAGCCAATGTAAAAGATAAGTATATTATGCAAACTTTTTGCTGTTAATATTTGACATCATCAAAACTATTCATATCTAACAGAATCAAGAGAGCATTTTTATGAAGGCTTTTTCTTCCCTTCCCTTCATGCATTTTCATTCAACATAGAGAGAAAGAGAGAAAGAGAGAGAGAGAGAGAGAGAGAGAGAGAGAGAGAGAGAGAGTTTGGAAAAACTTTGAAGAGTTAGAGAGAAGAAAAAGAAGAAATCTTAAGGTAAGATTGATTCGTAAGCTTTTCTTGTAACATTTCCCTAGATCCTTCTCTAAGCCTTGTTTTTTCATGAATCTATGATCTTGAAGACTCATTCTTAGCTCAAGGAGAAGAGAGAGAGGATGCATATAGAGAGAGAAACCAAGAAGCCTAAGAGGTAACTACACCAAACTCAAATCTATACTTGTATGAAGTTGGTTTTGAAATTTGTTGTTAGTTTAGTGATTTTTGGTTGATTTGAAAAATTGGAAAAGCTATAACCCTAAGGGGCTATGCTGCCCAAATTTCTTTGAACCATGGTTAAGATATGTTTAAATAAATTAATAAGGGATCAGAAGTGGAAAAGTACAAGTTTTAGAAGTTAAAACACAAAACTATATTTTTCCATTTTTCTTGAAATATTTCGTTTAGCACTATTTTAGGGGGTTGGAGCTAGATTTTCATGAAAAATATGGTTTCATTGGGTTCAGTGGGCAAAACTAGGTGGGGTTATAGTTGGGCACTTTTTCAGTAAAAAAAGTATAATTACGAAAACGCCACTGAAATCCCTAAATAGGGGCTGTCAAGGGTATTTTCAAAATTTGATAGTGAATTTAGTGAATTCGAGCCCGGAAACGGATTCCTTGGGCGAAAATACGTCAGGATAGCCTTAGTCAAAATTTTGGGAAAAAGTGCTATTGGGTTGGGTACGGCGGGGCCGGGCTAGGGTCCCGGGGCATTTTGGTATAATTTCACTATAGACTAATATAACCACAAGAAATACTATAGATGAGTCTAAAATGATACTTGGATAGGTTATGACATATTTATGGTACATTTAATATTTTAGGATTGAGCGAATACCGAAAATGACACGTTTTACAAGGCACACTGAAAAAGGGGTTTAATGAACTTCGAGGTAGGGATTACCATCTTTCATACACTATGTGAATCATTATATGTATTTGTTATTGTATTTCGTGATATGATTGCGTTCTAGAGGCACAGTACTTAGTTGTGATTTGCTACCCAACAACGGTATATCGGAAAATCCTAGTTGTGGTCGATGACTCAGTTGAGGTATGTTATCAGAAATCCTAGATGTAGTTGGTAACTCGGCTGAGGTAAATATATATAAATTGAATCGAACTTTCATTTTTGCCTAATATAGTGCATTGTATATTTAATTTTCACATTTTATATGTTGATCGTATGTCTCTATGGGGATTCTTCGGAATCTCACCCTTTTTCAAAAACAAATATCTCAACTGGTGCCAGCGGATTGAAGGGCAAAGGCGTGGACGCTGAGAAGTAATTAGCTTGTATCTCAAGATGAGGGCAAGATAGTGGTTATAATTAGTTTATGCCTTAGATATTTTGGGTTATTCTGTAAATATTAAGTTTTCGCTGTATTTTCTGTATATTGTTGACGAATGACGTGAGATTGTAAATGAATATTTCTATTAGTATAACTGTACTTTTCTGTATGCCCATTGAATTCCGTCTTTATTACTCTTTGAATATCAAAATGGAAACGGGTGTTGACAATAACAATATAATATATTTATATTATATGATAATTGACAAAAGCAGGAGAATCATAAGGATGCATGGATCCATAAAATCAAAGAAGTCAGAGAAAAGCTGTGGGCACAATGCAATAAAAGGAATGAAAATTAGTGTGTACGTGCATGCGTGCGTGTGTGCGTGTCCGTATGTGCATGTATGTGTGCATGCTCGTACGCGTGTTATGTAACCCCCTTCCTTAAAGGCCGAGATTTAAGTTTATAAGTACATAATTATAATGAATTAAAGACCAATATATAATTGTAATACCTGTTAAAAGTTTCATCCCCAAGACGGGGTTTTCAAAAACTTTTTCAAAACCTAGTCAACTCGGTCTTATATTCATATTTCAAACATACAACTGGTCTGTGCAATTCAATTCCATTCATAAATATTAGAGTGCAATAATAATTCTTGACACACTCGGGCTTCATTAATTAATCTAAGGGTTTACATGGCACTTTTGCCCATTTTCAATTTCCTAACAGGGAATTACACAAAACTATTCAAAATATACATCATATACAACAAATCCCCAACAAAAAATCCAAATGTCAATGGCATGATAACCAATTATCCAAAATAAAACTCCTAACTGGGAGCTCTAACCATCCCTTTGTTAGATATGAATAGTTTTGATGATGTCAAATATAGATGTCACGTATTAAGAGCAAAAAGTTTATATGATATACTTATTCTCTTCATTGACTAACTACTATATTTAATGTTGGATATCTTATAGATTAGTAAAGCCAAGAAAGAAGGAGATTGAAGATATTCAAGAAGATATCTAGTTAAGTTATGAAGAAAGATGATCAAGAAGATGATATTAGTCAAGCAAAGAAAGAAGAAGATTGAAGATATTCAAGAAGACATCTAATTGAGTTATGAAGAATGATAATCAATTCAAGAATATATCTAGTTGGGTTATGAAGAATGATCATTAAGAGGAAAAACAAGAAGAAAGAGATTGAAGAAGGAAGAACTTGCAAGATCACATGAGAATATTAAGATCCAAGCTATTATAAGTGATACCGGAGGTTTCTATGATCATATGGAGGTCGGAATGGTCAATTCGAATTTAAGATAACTTATATGGAAGTTATGGAACCTCCCCAAGATGTTCCCTTGAGTTTTGGCTCTCTGCCATGTTTTGGAAGGCATTACTCGAGTGGTTACTTGAGTAATGGACATGATCACTCGAGTAACCACTCGAGTAATCTGCATTTTTATTGTACTATGCTTTCGGATAGCAGGATAGAGGGTCGATATTTTGGCAATATCTCTCTAACCACAAGTCAGATTGATATGAAACTAGTGGCACATAAAACTAGACTCCCAACACGAACTATGGGCTCCAAGATCACATCTGTTAGAGTTGACACATGAACAAGCGCCTTTTACCAGAATAGTTTAGGTGTGTTGGACATAACTCTCAAACTACACATCAGATTGAGACGAAACTGGTGCCATATGAAAGTAGACTCAAAGAGCTTTCCATGGATATATAATGTGTTACATTTCAAGTTATATACTAAGATCTGTCTTTTGGAAGTTGCTGCTCGTGATTTCAGAGATTGTCTATGAATAGTAAATACTCTTTGGATCATAACTTTCTGTATACAACGAGTTTAGAGTTGATTCTTGTTGCATTGGAATGTAGACGATGAAATCTTTCCGATGATATATAATTTGCCATGTTTCAAATCAAAATCAAGAATTCACTTGAAGGGCTCACTCGAGTAATCTGCAAAGTTATTTAAAACTTACTCGAGGGACCACTGAAGTAATGTGTGAGAAAATGTTCCAGTATGCTCTCTGTCAAGAATTACATGGGATTACTCGAAGGGATCACTCGAGTAATCTGTAGAGTAATTTGAAGTATTACTCGAGGGATCACTTGAGTAATCAGTTAAGCAAAGCATAGGTACTCTCGGCTAAGAATTTGATGTTGTTACTTGAGGGAGTAATCAAGTAATCTGCAAACTTATTTAAATTTACTCGAGGGACCACTCGAGTAACCTGTGAAGGAAATAGATGCTTACTCGAGGGATCACTCGAGTAATGAAGTTGGAAATACTCTCGGCCAGATTTTAAACGTGATTACTCAAGGGATCACTCGAGTAATGACCCAGGCTTACTCGAGTGACCACTCGAGTAATGCTTCCCAGGTAGGGGTGGAAACATGTCAGGCGGCCTGTCAGGGTCCTGTAGCTTGGCCTGTGATTGGCCTGTTCAGGTCTGGCCTGTCAGGCTAAAAGGCCAGGCCAAGGCCAAAACAAAAGCCTATTTTGCTTAATAGGCCAGGCCAAGGCCTATTGACAGGCCTGTTAGGCCTGTCAGGCCGGCCTGAGCCTGTAAAAATATTTAAAAAAAATTAGATAAGGGTTAAAGGATAATTTTTCCTGAACCTGTAAGTTTTAACCTGTTTTCGGCCTGTTTAAGGAGGCTTATGGCTAGTTGGCCTGTTTTGCAGTGTGGCCTGTAGGCCTATCAGTTTGCTTAAAAAATTTTAAAAATTCAGGCCTCCTTAATAGGCTTCAGGCCAAGCCCATGCCTAAAAATTAGCCTTCAACAGGCCATAGGCCAGGCCTGTTGAGACAAAAGCCTGGCCTGTTTCCACCCCTATTCCCAGGAGAACAAACAACCTACTGAAGATTTCGAAAATCATGGGAATGATTATGAAACTCACCCTTCTTGTTTCCAACCAACTGAAACTCACTCTTCATTATATTAGTGTTTAATGCATTTCTCCAGGAATACAATGAAGAGATGATGAGAAGAGATAAAAATTGATTTACAGAAGTGAAGGTCTAATGTTCTAACGGCTAGTTTTTCAAACTCAAGCAAATAAATAAAAGAAGTAGCTGCACTCCAACGGATATGTTGAAATGCTCAAACAGTCAGCAATCTTCATCAACTATAAATACAGGAGATTCAAGCAGACAACTACAACACCAGCAAAAACACTACAACACAAACATGCTTATATAATGAATCATCCACTTCGACCCAACTACTCTATGCTCTTATATATTTTCTATATCATGTATATTTGAGAGAGAGTTAATTGTATTGTACTTCAATGAGCATTGTATCCACTTTGTAAGAGAGTTTGTAAACACCTTCAACTGTATGGGACCTTGAGTGGGTTGATTTCCTTATGGGGAAGTTATAGAGAGAATTGCCGGTAAGACTTTCTACTCATAAGACTTACAAGGTGCAAGCAGTAGAGAGTGTTGCTACTCGTAAGACTTACAGAGGTGTAACCAGCAAAGAACCTTGCTGCTTGTAAGACTTGCATGGATAAGCAAGAGAGAAAGGTCTTTGGGATTGCTCTGCTTGTAAGACTTGTCGTAAGGGGGAGTATCTTGGTGAGATATTTGTTAAAGACCTCACAAGTGCCCGACTAAACTTGTAGGTTTGTAAAGGCTTTTCTTGTGCCCAGATTAAACAAGAAGATAGTGAATTTGAAAATCTCAGGAGAAGCCTGGGGACTAGACATAGGCCATCACACATTGGACTGAACCAGGATAAATCACAGTTTACATATTCTCTTCCCTAAGGTCTTATATTTCCAGTATATATTATTTATATAATTATTGATTTATGATTCATTAGTTTCATACTTACTGTTTTCATTAAGATATAAAAAGTTTTCTAAAGTTCTTTAGTTGTTATATTACACCCAATTCACCCCCTCTTGGGTGTCAGCCGGTTCTAACACCTTTGTTACTACTTCTCCTTAGAATCACTTGCCCTGCCTGCAGGTTATTTTATAGAAAGAGTGGGATTCAAGAGAATCCCAGTAGTAACAAATCACTTATAATATGTACAATCACAATGCATGTAAGCAAATCACAATACATCAGCACAACAATGGCAGGGCAGGGGTAGGTGTGATTTGCATCACATCTACAACTGTTAACGCTGAAATACACAACAACATATTTTACATCAACATGTTTCACAACGGTAATGTTTCATACGGCATATTACACAGCGGTATATCCACAATAGCATATGCACACTGGCATGTTTCTCAACAGTTGTTCACACTGCATATTCACAACGGCATATCCACACTGGTATGTTTCTCAACGGTGGGTTCGCATGGCATGTTTCACATGGCAATTCAATGATAAGTCATGCATATAATGTATTATACACAATATAAGAGAAATGTCATTACCTTGATCTTTCCTCATGTGCTCTGGTACTGGTCTATCGCGTGCAAGATAAATATCAAATCCTATAACCATAATTAAGGACGAAGAGTTATTCTTTAATCCAAAACTCAATTCCAAAATGCTTAAAGTTGATAATCATTTAAGACCTTTAGGTGGCTACTAGAAGCCCAAATAGATGCCTAAAGGGTTAGAAAAAACTTGACTAAAGACCACCTTTCAGAAAAGAAAACACAATTTTTCAGGGGTTGGATGTGGCCAAGCCATCTACTTGCTGTTGCCAACGGATGGTCAGAAACTTTTGGGTCACGGCCAATATCCTTGGACCGCGGCCAACATCCTTGGACCGCGGCCAAGAATTGCTCAGAAAGTTTTGGACCGCGGCCAGCCTCCTGTGGGCTTAGGCCAGAAATAGTTTAGAAAGTTTTGAGCTGCGGTAGCCACCTTTGGGCTGCGGCTAAGAACTAGTCAGAAGGTTTTGGGTCATGGCTAGCCTCTATGGGCCACGGCCAATCTTTGGCTTGTTTCTTGGCTGATTTTCAAATGGTCATAACTTTTCACACAGAAGTCAAAATAGCCCAAACGTTATATCTATAGAAAGCTTACAATGTGAACTACAAAATTGAAAAGTTTCACAACATTTGAACGTCATTTGCTATCTCAAATTACCATGCAAAGTTGGGCCCTTGCATAGCATTTTACACTTAAACATTTCCAAAAGATTCTAGTTTTACACCGAAGGTTCCAAAATGCACAATATACACTACTCCCATATAATTTTTCACAACAAATCCATTGGCAACATCGAAACATCCAAAATCACATCCAAACCATTTGTTTTGTATTGAGCAAAACATTACACACAAACCACGAAGTTGCCAAAAACTCAACATTCAATGTTCCAATCCAATTCTATTGTCTAAAAGACACCACAATATACCATTTCCACAACAAAACCATAAGCAATTCTCACAATCCTAATTCAGGCAAAAATTAGGGGAAAATACTAAAAATTCAAAAATCAACCAATAGTCATAACTCATATAGCAAAAGGTAGCTAACACTCACCTCTTACACTTTCCCAAGCTTGGTTCTTATTTCGCCAATCTCCAACTTTTCTCAAGTACAAAAATACCTCCTCTTGAGAATCTAAAACCATAGGATGAAAGCTCTTAACAAGAGGAATAACTTTATAGAAGGATATTTTGGCATTCAAGGTCAAGATCTTTCCTAAATCTTGAGCTTTTCTTTTCTCTTTCTTCTTCAACAATGGCGCACAAGAACTTAGAGAGAGAGAGAGAGGAAATTTGAGATGAAGATGATGAAGAGGGAAGCAAAAATTCTACCCCCATGCCCATACCTATTCGACCAAGAGAGAGGGAGAGGGAGAGAAAATGATAAAAAAATGATCTTTGACTTTTCTTCACCAACCACTCCCTTCATGCATGACAACTTCTGCCACATGTCTTCATCTCGTGGAATCTCACACAATTAATCTTCCACTTAGCCACACTAACCAAATCCATTAGCTAGAAATCAAGTATTGACTAATTGGTTGGTAAATTTTCCATTCTCCCAATTTTGCCCCTGATTATGGAAATTCTTATTGAATTACTACATAACTCATTTTCTCATCCCATTCTCTATTTCATATGCTCTTCCCCGTCTTGAAGTTCATTTTAAGCTTTAACATCACAATTAAACTTAATTACAGGGTTTAGGCACTGATTACTGCTCATTCTAACCATAACTCACGTCGTATTCTCCAAAAGTGTTGTTTAACATAAATTACATTCACTTTTGAAGTCATTAGCCCTTAATCAAAATTTGGGGCATTACATGTTATATCGTGATAGAGACGCATGCAAGGAGGCAATGTATACCTTTTTCTATGTTAGGTGTAGCAAGAAGATGGTGTGTTCTGTTTTTTTTGTTGGTGACTGTAACACAAGAGCTTATAATTTAATAGAGGGAGATTAAAATTTGGAGAAGCAGAAGATCTATAGCACGGATGAAAATCCGGCATTGAATTTTTGTTCCTTTTTTCCTTTCTCTTCTTTTGTCTTTTATTTTATCTTTTGTTTTCTATTATTTTAGTCATGAGAATGTTTACTTTATGTAGCTAAACCTTGGTTTTGGATTATTTAGCTTAATTATGAATTAGTGAATGACAATTTTTATCGTTAAGGGCTTTAATATTATTTGTTGATTTAATTGTGTGTTTGATTATCCTAAAATAAGAGAAATCTGATTGGGACTAGTTTGATGTTTTAAAGGAGCTTAGACAGAGGGAATTTAGACTAGGCCTTCAATTAAATCATGTATGATTAGGTTTTCAGACTTAATTTACTTGTAGGATAGACATATACCTACTAACCCTATATAGTCTCATTAGTCTTGCACTTAAACTAATCCAGTTGAGTACTAATCACTTAAGACGTTAGGGTTTAACATAATTGAAATGTCTTTTATTGGATCGAAAGACACTCTTAGGTAATTAAGAGTCCTAAACTAGCAAATATAACATTAAATGGAATTAAGGGGAGAAATTAGACACTAAGAAGTAATCAAGACTAAAATAATACAAGTTACTGCTTAAGATCTAGAATCACCCTTATTCTTAGCGTTAGTTAGATTTGATTTTCTTATTTTAGTTAGCTTTTATTCATATCTTTGGTTTAAATTGTGTTGACTTAACTTAAGCAAGAGTGTAAAGTCATTGCTCAACTATATTGTTTGTATTAAGTCCTCGTTGGAATGATATTCTACTCACTCTTTATTACTTCGCACAACCCATACACTTGCGACGTGGATCAATTGTACCTTGAAAAACTTTGATAGGGGAAAAATTTATAAGCCTTTGACTTCACAAGTGTACGAGTTGTATTAAGTAATATAGAGTAAATAAAGTATTGTTTCTACAAGAACTTGATATCTAAAATTCAATTGAGCATTAATTTGATACTTTCGCTTAAGTTGAGCAAAACGAGGTTAGAATGAAAATGAAAAACATAATAAAAATTTCAAACTACAGTTATTTAGTGTTGCTTTTGAATGCAAAGAACACTACCAAGGACAATTATTCCCTTAAATATGGATTAGCTAAGTAGTTACTCTCTTTGGATTATTAACCCCATGAATTTGCTAGCCTAGAGTACTACATTACTTATTAGCACCTGTCGGACCACTAATAAGCCTACTAATTAATTAATCTATAATGTCTTGTATGTAATGCCCCAACATGTGTATAAGGGTTCATGACTCCAAAAGTGAATGTACACTACTACAAAAAACATTTTTAACGTCCCTTTTTGTAGGCCTTTTAATGTCTGAAAACAAGTGGACGTCTATGTAAGCGACATAGTAAAAAATGGCAATAATATTCGTAGATAAAAGGACGTCTAAGGCTTGGACTTTAGACGTCCCCATTTTAAAAAGGGACATCTAGGACTTTAGACATCCCCATTTTAAAGTGGGGACGTCTAAAGTGTCAGTGTAGCACTTTAGACGTCCCCAATCTAAATTGGGGACGTCTAAAGTGCTTTTTTTTTTTGAAAAAAATTGTTTATATTACAGATCTGGACTAAACAGTATTTAAAACCAGAAATCACATAGCATCATTAATAAAATTACAGATCTAGTATCTGAAATCCAAATCTAAAATCTACACAATAATAATTCCAAAGCTGAAATCTCATAGGCAGAAGATGAAAACAATAAGAGGAATTAGTAGCAAAAAACTTATCTCCTTCTATTATTAAAATTCATTTTCTCACAATAATGAATAGAGAAGAGCGACAACGAGAGATGAACCTCGTTTACTCAGCTGGAACGTGGCCATGAAGCATGTTTCAGAGTCTTGATCTACAAGCCATAACAACACGAGTTAGAAGATAACATAGAAGGGAAACCCAAAGAAAAAAGAGAAAGAGGATAAAATAATAAAAAATGGTAAGAAAGCATAACAGATCTGGAGGTGAAAAAAAGAGAGAGAAAGGAAGAAGTAAGAGTAAAAAGAGCATATAAAAAAGAAGCAAGAGTTAAAAGACTTGGTGGTACTGGCTCTTCTTGTGTTTGTACCAATGGAAAGAGAAAGATGAGTGTAAAAGTAGTATAAAACTGATAAATAAAGACTGTCAGTAAAAATTTGAATTATTTTTGGCGTCCCCAATTTAATTTAGGGATGCCTAAAGTTGTCCAGTTATTTTTTTTATTTTTTTTACTTTAGACGTGACTTTAGACGTCCCCAATTTAAATTAAGGACATCTAAAGTCAATTTTTTTAAAAAAATGAGGGACACCCTTTGGCGTCCCTCATATAAATAGGGATGCCTTATTGGGGTCCCTAATATATATGAGGGACGCCAAAGGTGTCCCTGATTAAAAAATTTTTAAAAAAAAACTTTAGACGTCGCCAATGTATATAGAGACGTCTAAACTGTGACTTTACATACTTTAGACGTCCCTATTTGAATTTGGGACGCCTAAAGTAAATTTTAGACGTCTACAGTGTGAGTTTAAAGACTTTAGACATCCCTATTTGAATTGGGGACATAGGGACGTCTAAAGTCTGTAAAGTCACACTTTAGATGTCCCTTTTTAAATTGGGGACGTCTAAAACTATTTAATTCTCATCCATAATTACAAAAATGCCACCGTGTTTGTTTTTACTTCACTTTTTTAAAAAGGGATGTCCTTTAGAGATGTAAAATCTATATTTTGTAGTAGTGGTAATTAATGTTAGATAAATACTTTCAGAGAATATAATGTGAATTATGACCCGAATTAGCAGTAGACAATGCCAAGACCCTGTATTTAAGCTCAATTATGGTGTCAAAGTCTAAATTGAATTAAAGGTGAAGGGAGGGCGCATGACATGAGGAAATAGGGTCAAATTATGAGTTAAGTTACAATTTGATTGAAATTGCCATAGTTAGGGGAAAAACGGGAAGAAAGAAATTTATCGGCCAATTAGTCAGCAACCAAAGAGGAAATTCATTATCAACTAAAAGATCAAAAGGTGTGACTAAATGGCTAATGGAATTAGATAGAATAATCACATGGTTGCATGTATTTGGAAGATACCCTAAGATCTTGACACATAGCACCTTATGATGGAGTCAAATTGTCAAAGGTCAACAATTTCAAACTCTTCCCTCCCTTTCTCTTCAAAGTTGGATTATGGGCTAGGAGGGATTAAAATTCTGATCATCATCATTTTCACTCTCTCTCCAAGCTCTAGTTGACCAAGGCAAGGAAGGAGGAAAGAGAAAGAAGCTTAAGGTAAAAGTGAGAGTTCTTCTTGGGATTTGACCTAGTAGATGATTCCTATTACTCAAAACCTCTTCTCTAATCTTGTTCCTCTTGATGAGAGCTTCATTCCTATGGTTTAGATTTTCAAGAAGAGGTGTTTGAGTACTCAAAGAAAATTGGTGGTTGGAGAATCAAAGAACAAGCAAGAGGAAAAGGAAGAGGAAGAGGTAAGTGTAATGCCTCAACATGTGATTAAGGGTTAATTATGATCTTAATGATGTAATTATTGTTAATATTGTTGTAAATATGTTGTAAGCAATGGTTAAGCTTATATTGGAATCTAATGATGATTTGGCAAAGGTTATGATAATCAGGGGCGAAATTGGAAATTTACTTACCGATGGGTTGGTTACTGAAGAGGAAACTCATTAGTAACTTGAAGATCAATGGTTGAGATTAAAATTCAAAAGAATCCATGGCTATGATTTAACTATGGGGTGAAATTCTATGTAAATGAAATCATGTGAAATCAAGGGGAAGGAACAAGATTGTGCCAAGTGTCATTATGAGGACCCTTAGATTAAAGTCAAATTTTCAAACCCATTTCTCTTCCCTCTCTCCTTCAAAGTCGGTTCTTGGGGCTTGAGAAGTGAAAAAAATATGCTCTTTCATTTTCTCTCTCCATCTTCCATTTTCGTTGAGCTTCAAGCAAGAAAAAGAAAGAGAAAAGCTTAATTTTGAGTAAGTGATTGCTTTCATATGCTCAAGTGTTCTTCATTAATATTGTTCATGCGGTTGAGAGCTTCTTTGCTATGTTTTTAGAATTTTGAGGAGTGGTGTTTTGGTGCTTGAGCACATTTAAAAGTTGGAGAAATAGAGATTTGGTTGTGGCAAGTGAAAGAGGTAATGATTTGATGCATTTTGATGGTTATGTTTTGATTTGGCTAAGTTTTGTAAATTCTGGAATTTTGCCCTGAATTTGGTGTTAAATGAAAGTAGGAATTGGAGAGAGTGTCACTGTTGATTTGTAGCTTATGGTATTTTGAGTTGATTGGGATTGATTTAGAAGTGGGATTGATTAAGGGCAAATTTTATTTGGGTGTGATTTTGGGTATTTTAAGGTTACCAATAGGTTCCTTATGGAATTTTAGGTAAGAATGAGCTTTGGTACAAGTTTAGGACCTATTGGGATCAGTTTTGGTAACTTTGGAAAACCTTATCAGTTGCTGCGATTCTGGCTTCTGATGTGCGTCACTCGAGTGGAGGATGAACTCACTCGAGTGCTACAGTAAATTTCTGTTTTCCTTGGTTTTCTCAGTGGTGTTTTTGAGTAGAAATGCAAGAGTGCACTTCCTGACTTGCAAGTGACATATGATCCCACTCAAGTGAGCATGGGCATGCTCGAGTGTAAGAAGGTTAGAGCTATAGGGTTGCATCTCAGGTAGTCACTCGCCGGTGGATGTACAAGAGTGTGTCCTAGCACTTGCAAGTGCTGGACCCTCGCTCAGGTGCATTTGTCATGCTCGAGTGGGGTTTTCCTTTGGAAGTGGTCTGTGTTCTCGGGCAAACACTCTTGGTATTGCACTTCCTGGTGCTCGAGTGCAACGAGCACTTCTTAGTCAAAGATGTCACTCTCGGCTAGGGGTGGAAACAGGCCAGGCCAGGTCAGGCTTTTGCCTTAACAGGCCTGGCTTGTTAAGGCACAAACTGGCCTGAGCCTGGCCTGTGGCCTGTTAAAGGCCAATTTTTAAGCCTGGGCCTGGCCTGTTCATAGGCCTGGCTTGGCCTGAAGCCTGTTAAAGAGGCCTGAATTTAAAAATTTTTTAAGCAAATCGACAGGCCTATAGGCCACACTACAAAACAGGCTAACAGGCCACAGGCCGAAAATAGGCCTCCTTAACAGGCTTCCTTAAACAGGCCGAAAAGAGGATAAAACTTACAGGCTCAGGCGAAATTATCATTTAACCCTTATCTGATTTGTTTTAAAAAAAATATTTTTACAGGCTCAGGCCGGATTGACAGGCTTGTTAGGCCTTGGTCTGGCCTATTAAGTAAAACAGGCTTTTGTTTTGGCCTTGGCTTGGCCTTTTAGCCTGACAGGCTAGGCCAATCACAGGCCAGGCTACAGGCCCCTGACAGGCCGCCTGGCCTATTTCCACCCCTACTCTCGGCCAAACACTTGCGAGTGAGGACGCTTCTCACTCGAGCACGAGTGCCCCATCAGTCGAGTGAGGCCATCTTCACTCAAGTGAAGTGACTAAAATTCAGTATTTTTCTTTCAAAGGGGGAACTTTGGGGTAGTGTCACCTAATCTTTTAGGCATATGTTAGGTTTCTAATAAGCACCTAAAGAAGTTTAAATGATAACCAACATCAAGTAAGATGAAATTAAGAACTTGGAAAAGAAATTAATCCAATGTCCTTACTTTTGGTTTTAGGCTTTGATATTGGCCGTACCCGTGAGCCGACTGTGCCAGAAGATGTCAGGAAAATGCAAGGTAGTGACTTTTTCTTTATACCATATGTGATGCATTGTATGTGCGTTATATCATTGATTTGTGATAGAATTCGTATGCTGCAACATTCATGAATATGCGCAAGCACCGTCATACCAATAGTCCCTGAGTAGCTAACAACGGATCGGGTAAGCGTTGTGTGCCTTCTCGACGGAGAAAGGGGATAAGGATAAGGTGTGACTTTGTGATTAGGTGAAAGCCTAATTGTGAAGTCCAATGGGCCAATTGTGAAAGCCGGGTAGCTGTGTGAGCTATAAGGCTATGTGTATGCATTGCCACGCCAACAGTTCCTGAGTAGCTAACAACGGTTCGGGTAGGGTGGTGTGCCTTCCTAGTGGAGAAAGGGGATGAGGGTGGAGTGTGATATGTGTTGCTGATGTATGATGATTTGCTTACATGCTATGTGTTTATGTGTGGTATGAATGATTTGTTACTACTGGGATTCTTTTGAATCTTACTCTTTCCTTTGACTAACCTTTCAGACAGGGCAAGTGGCTTTAGGGAGAAGCGGATAACCAAGAGTAGATAGGACTTCTTAGTCATATTTGATCAAGACCGTTGGTTATCTATTTCTGGAACAAGATTACTGTATATATATTTGTGGTTGTAAATATTGTTTTGATTTTGTAATCCCTATTTTTGTGAAATGTTACACCCTATATATATATGTAACCCGGGAGTTGTCGGGATTTTTATTTCTGCACCCTGATACGTATGAATGTGATTGAACTGCTCAAGTAATTTTATTCGAATATGACTGATAGATCAGGTTACCTGTGTTTTTAACTATTTTTGTGAACACCCTATCTCCAAGATAGGTGATTCTAAATGATAATCGGTAATTATTGGTCTCTATTTCACTTTAATTTCATATTTCGGATGTAATTACAGTGAGGGGGTTACAGTAAGCACAAGAAACTCCTTGATATGTATATTGTGGTAATTGGTTGAGAACTTGAATTTCTAGAATTTTGCCCTAAATTTAGTTTATATTAGGGTTCTAGAGAGCCATGGTGTTTTGATTGTTGAAATGGTGTCTTGTGTTGTGTTTTGGACAATGGAATTGATTTGGAGTCTTGAATGTGGAGTTTGGCAATTTTAAGGTTTTATGTTGAAATGTTGCCCAAAATAGAACATGTAAAAAGAGTGAGAATTTGGCTATTTTGATGTTCCTATTGGATTCTATGCGAAAAATTATATGGGAGTAGTGTTAGATAGGAACATTGAACCTTTGGAAATATTTGTTGGAAAATTGTAAGTTTCGGGCAATTAAAATTCTGTGCAAGGGAACTACTTTGCATAGTGTTTTGAAATAGCAAATGTTGTCAAATATTATAAAACTTTTTAGTTTTGTAGTAGACATTGAAAGCTTTAAAATGATATGAAGTTTGTCTCATTTTGATATGTTTGCATAAAGTTATGCTTGTTTGAAATCAACTAGGAAATATGCCAGTTGTTGGCCATAGCCAAAAAACATTTGACCAGTTCTTGGCCAAGGCTAAAAGGGTCTTGGCCATAGCCCAAAGCCTTCTGACCTGTTCTTGGCCTTGGCCCAAAAGTGTATGTCCGGTTATTGGCTGTGGCTAGTGAGTTTCTGACCATCTCTTGGCTGTAGCCAGAGAATAGCTTGGACGCGGCCAACCCCTCAAAATCTGCATTTTGAACTTCTGAAATATGGTCTGTGGCCTAGCACTCCCCAACCCTTTATGTAATGACCCAATTTGAGATTAAGGGCTAATGACCTCGAATGTGATTATAATTAGTGTAATTAAACACTTTTGGAGGTATGTGATATGGATTTGATATAAATGTATATGATAATTTATTAAGCATAGTTAAAATCAGGGGCAAGATAGTAAAATTGGAAATTTACCGACCAATTGGTCAGTTACTGAAGAGGAAACTCATTGGTGATTAAAGATCAATGGTTGAGATTTATTGTCTATGGGTCGGAATCATGTGCTATGCATTTATGTAAGCTCATGGAGGAAGTGAGCAAGATTATGCCAAGTGGCATTATGTGGGTCAAGTTCTTCCAGTTCTTGTTGCACTTCCATGCCGAAAGCACGAGTGCACTTCCTGATTCGTGAGTGATATAGGCCATCACTCGAGTGAGCATGGGTTCACTCGAGTGCAAGTGTGATGCCATGTTAAGAGTTGCTTTCGGCCAAGCACTCGCAGGCCATTTTTCAAGAGTGTGTTCTGACACTCGCAAGTGTAGTCTTCTCACCCGAGTCCTAAGGGTTGTGCTCGAGTGAGCTTCCTCCTCTAAAGTTGTTTGTGTTCTCGGGCAAGCACCTTCTGTGTTGCACTTTTGGGAGCTCGAGTGAATTTGGAGTCATCACCCGAGTGTAAAGTGTAATCCCCTGCCATGATAACCGTAATTAAGATTCGAAAATGCGTAATTTAAAAGAATTAGAGACCGACGCATACGTTTTTCTTAAATTTCTTTTCAAAAATTCATTCAACATTGTCTCAGATTCATCTTCCGAATCTAATTACTCTACGCAATTCAATACAATAGCGTTCATACATATCAGATTGCATAGCCAAATTCCCGGCAACTCCTGGGTTTCATACATGTATAAACTAAGGGTTATAAGTTCCAACTAAGGGATTACATGACCAACATCAACATAATATCTACATTTCAAAAATAAACTGTAACCCCAAGTCCAAAATAGATAACCAACAACCTAACAACACATCTCTACCAGATCCTAGCTGCTCTTGGTGGTTCGTTTCTCCTTGAGCCACTTGCCCTGTCTGAAATGTTAGTCAATGGAAAGAATGAGATTCAAAAGAATCTCAGTAGTAACAAATCACTCATACCACATGTAATCACAAAGCATGCAAGAAAATCATCAAGCAACATCACAGCATAAAGCACAGCACGCAGGCTGCTACATATGCACATAATCACATAATCCCATCTCCCGTATTCCACAGCCCCGAAGGCACGGTCCTCGCACCGTCAACACTGATGGGCCGCGGGTGAAGGTTACACAAATAGCCTTTCGGCTTTCACATAGTCTCATCCCCCGGACTCCACCGTCCCGAAGGTACGATCCTCCCACCATCAACACCGATGGGCCGCAGGTGATAGACACACAAACAATGATCAAACAAACATACCATGTATCACATATAGTATAAGGGAAAAGAGTCACTGATAAATCCCAAATTTAGTATATTTTATCCCACCTTATTCATTTATTTTGGAGATTATTTTAGGCTAATTTAGATTTATTAGATAATATTTGGATAATTAGCCAATTTTGGGAAATAATATAAATCTGAATTGATTATGATATTATTGGGCTCAAAAAGATAATATTTTAATTGTTATATTATGATTGGAAAAATATTTCCAATTATATGATAAATCACGATTTTATTAGATTCTTGCAGGATAAGGAAAAGCAGATTAAAAGATCCTACGGTGCAGAACTTTTCTTAGAAAATAAAAAAGAATCCAAGGGTGGAATTTTATTGGGCTTTCGGAATTTTAATAGGCCCAAATTAGTATCCAAAACTCTCCCCTCCCTTCTTAAAAATAACCTAGCAGCCACGAGATTGAGGGACTGAAGACAAAGAGGGCGGGGGCTGAGACTCACGGACTGACGCTGGGATGAGGTAAGGCGGGGGCCGAGATGCACGAACACACGCACGCGGAGGTAGGAGGCTGAAACAAGGAAGGACACAAGCTCTCTTGCTTTTTCGGCACTATTCACCTCAACAATATCTCTCGCCCTTTTCTTCAATTCACTAACGCACAGGTACAGTTTGTGTACCACCCACCAACTCACACATAAGTGCCACAACCATCGTTAATTCTCCATCATCCTCTACACCAATCTCATCATTCATCACATATGTGCGGGAAGGAGTTTGAGGAGGAAATATTCATGGAAGCTTAAATTCTTTTGGGAGGCAATTTGGAAGGAGCATGGAGAAAGCTAGAGCCTAGGAGCTTACACTTGATGACTACAAGGGAGTGTCTTTCTTTTATCTTTTTGATTCAAGACTTGAGATTGTTTAGTTTTAAATAATTTTGGGTTGTGTTAATTGAGAACAATCTAGTTTTAGATTGTAGTCTTATTTTTTATTTAGATTGAATTGATATTTTGAATTTGATTTGTTTTAATTGATTATGGGGATTTTTGTTAGCAAACCTTTGATTGTCAATTAGATTATTAATCGAGTTTTCATTATTAATTTAATTGTCAATTTAGGTTTAATCTCTTGATTGTTTAATTAAGGTGATTAATTGTCGAATTGTTTAATTAGGCAATTGTAAACATAATTTCCAAAATTATCTTAAACAATTGTGATTGGTTTTTAATGGATTTAATTAACCATCATTTTTCCATTATGAGTTTTCTAGTGGATTAGGTGTTATTGAGCTTGAGGGTTTCCCATGTTTCAATTAGGTGATTAAATTTATTAATTCCAATATTTCATCAATCCCTTTGATCTAATAAATTGAATGGCTAAGAAAGCTAAATCCATGTGAATCCTGAGTTGTCCCCTTCATCATCATAACTGAACTAACCTTTGTTGATTTTCTTAGATATTAGTTTATTTCTTTTCCTTAGGATTTTAATTTCCCTCTCATAAGAAAAACCCCAAAAATTGCATGTTCATTATTTAGGCTAATTTCATTCTCATATAGGTTTTAGAGTCTTTTACATTTTGCATTTATGTAGTGGAGTCTTGCATTTTAGTTTAGGTTCATTCCATTGCATTTTTTATCACCTAAATTCCATTCTAGAGAAAACCCACATATTGCTCCTTGGGAGAATGACCTAGGTTGCCACTATATTGCATTAGTAGGTTGTCCTAATTATTGATTGATTGCTTTAGCGACAGAAGCACGCATCAATTTTGGCGCCGTTGCCGGGGAGCAATGGTTAGTCTCTAGATTTGAGTCTTTAGGTGATTTCTTAGGTAGTTGTCATTTGCATTTTTGATTTTTTTAAAAAAAAAAGAAAAAAAAATTAAATTGATCCTATTATGGCTTGGAATGCTTCACCTTATGGAAATTTTTCATACACTCCTATGCCTTATCATTATGACTATGATGTTGAGCAGATATATGATGCATATTCAAATGTTAATAATCCGGGATGTCATGATTACTCAAATCATGGATATGTCAATCAAACTTTATTAAGTCAAGAAGAGGAGTCAAGATTAGAAAGCAAGATGGATGCTATGATGACAATCCTACTGCAGCAATAACAACAACAAATGCAACTACAACAACAACAACGACAACAAATTCAAGCTCTACATACTCAATTTAAGGAGTTGTCAAATGCAATTAACAATCTGCAAATTGAAGAATTAGAAGTTCAGAGTGAATTTCCATGTGGTAATGCACTTTCACCTTCTAATGATTTATGCCCTTTTTCTTCCACCACTTCAAATGATGGGCTAATTGATACATTAACTGAATATCCATGCACTAATGTGATTTCTGAATTGACTTGTTCCATTGATTTAAATCATGTTGAACCTTGTGACTCATGCATTAATGCTTATTCATGTGCCTCTTGTCCTATGAATTCCATTAATTCTGATAATGAGGTTGATGAAGAGATTGTTGTTGAACCCTCTGACACTATTGATTTTAAAGATACCCTGCTTAACACTAATCATAATGATGCTTTAAACAATGAAAATAATACCTCTACTGAGGCTATTGATACTACTCATGATCTTGACATGACTATTGTTAATGGGGATACTATTAAGGATAAGTGTGGGGGAAGCCTTGATTTGGATGTGCATTTAGATAGTAAGAGCATAATGCATCATGATGTTTCACATGTGGAATTTGTCTTGAGTGATGATTTGAACAATCATGGTGAGACCATTTTGAGTGATCACTTGATTCATCCCATAGAGAACTTAACTCTTACTGAGGAGAGTCATATTGATTTTGTGGGTTGTTCAAAATATTTGGAAGTTCCACCACTTTCTGTTGATCAATTTCTCTTGGGATCTTCCCTGATTCTTGATAAGTTCCTTTTTATTAAGCATATCCATATGGGACAAGGTACTGCTTAGTGGTATGATTTTGTGCAGGTACATGGATTGCTTCCTCCCATCCAGACACCTTCTATGCTTGAGTTGAAGTGTTATATGAGGATCTTAAAGAAGGAGATATTTGCTGAACATCGGAAACGAACACCACTAGTGCTTTCATGTGATTTACAACCAGACAAAGGAGAGAAGCCAGTTATACTACTTCATTTGGATATTCAATCTTTTGATATTCCGGTCGTACTCCTTCCTTACTCTTTTACTTGCATTGCTTGTTCTTGTTTGTTAGATCTATCTTTTGCATTGAGGACAATGCAAGATTTAAGTGTGGGGGAGGGATTTTGCTCCTACTCTTGGTTCTTGTTCTTTGTTTTTAAAATGAGAAAAAGAAAAATATTTTGGACTTTACTTTGGTTTTTGTTCCTTGTTTTCAAGAAAAGAAAGAAATTTTTTGAGAAAAAATTGCAAGTTTTAAGTAACTTCAGTATTATGCATCCTTGATTTGAAAAGTAATTGATCATGCTTTAAGTTAATAGACTAAGTGGCAATGGATTTGACTTAGGTGAATTTAGGCTAGCAATCATATAGACCTAGTGAGATTTTGAGCCTAATGCATTTTTTTTTTCAGTGTGTACCCCCTATCTCTTTACTTGATCTAGAACTTGACTTGAATCTTATTTGAGGCCACATTTTATGCATATGTATTCATAAAGATGATAAATGCATTCATTTCATTTTAGCCAGATAAGCCAAACAGCCTATCCTTTCCATACATATACCCTTTGTTTAGCCCCTTTGAGCCTATATTTTATTTTTTATTTTTCTCAACCCATACCACAAAAAAAAAATCCTACCCTTTTGAATGTCGTAGGAATTGAAGAGCATTGCATTATATCTATTTTGGATGGAAGAACACGTATAAAATTAGGAATTGGGTCATTGTGAAAAGTATGATATGTTATCTTGAAAAAAAAGAGCAATAAGATTCCGCTCCACTGGTTTAAGCTGTGCTTAGTAACCGGGGGTCTTCATACCAATGTTGATCTTCGCGTCAAACGGCTAGTAAGAGCTATGAGCGTGCTAGTAGCATATTGGTGCTATTGAGTTATAAATATTTGAGTAACCAGGCCTTTGTATCACCAATACACAGGTTCGCGTCAAAAGAATATATATATAACAGCCCAAGAGAATTGCAAAAACAAAAACAAAAGAGAAAAGAAAAAGAAAAAAAATAAAGAAAAAAAGAGAAAGGAAAAGTAATGACCCAGTTCAAGTGTGATTTGATTTCTTTCATCCTGTTTCATCCTATTGCATCATTCTCTTCATCTTCTAGGATATTCAACTTTGTTTCTCCAAACACTATACCCTTTCTTTCTTAGCCTTAGCCCCATTACAACCTAATTAAAGTCCTTTGGATTTATGTTTGCATTTGCTTTGCTAGTGGTGGAGAACTTAGATCCTTGTCAAGCCTATGGAAAAAGTACTGGATATGGTGGATTTGAGTGTAAACACAAGCCTATACACTTGTGAGTGATGAGAGACATACACATATCCTTGGTGAGGGATTTCTAGCTTAGATATTACTTTGTCAAGTAAATTGCCATGAAGTTTGTTTTCTTGAGTCATGAGAAAATCACTTGGATAAAAGAGGTGTTGAAATGCTTTTGTTTACTTTTTACTTGTGATTGGAACATTCACTTTTGAAGTTTTGTTTTATTTTGTCTTGTTATACTCCTTTGGTCTTGATTTGTTTTGCCCAGGAGTGCAAATGATAAGTGTGGGGGAGCTGATAAATCCCAAATTTAGTATATTTTATCCCACCTTATTCATTTATTTTGGAGATTATTTTAGGCTAATTTGGATTTATTAGATAATATTTGGATAATTAGCCAATTTTGGGAAATAATATAAATCTGAATTGATTATGATATTATTGGGCTCAAAAAGATAATATTTTAATTGTTATATTATGATTGGAAAAATATTTCCAATTATATGATAAATCACGATTTTATTAGATTCTTGCAGGATAAGGAAAAGCAGATTAAAAGATCCTACGGTGCATAACTTTTCTTATAAAATAAAAAAGAATCCAAGGGTGGAATTTTATTGGGCTTTTGGAATTTTAATAGGCCCAAATTAGTATCCAAAACTCTCCCCTCCCTTCTTAAAAATAACCTAGCAGCCACAAGATTGAGGGACTAAAGATACAGAGGGCGGGGGCTGAGACTCACGGACTGACGCTGGGACGAGGTAAGGCGGGGGCCGAGACGCACGAACACACGCACGCGGAGGTAGGAGGCTGAAACAAGGAAGGACACAAGCTCTCTTGCTTTTTCGGCACTATTCACCTCAACAATATCTCTCGCCCTTTTCTTCAATTCACTAACGCACAGGTACAGTTTGTGTACCACCCACCAACTCACACATAAGTGCCACCACCATCGTTAATTCTCCATCATCCTCTACACCAATCTCATCATTCATCACATATGTGCGGGAAGGAGTTTGAGGAGGAAATATTCATGGAAGCTTAAATTCTTTTGGGAGGCAATTTGGGAGGAGCATGGAGAAAGCTAGAGCCTAGGAGCTTACACTTGATGACTACAAGGGAGTGTCTTTCTTTTATCTTTATGATTCAAGACTTGAGATTGTTTAGTTTTAAATAATTTTGGGTTGTGTTAATTGAGAACAATCTAGTTTTAGATTGTAGACTTGTTTTTTATTTGGATTGAATTGATATTTTGAATTTGATTTGTTTTAATTGATTATGGGGATTTTTGTTAGCAAACCTTTGATTGTCAATTAGATTATTAATCGAGTTTTCATTATTAATTTAATTGTCAATTTGGGTTTAATCTCTTGATTGTTTAATTAAGGTGATTAATTGTCGAATTGTTTAATTAGGCAATTGTAAACATAATTTCCAAAATTATCTTAAACAATTGTGATTGGTTTTTAATGGATTTAATTAACCATCATTTTTCCATTATGAGTTTTCTAGTGGATTAGGTGTTATTGAGCTTGAGGGTTTCCCATGTTTCAATTAGGTGATTAAATTTATTATAATAAATTGAATAGCTAAGAAAGCTAAATCCATGTGAATCCTGAGTTGTCCCCTTCATCATCATAACTGAACTAACCTTTGTTGATTTTCTTAGATATTAGTTTATTTCTTTTCCTTAGGATTTTAATTTCCCTCTCATAAGAAAAACCCCAAAAATTGCATGTTCATTATTTAGGCTAGTTTCATTCTCATATAGGTTTTAGAGTCTTTTACATTTTGCATTTAGGTAGTGGAGTTTTGCATTTTAGTTTAGGTTCATTCCATTGCATTTTTTATCACCTAAATTCCATTCTAGAGAAAACCCACATATTGCTCCTTGGGAGAATGACCTAGGTTGCCACTATATTGCATTAGTAGGTTGTCCTGGTTATTAATTGATTGCTTTAGCGACAGAAGCACGCATCAGTCACTACCTTGTTCTTTCCTGACGTGCGCCGGCACAGGTTGCTTGCGATTAGGACAAATGTCGAACCCTATAAACCAAAGTCAAAGACAACAAGTCATTCTTTATTCCAAATTCTCACATTCAGAACACTTAAAGTTGGTTATCACTTGGACTCTTTAGGTGGCTACTAGAAGCCTAGACACATGCCTAAAGGGTTTGGAAGTACTATATTAAAGACCACCTTTTATTGTGCATCGTAAAATGTGCTAACCACTGGGCTCACAACTTGGTCCTACAATTCCAAAATACAATTTAGACACTTCCATAGTGTTTCTGGGGGTTATATGAGCCTATTATGAAAATTTACAAAAATGCCCCGGGGACTCGGCCCGGCTGTACTTTTCTCGAAATTTTGACATGGGCTATTCTGACATATTTTTGCCCAAGAAATCCATTTCTGAACTTGAAATTATCAAATTCAATATCAAATTACATCATTACCCTTGGCAGCCCCACTTTAAGGGTTTTAGGGGCGTTTTCGTAATTATGCTTTTTCGGCCTTTTCCGAAAAAGTGACCAACTGTATCCCCACCTATTTTTCGTTCCTGAACTCAATGGAACCATCAAATCATTGAAAATCCAACTCTAACCCTCAGACCTAGCCCTGGCTGAAATCTTGGCATACTTTGGGAATAATCGGTGTTTTTCGGTTTCGGCTCCGTAAACGTGTTCCTTTCTACTCCTAACCACTTTATTCATCATTACATTAGGTTACAACTAACATTAAGACCCAATTTGGGCAGCATAACCCCTAGGCCATATCATTTCCAAACTTTAAAACCAATGGCAATCCGGCGAAATTTCACCGATTAAATTGCCCACAGCAGCTAGAATAAGCAATATACGAAAGTTTGGAAGTTACCTCAAGCTCCCACTAGCTTTTCCTCAAGGTGGCTGAAAACCCTAGCCTTAGAACACCCAAATTTGTGCTCCACAAACCTTGAAGAACATAGAAGAATAGCTTAGGAGCGGAGTTATACGCGTTAGGTAAGGATTTACCGAAGAAATCGACTTACCGTACAAGTTCTCTTCTCCTTCTCTCTCTAGAATTTCTCACACCTTCTCTCTTTTGTTGCAGCTGAATATCACGGTTTTGGGCTGATGGAGGAGGTGGATGATGATTTAATATAATATAATATTATTTTCTAATTATTTACTAAATTTCCATCAATTTCGGATTTTTACAAAATTCTGGCAGATTTCTGCCCAAACTTTGAAAAATCATAACTAATTCTAGAAAAATCAAAATGAGGTGATCCCAAAGCTAATGGAAATATATTTAAGTCCTATTTATTGGAAAAATATGGATCACTGCATTTAACAACCTCAAAAATACAGAATTGCACAAAAGTCCATACTGCTCCAAAACAGATTCGAGTTTCCATCCCAAACTTTGGAAAATCATAACTCTTAGCTCAAAAATTGAAATGACATAAATTATATGTCCATTTTGTAGCTTGGCATGTGAAATTTAAGATTGGAAAATTTGAGAATTTTTAGACACCATTTGCCTATTTAAAACGTCCATACAAATCGACTGCCCTATACAGAGTTTCAATGGACAGAGTTTCCAACTTTTGCACAATTGTTCCCAATGGTTCCAATTTCACAATAAACACTCTCCCCACATGAATTTTCACAAGGAAGGAATTGGAATCATTAAAACATCCAAATTCCCATTACCCATTCTCCAAAAGTGTTTATTCAACAATAATTACATTCACTTTTGAAGTCATTAGCCCTTAATCACTTTTTGGGATATTACATAAAGCCCCATGCTCGATTGTAGTGAGCACTTTCTGGTCATGGTTGTTGCTCACTGTCAAACACTCATGAGTGAGAGCCACTTTCACTCGAGTGCAAGCCTCCTATCACTCGAATGAGCCAGCTGAAAAATCAGTGTTGTGCTTCCGAAAAGGGGTCTTTAGGGTAGTTTCTTCCAACCCTTTTAACATGTGTTTAGGCCCCTAATGGTCATCCTAAAGAGTTTAAATGATAACCAACTTAGAGTATTATAGAAATAAGTATTTGGAAAAGAGATTGATTGGTTGTCCCTAATTTGTTTATAGGATTTGACATTTGCCAGACTGTGAACCCACTGTGCCAAGGAGCATCAGGAAAGAACACGGTAGTGACTCTTTCTCTTATACTGTGTGTAAATAATTGTATGTATGTTTATCATGCATTGTGTTGCCGCTGCTGTTTTGTGATGCCTTATGATGCCTTGTAAAGCTTTTGTGATGCTTTGTGCCTTGTGATGTTGCTACATAGTATTTACCGCGAAAGCAGGCATAGCGATTACAGTGAAAGCTGGCATAGTGTTTATCACGAAAGCGGGCATTGAGATTATAGTGAAAGCTGTCGTATTGTGATTACAACCGTGAGTGTTGTCGTGTGTGGCGTGAGCCATGCATCATTGTGTTGCTGCTGAACATGATCTTACATGCTATATGTTTAAACATTGTATGAGTGATTTGTTACTACTGGGATTCTCTTAAATCTCATTCTTTTCAATGACTAATATTTCAGATAGGGCAAGTGGCTCAAAAGGGAAGCGGACAACCCAGAGCGGTTAGGATCTCTTAGAAACATTTTATTTGGTTGTTGGTTATCTGTTTTAGATTTGGCATTACTATATATATTTTGGGTTGTAAATATTATTTTTGGATGTGTAATCCCCTATTTTGGGAAACCATACACCCATTTTATATATACATGTAACCCGGGGTATGCAGGGATTTTAGTTGTGCACTCTGATATTTATCAATGTAATTTGATTTCTCAAGTAATTATATTCGAAATGTAAATGTGAGACCAGGCTGAATATATTTTGAACTATTTTTTTGAACACCCCATCTTGAAGGTAAGGGATTATAAATGTTGATTTTGTCTTATTGGTCTCTATTTCACTTTAATTTCATAAACCATATGTAATTATAGTGAGGGGGTTACACTTTTGGCTTTTGTTTGAGCTTCTAATAGCTCTCTAAAGGTCTCAAATGATAACTAACCCTAAGTGTTTTGGAGTTAAGAATTGGAATAGGGAATAACCCGTCGTCCTTGATAATGATTTATAGGATTTGACATTGCCTTGAGCATAAGAAACTGGTGACTAAACAGGAGCGGAAAGAATAAGGTGGTGATTCTTTCTCTTATATCATGTATAATGCTTTTTATGTATGTACTTATCATTGAATTGTGATGAATGCGGATACTGCTGTGAATACAACTGTGAAAGCTGTCATTATTGTGCAATGGCAAGATTATATTGTATGAGTTAGCTTATTATAGCACTCGTCTTGTGATTGGCGGATTCTATGGAAGAATATGTGTGGGTATTCATATTTATGCTGGTCAGTAAGTGGACGATAAGCTTGGTGTATGACTAAGTCAAGTTTGAATTGTTTCACTGCTTTGGTCTTACCATTGTTATTGCTTATTATCCTATGAGAAATTTCTGGTCGGAGCACATTTACAAGGGATGGTCGTGGAATAAGGAAATTTGGAATTGAAATTGAAAAGGGAAAATTTTGAATTAAATTTAATAGAGGTTCTTTCTTTTGGATAATTAGGTAGCTATGAGAGAAAATTTCTTTAAGTCTACTTAAAATGGCAAATTGAATCATTTGGGAGTCATTAGGTGAGTGAATAGCATCCTATTATAATTTTTATAGATAATATTTTTATTACTTGTTATATTTTTATATAATTACAACATATTTTGAGTATGATGTCATCAAGGACTGCTTACTGGTCTTATTTCATTTTTTGTATTGATATTGAAATCAATAAAATTAAGGATTTCAATTATGTATTGATGTTTATTCTTTTTCAATTGGTTCATAGTATCATTCAGGGTCATACAGAGAATTGACCAGAAAATTGTCCAGATATGCTTTGTAAGCTTTCAAGCTGAGATGATTTATATTCTTTGAAAATGATTCTTGTTCATTGATACATGGAACTTGAAGGAAATCTGTTAAGATTTTGTGAACCTGGTCATTTGTTATGAAATATTTTGAGTTTTTTGTAACAAAAAAAAAAAATATTTTGAGTTTTTAGTGTTAGAAGAAATCTCTTTGTTTGCTGATGGTAAATTGGTCCCATGATTGAAAACATTTTGAGAGGACTGAATACGGAACACTGGTTACTAATTGTGGTATTGTTAGTTCTTGGGGCGCCATGGTTAACCTCGAGCTCGCTTGACATTCGTGAACATTGTACTCATTCTTGATATTCATGGGATTCATTCTCATGCTTTTTATTTATGGGTCATGTACCTACACTTGTTTCATAACCTCTTACTGCGTTTGTTTGGTTACTTACCCTTATGAACTGTGTCCATGCTTGTGTTCATAGCCTTGAGCTATGCTTGATTAGTTACCCTCATAGACTATATGTCTATACTTGTCATTCGTTCTGTTGAAGTCCTACGAGAAGATAAAATTTGGGATTTATTGTTCTTAAACTGATTCTGAAAAACAAATTGTTTTAGTACATATTTGGTATTATTCATTTAGTGATCTGTTGAAGTCCTATGAGAAGATAGAATTTGAGATTTATTGTTTTTAAACTGATTTTGAAAAACAATTTGTCTTATTACATATTTGGTATTATTCATTTAGTGATATTTTATATTGCTTTAGTTATGCTGATTAATAATCCTGGTTATGCATGAATCCTTTTATGGTTATGATTTGGTAATTGGAAGTTGAAATTAATTGTTATCTCTTGATTATAGACTTTCATCCAGTCAATTTATTTCTTTCATTAGTTTAGTTATTTTTATTAATGAGACATTATTTATCAGAAAATATTTTGGCTTCAGATAGTGTAGCCGAACCTGTTCACCTGCTAATCATTGAGGGTCTTTAAGGCTAAATTGGAGTTGAAGTGATCTCTTGAACAATCCTTCATTCAATGTAAAACTTAAACTCATGCATTACAATTTTGTAAATCTTATTCTAGGAGCTCCACATAAACTATAGTTAGAATCCTTGTCTTCGTTGTATGCTATTTATGTCTATCAGTAGGGAGCGGAGCTCTATTTAAATTGTTGTTGAATATTGTGGTAATATAATGGCACAAAATTTGGGAGGTCCCATTGTAATGGAGACTACCAAAATTCCTGCCATAAACTTACTATTTATGTGAAGGAAAATATAATTATGAATTGTATATTCTATTCAATATATATATATTTGCAATATAGATGAGAAATTTCAAATATTATAGGCTCAACGGATGTGAGTTTTCTCACATTCTATGTCGGTCACCCCTTATTTTTTTGGGGCTAGACAGAATCATTCTTTCATATTTTGACAGCAAATGTGAACAAAACATAACATCAAAATATAAGAGGGAAAAAGACTATAAAAAAATAATAAGAGAAAAATGAGAGAAAGGGAAGAAAACAGAGCCAGAAACAGAGTTAGCGTCCTCCTAGTCTCAGTCGTGTTTCTCCAGTGAAGATGAAGAACTATACTCTCCTCCGCAGCTTCAACAACGGCGCTACTTTACGATAAAGAAGACAATAACCCTTTTTCTCTCTGTTCCAGACACCCCACGGCTCAAAGAAGAAGAATAAAATTAGAAGATTGGGACAACAAAACAGATTTCCTTTCGTCCTCACTTTGATTGTGTTCCCTTGCTCAATTGTCACTCTCCCTTCTCCTCTATCTATGTCTCGTTTCGTCCCTTTCAGCTGTCAAGAAGATCATCGAGAACATTCTGGTGGCTGCCTAGAAATTCTTGTATCAACTTGGTTTACTATGTCATTTATAATCTTATCAATTAAAATACATCTCATGAGACAATTTGATACCTCCTAGATATTTAGCTAGTATATTAATAAAATTAAAAGATTTCACAAGATTAATTTTTTTATTACTTACGAAATTTTAATTAAGGGATTCATTTTTTAAAAAAAATAAAAATATGAAATATATGAACACCCAATTAAGATTAATATTAACTGAGTTGTTATATTTTAACTAGTTAAACTATAAATGATATGAGAAACCAGGTTCATATAAGAATTTCTTGCCTCCTCTTCCTCTCAATCTCGGTCTTTTCTTCTTAGATCTCCAATTAGTTGCTTTTCAAAACGCTGCCGTAAGACCCTTCCATTTCTTTCAAAATTTTCCCTTTTCTCAAGCGCATAACTAGATGGAACAGATAGGGGGAAAACGAATGAAAATAGTGTTTGTTTAGATTAGCGGTGGTGGAGAAGGAGTTTTTTTTACGTATGGGCTTTAGAAAAGTCAGATAGAAAAAAAATCAGATTGTAGATGTGATTCATGTTTGAATTGACAGTGGTAAAAGTGACTTTTTTTTTCTAATTTTAAACCTGTTTGGATTAGTGTTTGAAAAGCCTGTTTAGATGGGAGATGACTGAAAAGGGTATGAATCTTATTTAATACTACATATACACACACACACATATATATATATATATATTAGTTGTATATATTATAATAATTGAAGTTAAAAATATTAAAAAAAATTGATAAAATAAAAAAAGTGAAATTATTATTAAACAATAAACTCTTTGTGCCCTTAGCATTGGATCTCAAAATGGTGGCCCTGATTGTGATGACTTTTTTGCACAAAGACAAGGATCAAACAAATCCACGAAGGTGGCTAGGTGGGACAATAAATAGTTCCGAAACCAACATTCTTTCAAGTCAATGATAAAAAGGAAACACCTAGGCACGTGACGCACACTTAACTCTAAGGGTCCGTTTGGTACAACGGAATTGATTTTGATAGAAATGGGAATGGATATGGATATAGAAATGGAAATAGATATGGAAATGGAAATGAGGTTTAAAAGTATGTTTGGTATGTCATGGAAATGAGTCCTAATTTATATGTGAAAAGACCAAAATACCTTTATAATTAAAAAATAAAAAATCCCTCTCTTTTATAAGAAATTGAAAATTTTAGGCTTATAGTATGAAATTCTAAAGGAAAAATATAAAAAAAATTGAAACCCGGACCGGACCGGCCGGTCTGGTCCGGGTTCTTGAACCTGGGTCTCATCACAGAAAGGGCAAGATTGGAATTGAAGACATGGAATTGCAAATCTTAGCTATTTGGGTGGAATTGAGTTTGATGGAATTGGCCCCATTTGGCTTCCATATAGAATTAAATTCCATGAGCATTTCTTTGTACCAAACATGCACAACTCATGGAATTGAATTCCAATTCCATACCTTCAATTTCACCATACCAAACAGGGCTTAAGGAAATATTGAAGCAGTTTCTCACAGCCTAACGCTCCTCAACTGAGCTTCTATTAGAAGAAGCTCTTTTTTGCTAAAGCCTAGTGGCCCGGACGCTTTCCCAAACGGAATCTCACAAGCCAAATGAGCTTTTAGGTTCTTATTGAGCTTTTATTTATAGCTACCGTGTTCTCAAATAGGCTCTAAAATGAAAAAGTAATGATAACAATAATAAATTGAAACTTACTTTTATATATAAATATATATATATATATATATATATATAAATTTTCAAATATTATTTTTTATCATAAATTTAACTATTTCTATTTCTATTCAAAAACTATGATTTCCCCCAAAAAAAAAAAATCTCACAAATGATACACCAATTTGATTTGATCTTATCATAATATAATCTCATAAAAATCTCTCAAAATATTTCTTGATAACTCTCTAAATATTTTTAAAATATACTTTAAATACACAAAAAATGGGGAATTATCAAACTTCCAAAGCAAAATTGTTCCACCTCATCAACTTCCCAAGCAAAATATCCCTTTACCCTAAATTCAAACTCAATCATGTGCTTGTTTGGTTGAGCGATTGACAACCCTATAAGTGCTTATGCACTTAAGTCGAAACAACACTCCTCTTACATACTTACCTCGTATACCGTATATCACGATTGAAAAGCTACTTTTGAAGACTCCAATCACTATTTCAAACGAGCACCATATATTTTAGCTATCAAAGTCCCTTCCGATCAAGGCTAGCAATTGTTAGTATATACTCTCTCTCTCTCTCTCTCTCTCTCTCTTCTTGAATTAAAGGGGTAGGCACTATTGGTCTAAAATCACAAGTGAGATCAAACCCACGACGTTCTACTTATAGGGTAGCTCTCATGCCATTCCTTCTCATCTTTAGTATAAGACTCACTTTAATGAAGAAATTGAATCAAAAAATAAGTCTTATATGAAAGACCAATGTGGTATTCATTTTCCTTTATTACAACATAAAAATTCTAGGAGAATATAGAAAATAATATTGCCAACATTATATTAAAGTCATATTTTGAGAACAAAGAATTTTAGGGTTTGTTTAGCTCTATTCTCCGTTTTAATGTTCTTAAAACAATTTTATAAAATAATTTTGAAAGGAAAAATGATTGAATCATTATTTTAAAAAACATATACAATAATGAAATGAAGTATGAAACTTGAAAGATTGATTTTCTTTATTAGTACAATGTTATTTGACTCTTCTCTAATTTTGCAGAATAAAAAGTAACAAAACATTAAAACAACGTTTGGGTTCTTTTTTCTTTTGCGTAAATATGTAAAATACCTATATAATATTTTACTCATAATTTGTCAATGATCATATAATTTTTAAAGGAGCAAAACTACCCATAAACTTTAAAACTGACAGTAAAAATGTCACAACCATTAATTATAATAACCTAACAAGTGTTACTTTTTTTTAATGCATAACAATAGTTTGGGCCAACCACAAAAAAATAATGGTTTTTAGGTAATTTTAACGGTTTTGATATTTTTGCTCTCATTTTCAAGGTTTATAAGTAGTTTTGCATCTTTGCATAATAACATATGATGTTTGGTGCACTTTAAATAAAAGTTTATGAGTATTTTTGCATTTTTTCTTGTTTTTTTTCAAAAAAAATTTTAATTTTTTAATTTTTCAGAATAAAAAATCCATTTTCAAACATATTTTATAGTTTTTTTTCTATTTTCCATAAGAAAAATCTATTATGAAAATAGCAAAAGACCACCAAATATTTGGATAAGCTGGTAAAGGGTTATTCCCACTTAACCAATGGTCTCATGTTTGAGCCTCCCTAGACAAGTCAGGTTGCTAGTAACAGGTACCGGTGGATTAATCCAAACAAAGGTAAACATATATGCGAGACCTACCCAACTGGCCAATGTTTCCTATCATTATTTTCTTATCTTCTCCTACAAATTTCAAATTATTGGTCCGTATTCAAAGTTCCACAGATTGAAGATGCGGTCCAAAAGTATTTAAACTTGTAGAAAAATTAGCTGCCTTGAACCTCAAGTTGTTTGAAAATAGAAAAGTACGCAGATAAGGCCGGTACTGGTTGTCTTTCATTCCAAGGGTTTCACTTTCATATGTAAAAGAATATGAAAAAGAAAGGAAGAAAATAACATATTTCTGGTCTTAATTATAAGATAAAGTTAACTTTTTTGGAGAAATTAAAGAAGTTAATTAAATTATTTTAGAGTATTTATATTTTTATTTTTTTCTCCAAACTAATTAGTTTGACTAAAAAACTGATATATAATATAAGGATACATAACATATGATATGATTAAATAACTTATTTAGCTTCCTTAATCTCTCCAAAAAAAGTTAACTTTATCTTATATTTAGGACCGGAGCTAGTATCTTGGATGTGACTGTACAACCTTTTGTCCTTAATATAAAATCTTATTTATAATATAATTTACACTACAAACAAGATTTTATATTAATAGCACCGGACCACTGGGTTAAGTAAAAAGAGGATCAAGTCGGACCCTTAATGTTTCTTATCATTATTTTCTTTATCTTCTACAAATTTCAAACTATTGGTACGTAGTCAAATTTCCATAGATTGAAGATGTGATCCATAAGTCGTTTTAACTTGTAGAAAAATTAGCTGCCTTGAACCTCAAGTTGTTTGAAAATAGAAAAGTATGCAGATAAAGGTATTGGTTGTCTTTCATTCCAAGGGTTTAACTTTCATATGTAAAAGAATATGAAAAAGAAAGGCAGAAAATAACATATCTTGGATGTCCTTTTTATAGTGCAATTTATTACAAACAAAATCTTATATTAAGGACTGAAGGGAGTATATATATTTGTCATAAGTGGTGAATCAAAATTTTGAAGAAAAGAAAAAGAAAGTGCAGTTTATTTTCAAGGAGAGTTCTATTATCACTAAAATCAAATCAGCCCTCTATGTTTTTTAATCCTACTGTGTACTCCTTTCCTTTGGTGGTAAAGGTAAGAAGCTACTAAAGCGATTTCTTTTGATCTAAATATAAGATTTTAATTTTCTTTGTCCCCAAATTTATAAGTTCTTTTTTCTCAACTCTCCCAATCGATCACTCATATCAAGGGGTTTTCTATCAAGGGAATAATTTTTAATGCAGATAATGAAAAGGAGCACCTTACAGAAAAAACCTGCACACACTTCTTATAAATAATTAATTTAACTAATTTACTTAATATCTAAATTAGTTGTCTAGTTCCTATAATTAGAACTAAAAGAGTACTTTGTTTCTTTGCCATAAAAGTCAAATACCTGCAAACGACGCCATCTTCTGTTAGCGCCAAGTTTTTTACCCAATATCATAATCGCACTTACTTGCATGCTTCTCTACTCTACATATACAAATCGTTTTTGTGAAAGAATACCCTTAAGCAAAGTATCAATGAAGAAATTAACTCAAATCGCGGTCGTAGCCAGCCCCGGTTTCAGCCATCTTGTTCCGATTCTTGAATTCTCAAAGCGACTTGTTCATTTACATCAAGATTTTCATGTCACCTGCATCATTACCACACTTGAATCTCCCCCAAGTTCCTCCATAGCCTACCTTCAAACCCTTCCTTCAAACATAGACTCCATTTTTCTCCCACCAATCCCCAAACAAAAACTACCTCAAGATGTTATTCCAGGAGTCCAAGTTCAACTCACTGTGACTCTATCGCTTCCATATATTCACAATGAATTGAAGTCCATCAAATCCAAAAACGGCCTTGCAGCTTTGGTTGTTGATGGCTTTTCCTTGGAAGCACTAGATTTTGCTTCAGAACTCGACATCTTCTCTTACATTTACCTCCCCCAGGCTGCTATGCTCTTTTCACTCTATTTTTATTCATTAAATTTGGATGAGACAGTTTATTCAGAGTTCAAAGACCTAAAGGAACCCTTAAAGTTCCCAGGTTGTGTTCCAATTCATGGCAAAGATCTCCCAACTCCATTTCAGGATCGATCAAGTTTAGGCTACAAGCAATTTCTTGAACGTGCCAGAAAACTTCGTCATGCTGATGGAGTTCTCATCAACAGCTTCCAAGAATTGGAACCAGACACAGTTAGAGCCATACATGAAGAAGAAACCCAGAAGCCTCAGGTTTATCTAGTTGGACCCGTTATACAAAGCGGGTCAAGTAACGAGACAAACGGATCGGATCACTCAGATGATTGTTTAACATGGTTGAACAACCAACCAGAAAAATCTGTTTTATATGTTTCATTTGGGACTGGGGGGACCCTATCTCAAGATCAGCTCAATGAACTGGCTCATGGATTGGAACTAAGTGAAGTAAGATTCTTATGGGTTGTAAGAGCTCCAAGTAAAGTTTCTACTGCTGCTTATCTTGTTGATACCTTAAATGAGAATAATCCTCTTGACTTTTTACCAGAAGGGTTCTTGGAGAGAACTAAAGAACGAGGTTTGGTTGTTCCTTCATGGGCCCCACAAATTCCCATCCTTAAACACAGTTCGGTTGGTGGGTTTCTGAGTCACTGTGGTTGGAACTCAACGCTTGAGGGTATTGTTCATGGAGTTCCGTTTATAACGTGGCCACTTTTCGCAGAGCAGAGAATGAATGCCGTTTTGCTAAATGATGGTTTGAAGGTGGCTTTAAGGCCAAAGCTGAATGAGAATAATGGGATAGTGGAAAGAGAAGAGGTAGCAAAAGTTGTGAAGAGTTTGATGGATGGTGAAGAAAGTAATGAGATTCGAATGAGAATTGAAGTTCTGAAAGATGCTTCTGCTAATGCACTAATGGAAGATGGATCCTCCTCAAGGACTCTTTCTGTGTTTGCTATGAATTTAAGAGACAAGTAGCTGAAACTATATATCAAAGTTTAATTATTAAGACATAATATTATGGGAGAATCTTGAAAAGGAGCTTGGAAATTGGGAAATGACAAATGAGTTTTTTTTACCTAAAGTTGATTAGAAAATATCAAAATGTGATAAGGAATTCTCAACTTTTTTTTTGGGAAATGTCTAATCTGTCATTTCCCAATTTTTAGATTCTTTTTCAGGAATTCTCCCTAATATTATTGTCAGATTTATTTTGCTTTTGGATGTAATTTTAGTTTTTCAGTTTTCTGTAATAAGTTGGTATAATGAGACATGAAATGAATAAGCAAAATCTGTTACATTGTATACTTTGAAATAACTTATTTGTGTGATATAAAGTTAATATTATATATTGATAGCTAAGAAAAAATTGAAGGGCATGAAGTCGATATATAAAATATGAGAGAGATCCCAATAGACTCATTTTATTATAAATTTTAATTTTTATAATTCAAAAATAATAATAGCCCTACCCACAAAAAGTTCTGTGTGTACATAATTTTTTGTAATTATTCTATTTGTTAGAGTAAATATAAGTATGATGGCAAAAAAAGAAAAAGATAAGTATAATATAAATAATTAAATACTACCAAACATATACACAAAAATACTACCTCCTGTCCTAAGAATCAGTTGGGGATTGGATTTGGTCCCAAATGTAAAACCTCAATTGACTTTATTTTCTAATTTTTTCCTTAAAGTATGCATATTGATTGCACATAAGGGGTTTCATCTAATGATAGTCATGGTGAAAACTATGATATTTTAGGAAAATTAATCAATATTTGTTACAAATAATTAACATAACTAATTTTCTTAATCTATCCAAATTAGTTAACTAGCTATTATATTAAAGACGGAAGGTAATATCAAATTATCAGTTATTAGTACTAAGAACTATCCTCTTCTTCCTCACATCTTATTTATAGTTCACTACTACAAAAATCAAGATACATGATAGTTATTATCTATCAAACATCACAGGTTCCGAACTGTGATTTATTCAGTACCTATTATAATTGTTCTAATACAACACCCGTTATGTATTGAGGAGTAATGAGGCCATACTATGCGGAATGCTATAATGATAATAAAACGGACTCATGTAAACAATTGTTATATATACCGTAAAATAAATAACGGTCTCAAACAAACAACTATTATAAACTTTGAAACATACCTAATAGTGCTTTTTCAATAATCGTTATATAAAGTTTAGCATACATAATGGTCTTTATAATACAACCGTTATTTATTTGCTATAAATGCTAACGGGTTTAATGAAACAACCATCATGTATAGTGTATATATATAATGGTTTTTATGTAAGAAACGTTAATTTTTTAAGCAATTTTTTTTTTTAAAATGGGGATTATCCTTTCGATATCCCCCTGCAAGCATAAAGAACAACATTGCACACAAATTTTTGTGTGTGTGTGTGTGTGTGCGCGCGCGCGCGCACGCGCGTGCGCGTGTGTTAATAGAACATAAGCTATAGCCATACAATTTGGGATAAATCAAGACATTTCTGGCTTTGTGGCTAAGATCAATGGTACTCCTTACTAGGGTATGTCATATACAGCATCAAGCAAGACTTGATAGAGAAAGAGGGGTAAAACTTTACTATAGTACGCTATCGGCTCCTTCTCATTTTATAGCATATGGCGTTCTATAGTAACATATGATTCTCCTTCTCTATCAAATTTTGCTCTAGGCTGTATATCCCTTAAGCCTTTTACCATAGGGAGTTCCATTAAGCCTAGCCACAAAAGTTAGGAATGTATTGGTAAATCCCAAATTGGATGGCTATATAGTCAAGTTCAACAGCAAAGCAAAAACAAAAACTCTATCTAATGCATATATATTATAAGACGACGGTATACCTTTTTTTGTTTTAAATGGTATGACAATAAGGTAGTCAGGCCATGCAACAAAGCCAACCACATCTCCTCCCACTAGCATCTGTGGTGGCCACTGGAAGAGCATAGTTGGGATCAATGGCAGCCTTTATCTCTCTAGACTAACATGATTATGAGGGATAGGAAAGTTGTGAATCATGTCTACCCCTATATGTTATACATGTTGCCTATAGAACCGTATTCCATTTGGGGTTATTTGCCACATACTCAACTTGTGGAAATATTAGGACAAGTACGGTGAACGCAAGAGGAACTGACCAATTGATTTTTCCTATAACAAGAGAGGAACTATTGATCAGAGCAATTGATTTTTCCTAAAAAAAAGGTGAGTACAATTGAGGTCAAAAGCTAGCTACAAAACACAAAGTGAATAACAATGGAGAATGTAAAATGGAGAAGGGAAATTTCCATATGATTAGAATAGACCACGCAAAGAAATGTGACTTGGCTAAGGCTGAAGAATGAAAATGCGAGTTAGGGCAACAAAGCAATCACGCAGTTGTTGCTAGCAACTACGATGAACACCTTTGATTGTGTGGATCCACTAAAAATGACTAACGAATGTCGTAAGTCTTTGTGGATGGTTACAATAAACCGTAAGAGTTGCACAACTATTACTGAGAAGTACTAATAAGGTTTTGTGGATGGTGTGATTTGATTGAAAATGATAGTCGATGATAGGAAAAGATGACCGGAGTAGCGGGCTTTCGAGGTTGTGGGTTTAGGGTTTACATTTGACCTAAGGCAAGTGTGCTAATGAATGAAATAGAGAAGTAGATAGACATCTATATAGGGGTGAAAGTTTGACTTTATAATGGTTCAAATACAACACCTGTAATGTATTACTTTATTGTTACATATGTTAGAACCGGCTGACACCCAAGAAGGGGGTGAATTTGGTGTAAGATAAAAAACTTAAGAACTTTGACAATCATTTTGCATCTTAGTGAAAGTAATAAGTATGAAAGTAATGAATCATACATCAACAGTTAGATTAAATAATATATGTTGGAAATATAAGAGCTTAGGGAAGAGAATATGCAAACTGTGATTTATCATGGTTCAGTCCAATCCACGATGACTTGCATCCAGTCCCCAGGCTCCTCCTGAGATTTTCAAATCCACTATCTTCTTGTTTAATTCGGGTACAAGAAAATCCTCTACAATCCTACAAGTTTATCCAAGCACTAGTGAAGCCATTTACAAATCTCTCTCTGAGATATTCCTCCTTACGGGTAGTCTTATGAGCAAAGCAATCCTGAAGATCTTTCTCTCTCACTTACCCGTGCAAGTCTTACGAGCAGCAACGTTCTCTCCTACTTACACCCCTGTAAGTCTTACGAGCAGCAACATTCTCTATTGCTTGCACCTTGCAAGTCTTATAAGCAAAAAGTCTTATTGGTAATTCTCTCTACAACTTCCCCCGTAAGAAAATCAATCCTCTCAAAGTCCCTCTACCTTAAGATCAATTCATAAATACAAATGTTTACAAACTCTCTCACAGAGTGGATAAAATGCTCTCTGAAGTACAATACAAATAATTACTCTCTCAATGGTAAGTGACATAGAAGCTACAGAATAATAGAGAGTGTTTGGGTCAAATTGGATGACTCATGATATTCACATATTGGCATCATCGCTCTGTTTTCTGACTTCTCTTCTCTAAATACTACCATATTTATAGATGAGTTGTAGAAGCTATATAACTGTTGTGAGTATTTGTCCGTTAGAGTCATGTTGCTTTGTTTGACTGTTGAGCTTATTTGAAAAACTAACCATTATGAAATGTCTGTTGCGGAGCAGAGTGTCTCGTTGAGGAGCGAGGAAGTGAGCATTTGAATATTCGACAGTCTTTCATGGTGTGTCAGTTGCTTGTCGTGGTAGGTAGCCGACATTTGGTGTGGATGATGATGTTCGCCGTAATTGACTTTCTCATTTGAATCTGTAATCCAAACGTTTAATATCCTATTTCACAATTGAAATATATGTTAGTTAACGTTTAGATATGATAACAAGTAAAAACATAAAGAATAGACAACATTTAATCATATTCAGATTATTTATTGTGAGTCTGGTACGTTTTGCTTCTTCTTACTCGAGTGTTCTGTACCTCACTTGAGTTCATGCATGATTTTCACAGTGTTCACTTGCATAACTTTCGAGTGAAGATAGGAAGTGAAGAGAGAAATCTGTCCAATACTTGAGTGCATGATTAGAACTCGAGTGCACTACCTGTTTGCATGATAAACACTTCCTTTACTTTCAACTGATGCTCCAAGAGTGCTGAAGCAAATCTGGTTAAAACTCAAGTACTCAATCTCGACTCGAGTGTACTTGCATATTTTCTTTTTTCTAACTTGATTCTCGGTGATACATTCTTGCGAGTGAGATTTGCACTTTCAAGTGCTGAGAGACCACACTTGAGTGAAGAGATAGAACTCGAGTGTTGCGGTGATTTTTCTTTCCTAGTGTAGCTTCTATGTAACACTTGCTTGAATTTATACAAGAGTGTGTTTTGCACTCACGAGTGTTCTAGATCCTCACTCGAGTGCATCAGTATGTTTTAGCTTCAGGCTTCGCTTTTGTACAACACTTGCTACAAGTTTTGCAAGAAAGAGCTTTTGCACTTGCGAGTGTTGGGTCCTTACTTGAGTGTAGATGCCCTCACTCGAGTGTATCAGTCTATTTTAATCTTCTAATATGCCTTCTAATAATTTCTTCCTTCAATACTTGCAAGAGTACATTTTGCACTTTTAAGTATTTTCATGCAATACTCGAGTGCATACATGAACATTCGAGTGTATGTCGTAGTTTCAAGTTTTGGTTTTGCTTCTGGAACACACTCATGCTAGCTCACTTGTTACAATTGAGTGCATCTGAGACCAAAGACTCGAGTGCTATGTTAGAACTTGAGTGCTTCATGTATTTTCTGTGGCTCTTAGATACACTCGTATGACTTTTCAAGAGTGAGCTTTTGGGCTCGAGTGCTCTTCAAACATGATCTATTCATTTTGATTCTAAATATGGCAAGTAACATATCATCAGAAAGCTCTTGTCATATACATTCCAAAGCAAGAAGAATAAGCTCCAAACTCATTGTATTTTGCAGGTTATGATCCAAAGAGTGTCTACCGCACTAGATAGTGTCTGAAATCAAAAGTATCAAGTTCCAAAAGGCATATATCTCACTATATAACTTCAAATTGGACCTATTACCTATTCACGGAAATCTCTTAAGTCTAGTTTCATATCGCACTGGTTTTATCTCAATCCGATGTGTAGTTTAAGAGTTATGTCCAAAATACCAACCTATCTTGGAATATGATGGTGATTTCAGTGTCATGTTCCAAGATTCCTATCTCTTTCATCTGAGCTCCTTTAAATGTGATCTTGGTGTGTATTTTACGTGTTGGGAGTCTAATTTGATATGCCACTAGTTTCATCTCAATCCAACATGTGGTTTGAGTGATATGGCCAAAATACCAGACCTCTATCAAGCTGAACAAAAAACAGAGCTGAATAGAGTACCTTGACACTCGAGTGTTCAACTAGCACTTGAGTGTAGCAGCTTTCAGCACTTGAGTGCTTCACCAAAACTCAAGTGCAACATTTCTAGAGGTGCCATAACTTCCATATAACTTATATTGGCTTCTTATTGACCCATTCCAATAACCGTTTGATCATAGAAACCTCCAGTATCATCATAGGAACCTTCAGTATCACTTCTGAGAGTTTGAATCTTGATATTCAGATTAGATCTTACAATTTCTTCTTTCTTCAATCTCTTGCTTCGTGATTGTCTTCTTGATGATCATTTGCCATAACCCAACAAGATAGCTTCTTTATTTTTTTGATTATCTTCAATCTTTGCTTGATTAATCTACAAGATATGCAACATTAAATATAGTAGTTAGTTAGTGTAGAAAATTAATATATTATACAAACTTTTTGCTTTTAATATTTGATATCATCAAAACTAATCATATCTAACAACATATATTATGGTTATTTTAAAAAACCGTTAGTTATTTTGGAAATATATATTACGGTTTCTAACTAACAATTGTTAAATATTTGCAACATTTTTTTAAAAAACAAAATTAAGGTACTAATATCAATGTCCACACACTTTCATAAACAACACATAAACAAATAACAATACAGTTGAACATCCATTAAAACACCGAAATTAATCTAGCTCAACAAAAGGAAAATAACAATACAATGTCAAAACACAAAAAATAAGTGTTTTCTTTTCTTTTCCTAGTCTTACCTTTTTGTAGGTTACTTTTTTTTTCTTGAATTCTTCTCTTCTTGTCAAGTAATAATTTTCCCCTCTTGAAAACCCAAATCCCTTCATTGTGATAATGCCTAACGTACAAAGCCTATTTTTCATCCAAATTTAATGGTTCAAGTGATCTTTATTGAATGGATCATCCTCAACTCCATAACCCATCTCCTCATCAATCACATTATTTATCAACAAATCAATAGACCGTCCATGTTTAGAAGGATCACAGATATAGAACACTTGTTTAGCCTAAGAAGCCAAAATTAAAGGTCATTCTTTATACAATTCCTTGTTCAAATTCAATTATATCAAGCCTATGCACTACTACAAAAAAACATTTTTAACATCCCTTTTTTAGGCCTTTTAACGTCTGAAAACAAGGGGACGTCTATGTGAGCTTAGTAAAAAATGGTAATAACGTCCGTAGATAAAATGACGTCTAAAATCTGGACTTTAGACGTCCCCAGTTTAAATTACGTCTAAAGTCCCACTTTAGACGTCTCCAGTTTAAACTGGGGACGTCTAAAGTGGGCCTAGTTTAAATTGGAGACGTCTAAAGTCCCACTTTAGACATCCCCACTTTAAAGTGGGGACTTCTAAAGTCCCCACTTTAAAGTGGGGACGTTTAAAGTGCTTTTTTCTTAAAAAAAAAAAATCGTTTATATTACAGATCTGGACTAAACAGTATTTAAAACCAGAAATCATATATCATTGTCAATAAAATTACAGATCTAGTATCTGAAATCCAAAATCTACACAATAATATTACAGATCTAGACTAAACAGTATTTAAAACCAGAAATCATATATCATCGTCAATAAAATTACAGATCTAGTATCTGAAATCCAAAATCTACACAATAATAACTCCAAATCTGAAATCTTATAGGCAGAAGATGAAAATAATAAGAGGAATTAGTTACAAAAAACTTATCTCCTTCTATTATTGAAATTTATTTTCTCATAATAATGAATAGAGAAGAGCGACAGGGAGAGATGAACCTCGTTTTCTCAGTGGGAACGTTGTCATGAAGCATGTTTCAGAGTTCTGATCTACAAGCCATAACAACACAAGTTAGAAGATAAAATAGAAGGGAAACACAAAGAAAAAAGAGAAAGAAGATAAAATACAAAAGATGGTAAGAAAGCATAGCAGATCTGGTGGTGAAAAAAAGAGAGAGAAAGGAAGAAGTAAGAGTAAAAATGGCATATAAAGAAAAAGAAGCAAGAGTTAAAATGCGTAGTGGTAGTGGCTCTTCTTATGTTTACGGCGATGGGAAGAGAAAGATGAATGTAAAACTAGTATAAAGCTGACAAATAAAGACTGTCAGAAAAAATTTGAATTGTTTTTTACATCCCCAATTTAATTTAGGGACGCCTAAAGTTATCCTTTTTTTTTTTGACTTTAGACATGACTTTAGACGTCCCCAATTCAAATAGGGACGTCTAAAGTATGTAAAGTCACATTTTAGATGTCCCTATTTGAATTGGGGACGTCTAAAACTATTCAGTTCTCACCCATAATTACAAAAATGCCACCGTCTTTATTTTTTACGTCCCTTTTTTAAAAAGGGACGTTTTTTAAGGACGTAAAATGTATATTCTGTAGTAGTGATGTCATCAATTCTAAAGCCATGTTTATTGTCAACCTATTTGCAACTGAATATGGGAACATGAAAGCTGATATAATCCAACTCCTTAAAGTGCTCAATTAGCCAGTCTTCGCATAGATTAGATTTCTATCTTTAGAACTCAATACATCCATGGTGTTAGCTACAAGAGTTACACTACTAATTTTCATTTTGCCTTGATCATCTCGCTCTTTGGTGTAGAAGGTGAGCTCATTGATGATGTAGCTTGCGTAAGACCTCACTTGATTGCTTGGACCGTAAGCTAAGAACTTCAATTTGCTAGAAATTGATTTAGGATAGGCTCTATATTTGCCAATGACTCGATCTTTAAACCATACTGTAATATGTTTATTGTGTTGTTAAGCACACCATCTTTTTCCTTTGTAGGAATTTTCTATATAAATTTGAAGCATATGGTTGCGCATATACACATCAACCTCCTAGAAGTTGTGTAGCACATATAGGTATGCTTGCTCCAATTGTTGGCGTGAGATGGTTACAACTTTCTTGCCCATAATCCCTTCCCCATTAGTCTTTCTTCCCTTATGCCAAGACATGGGAAGCCCAATATCACTTGCATTTTTTAAGTATGTGGTAGACAATTCAATGGCCTCTTCACAAATATATCGTTCAACAAAACAACCCTTTGAATGACTCCAATTTTTCACAAACCCTTTCATTATCTTCATAAAACATTCAAAAGGTTACATCCACATTAAATAGGCCAGGCCATAAAGTTGTACCTCTCTAATAAAGTGAGTTGTTGGTGGACCATGTTGTCAAAGAATGTTAGAGGAAATTATATCATAAGCTCACATAATGTGTATATGATTCAATTTTGTAACCTTGGCAATTTTTGATGGTCTATCACTTTACTGCAAAGTGAATTAAAGAACATAATTTGTTGATTATAGCTCACACCTCATAAGGTAAGATACCCCGTATAGCCATTGGAATCAAGTTCTCCATCACGACATGGTAGTCATAAGATTTTAATCCCATCAGTTTTAAGTCTTTCACTGGACAAGTCTTCTAATGTTTGAAGAGTAACCCTCTGTCACATTGATTTAAACAAGGAACTAACAAAAACTAGTTTTTCCTTCCTTTGAGATTGTGTGAGCCACGAGATGTAGAAATGTATGGGCTCCCCTCTCCTCTGGTGCTAATTCTTCCCTTATGCTTATCTCAGCTATGTCTAGCATAGTATTTATGTCATCTTTAGTCTTCCTTAGTATATGGAGTAATGTGACAACAATACTTTTGCACACATTTGTTTCACTATGCTTAATATCAAGAAAATGTCTTATATCCAGGGTCCTCCAATAAGCCAAGTTAAAGAAAATGGACCTTTTCTTTCAACCACTTGTCCCAACTTTCTTGTAAAGGGTTTGCCAAATAGACATTTTATATCTTTCACCTTTTGATATACTTATTCATCGGTCATAGGTTAAGGTGCCCTGCCCTTTTCTAATGTCCTATTGAAATATTTTTTAAACAACAATAAGGATGCTCCTAAAGCAACCATCTTCGATACCCTATATAGGAATTCTTCATGCCATGCTTCAATTTAATTTAATGTGTACACTCTTCACAAATTAGACATCTAAGTTGGCCTTTAGTGTTGTATCTTGACAAATTACCATATACAGAAAAGTCATTGATAGTGCCAAAGAGTATGACTCTCAAGTTAAACATCTCTTCCTCATGAACATCATACACCATGACCCCATCATCCTACAAGAGCTTTAAGTCTTCAATTAGTGGTGCTAGGTAGACATCTATGTCACGAGTTGCTTGGGCCGTAAAATTAGCATAAACTATATGGAATACTAGTGCCTCATGTAGAGCCATGAAGAAAGACTATATATAAATAATATTATCGATTATGTGTTGTGGGTACTACTTTGCATCCCAAACGGGTTCATCCCTTTAACAACCAATGTAAGGTGTAGGTTCCTATCATCTTTAGCGAATTTATGGTGGTTTATATTAAACTTCTTCTATTCTAGAGAATCAATAGGATTTTAAAACACGACATCATCTGTCCTTTCATCTGCATGCCACTTAAAATTTTTTGCATCAACAGGATTGTTATACAGGCATTCAAATCTTAGCAAAATGGGGAATACCATAATGCCTTATTCGGGCTCTTTCCATTCTGTTGGTGGCGTGCCTTCTCACACATGGGATGATGTGTTAGCGATGTGTATTCATTATTGAACAAGACACAATTGTTAGGGCAAATATGTATCTTCTTATAGCTAAGGTCGATAGAATGCAACATTTTCTTGGCAGCATATATTTTGGTTGGAAGCACATTTTTATTTGGTAGCATTTTATTCAAAGCCTCAAGCAATTCTGTGAAACTTATATTAAATCGCCCATTTCTCACCTTCATGTTGTACAACATCAACCCATCCTTCAATAAGGTGAATTTAGTGCACTTCTCATACAAGGGCTTCACCACATCACCCTTTAAAAGTTTTCATCATTTTAGGACAATTTTGAAGGTCCTCTTCTAAGTATGTCTTGTCCATATCATGGAGATAGTCAGTGTCAAATGCAATTGTGTCAAAATCAAGTGATACACAACTTTCCATATGTTCAACCACTCCACTGATTGTCTCCTTATGCCTCGTCCAACGTGTATAAGTAGGATCAATTCCATCAATCACCAAGTGTAACTATAAGTTTCTCGATTACACCACTATACATTGCCATACTTTACTAGGGGCAAAGAATCAAATAATCATTTGGGGGATTATGCGGAAATGCAAACTCAAGAAAATTTGTTACCCCATCCTAGTAGTCTTTTGTTAACCGATCGCCATACATCTACTGCTTATTTAAAGACCCCATCTAGCATATATCATTTAGAAACAAAAACCTCAATCAAAACCCAATAATCATCCACAACCAGCAGAAATTCATGAAAATATGTAATGAAAGAAAAACCACAAACCCTATGTCAACTCGATTGAAAGTTGAAGAAATAAAACTCTGAGGTTGAACGGACGCTTTTTATAAAGCTGAAATAGCTAGAGCTGTTGATCGAGTGTGAAAATTTTGAAATGTCAAACTAATTGAATGTTTTACAAACAAACCCCAGTTATAGATTTTAAGGTCTTATATAACAGTTAGTTGGTAAGAACCGCTAATTTATTTATATATATAATGGTTATGTTCAAATAACCATTATGTATGTTATTAGCAAATATCCAATGTTTAAGTTCTTATATAATGGTTAGATTGTAAGAATTGCTGATTATTATTTTACCTTTATAACGGTTATTTTTAGTTTACCGTGAGGTATGCTATTTATTAGATTTATCACGATTCTTTAATAACAACAATAAGGTATGTTATTATATATATTGGAGCCATAATTACATTAATATATTTTTATAAATAACACTAAAAAATGAAAATAAATAAAACCTACTTATCATCCTTTGAGGAGTGATCTGAATCATTCAAGAAGATGAGAACGAGCTCATAGTGGACACAAAAGCGATGCCTACCGCAGGCCAAAGGCGGAGGTGAAGGTTGGGGGGAGGAACAGAAGCAGGTGGGGGTGAAGGTTGTGAAGGAGGAGCACAAGGAGGGCATGGAGGTTAGGGAAGAGGAGGAAGAGAAGCAGGCAGGAGTACATGTTGGGAAGAAGGAGCACGAGGAGGAGAAGGAGGTGGAGGCGGGGAAGGAGATTCTCTAACATTTCTTCAGCATGTCGCTTCACCATGGTGTGAGGATAATGAAAGAAGAGGATGAAGAAAATATATGAACATAGGGAGTTTAAATAGATTGGAAGTAAGTATGTATTGGAAGTTGAAAAGGATCATTTTGCTCGCAAATATATTCTTTTTCTAGTAACATGAGTTACATGACAATTGTTTTATAAAAACAATTATTTATTTATGCATTCACCACTGTATAATGAGGCACCCAAAGTTAGCCAAGTGGAAGAGAAAAGGTTTCAAAAACTTAAACTAACGTTTATTATGTTAGAACCATTGAGTATGTGTTGTTATTTGTAACAATGTTACAATAATACTTCATGGTTATTAATTTATTATTGTGCAATATGAATATTTTTTAATATTTAAAAAATTCAATAGTGGTGTTTAGTCATCACCACCACTGCTGTCCTCATCCTCCTTATTCTCATCACTGGAGGAAGGAGATGAAGGGTCTGATTGCAAGTCATAGTGAACCTCATTGGGATGAAGTATAAGGCTTAAATTCCTATTCAGATTATTGGTGTACGCTGTGAGATACCTTATGTAGCATTCAAGGCCTGGTAACAGCAGCATCAGAGCCTTCATTTCAGGAGGAGGCGGAGAAGGAGGGGGCGGTGGCGGCAGAGGAGCACCCTGGGATCTTAACATGTTGAAGGAGGCAAGAAGAAGGCCGATAAAGAAAAGTATAGTAAGAATCACAAGGCATAGGTGAGTTACAATAGAAGCCTAGGTCTAATGGATGTTAAGAAAGGTTATGATTAATGACGGTCTGATGATGTTACAAACAATTGAAATGATAAAGGCAAATGGTGAGGGTTGGGTCTCTCCTCAAGAAGACAGCAACAAGTAAGATTATAATAAAAAAATCAATGGCTGAGATTTTGTTTTACTTCAAAACGGTGCCGGTTAAATTAAATGGAGACGTAATGAAGAGGTCTTGCAATCGAGAGGTTCTTTGCCATGAATATTGCAACTCAATTTAATTTGGGATAATAATATGGAGGAGACCATTTTATGAACATTAATTAGTTATAATTAAGGAACAATAATCTTTAGAAATATTTAACCAAAGAGTAAGATCCTGGGTTGAAATTAAAATTTTAAGAAATTAGTTCCTTTCTTTAATTTTTATCTTTTTTATGCTTCTCGTATCTATATATTCTTCAGTATATGTGACTTCTATTATTTTTTTAGAGTAAAATACATCAACCTCTCCTCTATTTATTTTAAATTATAAAGATCTCTCTTCTATTTTGAAAACCAATATGGACCTTTTTTAAAATAAAAAATATATGTTGTAGAAACCTTCATTCTAGTTTTGATATTCAACTTCCATCCACCTAATCGTTAGTTGACCGTTAAATGACAACACTAACTCATAATTTTGACCCAAATGCCCCTCATAAATATAAATATTATTTAATAATTATTTAATCACATATCTTTATCCAAAATTTAAAAATAATTTTAATATATATTTTCATATTTTATGCTAATTTGATTGCCATATTACAAAGTTAATTAATTTTATAATTATAAAATTTTAATTCTTAATAAATTTAAATTTTTAATATTTTTTATTTATTCAATTTACTTATGATGTAATCAATATTTTAAATACATATATTGCCTAAGATATACCTCATTAAACATAAGTTTATTAAAAACATTACTTAAATTTTTGATAAGCTGACAATATTTTTAACAAAAGAAATTACTTAAAATTTTCCCATAAATTTGGTAAGAATATTAAATATGTCATTAATAAATATTTATGTTAAATGATAAATTAATGATTTGGTATAATTAATGAGGGGCAAACTAGTAAATAAGATTTATTCTAATATTAATTTTTCTTAAAAATATACTTCAAGAATCTTTTTAGGATATTCTTTAATTGTATTAATGATTTGGGCTAAAATATATGTTTTCAAAATAGAGGGAAAGCTTGTGTAATTAAGGTAAAACAGAAGAGTAGTTAGAATATTTTACTCTTTTTTTTATATGATTATGCATGAGATGTTATCCAAATGATACTCCCTATTCAAATTTCAGCTTACTTTATCTGTTGTCTTAAGGTGTGTTTGGTTTTTGGGGGAGGAGAGGGGTTAAATTACCTTTTTAAGTTGAAGGTATTTAAATTTTAGATGGGAACCCAAAATTTAAAAGAATGAGAGGATAAATTTTGGATTTCTTAAACCCAAAATTATAAATTCTACCCCCGGGCCCCCAACCAAACACACCCTTAGTGATTTAAATTCGTAAATTTCGTTCACATCTCAGATCTCACCCTTATCCTCTGAGATGGTGATATATACCTTTATTATTTTATTTTGTTTCTTGTACAGTTTTATAAATTTTACATTGAACTTGCAAAAGCTTTCCAAGAGTGCGGGTCAAACTTGAGTAAAATGTATTGATATATTTAATTGCCTTGTTTAGTTCGATTTGAATTTCTCTTTACTGTCACGTGTCTTTGAACATATTCCTGTGTAAGTGAGAATATTCGAATTCTTAACCAATATTTTTTGAAAATTAAATTATTTTTTTTGGGGAATTAACCATAATTCATGGTTTTCTTTTTTATTTGTAGATTAACCAACATATTATTTTTATCATTTCTAGCAATTGTTTCCTGCATCATGAATCTTTTTTTTTTTGGGGTTAAAAATAAGCATAAATCTTAATGAAAAATGTCTTAGCCGCTTAATTAAGCATGAACTCTCAAGTTTAGGTATGTGCAGATGTATAAAATGCCTTTGAGAGAGTATTTTCTAATTGGGCCCGATAATGCTTGAGTTTGACTTAGTCAGATAAGCATAACAAAAAACTAATTAATTTTGTTTGCTAACTTATTACTTATTTTCTTTTTTTAATGGGAAATTTATTGCCCTTTTTTTTCTTGCTAGCTTTGTTTTACGAACTTTGGGCCCGTTTGGTTCGATCCCATTACACCCTATAATATAATGCAATGCGATAGAATGCAATGGTAATGCAATGCGATATTAATTACAGGGATAGTGTTTGGTTTTACTTTTAAGCAAAATGCAATGAGTTAATATTTTAACAATTATTTAAAATTAATATATTGCACAAAGTCTATTTTACTCTTAATATAATCTTTGTAGAAAAAAAAGTTAAGAGTCAACGGCAGTGGGGATGGAGGAGCAGAAGGTAGTGGCAGCGGCAACGGTGGGTGTCATGCTCTTATTTTAATTTCACCTTTATCAGAGTATACGTAGAAAATGATATGCAGTTCGATGTGCAACACAGGAATAGCATAAATATACTAATAATATGTGCATGATTACATAAATTCTCCATAAGGGTTCATACAGAATATTTACAAACCTTGTAGCCGTACAGGGTTTTAGGGTATCTAAACCCATCCCAGTGAAATAGAGACATCTTCTTATCTTCGTTCCGCCACTACAATCCTCTCGTATGATTCTCTTATTTGTTTTCAGCATATCTTCTGTCTTCTCATGTATAAATTGTTGGTAGAGGCGGGTGAGATTAAAGAGAATCTCAATAGGAAATAGATACCATAATGCATGTATGATAGATGCTATGTGTATGACATGTTAGCTTTAACTAGATGTATGCCTCATAATGACATTTCTACATGCTCAATGTTTCATGCAACAAGACTATGGCCACAGCGAAAACAGAAACAAAGCTTCATTTATTCAAATATGCTCTATACAATCAACTAAAGCAATCACATATATTACTACACAAGCAGAGATATCAAATACATGCAAATAAGGTAAGTCCCCTACCTTAACCCTTTTCTGCTTCGTAAAATGTGTCACATCTCGGCTCTCCACTTGGTCCTACAATTCCAAATGTACCATTTGGATACTTCTATAGTGTTTCTGGGAGTTATATGAGTCTATATTGAAAAATTACTAAATTGTCCCTGGGGACTTGGGCTGGCCCCGTTGTACCTGGTCTGACTATAGTTTTCCTGAAATTTTGACATGGGCTATTCTAAAATATTTTTGCCCAAGGAATCCATTTCCGGACTTGAAATTATCAAATTTAATATCAAATTATAAAGTTACCCATGGCAACCTCAATTTATGGGTTTCAGGGGTGATTTCGTAATTATGCCTTTTTGGCCTTTTCCAAAAAAGTGACCAACTATAACCCCACGTAATTTCTCCTCCTGAATACAATGGAATCATCAAATCATTGAAAATCCAACTCCTAGTCCCCTAATTAGAGCTGACTGAAACTTATAGGAACTTCGGGAAAAATTGGGGTTTTTGAAATCCGACTCCGCAGACGTCTTTCTTTCTGCTCCTAACCACTTTATTAACTATTTAATTATGTTATAACTACCATTTAGACTCAATTTTGGTAGCATAATTCTTAGGCCAACTCCTTCACCAAATTTGAAATCAAAGTAAATCAATCGGAATTTCACCGATTAAACTACTCACAACAGTCAGAACAATCAAAGATTGAAGTTTTGGAGGTTACCTTAAACTCCCATTAGCCTTTCCTCAATATGGCTGAAAACCCTAGGTGCTCAACATCCAAATTTGAGCTTCCAAATCTTAAATCATATAAAAAGGAAGCTTAGGAATGGATTTATACGCATTAGGAACCGATTTACCGAAGAAATCACTTACCTTTGTAAGCTTTTTCCTCCCCTTCTCTCTCCCTAAAAATTCTGCACCTCCTCTCTCTTAGGGCTGAAGCACATCAGTTTTGAGCTAGTGGAAGGAGATGAAATGTTTTAATAATATATCCCAATTTAATTAATTCATTTTCCTAATTTCAGATTTTTACAAAATTCTAGCAGATTTCTGCCCAAATTTTGAAAAAAATCATAACTAAGTCTAGAAAAATCGAATTGAAGTGATTCCAAAGGCTATGAAACCCTTATTGAGTCTAATTTCAAGAAAAAATATACATTTCCAGTTGGAAGTACAAAATTCCTAGAATTTTAATCTTTGCCAGCTATTCCAGAAACTTTCCAATTTTTCTGGGCTAATTGCAAAAATTCATAACTTTTTGTATATAACTCTAATTGAGTCATATGACCTATTAAATTAAAGCTTAGGATGTTTAATTTAACCCTGTAAAATTTTATAATTTATGAATATCATTTGATCATCCAAAATCACATGACAATCTCATTGCCTGACGGGAAATTTCACCGGAAGCATAATCACTCTCCAAAATTCACCATTTTACTTTCTTTAATAGCCCAAAGATATAAGAATCATTAGGGAATAAATTTGGGACTCGTACTAAATCGGGGCTTAGCAGTCCGATTATTTCAGGATTATTCTTAAGCCTCCAATCCCAAAATTTAGGATATTACAGTAGGGGTGGCGGTAGAGGAGAAGTTGGTGGTGTTGGTGGGCAGTGGGCCAGTGACGGGGGTGGCAGCGACGGCAGAGGTAGTGGTGGTGGTGGGTGGACAGCGGCAACGGTGGTAGAGGAGGTGGTGGTGGGCGGGTGGCGATGGCAAAGAAAGTAGTAGTAGTGGCGATGACATCGAAGAAGGTAGTAGTGGTGGTGGCGGGTGGTGGTGGAAGAGGTAGTGGTGGTGGCAACGAGTGGAGGTAACAGTGGTGGAGGATGTAGTGGTAGTGGTAGAGGGTGGAGGTGACGGCGGTGGAGGAGGAGGAAGAGGTATTAGTGGTGGTAGTTGTGGCATGATATGGGAAGTAAAATAAGATAAATGAAACAAAGACACTGGAAACTAAAGGATAAATTGGACTTTTTTAACTTTGCAATGAGATGGTAATGAGGATTGATGCGCTCCACAAGTATACGGGTCGTGCCAAGTAATAAACTGATAAGTAGAGTACCATCCCACGAGGAATCAATCAATTAATTTTTAGATATTAAAATCTCAATTTCTTTTAAGTTAAACGAATTTAGTTATGAGTAAATTCAAAGGAAATTAAATAAGAAAAATTATCAATGTCAAACACAACCGTTACTAATTCCTCACTAGCGCCCCAAATCTTAAATCCATTTAATTAGTTAATCTCAAATGTTAATTTTGTTAATCTCGAGTATAAGTAGCTATAAGTGCCTGTTGGTCCACTCACAACCATCTCTTAAGTATAACTGTTATATCTAACCAAATTACTTAAGAGGTAAGATAACTCAAACACACTCTTCAACAATTATATGGGGCTATTAGGTATATGTCTACCCTAATCGCAAATTAAATAATAATTTAATCTCATATTACTTAATCTCAGAGCCTAACTAAAATTTCCTTTATCAAGGTAAATCCTAATACTCAAATTTATATTTAATGGTGGCTAATCATCAAATGGACATATCAAAACAAGATTAAATAATCAAAATTAACACAAATCATAACTAATAAATCATGAAAGTAACATCTAGTTCACTAGTGAGTTCATAGTTTATCTAGGTCAAAAAAGAAAATTAGCCACTCATGGCTAAAATAAAATCCATAATGAAATAAAGAAATTCAGATTCAAAGAATAATGAGGAAAAAGAAGAGAGAGCAAATCTGTAAATGAATCCCTCTTCCTATTTACTGGTGTCACAGGAGGAAGAAAAGTCGCTCGATTCCTTGTTGTTTCTTCACTCCTTCCGTGCCTTCCTACTGCTGTCCGCTGAGAAAGACGCGTCTCTGCTGAATGTTCTGTTCCGGGTCGTCTCCCTCCACTCTGCGTTGCTCCCTTTTAATAGATACAAGTTCAGGTTCTGTTCCTTGCATACGGGCCGAGAGTCCAATCTTTTTTTTGAATCCACGCCAATTTCAAATATTATAGTATATTCAATATCATGTAGCATATCCATTATCCTTTCCCTATTTCAAATATCCTTTAAATTGCTTTTTATCGCGTGGGGTCCATGTCTTTTTCTCTTCAATTTGCTGCTAGCGCCTTTGCTATTCTTCATGGATACTTTCGTTTATATAAATATATATATATATATATATATATATATTATCTCCTATAAAATAAAATACGATATGGGAAGATTTTATGCCAAAATTTCTTTTTATCCTAAACCTAATTAAAAGATAGAAAATATATAAGAGATAATTAAATAGGTATAAAATATTAATAAATTTAATCAATTATGTCCTACAATCTATACATATTTAATTATAAAATATATTTTTATCAAATTCCCTCACACTTAAACATTTGCTTGTTCTCGAGCAAAAGAAAGAAAAATAATTATTTGAACAAAAAGCACATTACTTATGAAATTCTTAAACAGAGAGCAGCACACCACCACATTTAGATCATACTATTAAATTCTATTCAGTTTAATGTCTTATAAGAATGGTCACTAAGCCAATAGCCTTAAACAATTGTAATCATCTCTTAATATCCCATGATCAAAGGCTCGGCAAGTAATAAGTGCAACAATAAGATTAGTAAAGGAATATTACGCTACTAAACTTCTTTAGAAAAATTCAAATGCCCCCACTTAACTAAGCTTTTCATTTAATTTACTAAGGATCATCAAGTAGAAAATTGCTTCAAATTGCTTCATTTATATTTTTTTATCTTGAGCTATTGTAGGTCCCCTTTTTACGTGAATCTGCACATGGGTGATGTAGCATCGGTTATTTAGTTACTCCAACAGATACCTCAAGAGGCTTTTAGCCCAACTCATAGCCCTATTTGACTTAACCGTTTGATGCGAGTGCCAAGATTGGTGATGAAGTGCCCCCGATTACTAAGTTAAGCTAGAAAAGCCATTGGAGTTGTGCTTCTTATTCTTTGCCCTTTTTTTCCCTTTTTTTTTGTATTGTTTTTTTCACCTGAGTCATATCTCTAAACAAAAGCTTACTTAGCTAGCAAATGTCATAATCTAATTTTCTAATGAAATCATGTAGCAAAAATATTCATAAACTAATAATTTGTTGATCATATTACAAACTACTCCCTATTCTTATAGCCCATCTCAAGATTTATACAAAAAATCAAGGCTTAGAGGCTTAATTGAAGCATTCTTTTCTATTTTAATTTTTTTTTTCAATAGCACTCTCTAAGATGGGGATGGTTCAAAGTTAAGGTCAATCTTAAGCAATGCAAAAATTTAACTTTTGCCAAGAAAAATTCTTTTCAATTGCATAAGGACCAGCACAAAAAAAATCATATCCCTCCTCTACACTTAAATCAAACATTGTCCTCAATGTTGCAAAAATCAATAAAGAGGGAAAGAAACTAGTACTCCCCTAGTTTAGATCTCTGATTCTGATGTGGAGTTCTTCGTCTAGTACTATGTAGGATGTTTTAAATTTTGAGAGAGGAAAGAGTGCGCGAGCAAGAATTTGCAACCACAAGAGGAGCAATCATCTTTAAACCTGAATAAAAATAAGAAAGAAAAAAATAAATGAAACCAAATCATTGGGTTGTCTCCCAACAAGCGCTTTTTTTATAGTCTTTAGCTTGACTATGTTAGAAGGTCATAGAGGTTGAAATAAGAAGTGCTAATGTGATGCAGAGAAGGATGTATAGGTGTTCAAAACTGGCTCACTTTGGCTATAAGCATTCTCCACCATATTTTTTTCAACAATGATAGTTGTTTTAAGGGGCTTTTTAATAGCAAATGAATACAATTTAGCTAGATTGAGGTCATCTATCACAACAGCCTTTGCACATTGTTTAAAGCCATTTTGACACTCTATTGCTTTATCCCTCTTAAACTTGACTTGCTCATCACCAAGTCGTAGAATTATCGCTCCTTGTTCTACATCCACCAATGCTCTTGCAGTAGCCAAAAATGGTCTACCAACAATTAGTGGAATATCTTGATCCTCTTCCATGTCAAGAACAATGAAGTCAATAGGATATAAAAAAGAGCCAACTTTCACCAGCACATCATTAATGATACCATGTGGATAAGAAAAACTTTGATCAGATAGCTTAAGTGTAACAGTTGTAGGATTGGCCACCCCAGCTGAAGCTTCTTAAAAAGAGATAGAGGAGTAAGATTCACAGTAGACCCCAAATCACACAGTGCACGACCTTCAAATTTGTCACCAATCACACATGGAATAGTGAAAGAACCAAGATCTTTACACTTTAAAGGAACATTAGGCTCAATGACACTAGTAATCTCCTTGGTTGGTGCTACAGTTACAAACTCAGTAAAATGCTTCTTCTTACTTAACATCTGTTTTAGGTACTTAGCATATTTAGGCATTTGCTCCAAAGCTTCTATCAATGGGATGTTAATATGTAATTGCTTGAAGATACCCAAAAACTTCTTGTATTGCTCATCAAATGCCTTCTTTTAAAATCTTTGAGGAAATGGTAGAGGTGGTGTCCATTCAGGAGTCTCAGTAGTTGTCACCTTTTCCTGTACCTCCTTCATTTAGGAGTCCCTGTCCTCATCTAATCCCTTAACCTTTTGTGTTGACCCTATATCATTTTCTACAAGAACCTTGGGAGTTTCTTTGCCATTAGAACTTGAAGGCTTTATTGTTGGCTGCTGTACTTCAAGTAATTATTTACCACTTCTAAGGGTGATGGCTTTACACTTTGTTTTTTCATCTCTACAAGGATTAGGCATGGTATTACTTGGCAATTCTCTTTGTTGTAATACATTCATAGTAGTTGTAAGTTGTCCCATTTGTATCTCAAGATTTTTGATGGATAATTCTAATCTTGCATTAGTAGCAGCTTGATCCTGAGTACTCTTTAATTGAAAACTCGTGAGTTGAGATATCATTGCTTCTAGATTAGTTTTAAGTTCTTGAGTAGGAATAGATTCCTTTTCCAATTGATAGAAGCCAGGAGGTGAAATTTTCTTTGTAGTAGAAGTTGATGCTTGATTAAGAGTGGCACCATGTTTCCAAGAGAAGTTAGGATTGTTATGCTACCCAGGATTGTAGGTGTTTGAGTATGGATTGTTTTGGTTATTGCCACGATAGTTTCTAGCATAGTTTATTGGCTCTATCTGTTGCGATATGAGACATTGGCCATTAACATGGTTATCTCCACAATAATCACAAGGAGTATAGATAGCATTTACTCCCATATGCCCACCATTAGATCGTTTTACTTGTACTTCTAAGCAGTCAAACTTCTTGTTGAGAGTCTGTAACATTGCCATTAACTCTGACAAAGGGTCTTCGGTAACTTTCTTCACAGCTCTTCTTTCATTATTGTTCTGGATAAAGTCAGTTGATAAGTCATCTAAACATTTCCAGACATGATTTACTGGTTGCTTTGTAATTCCTCCATTAGTGATGGCGTTTAATTCAGATTTAGATTTAGGAGTCAAACAAGTACAAAAGATTTGAAGCAATACCCATTTTTCTAGATTATGGCCTGGACTTTACCTGACAAGCAACTTAAATATCTCTCACGCTTCATACAAATGTTCACCAAACTATTAACAAAAGTTAGTCAGAGCAACTCTTGCATCTACCATCTTGTTGTGTGGAAAGAATATTGATCTAAACTTTTCTTCTAAGGTCTCCCAAGAGGTTATGCTACCCTCTTCTAAACCATTGAGCCATTCTTTGGATTTTCCTTGTAGAGAGTATAGAAAGAGTCGAAGACGGATCATATCACTAGGAACTCCATTTTTCTTGAAACAGTCACAAACATCAAGAAATTGTATGAGATGCCGATTTGAATCTCCTGTATTGTTTCCTGCATATTGACCCTGTATTTCAAGCATCTTAAGAATAGCTTGCTTGATTTCAAAATTGTTGGCTTGAAACGCAGGTACTTTGATTCCGGATTGATAACCTCGAGATTGCCTTCCTAGAAAATCATTGACACCCAATGTATCATTCTCATCCTCAGCCATATCTTTACTTATGGTTTCTTCTTCCTCGTGATCTGAATATTGCGGTGGTGTTGTCTCTAAAAGTTTGCTAACCTTCCTTATCTTCTTAGATGTTTTCTTTGCTGTCCCTGACATGTAATGTAAAGCACTGCAAAGACAAAGAGACAAAGATCGAGTATCAAACCTAAAAAAATAGAAAAGGAAAGAAAAAAATGGTTAAGCTTAAAATACTAAAGGTCCTTTAATACAAAAACTAATTGCCTAGATTCCCCAGCAACGGCGCCAAAAACTTGATGCGCTCCCTAAGTATATGGATCGTGCCAAGTAATAAAGTGATAAGTAGAGTATCGTCCCATGAGGAATCAATCAATTACTTCTTAGATATTAAAATCTCAATTTCTTTTAAGTTAAACGAATCTAGTTATAAGTAAATTCAAAGGAAATTAAATAAGCAAAATTATCAATGTCAAATACAACCTAGAGTCACTAACCCCTCACTAGCGCTCCAACTCTTAAATCCATTTAATTAGTTAGTCTCAAATGTTAATTTTGTTAATCTCGAGTATAAATACGTAAAAGTGCTTATCGGTCCACTCACAACCCTCTCTTAAGTTTAACTATTATGTCTAACCAAATTACTCAAGAGGCAATATAACTTAAACACACTCTTCAACAATTATATGAGGCTATTAGGTATATGTATATCCTAATCGTAAATTAAATCATAATTTAATCCCATATTACTTAATCTCAGAGCCTAATTAAAATTTCCTTCATCAAGGTAAATCCTAATATTCAAATTCATATCTAATGGTGGCCAATCATCAAACGGATATATCAAAACAAGATTAAGTAACCAACATTAACAAAAATAATAACTAATAAATCATGAAAGTAACATCTAGTTCACTAGTGAGTTCATAGTTTATTTAGGTCAAAAAAGAAAATTAGCCACTCATGGCTAAAATAAAATCCATAATGAAATAAAGAAATTCAGATTGAAAGACTAAAGAGGAAGAAGAAGAGAGATCAAATCTGTTAATGAATCCCTCTTCCTATTTACTGCTGTCATAGGAGGAAGAAAATTCGCTTGATTACTTGTTGTTTCTTCACTCCTTCCATGCCTTCCTGCTAATGTCCGCTGAGAACGATGCGTCTTTGTTGAATGTTACATTCCGGGTCATCTCCCTCCATTTTGCGTTGTGTTAGTGCAAGCGTTTCACTCAAGAAGGGGGTAAATTTGGTGATACCAGAAATTTCGTTGCGTATAAGAAAATTGATAGAATATTTAAAGCAGTTGAGAGCAAGGAGAAATATCACTGAAGTGCACACCGGAAGTTATACTAGTTCAGGCACAACCACTTTGACCTACGTCCAGTCCTTAGAGCGTCTTTGAGTGTTTCACTATGTCTTCCAAGATTCAGTGGGTTCTTGGCACCTCAGTACAACAAGTTCCTTCACCTAGACACTTGCTCCCCTATACACGTTGTAATCAAATTCCCAACTCAAGGTTCCACAACCTTAAGTTGTCTCAATAACAAATATTGAGTTTTGTCATGAAAATGTCTCTTACAGAGTAAATGTATAAACACTGAAGTATAGATGATGAATCTTTGAGAGTTTCACTATGTCTTCCAAGATTCAGTGGGTTCTTGGCACCTCAGTACAACAAGTTCCTTCACCTAGACACTTGCTCCCCTATACACGTTGTAATCAAATTCCCAACTCAAGGTTCCACAACCTTAAGTTGTCTCAATAACAAATATTGAGTTTTGTCATGAAAATGTCTCTTACAGAGTAAATGTATAAACACTGAAGTATAGATGATGAATATAATAAAACCAGAACACTAAGAGAATATGTTGATCGATGTATGTGCGTATTCTTGATCTTGTCTTATTTTGTTCTGTTTGATTATTCCCATATTTATAGATGAGTATTGATAGCTGTTGGAACAATTTCAACTTGTTCGTTTGAGTCCCGTAGCTACTATTGACCGTTATTCAATTTTGAAAACTATCCGTTTGCGGTAGGTAGCAGTAGGTGAGCGTTTGCACGTTATCTTTGACTTACCACTTATGGCATGATCTCTTCAATGTTTCTGTGTAAATGTACTGATTACTAATATAATGAATGGTTAATCATATAGAAAACAAATCAATAAATATTGGATTAAAAATATGTTTTCTGGACTGCATTATTTGAGTGTCTACTCGAGTGATAATGCTTATTACTTGAGTAGTTCATCGAGTAAACTTATCAAAAATATGGTAGGGAGTAATTCAACATTTACATAATATATTACTCGGGTAAGACATGGAGTAAGATACATCAAAAACCTTGGAAATACCTTATTACTCGAGTGCTTACTGTAAGCCCCTCCGTAATTATATCCAAAATACGCTATTAAAATGAAATAGAGACCAATAATAACCAAATAACATTTACTAACCCATCACATGACGGGGTTTTCACAAATATATTTCAAAATCATTTATAAACTTGGTCTCATATTCACATTTCGAATATAATTATTACGTGAAGATAAATCACATTCATATAAATATAAGAGTGCACAACATAATCATCCCGGCAATCCCGGGTACATACCTTCGCTAAAGATACACAGGGCACAATTGCCCATTACAATTCTTCAAATGGGGATTACACAATCTCATCTCAAATTCATAACCCTATATTCAACCGAATCATATACAGTCTTCACAACTCATTGATAACCAACTATCAACTCTCATCTCGAAGGAGTCCTAGCCGCTCCCTCCACGAGTCACTTGCCCTGTCTAAATTGTTGGTAGGGGAGGGTGAGATTCGAGAGAATCTCAGTAGGAAAACATTATCAATATGCAGGCAAGATAAGTGTTTAATGCATGACATGCTTGCATCACTTAACTCATACACACATACAATGATAAATCTATAAGCTCAATGCTTCGAACGATAAACATATGGCTATAGCATATATTGAAACATAGCTTCAAATCATTCATACATGTTTCACATAATCAAGCAAAGCAATAACATGCATCAACACATTAATACAGTTATCAGAGCATGCAGGAGAGATAAGTTCCCTACCTTAACCCTTTTATGCCTCGAAACGTGTGCCTTAATCTACGTGCAAACAGCTCGGGGCTTCATATTCGATCCTACAATGTCAAATGTACTATTTAGACATTTTCATAGTGTTTCTGGGGGTTATATGAGGCTATATTGAAAATTTACTAAAATGCCCCCGGGGACCCGGCCTGGCCCTACCATACCCTGTCCGACTGTACTTTTCCTGAAATTTTGACATGGGCTATTCTGACATATTTCCGCCCAAGGAATCCATTTCCAAACTTGAAATTATCAAATTCCATGTCAATTACAAAATTACCCTTGACAGCCCCACTTTAAGGGTTTCAGGGCGTTTTCGTAATTATGCTTTTTCGGCCTTTTCCAAAAAAGTGCCCAACTGTAACTCTACCTAATTTTCGCTCCTGAAATCAATGGAATCATCAAATCATTGAAAATCCAACTCTAAGACCCATTTCTAGAGATGGCCAAAATTCTCAAGTATTCTAGGGAAAATTGGAGTTTTTCGGTTTCGGCTCCATAAATACATTCCTTTATACTCCTAACCACTTTATTGACTATTCCATTAGGTTACAACTACCATTTAGTACCAATTTGGGCAGTATAACAGCCCCACACACCCATTTTCCATTTTTGAAACCAATGACAATCCGGCGAAATTTCACCGATTAAATTGTCCACAGCAGCCAGAATAGTCAATACACAAGAGTTTGGAAGTTACCTCAAGCTCTCACTAGCTTTTCTCAAGAGTGGCTGAAACCCTAGCCCTTCTTAACCATGAAAATTGAGCTTCCAACACCTTAAAGAACATAAAAGAGAAGCTTAGGAGCAAGGTTATACGCGTTAGGAGCTAGATCGTCGGAGAAATCGGCTTACCTTGTGAGATTTCTCCTCTTTCTCTCTCTAAGAGCTCTCAACTTTCTCTCACTAGTTTCAGTTGGTTCAGCACGTCAGAAATGAGAGCTGAAGATGATGAGAAAATATTTAATTCCATGCTGATGTCATCTTTTATTTCGATGATGTCATAATTCCCATTTTCGGATTTTCTGGCAGATTTTCTGCCCAAACTTTGAAAAATCATAAATAATTATAGAAAAATAGAAATGAGGTGATTCCAAAGCCAAATGAAAGTTATTTAAGTCCTCTTTATATAAAAAATATGGGCCATTACCCAAAATTACCAAAAAATTCCAGAATTACATAAAACTCATCGCTGCCCCAAAACAGAGTTTAATTTCCATCCCAAATTTTGGACAGTCATATCTCCTAGCTCACAAAACGAAATGGCACAAATTATTTGTTCATTTTGAAGCTTGGGATGTGAAATTTAAGACTGGAAAGTTTCATAATTTTTAGAAACCATTTTTTTATTCAAAATGTTCACACAAACTGACTGCCCAGAATAGAGTTTCACTAGACAGAATTTCAGATTTTGCATATTTACTTCTAATAGTCCCATTTTCATACCAAATATCAAATACAGGGTTTCGGGCTGCTCACAACACACACAAATCACATTCGAGTGCCAAATCACATCATATTCTCTAAAAGGGTTATTTATCACTAACCACATCCACTTTTGGAGTCATTAACTCTTAATCACAATTTGGGATCTTTCTAAACTAGGGCTTAGCAATCCACTAATCTCAGGCTTATTCTCTAAGCTCAAGTCTCAAAAGTTGGGGTATTACACTTACTAGAGTAAGCATGTATTTTCTTCATAGGTTACTCTAGTGATCCCTCGAGTAAATTTCAAATAAGTTTGCAGATTACTCGAGTGGTCCCTCAAGTAATGAGACTCAAATCTTGGTCGAGAGTACTTATTCTTTACTGATCTGATTACTCAAGTGATCCCTCAAGTAACGGTTCAAATAACTTTGCAGATTACTCGAGTGGTTCCTTGAGTAATGGCTTATCGCATGTGGTTACTCGAGTGGTCCCTCGAGTAATAAGGATTATTTCTTGGCCTAGAGCTACTAGATGTTTTCTGCTCTGGTTACTCAAGTGAGTCATATAACTTTGCAGATTACTCGAATGGCCCCTCGAGTAACTTCATCCAAATTCTAGCAGTGCTTCTCTGGAAGATTTTCTTCACCATTACTCGAGTACTCACTCGAGTAATCCCTTGCAAAATCTGCCAGTGCTATTTTCTTTTCTGTGCTTTGTCTCTCAGTTCTTCTTCATTACTCCAGTGCTTACTTTGAGTAATGCTTTTGTCTGCCATTTAGTTACTTTGTTCAAATTCTTTTGTTTGTTATCAAATTCTCTTATATCATTAGTCCAATCTTTGATATCATTAAAACATATGGTATCTAACATTCTCCCCCTTTTTGATGATGACAAAACTTGGTGATTTTGAACAAAGTTTTTGAAATTGAGTTTTCAAACATATACTTCTTAAATACTTTTCATATGAAATCTTTTGTTCAATTTAAACTTGAAAACTCGTTTGAAATAGCTTAGTAAAGATCTTTTCAAATGATCTTGAAAAATTGAGTTTTTGTTCTTATTTACTTATTCACCTTGCATACACAATCAAAAACTCATTAGTCCCACAATGCAACATAACTTGAATGAATTTTAACTTTAATGGCATAAAGAAGAATTCATTACATAATCAAACTTAAAATTCAAAGTGAAAAGCTCCCTAAAGCCTTGTACACCCATATCCCCTATACATTTACTCAGCCATTGATCACAAAATCACTCAGGCTCTTCTCCCTCTTTTTGTCTTCATTACAAGGGTGGAATTAATCATGAGGAGGAGTAGATGGCTTGGCTACTGAGATAGGAGTAATAGGAAATGCCAAAGATTCATGTGAGCTATATGAATTGGAAGAATCTAAAGATGATGGTTCAGGTTTAGGAAGGTTCACTATGGGTACCTTAAGATCTTCTAGAGGGTTCTGAGGTTGAAATGGAACCAGAGAAGTAATCTCTACCTCCTCTGTAACAGCAGGTGAAGATAAAAGCACTTCCTCAGTATGTGTAGGTGAGGCAATGGGGGTAGGTATTGACTCAAGTTGAACTGGCTGAGCTGGATCATCAGTAATGATGTGGATTGGCTTGATGTGTTAGGGTTAGGCATAGAGAATAGAAGATTACTGGGTCCAAGCTCAGAGGGTCTATGCTTAGTAGGTATAGGATCAGAAGGACTAGGCATAGAAGGGCTAGGTTTAGAAGGTCCAGGTTTAGAGGCGGGTACTGTAACGCCCCAAATTTCGATTAAGGGCTAATTACAATTCTTGTGAATGATTATGTGGATTAATGTGGATTTGAGATCCGAATTATTATTGGAAATGCCCAACATCTTGTATTTTAGCATAATTATGTGATGAAATAATTATTAGGCTAAAATAAGGGTAAATGGCGCATAAAGAAGAGGAAAAGAATTAAATATGTGTTGTATGGCAATTTTAATTAATATGCCATAATTGTTGGAAAAATTGAAAGAATGGCCATAAGTTAGTGATTAATGGAGCAATTAATTACTAACTAAGAGAAAATGAGGTGTGAGAGTAAATGGCTAATGGGGGGATTAAGTGGCTAATTAGTGGTTTACTTTGTGATATTGCATGAGATGAAGACAAGTGTCAAGTTGGGATGAAGCAAAAGAGTGTAGAAAAGTCAAGAAAACATTTTAGTATCATTTCTCTCTCTCTCTCCCTCTCTCTTTGTGTGTTTAGGCATGGGTTTAGGAGACAAAAATATGATCCCATCATGCTTCATCATCATTTTCATCTCTCTTTCTTCTCTCTCTTTCGTTCAGCCATGGCAGCCCAAGGGAGAGGAAGAACTTTGTGTAAAAAGTGAGTATTTGACCCTCTAAATGGCTTCTAATGGAAAAATGCTCTTTTATAAAGTTGTTCCTCTTGTTAAAAGCTTTCATCCTATGGTTTTAGATTTTCCATTGGTGGGGTTTTGGGCACACAAGGAAATCTAGAAGTTGGAGAACCGAAAAAATTCTTTGGGAAAGTTGTTGAGGTGAGTGAAAGCTTTATTTTCATATAAGTTTTGTGGCCATTGGTTAGGCCTTGAATTTCTGGAATTTTATCCTTAATTTTCTTGATTTAGGGTCTTGGGGAGTATAGTATGTTATTGTTATGGAATTGGTGCCTTGTTTAGTGTTTTGAATGAATAGAACTGAATTGAAGCTTAATTGTGAAGTTTTGCCACTTTGTGTTGGTTTTATGCATTGGGAAAAAATAGGGCATGTAATTAGGTTGTGATTTTGGTCATTTTGAGGCCACCATTGTGTTCCTTGTGAAAATTTATGTGGGAATAGGCTTGATTGTTAATTTTGGAGTCATAGGACACTTTGGTAGAAAATTGGAAAATCTGTCCCTTAGAATCCCTTGATGCATGTAAAGGCTAAGAGTACTTGTATAGCTTCCAATCTAGCCACTGGAGCATACGTTTCCTCATAATCAATTCCTTTTTCCTGATTATAGTCTTTGGCCACCAATCTTGTCATATTTCTAACAATGATTGCGGATTCATCAAGTTTGTTCTTGAATACCCATTTAGTGTTAATGATCGGATGATCCTTAGGTTGGGGTATCAAATCCCAAACTTGATTTCTATCAAATTGGTTTAGCTTTTCTTGCATTGCTATTACCCAATCCTTGTTTGATAGGGCTTTGTCAATGTTAGAAGGTTCAATCTCAAAAATAAAAGTAGAGAAACTAACTTCATTGAAAATTCTATTTCTAGTTTTGACTCCTTCATTCACATCTCCTATGACTTGGTCTAGGGGATGACTTTTGTTTTATTTCCAGGCTCTAGGTTATCCTAGTGACTGATCTTCTTCCTTGGTTTGGTCAACTTCTAGGATAGAAAATTTAGAATTAGTTGATGATATTCTTGATTTAAAATAGCTTCATGCTCATCGTCAATGGTTTTGTTAGAGGATTCAAATTCATCGAATACAATATGAATTGATTCTTTAACAACACATGTTCGTTTATTGAAAACTCTGTAAACTTTGCTTTGGTTATAATAGCCTAGGAAAATCCTGTATCTGTTTTAGAATCAAATTTTCCTAAATTATCTTTACCATTATTATAAATGAAACACTTATAATCGAAGATGTGCAGATGAGCAAGGTTTGGCTTCCTTCCTTTGAATAGTTCATATGGTGTCTTTCCAAGTTTTGTTCTGATGTAAGCTCTGTTTGAAATGTAGCATGTTGTGCTCATTGCATCGGCCCAAAAAACTTGAGACACATTCTTTTCATTTAGCATTGCTCTAGCCATTTTAGTGAGTAGTTTGTTCTTTCGTTCCACAACTCCATTTTGTTGAGGTGTCCTCGGAGTGGAGAAATTGTGATCAATGCCGTTAGTATTACAATATTCTTCAAAAGCTTGATTTTCAAATTCTCCACCATGATCTGTCCTGATACCTGCAATGGACATACCTTTCTCATTTTTCACTTTCTTGGCAAAAACAATAAATTCTGCAAAGGTTTTATCATTTGATGATAGAAAAATAGTCCATGTAAATCTAGAAAAATCATCAACAATGACCAATGAATATAAGTTGCCACCAAGAATTTTAACTCTTGCTAGTCCAACTAAATCCATATGTAGCAATTGAAGGGTCGATTTGTTGTAATTTCATTTTTTTGATTTGAAAGATGATTTAGTTTGTTTACCTTTTTGACATGCGTCACAAATCAAATCGTTTTTGAAATTTACTTTGAGTAAACCAATCACTAAATCCTTTTTAAGTAACTTGCCTAGTTGGTGCATGTTGACATGAGCTAGCCTCTTATGCCATAACCAACTTTCATCGGCATTACTTAGAAAACAATTTTCAGAGTTATTTTTACTGATATCAAGGGTATAGCAGTTACCTTCCCTTTTTGCTTTGAGCTTTGTTTTGAGATTCTTCTTATCAAATTGTAAATCTTTCTTCTTTACAATTAGACATTCCTCTCAGTCAAATATTACCCAGTTGTCTTTATCTGTACTTTGACTCACGCTCAGCAAGTTATGACACAAGCCTTCAAAGTAATAAACGTCTTTGACTTGTGTGCCTTTATCATTTTTTCATTTCAGCAATTCCTATTATCTTTTCGGATTGATTTCCTCCAAATTTTACCTTTCCACCTTCTTTTGGTTGTAATGAGGTAAAACTTTCGAAATCACCGGTCATATGTCTGGAGCATCCACTGTCTATGTACCATTTGTTGTTCTTAGATGCTTTAAGACATATCTATAATCAAATACGATTAAGTCTTAGATACCCATATCTTTTTGGGTCCTTTTTGGTTAGTACAAATGATTTTCTGAACATATGAACCTTTAGGTACCTATTTGTAGGTTCCAATTTTTCCTTACTTTTAATGAATGCATGATGAAGTATAATGACCCTTTCTATTACAGTAATTGCAATATGCGAAAGGAATTGATGTATGAATAGGATGCTGAAAGTAATTCAAGTATGACTTACCTCCTGCTTTCTTTCTTCCTTTTCTTCTATCTAATTTTGGATCATCCAGATTGGTCATTTACAACTCGTTGAGCTTTTAAAATTACATTTAGCATCTCACTTCCTTTAGTGAATTTTTCAAGGTTTTTGTAAGATCAGTGTTTTTCTTTTTCAAAGAAGAACAGTTTTCACAATCTTTTTCAAAATTCTCTTTAAGTTCTATTTCAAGGGCTTTATTTTTCTTTTTGAAAACAACTAGTTCTTTAACTACTTTGATGAATTCAGAATGTAAAACATTATATTCGAAAAGTAATTCATCATAGCTAGGATCATAATCAATTACCTCTTCTTCTGTTTCTTCTTAAGTAACTAGACAAATATTGGTTACTTCCTCATCATCGCTATTTTCGTCAAATGAATTATCTCCCCATATGGTAGATACAAAGGCTTTCTTCTTGTTGTAGAATTTGCCTTGTCTCTTTTCTTTATTCTTCTGAGTCATTTCTTGACATTCTGATTTGAAATGTCTTGGTTTTCCACATTCATAGCAGATGATGTGTTCTTTATTGCTTGTTCCTCCTTTCTGAAAGTTTTTGAATCCTTGGCCTTTCTTGTAAAACTTTTTGAATCGTTTTATCATTAGGCCCATTTCACCATCATCAAACTCTTCATCTTCATCTTGATCTTCTTTTGCTTTCAGTGCTAGACCTCTCTTCTTCTCGTCACTAATATCATCTAGTTCTCGTTTGAACTTTAATTTACTCTCATATTCAGAAAGGCTTCCGAATAGAGAAGCAACCGATCGCATTGATTCACTTTTTGCTTCCTCAATTGCAGTGACTTTGGCCTCTCAGTCTTTAGAAAGAATATTCAAAATCTTTCGTACTTGGGTATGTTGATCATAGACTTTCCCAAGTGCTACAAGTTGATTAACAAGGTGAGTATATCTAAGTTCAAATTCAGCTATTGACTCACCCGATTTCATTTGAAGTAAATCAAACTCAATAACCAGAGTATTTATTCGGTTTTCTTTTATTCCCAAAGTTCCTTCGTGAGCTATTTCCAGGGCTTCCCATATTTCTTTAGCTGTTGGGAGTGTGCAGATTCTGAAGTACTCATTCTGACTTAAGGCACTTTAAATCATTAGAATTTCCTTGCTGTTGAGTGTGATGAGTTTCTTGTCATTCTTATCATATTCTACTAGTGTCTTAGGAACTCTCTGTGCATCTACAATCTTTTCAGGTTTATAGTTTACACTCTCAATCACATCCCATAGTCCGTATTCTGTAGCAATTACGAATACTCTAAACTTGGTTTTCCAGAAAGAGAAGTGTTCACCATTGAAAGCCAGAGGTCTAGTGATAGAAGCTTTGTCGGGAAGAATTCCTTCACCCATGCTTTCCATTGGATCCTTCTTAGGTTGTTATACCTGAATAAGAAGACCTATACTCTGATACCAAATGTTAGTGCAAGTGTTTCACCCAAAGTGGGGGTGAATTGAGTGATACCAGAAATTTTGTTGTGTATAAGAAAATTGACAGAATATTTAAAGTAGTTGAGAACAAGGAGAAATATCACCAAAGTGTACACCGGGAGTTATACTGGTTTGGCCTCAACTACTTTGGCCTATATCCAGTCCTCAAAGCATCTCTGAGAGTTTCACTATGCTTCCTGTCACGCCCTTATTTTAATTTCACCTTTACCAGAGTATTCGCGGAAAACGACATGCGGTTTGTTGGGCAACACAGGAATAGCATAACTATACTGATAATATGTGCATGATTACATAAATTCCCCATAGGGGTTCGTACATGATCATTACCATTAGTGTAGCTGCACAGGGCTACTTGGGTGTCTAAACTCACCCCAGTGAAATGGAGACTTCTTCCCGTCTTCGTTCCACTACTATAATCCCCTCGTAGAATACTCTGCATTGTTGTTTGCATATCTTCTGTCGCCTCCTGTCTAATTTGTTGGTAGGGGAGGGTGAGATTCGAGAGAATCTCAGTAGGAAACAGATACCATAATGCATGCATGATTGATGCTATGCGTATGACATGTTAGCTTTATCTAGATGTATGCCCCATAATGACATTTCTGCATGCTCAATGTTTCATACAACAAGACTATGGCCACAGCGAAAACAGAAACAGAGCTTCATTTATTCACATATGCTCTACACAATCAAGTAAAGCAATCACATACATCATTACACAAGCAAATATATCAAATACATGCAAGTAAGGTAAGTCCCCTACCTCCAATCTTTCTCCTCGATTTGCGTGCCAACAGCTCGGGGCCCCATATTCGATCCTACAATGTCAAATATACCATTTAGACATTTCCATAGTGTTTCTGGGGGTTATATGAATCTATCTTGAAAAATTACTAAAATACCCCCGGGGACCCGACCCCATCGTACCCGGTCCGGCTGTACTTTTCTCGAAATTCTAACCTTGGCTATTCTTACATATTTTCACCCAAGGAATCCATTTCCGGACTCATAATTATCAAATTCAATGTCAAATTACGAAAATGCCCTTGGCAGCCCTACTTTTAGGGTTTTAGGGGCGTTTCTGTAATTATGCTTTCTCGGCCTTTTCTGAAAAAGTGCCCAACTGTAACCCCACCTAATTTTCCCTCCTGAATCCAATGGAACCATCAAATCATTGAAAATCCAACTCTAAGGCCCATTTCTAGATATGGCTGAAACTTATAGGAATTTAGGGAAAATTGGGGTTTTTCGGTTTCGGCTCCGTAAACGCGTTCCTTTCTACTCCTAACCACTTTACTGACTATTCCATTAGGTTAAAACTACCATTTGGTATCAATTTGGGCAGCATAACAGCCCTCACAACCCATTTTCCATTTTTGAAACCAATGACAATCCGGCGAAATTTCACCGATTAAATTGTCCACAGTAGTCAGAATAAGCAATATACGAAAGTTTGGAAGTTACCTCAAGCTCCCACTGGCTTTTCTCAAAGTGGCTGAAACCCTAGCTCTTGAAAAATCAAAAGATGAGCTTCCAAACCTTGAATCACATAGAAGAATAGCTTAGGAGCGGAGTTATACGCATTAGGAACCGATTTACCGAAGAAATCACTTACCTTTGTAAGTTTTTCCTCCTCCTTTTCTCTCTCTAAAATCTCAACTTTCTCTCTCTATTTCAGAGCTGTGCTGCACGGTTTGGCTGAAGGAAGGAGAAGAATGATATTTATTATATGATATTTACTTATTACACCATTTTTCCAAAATTCGAATTTTACAAAATTCTGGCAGATTTCTGCCCAAACTTTGAAAAATCATAACTAATTCTAGAAAAATTGAAATGAGGTGATTCCAAAGCCTATAGAACTCTTATTGAGTCTATTTTCAAGGAAAAATATAGAATTTTACTTTATGGAATCACAAAATTCCCAGAATTTCATTCTTTGCATGTTGTTTCAGAAACTTTCCAGTTTTTCTGGGCTAACTTCAAAAATTCATATCTTTTTTTGTATAGCTCTAATTGATTCATATGACCTATCAAATTAAAGCTTAGGATGTCTACTTTCATCCTGTAAAATCTCATAATTTTTACTTATCATTTAGTCTTCCAAAACCGTATGATAAGCTCACTGCCTCATAGGCGATTTTATCGAAAACATAATTACTTTCTCCAAAATTCATCATTTTACTTTCTTAATACCCCAAAGATATTACAATCATTAGGGGATAAATTTGGGCTCCTGCTAAATTGGGGCTTAGAAGTCTACTTAATTTAGGCTTATTTCCAAGCCTCAAATCCTAAATTTCGGGGTATTACATTTCTCCCCCTGTTCAATAAATTTCGTCCTCGAAATTTGAACGTCTACAACTTAGGGATTTATCCTATCTCATTCTATTATCACATGCAGGCTCAAAAGCCATGTAACACCGTAGTCATACTTCCATTACTAATCTCAGATAGTATTCAACATTCATCATCCATTCTATACACAATAGGTAGCGTGTAATCAAACACAGGTTCCCACAACGCTTGGTTCCATAGGCCTTACAGCCTCCTTGGGACTTCACTCGAATTCACACAATCACTTTTTTTTGTAACGGCCCAATCCTCATCCCCTTAACGAGGCCTATTGGATGTCCCTCACCCCCTACGAGGTCTGTTAGGCTAGTGAGCCGGCCATGGTTCACTTCGTTAGATTCCTCCCATGGTAGAATATCGCGTCTCATGTGAGACATGGTACCATTGGACACCAAAACGCTTTGTCACACTGGCCTTAATGCCTCCGCTACAACCTAGTACGATTTGAATGTTCTATCAACCTCAAAACATTACCTTGAACACACTGATCTAATGTCATCACACTAGGCATCAACCACAGTGCTAGACACACAGGTCTTACAGCCCAGTGACACCACCCTATGCAACCTTACACTTCGGGTCTTACCGCCTTGTACAAACCTGTACACTTTCTATAATATGCCTACCTATTCGGTGTTCAGGATCAAATGACTATTTGACCCTTATTGGCCGTATTGTGTGTACTATTTACTAGCCATACGATATGCACTATTCACTATGTGACCATCCACTGTTTGCACTATATCACAAGTGGATGATTCATTCTGTGAGGCTATAGCTATGGAGATGCTCATGCCTCTACTCGACCTTGTTGCATCAGAACACATCTCAATCCATGCTTACTTGCATCTGTGTAGACCGTAAAGGTCGACTGTGGATCTGGGATTGTTATTACTGGTGCTGTTGAGAGGTATTCACCACCATTCTACCCTACTACACTAGGGTTCATCCCAATTCCAGTTCACATGTGTCACCACAAACTACAAAGGTTGTGTGACTGTTGACCATATAGGTCATCATACTGTACACCACGCAGGGTTTAATACTGTACACCACGCAGGATGTAATATTGTACACCACTCAGGGTGTAATACTGTTCATCACATATACTGTAACACTATTGACCATCAAGGCCATATTATGTTTTGGGATGATCAACAATGGTGCGAACATCAACCCCTCCTGTAAGTTTCAAAATTGCACCTAGATTCATCACACTTCCGCTGCGCACTCTGATGCTTCATCTCCTCATATGAGCTTTAATAATGTCAGGATGATTTAATAGGAGTCTTATAGGAACCTCCCATGACACTCAACAACACCCACAATCTATATTCCTCTGTGCCCATTCTTTACCCGTTTGAACTTGAATCATTCTGATCCATATAAACTCTTATCTCAAGAAAACACATTCACTGTGGGATTCATTACAATGCACCATCATTAAGGGCCAATGTTTTCGTAGCCCTACTCTACGATTCAACTTCATGGTAGCTGTACTCTAGGATTAGTCATCACGGTGGCTGCACTCGCGGGTTCATCATCACGGTAGCTGCACTCTAGGGTTCATCATCACGGTGGCTGCACTCTAGGGTTCTATACATGGTGCTTCACACAGGCGCCCATACACTTGGTCAGCCCCTCCGGTTAGAACTTTCCTTAGGTAGCCCTCTCCGATCAGATTTCACCGTAGGTAGCCCTCTCCGATCAAATTTCACCGTAGGTAGCCCTTTCCGATCAGAACTTTCAATCTTTGTGGTCGCAGTACAACTCCACAATTATGCCATAAAGGCAACGTTTCTTGATTCAATACAAACATTCTTATCATCAACTCAAGATTATGGATGGAATAGTTCAATTTCTGAAGTTTCAGCTGACATGATGCATACGCCCTCACTCGGCTTGCATTAATTCTCATATCAATCTATGCCTGTTCACATCTGGGGATTCAATTCCCTTCCCAATCCATGCCATCTAGCATCAGTGAAGACAACAAAGGCCCACTATGGATCTGGGATTATCAGTGTTGGTACTTTAATAAATTTTCATCATCAGCTCTCTGAAGCACCTCTCACAATCATCATCCCATGCATAATGCTGAGTTCTGGGAAATTTCGATATAAACATCTCATCCCTTTTTTTTCATTATTGTCACACCCGTAGCCCTTCTTGGCCTCGTACCCGAGTCCCTTAGGACGTGGCTAGCAACCTCATCAGGTAGGGTGCCTTTTTATTCACACCACATAGCCTTCCATAGTAACCCATAATCATCCATAGAAAATGTGATAGATAAATATGTCATGCACCATAGAGTGTAAAATGAAAATCATATCAATCCGTGTGTGTACACAAAGTTCAGGGCCAAACACCCAGTTAAAACAACAATCCGTGTGTATACACAAGGTTTAGGGCCAACCATCCAGTTGAAACCCTTACGTGTACCTCAGCCGAGTCACCGACTACAGCTAGGTAAATCGTGTATCATAGCTGGGTCCTTACTAGGCCGAATGGTACATATACACTTCCCATCGGACGGTACATATATACTTCCCGCACCACAGCTAGATAATATTCGTGTACCTCGGCTGGGCACCAACCACAACCAGGTAATGTTCGTGTACCTCAGCTAAGTCCCAGACTACAGCTAGGTAATGTGCCCTAGGCACCTGTTCATTCACAGAATATAGAACATACAACATATTAATCATCACATAGTGTACGGGATATTATAGTTACTATATTGGCCTTTCCAGGATAACCTTCCTGATGATCATTGATCATTGTTTGCTATTATATTCTCTTGCCCTGTGTTTGCTGTATTAGGCTAGGTCTAACTTCCTGACCTTGCCCAGCATCTAAACCTCTTAGTCTTACCACCTTTATGTTTCACTATATGAAGCAAGAAAGAGGTAAATTACGCATAAACACATGGGCTTATCTATCATTTTATAAAGTTTTGGGTTCATAGGTACCCCAAAAACAACATATCACAGGTGTTTACAGTAGTTAAGGAAAGCCTGAAACAACATACAACCTCTGAACTACTGTACAACATGTCTTACACTTTTTTCATAATATGACATAACATGTGCAACAACTTCCCAGGGGGTCACCCATCATGGCATTTCCTTGGGTTGAGCACGCTTAACTCTTTTGTACTAGTGCCTAAATGTAGATACCAGCTTCTACTGCTTCCATGCACGGGTACCCTGTGACTACCCTCGTCTCAAAAGACATGCCGGCTATCTCCGGTCACCAAAATATTGAGTGTGGACCGCAAATTAGCCTTGGCCGTACCCATATCCTTGGGTTCCGCAATATCCTTAGACCATTCTCGTCTAGTATTGCACCACTAGCGACCCTTCAGTACTCGCCATTTCTCAGGGTATATTCATAAATCGGAAAGATACCCTCCTTTGGTACTTTCTGTTCATGCATATTTCCTATCACTGTGTAATCAAGACCTTATCAGTATACCATCCTATTGCCAGAACCACCGCACTTACTCTGAGTAGACAATTCTGTGGCCAGAATCATTGCTCTGATACCAAAATGTCACGCCCTTATTTTAATTTCACCTTTACCAGAGTATTCGCGGAAAACGACATGCGGTTTGTTGGGCAACACAGGAATAGCATAACTATACTGATAATATGTGCATGATTACATAAATTCCCCATAGGGGTTCGTACATGATCATTACCATTAGTGTAGCTGCACAGGGCTACTTGGGTGTCTAAACTCACCCCAGTGAAATGGAGACTTCTTCCCGTCTTCGTTCCACTACTATAATCCCCTCGTAGAATACTCTGCATTGTTGTTTGCATATCTTCTGTCGCCTCCTGTCTAATTTGTTGGTAGGGGAGGGTGAGATTCGAGAGAATCTCAGTAGGAAACAGATACCATAATGCATGCATGATTGATGCTATGCGTATGACATGTTAGCTTTATCTAGATGTATGCCCCATAATGACATTTCTGCATGCTCAATGTTTCATACAACAAGACTATGGCCACAGCGAAAACAGAAACAGAGCTTCATTTATTCACATATGCTCTACACAATCAAGTAAAGCAATCACATACATCATTACACAAGCAAATATATCAAATACATGCAAGTAAGGTAAGTCCCCTACCTCCAATCTTTCTCCTCGATTTGCGTGCCAACAGCTCGGGGCCCCATATTCGATCCTACAATGTCAAATATACCATTTAGACATTTCCATAGTGTTTCTGGGGGTTATATGAATCTATCTTGAAAAATTACTAAAATACCCCCGGGGACCCGACCCCATCGTACCCGGTCCGGCTGTACTTTTCTCGAAATTCTAACCTTGGCTATTCTTACATATTTTCACCCAAGGAATCCATTTCCGGACTCATAATTATCAAATTCAATGTCAAATTACGAAAATGCCCTTGGCAGCCCTACTTTTAGGGTTTTAGGGGCGTTTCTGTAATTATGCTTTCTCGGCCTTTTCTGAAAAAGTGCCCAACTGTAACCCCACCTAATTTTCCCTCCTGAATCCAATGGAACCATCAAATCATTGAAAATCCAACTCTAAGGCCCATTTCTAGATATGGCTGAAACTTATAGGAATTTAGGGAAAATTGGGGTTTTTCGGTTTCGGCTCCGTAAACGCGTTCCTTTCTACTCCTAACCACTTTACTGACTATTCCATTAGGTTAAAACTACCATTTGGTATCAATTTGGGCAGCATAACAGCCCTCACAACCCATTTTCCATTTTTGAAACCAATGACAATCCGGCGAAATTTCACCGATTAAATTGTCCACAGTAGTCAGAATAAGCAATATACGAAAGTTTGGAAGTTACCTCAAGCTCCCACTGGCTTTTCTCAAAGTGGCTGAAACCCTAGCTCTTGAAAAATCAAAAGATGAGCTTCCAAACCTTGAATCACATAGAAGAATAGCTTAGGAGCGGAGTTATACGCATTAGGAACCGATTTACCGAAGAAATCACTTACCTTTGTAAGTTTTTCCTCCTCCTTTTCTCTCTCTAAAATCTCAACTTTCTCTCTCTATTTCAGAGCTGTGCTGCACGGTTTGGCTGAAGGAAGGAGAAGAATGATATTTATTATATGATATTTACTTATTACACCATTTTTCCAAAATTCGAATTTTACAAAATTCTGGCAGATTTCTGCCCAAACTTTGAAAAATCATAACTAATTCTAGAAAAATTGAAATGAGGTGATTCCAAAGCCTATAGAACTCTTATTGAGTCTATTTTCAAGGAAAAATATAGAATTTTACTTTATGGAATCACAAAATTCCCAGAATTTCATTCTTTGCATGTTGTTTCAGAAACTTTCCAGTTTTTCTGGGCTAACTTCAAAAATTCATATCTTTTTTTGTATAGCTCTAATTGATTCATATGACCTATCAAATTAAAGCTTAGGATGTCTACTTTCATCCTGTAAAATCTCATAATTTTTACTTATCATTTAGTCTTCCAAAACCGTATGATAAGCTCACTGCCTCATAGGCGATTTTATCGAAAACATAATTACTTTCTCCAAAATTCATCATTTTACTTTCTTAATACCCCAAAGATATTACAATCATTAGGGGATAAATTTGGGCTCCTGCTAAATTGGGGCTTAGAAGTCTACTTAATTTAGGCTTATTTCCAAGCCTCAAATCCTAAATTTCGGGGTATTACACTTCCAAGATTCATTGGGTTCTTGGAACCTTAATACAACAAGTTTCTTCACCTGGACGCTCCCCCTTACACGTTGTAATCAAATCTCCAACTCAAGGTTCCACAACCTTAAGTTGTCTCAATAACAAATATTAAGTTTTGTAATGAAAATCTCTCTTACAGAGTAAATGTATAAACACTGAAGTACAGATAATGAATATAAAAAAAACATAGCACTAAGAGAATGTGTTGATCGATGTATGTGCGTATTCTTGATCTTGTCTTCTTTTGTTCTGTTTGATTGTTCCCATATTTATAGATGAGTATTGATAGCTGTTGGAACAATTCCAACTTGTCAGTTTGAGTCGCGCAACTACTATTGACCGTTATTCAATTTTGAAAACTATCCGTTGTGGTAGGTAGCGGTAGGTGAGCGTTCGGACGTTATCTTTGACTTACCACTTATGCAATGATCTCTTCATTGCTTCTCTGTAAATGTACTGATTACTAATACAATGAATGGTTAATCATATAGAAAATAAATCAATAAACATTGGATTAAAAACATGTTTTCTGGACTACATTACTCGAGTGGCTACTCGAGTGATCATGCTCATTACTCAAGTAGTCCCTCGAGTAAACTTATAAAAAATATGGCAGAGAGTAATTCAACATTTGCATAATATATTACTCGGGTAAGATATGAAGTAAGATACATCACAAACCTTGGAAATATCTTATTACTCGAGTGCTTACTCTAGTAAGCATGTTTTTTCTTCACAAGTTACTTGAGTGATCCCTCAAGTAGATTTCAAATAAGTTTGCAGATTACTCGAGTGGTCTCTCGAGTAATGAGACTCAAATCTTGGCTGAGAGTACCTGTTCTTTACTGACCTGATTACTCAGTGATCCCTCGAGTAATGTTTCAAATAACTCTGCAGATTACTCGAGTAATGGCTTATCGCATGTGGTTACTCAAGTGGTCCCTCGAGTAACAAGGATCATTTCTTGGCCGAGAGCTATTAGATGATTTCTACTCTGGTTATTCGAGTGGTCACTCGAGTAATAACTCATATAACTTTACAAATTACTCGAGTAACTTCATCCAAATTCTGGCAGTACTTCTCTAGAAGATTTTCTTCACCATTACTTGAGTGCTCACTCGAGTAACCCCTTGCAAAATCTTCCAGTGCTGTTTTCTTTTTTATGCTTTGTCTCTCAGTTCTTTTTCATTACTCCAATACTTATTTCAAGTAATACTTTTGTCTGCCATTTAGTTACTTTATTCAAATTCTTTTGTTTGTTATCAAATTCTCTTATATTGTTAGTTCAATCTTTATTATCATCAAAACATATGATATCTAACATATTGCTCCCTTTTAATAGATATAAGTTTGGGCTCTATTTCTTCCGTACGGGCCGAGAGTCCAATCTTTTTTTTTTGAATCCACGCCAATTTCAAATATTATAGTATATTCAATATCATTTAGTATATCAATTATCCTTTCCCTATTTCAAATATCTTTCAGATTGCTTTTTTCCCGTGTGGGGTCCATGTCTTTTTCTCTTCAATTTGCTGCCAGCGCCTTTGCTATTCTTCATGGATACTTTCGTTTATATATATATATATATATATATATATATTATCTCCTACAAAATAAAATAAGATATGGGTAGATTTTATATCAAAATTTTTTTTTATCCTGAACCTAATTAAAAGATAGAAAATATATAAAAGATAATTAAATAGGTATAAAATATTAATAAAGTTAATCAATTATGTCCTAAAATTTATACCTATTTAATTATAAAATATATATTTATCAAGGATTTATAGGAGGAGGTATGAATGAGAATTACTAATTTTTTGGAATTCATCATGACCATGGTAAACTTTATTACTATGCTAACGAGCAACCATATACTATTCTCTTGATAATACAATCATGATTACCATTGAAGGCATGCAATAAGGTTGAACCAAACGGGCTCTTTGTGTTTTCCTTTTCTTTTCCTATATAGCAAAACAAAAAAAATAAAAATTGTGGTAAAAAGAATTCAGTTTAGGACTACGATAGCAAATTAACTTTTATTTGCCACAAAAAAATTCTAAAATTTTACTGTGCTTCCTAAAATTAAAATAAAATTTTTTTGAGTGAAAAGACATCCCCTTGTTTTAAAAAAAGTTTCAACCATCGCTAGTCATTGGAGCTCTAACCACTGATGGCCATCTAGCCAACTAGAGCTCCAACAACTGCCCCTAAGTGTTGATGTTGGCTTCCGTGGCTTGCCAGTAGAAGCTCTGGCCACAGAGAATAATTTTATAAGAGAGGTGGCCAAAGGGGTTTGAAACTTTTGACCCCTTGGAGGCCACCAAGTTAGCAAACCATTTAATCATATGGTGCCAAAAAAAAAAAAAAAACCAATCTTAGGTCTCTACTTTACATTTTAATTCTTGTATCTTTCGTTGTAAATTCCCTTATGTGTTGTTGCAAATTTACTAATTGCAATTGTATATTAGATTGGGATATGACAAATGGGAGTTGTTAATTCTTCCATCTTGGCTGTAAATATCATTGTTCATGAAACCGGACCGAACCGGCCGGCTCGGACCGGAAACCGGCGAACTGGCCGGTCCGGTTCAACTAGTAGACCGGTACTGTTCCGACCCGGGGTTGACCCGGTCAACTCGGGATGAACCGGTGCAACCCGACCGGTTCACGGGTTGCCTCTCTGTTTTTTTTTTAACTTTGTTTTTTTATGCTCCAAATGACATTTTTCTTACTTTTTTTTTTCAGAAAAATTATTTTTCTAAAATTTTTTAATTTTCAATGAGTTTTAAAAGGATTATGGAATATTTTTGGCATTAGTTAGAGAAAAATTTTTATGTACTTAACAATATTTTTGTGGGTATTAAGTTTAGATGGTTATATTGGACTATTGGTTAGAAAAAAACTCTTATGTAGTTTTTTAAATGGTATGGATGAATATTTAAATTATATATATATATATATATATATATTTTAATTGACCCCGGTCTGACTCCCGGTTTGACTCCGGTCTGACCCACTGACTCTTGACCCAGTACCCCAGCCGGTTTAGTGCCTGATCCGGATTCCTGAACCTTGGTAAATACCCTTATTATAGTTGTAAATTAGGCTGAAAATATGGGAAACGAGAGTTGTTACAAATTCTTTATGCGTTGTTGTAAATTTCGTTATGCTTTATTGTAAATTTTCTTACGGTAGTTGTAAATTAGAGGGGAATATATGAACCCAAAGTTGTTAATTCATGTATGTGCTGTTATGAATTCCCTTATATGTGGCGGTAAATTCTTTTATTGTAGCAGTAAATTAGGCATGGAATATGATAAACGAGAATTGTTAATTGATTTATGTGTACATGAGAGTTGTTAATTTCTTTACTTGACTCTCACTGATTCACTACAAAAAAACTAACTTTTAGTAACCATTTTCAGCGGTGACTTAATTGTCACCGTTGAAAGTGGGAGTTTCAAATAGTTGCCGCTGAAAATACTACTTTCCGCGATGACTTTTAAAGTCATCGCTGAAAGCGCCACTTTCAGCGGCGACTATTAAAAGTCGCCGTTGAAACCATACTTTCAGTGTTGATAAAAAATGTCGCCATTAAAAGTCAATTTCAGCTTATTTTATTTTTAAAATTTATTAAAAATTAAAAATTATTAATTTTATTTTTAAAATAATATTTATAATATTAAAATATTAATTATTAAATAATTCTATTTAATATTAATTATTAAAATTATATTATTATTTAATAATAGGGAGAATTACATTAAGGTCCCATGTAAGAAGAGAAATGAAAAAATAGTCCCAATAGATTGCAAAATGAAAAAATGGTCCCATGGAGTTGTTAATACAGGCTCCTGGAGTTGTTAACGAGTTGTCAATATAGGCTCATGGAGTTGTTAATGGGACCATTTTTTCATTTTGCAATCTATAGGAACCATTGTTTCATTTTTTTTCCTTGGGACCTCATTGTAATTCTCCCTTAATAATATTATATTTAAAATTTTCTACTAAAATAATATTTATGATATTATTATATTAGTTATTTTTTTATTTTATATAAAAATAAATTATATGTTAGTAATATTATATGTATCGTTTTATATTAAAAATAATATTTATAATATTAAATTATTATTTATTAAGTAATTTTAATTAAAAAAATTGTTAATTAAATATATAAATAAATTTTTATTTAATTTATCATTATTTTTAATAATATTATATATAATTATTAATTAATTATGTGTGTGTGTGTGTATGATAATATTATATATATAACAATATGTAATAATTTAACACATTCATTTCAGCGTATCTAGCAAAAGCACACGCGTAAAGACGTCAGCACCATGAGGTTGTAGGTTTGAGCTAGAGGAGAAACACTTTTAGGAATTATGTGACGTTGACACATGGAAGCACAGGGAGCTGACATGTGGCAGCGTGTGGAGATGACACGTGGCAGCGAGTGGAGGAGAAAGATATATGGAATTTATAATTCTTTTTTTTTTTTTAAATTGTGACGAAATTTGTAATTAAAAAAAAATTAAACTTTTAGCGGCGATATAAAAGTCGCCGCTGAAAGTCACCTTTAGCGGTGACAAAAATTGTCGCCACTAAAACTTTCAGCGACAGTTATATAGACGGTGACTTTTTTGTCACCACCCAAAATCATTTTTTTGTAGAGATTATACACCCAAGCCAAAAATTTGTCACGTAATATCAACTTGATTATAGACTATATATAAAGTTATTAGTATAATTTTTTTTTTAATTTTTATGATAATAATAAATGAATTTTTTTCTCTCATTTTATTTTTTAAATCTTTTTTATGGACATGATTGAAAATTGTTTCATCATATAGAGAAAGTTATTAGTATAAGTTTTTTTTTAATTTTTATGATAATAATAAATAAATTTTTTTATCTCATTTTATTTTTTAAATATTTTTTATGGTCATGATTGAAAATTGTTTCTTTATCAAGGTAAAAAAATAAAGGAACATTCTTTCTTTGTCCTGGAATCTGAAAATTATATTCGAAGCATATGCTTTCCTAATGGATACCATTTAACATGCTTGCCAGAATAAGCTATTTCGCATTTTCACTCAGAACCATAAAAATATTATATTAGCCGACAGAGAACTTGTTCAAGATCCGAAGCACATGTATATTTCAAATTGTCCGCATAAACATAAAAGAAGCAAAATACACACACATGTCTGATTATTCATTAATTATAAATAAATAATATATTTTATTATTCAAATTAATTCAACTCGGACCGCAGAGGAAACTTGCCGAGTCTGTGAAGTTCCGATGCTTTGACCCCAACAAAACCCATAAAACGACATATCGTTTAGAGCTATTTGCCCCTCAAACTGTCAGCAAACACAGACAAAGTCATAGTGGAAGCTCCATCTTCCTTTAACGCATTAACAGCTTCACGTTTCAAGGCATTGATCCTCTCACGAATCCCAGCACTTTCATCACCCTCCATCATCAACCTCCTTATGGCTTTTGCAATCTCTTCCCTCTTCACAATCCCATCATTCTCGTCCTCAGTTGCCATCGGCCACACGGCCACCTTCAACCCATTAACCAGCAAAACAGCGTTCATTCTCTGTTCTGCAAAGAGTGGCCACGTTATAAACGGCACTCCATGAACTATACCCTCAAGCGTCGAGTTCCAACCACAGTGACTCAAGAACCCACCAACCGAACTGTGTTTAAGGATCGGGATCTGTGGGGCCCATGAAGGAACAACTAAACCTCGTTCTTTAGTTCTCTCCAAAAACCTTTCTGGTAAGAAACCTAGAGGATTATTTTCATTTAACGTATCATCAAGATAAGCAGCACTACAAACTTTACTTGGAGCTCTCACAACCCATAAGAATCTTGCTTCACTTAGTTCTAATCCATGAGCAAGTTCATTGAGCTGATCTTGAGATAGGGTCCCACCACTCCCAAATGAAACATAAAGAACTGATTTTTCTGGTTGATTGTTCAACCATGTTAAACAATAATCTGAGTGACCCGACCCGTTTGTCTCGTTACTTGACCCGCTTTGTGTAATGGGTCCAACAGCATAAACCTGAGTCATCGTCTTCTTCTTCTCCTCCTTCGCTTGGTTTAATGTTTCTTCTCGTAGAGCTCTTATAGTCTCTGGTTCTAACTCTTCAAAGCTGTTGAAGAGAACTCCATCAGCAAAAGACAACTTTCTGGAACGTTCTAGAAACATCTTGTAGCCTAAGTCGGATCGATCCTGAAACACCGTAGGGAGATCTCTCCCATGAATTGGAACACAACCTGGGATCTTAATGAGTTCTTTTAGGTCTCTGAACTCTGAAGAAACTGTTTCATCCAAAGTTAATGAATAATTATAGAGAGAAAAAACCATGGCAGCTTGAGGTAGATATATATAAGACAAGACTTCGAGTTCTGAAGCGAAGGCTAGGGCATCTAGAGCAAATATATCAACGGCAAAAGCGGCGAGGCCGCCATTTTTGGATTTAAGGGACTTCAATTCACGGTGAATAAATGGAAGTGATAGGTTCACCGTGGTTTCGATTTGGGTTGCCGGAACTTCAGCTTGTGATATTTTGTGTTTGGGAATTGGTTCCAGTAAAATGGAATCGATTTTTGAATGAGGAAGAGATTGAAGGTAGGCTACGGAGGAAGGTGGGTGAGATCCAAGCGCTGGAATGATACAGGTAACATGGAAATCTGGATGAAAATGAACAAGTCGCTTAGAGAATTCGAGAATCGGAACAAGATGGGTGAAGCCGGGGCTGCTTACAACGGCGATACGTGTTGTTTTCTCCATATTAGTTTTTGGTTTGATCAATGAGGTGTTCCTTTTCAGCTAGCCCCTCATGTTTGTGTTTATATATAGAGAAACCGACAGGGATGGGTCTCTGAAACAAAATTACAGTTCATGACCCTACATTAAATACATTAATTAAATATATACTCCATTGTGTGAAACAAAATTAATTACCGTTCATGATGCTACATTAAATTCTCCATTGGTTTCTTTTTGTGAGATAGAAATAGGAGAAGTATGGAGATTAAAAGTTGGTTAAAAATATTAGTTGAATACAATAAGCATATAAAAAATATAATTTATTTTCTAAAAACACTCTTATTTATGAAAAGTGAGTTACCAAAAATTAATGGCGGCAAAAATAGAAAATAACAATAAAAGTTTTAGATAGGCTATTGGTTTCGGATTTGGTTTTGTCTTCTTTCTTTTTCCTTCCACTCCCGGCCTCAATCTTTGATCAAATTTTTATTTTTCTTGCATGGATTCGATCAACGTTGAATGGTAAGGACTAAGGATTTAAAATTCCTCAAAATTTTTATTAAAACGTGAAATTATGTAAAATAAATGAATAGATGAATTCAAACTGTGGAAAACTTGAATCACACTCTTCAAAATTGTAATTAAAAAATTATTTTATAAAATTGAAACAGTAACCATTGAAAATTTGATCTAAGGATTGAGATAAGAAGTGAGAAGAAATAGAGAGAAACGGAAATGAAGGGAGTCCAAATTCGTTAGTGTCTTTTATAAATAGGGACAATTAACCAAGTTATCCGTAAGGAAAATGAAAGGAATATATTTATACTGAAAGATCTAAAATTATTTGAAAGAATTAGAAGAATTTAAGAACAAAATACTAATAGGTGTTCGTATAACGAAACAAAACGAAAATCGGTAAGTATATGATAAGTATGAGATACTATATTGAAAAATAAAACAGAAACCAATAAGAGAAGCCAAGGCATGTTATTAAATTTATATTGTTCTCTTATTTTAATAATAGGAGTAATAATGATGATGATGATATAGAAAATTAATCCTTCAACACTGTCAAGAGAGACGGCTGGTTAATGGAGAATGACGCAATGTCAAACGCAGGGCTTCCGTGAAGCTGTGGAGGAGTCAAATGGATATTGTCATTTTAATATAGAGGACATTTAGGATTACTTAGCGCTTGGTTCAACGTATAAAAGAATTATATTAATTTAATTAGATGTCTTGAGTTTCAACTTGAGAATAAAACCATATCTGATAGAGCTCACTATTCCAAAAGATCCCAACCTGACATGATTCAGATTAGTCTAGACTCCGATAAAGTTCTCAGTTACAAAGTAGATTTAGAACACCTAATTCAAACATATCAAGACATTTGTAAATTTTATACATTATTCTTACAACCTTCGGTCTTAATTAGAAGACGAAGTTAAATTTTTTTAGAGAAATTACCACTTCCTTAATTTCTCAAAAAAAGTCAACTTTATCAAGAGAGAATTCCAAAAAAATACCACTTTAACTTTAAAATCTACTTGACAAAAAGTGTAATGAGATTGACAAGCAAATTCTTATCAAATCACTAATTTAAAATTTTAAAATTCAAATGGTATTTTTCTGAAATTTTCCCTTTCATCAACTCCACACCTTGAAAAAATTAATTAAATCATTTAGTGACTTCCTTAGTGCGTTTAGAGAACCTAAAGGGACATTTTTATATGTCATCATCACCTCCTTCCTTTTTCATACTCCTGGCAGGTTTGGAAGGAGAAAAGAAAAGAAAAGGAAAAATAAAGGAAAAAGCTATAAGTGTGGTTGACAGTTAAAAAGCAATGTTCCTTCAATTTTTGATCCTAAACCTTACTTGCCAACTTTTTCAATGCTTAGCTTTGCACATATTTTACCACTTTCAATCTTAACCTAAAGTTTGGCCAAAAAAAAAAAAAAATCTTAACCTAAAAAGAAATGGATCGTTGTTAAAAAAAAAAAAAAAAAGAGAGGAAGAAAGAAATGGATCGTACTAGTGTCTCACAAGTCACAAGGCATTATCAGAAAATAATTTCATAGAAAGAAAGAAAAGCAAGCCAATTTTTTAAAAGCAAAAAAGTAATATTCTTTTGTCTTTAAACCTTGTTGCTTTAAATAAACTTTTAAGTTATAAATTTTGACATTTAGTATTCACAATCAATATTTTAAAAGGAAGACCGGATGTCGATTCGGAAAAGCCAGTGTGTCACGGTTCAAATGGTTGTAACGGTTTAGTCATTTAGTCGAATCATTAGTATAATTATTTAACTAAAAATAATATTATACTTCCTTACGATTATATATGTGTATTTTTTTTAGGAATGATCTATGTCCATTTATTCTGTCACACAGTCACTCCCTCAATAAATTAAAAGAGAAAATGTATAATAATAGATACATAAGAAATAAAATTAAATAAATTAAAAAAATAACCTATAAAATAAACATAGCATATTAATTATTAAAAATCATAAAATACAAATATAATTAAAAATAATAATAATCAATTTTTTAATTTTTTACAATAATCATCTTCTTTAAAAATAATCACCATATTATAAAAAAATATTTTTTTTATTATCTTTATATTATAGTAAACCTTTGACTTTTGTATCAATAGATATAATTTAATCCCATAATTAATTTGATTTTCTCCGATAAAAAATAACTTCAAAATAAATATTTAAAATAAAAGGAGATGCTTTAATGTATTACAAAAACGAGATCCTAATACCCAACTCCAAGTCTTTTTTTTTTTGGACAAAACAACTCTCAATTTTTTTGGAGTTACAAAGGCGGACACTAATTGCCTGAGTTAAAAACAAGATTAAACTCGTGACCTACCACTTATAGGAGAGCATCTATAGCACTAGTGATTATTACTCATTCTATCACATCTCAAAATTCAAATATCTCACTACCATAGAAAATTCCTTTTATGATGGTTATTATCTACCATAAATTACGGTTTCAAACCATCATATATACGAGCACTATATATGCTTCTTACAGATAAATAACGGTTCCAAACTGTAATTTATTCACATTATGTATTAAGGCTCAGTGAGGCCATTATATGCACATTGATGTGATAATAACTAACAATCACATGTAAACAACTGTCATTATATATAGTAATGCTTGTATAATACATAACGATTTCGCTTTAACTGTCGTTAAATATGTATTAACATATATAATGGTTCTTTCAAAACAATCGTCATATATTGATAGTAATGCTAACGGATTTATTTAAACAATTGTTATATATAGTTGACACAAATAACAATTGCTAGGTAACAACTGTAATTTATTGAAGCTAATTGTTTAAAAAAAATGGAGGGGGTTTCTTACTTTCGATATCCCTCTGCATATACATTTATAAAATGAATCACAATATATATTTACGTTCATTTATATACATAACAATACAACAAATCAAAATATATTCCCAGTCATTTATATACATGTATACATTATTAAAACCAAAACTTTAAACCAAACAAATCATCAGTATCTAGAAATTTACAATTATTCTATGTATTTACTCTCCAACTAAAGTTGCACAGATGTTGTCAACTCTTCAGCCACTTCTTCTATTTGTGAGTTGCTAACCATGTTCTCTAACCCAGACCGGCCCGGCCGAACTGGCCCGGAAACCGGTGACCCGGGCACTAAACCGGTCCGGTTCGGTGACCCGGTCCGGGTCAACTTTTTTATTTTTTTTTAATTTTTATTTTTAAAAAAATTTCCTTTAGAATTTCATATTATAAGCCTAAAATATTCTATTTTTCACCGGTTTGGTCCTGGTTTAGCTCCGGTTTGACTCCGGTCTGACCCACTGACCCTTGACCCAGTACCCTGACCGATTCACTGACCGGTCCGGGTTTAATTACCTTGGTTGCTAAACATTATGCAGGAGGCATTAAAATACTTTAAGCAAACAAGAAACAATATGTGGAAGTTAGATATTGTAATATATAGTTGACCGAATGTATATATGAACAAATTGATCGAACATATAATATACCTATTGGTATCGATAGTTTCAGGGCCGTGCATGATTTTGTCCTTCATGGACTGTATCACGTAGTACCCACAATCATTGCTCATGTTCGGTTGCTTGGGGCAGTGTAAAGAAATGAGAAGAAAAATTTGTTTGTCAATCATACCAATATAAAAAAACACTGAATTTTTGACGGAATTTGCCACGGGATTTAGAATTTCCGACGGATTTCTAATGGAATGGATTTCATCTCTAATAATATCGTGACAAACCAATTTCTGATGGAATTCAAATTCTGTCATATATTTCCGACAGAATTTTCATCTAAAATTTATGATGAAATTCAATTCCGTTGAAAATTTTTCCATAGAATTTTCGACAAATTTTTTCTGACGAAATTTCTGATAGAAATTTTTTGTTGCAATTTCCAACGGAATTCAATTCCATAGGAAATTCCATCACAAAATTATTTTTTATTTTTAAAATTTTAAAAAGCCACGTGGCAACTTCGACGGCTTCCACCTCATTGCCTGCGTTGGCACGTCTCAGCTCCGGCGACCTCCACCTTGTCGCCGGAGCCCAAATCCACCACGTGGTGCAGTCTCACTCTGCCACGTGTCACAACCTCTTTTTTCTTGAAATGCAACTCAACTTGCCCTCCTTTGATTTGAACCCATGACCTCGTTCGTACGGGCGCAATGCCTTACTGGATGAGCTCGACTGTTTTAGCATTTTATTATTAAACAATTATATATATAATAGTATTATATATAATCAATTATTTATAAATATATATTCGTTTCTTATATATAAATGTAATAATAATATAAAATAATTTTATATATTCTTATAATTTTTAATATAAATTAACTTCAAATTAAAAAATTTTACATCTTAAATAAATTTCATATCACTATATTTTTGTCTAATTTCTAAAATTAATTTTTTTATTAATAATAAGTTTTAGGAACTTGAGGAGCCAAAACCAAAATGAGAAAAAAACTTAAGGGATGAAAGATGGTATTAACCCAAATTTTTAAATATTTATATAACTAATAATATCATAATTTTAATTTTTATAAAGATATTTTTAAAATTAAATTTAATTTAAAAATAATAATATTTTAATATTTCCAACGAAATTCCGTGGCAAATTGCCATTGAAAATTCCTTCGGAAGACGAAAAAGTTCGTCGAGAATTTTTGTGGTTAATTCCGTTGCAAAATTTGGCACGGAAATATTTCATCGGAAATTCCGTGGCAAATGACGAAATTTGCCATGGAATATTTTTCGTGGCTAATTCTGTGGCGAAATCCGTGGCAACCGACGAAATTTTTTGTGGCTAATTTGCCAAACAAAAAATTCCATTGAAAACGTTTCCGTCGGAATTTGCCACGGAAACTATTTTCGTGGCAAATTCTGTATGAAATTTAATGTTTTTTTGTAGTGTATATATAAATTATATGTGTGCTTCAATTTAATATTATAATCATTAGTAAATAATACATATACTTTCAGACACAGCCATTGGAAGGCGCATTTGTAGTTGCTATCAATGAGGATGATTTTGGAACACTCGAGACCATTTTGAGTGTAATAATTATACACCATTATGAGAATACACAATAAAAAATTATATTTATATATAGAAACATGGAAGATGAACTAAATTATGAGAGATAATGAATGGATAACTTACTGGTTGAATGTCTCTTTCATGTATGGTCTCCTGTTTGAAACCCCACCTTTAGAATCATAGTACCAAATCTTTTTGAGCATTGGATTTACCACTATGAACATTTTCTTAAGTACAATAATATATCACAGCATCAAAATAATTACAAAATAAATAAAAACTAATTTAAGTAGAGTTAATGATGTTCTCACCCTTGAATGCAAGGCATAAAGAAGTGAGTGTTCCTTCTGTCTGGGGCCCTCCTAATGAATTTGTCTCCCAGAAACCTCACGTGATGTTGCTTGACATCTTCCTTTATGCTCTCACCCTGGTTATTGAGATTGTCAGGGCAGATGAACTTGATCTTTTCCTAGAGGCCATGGAGGAGGATGTAAGTATAGTACAGATGCCTAAAATGCTGAAACCATATCAAAATATAATCAAAGTTTTAAGAAGCCAACTATGTAATCATAATTGAAGAAATACCTAATAAAGAAGTTAACAGAGCTTATACTTTCCATCTCCTTGTTCAGCACCTCTAAAACAAGCTCTTGGCTTGCAGCATCTTCTTAGTCTGGTTGGTCGAAGACCTCTCTCTCAAATTTCACCATTGAAAATAGGTCTGAAGCGAAGAGCTTGTCAGCAAACTTTTGGTAGGACTTTTGACCAAGGAGCTTATTCTGTGAGAAAGATTTTTTCTTGGGTTGATCATTGGGGGTGGGATGCTTTCTTTTCTAGGACTAAGTAGGGGGCTTGGGCTTGGTAGACAACTTGTTTTGAAATATAGACTCCTTGGTCAGCTTACATACTCTAAGTAGATGGTGAGACCATGCAATAAAGCCACCCATTGCCCCTCTCACTGTATCTGTGTCTTTGGTGGTCATAACGAGCAGATAGCTAGGGTCGATGTTGGTGTTAATTTGTGCCTTCATATGCTTAGGAGTGATAGGCTCAATATCAAGCATGTTATCCTCCAGGTGGTTGAACATGTAGCCTATTGCAACTATGTGGTGTCCAGTGCTATTGGCAAAATGCACAACATCAACTAAGCCTCATGCAGATCACTAGGGGAAATGTGTAGGTGCCTTTAGTACTTGGGTTGCCATTCCCCCTTACTGCTTCATGCAACACTCCTTCATCAGCTCTTGTGTGAGAAACAATATTGGTTTTTCCATTTCATTGCATTGTTTCTGGAGCTTTACATATATTTTGTCCTTGTTATTTCTTTGAGGTTGCCACTAACTATAATATTTTGTCTTGGTGAATCCAAAGCTGGCACTCCTAAGAATACTGGGATGGTTAAGCTCTAATGTTGTGGCCAATATGTCTTCCTTTACAGAAAGGCAGCTCCGTGTAGTAACTTCCTGGAACATCGATTGATGTGTATTTAACAATAATGTTAATATTGATAGTTAATTGAAGACATTACTTCTATAAATTGGGGACTAATATTAATACTTACCATTTTTTGACCACTTCCTTCACATGAGGATCAACCTGAAAGCCATCTTTATTTTGGCTCGTCACTGACCAAAGTTCATGACAAGGAGGTCTACTACTATCCCTACTTTCAGCAAATATCTCTTAAGCAATGCGACCATACCCTATTTGCCTCCCTTATAGGGATACTTTTTGTTCTTCACCCTCTCTCTTTTTACCCAGCTTAATTGCTAATAAAAGACACAACACTCTAATTTATATTAAAAGGATACATGTAGGTCTTATGAATTGCGAATAACAATTACCCGGAATACCTGGTCGTGAAGTGAGATGACAAATTCTCTCCTCTCATCTTGTTTTATGGTGAACCAAAGATCCTCAGGAACTTTTATCTCATTAGCCTATTCAGGAGTATCAAATACGCCTTGTCATTGCATGATACAATGTGTGCAGTGATTGCCCAGCCTTATTGATGACAAAATTTTTAGGAAGTTCTATTTATATGATATGCAAATTGCAAAGCACACAATTCAAGTTAAATTTTTTACAAGTACATATCAAGTAATTAGCAGTCGTATATACCTTACCCTGACATTATCCCAAATATCGTTTGACCCCCCGTGATAGGAACATTGGTCCTTGTCGTTATATCGATATAGCTGACGGAGTTTGATGGCTCAAGAGCTTGACCATCTATGTTCCATGTCATACCAAATTTTCTCCCAAAAGACTTTGCTTTGTTAACAAAAGTCAAGGCACAACGGCCCCTCTTTACAATATCTCGCAATTGTTCTAATGCCTTTTCTAGGGTCTCGTTTCTGGGTTGCCTAGAGATAATATCACTATGAGAGAGAATAGCAGTACTAGGGGCATTAACAGCACTATGGGCATTATCAGTTCTGGAGGAAGTAGAACTAGCCAATTTAACTGAAAAATAAAACTCATTCAGTCAGCCACATGGAACAAAACAATGGGTTTTCTAAAAAAAATATGATGGACGACTAAGGTCAAAACCCAGCTAAGTGAGACGAAGTAAAAAGTAAGGAGAATACAGAATTCAGGATGGAGAATGCAAAATGAAGAAGAGAAATCATACCTTAAAATAAAGAGAACAGAGCACGCGAAGGAATGCGACCTAGCAAGGGCTCTGAAACAAAAAAGGGAGTTAGGGCAATCAAAGCAACTCACACAGATTTTAGACTGAAGCTCAAAGAAAGTAGTGAAGGATGTGGTTTACCTAAAAGAGACTATCGAAGTCGGAAATGTCAACTGGAATTGTGAGGTTCTGAGGATGGTGGGTAATATTTCTCCAAAGACAATTGTGTTATGCATAATAACTTGGGAATATACGTGAAAAGGCGCAAGGTAGCAGGTGTTTTAAAAGACTTGATGAAACTTACTCATGGTTATAAGTTTAGAACCATTATGAAAGGTGACATTTTCTTACAGTTATTAATTTACAATTATAATAAACCTTTGAACGAAATTTCTTTACATAACAATTGTTAGGTTTTGTAAACAATAATGATTTTTTTCTTAATAACCGTTAAGTATTCGGCATAGTATTCTAAAAAAAGAAAACAAAAATTTTTGAAGTTTATTATTTACATAGTAATCGTTAACTAAACAGTGATGATTGTTTACATAATAACCATGACTTATTTTACTCTTTTTAATAATTTTTGAAGTTGATTATTCAACCCCATAGTACAAAAAAAATTAAAAAGAAAAAAAGAAAATGAGAGTGTGAATAAACAACCAAAAAATAAAAAGTTATGAGGATGAAGGATCTACTACATCATCAGAATCATCCTTCTCTAGTAATTTGTCCACCTTCTCGATTAGAGAGCGAACAAGAGAGTTTAGTTCCTTGAAGCAGTTGTCCATGCATCCTCTCTCTCTCTCATGTAATCATTGATTGTATGTTGGAAGTCATAATTCACGTGCATTAGCCCTTTAATGCTTGTCAGTGGATGGTGATCATCTTTTGGTTTTACCCCATGGAGATTAAAAGATGACCAAAAGATGATGAACTAAAAGAATTCTTGCGTTTGTCTATGATATTGATAAAGAACAAAAGTTAGAAGTTGGATATGAAGTGGATGGCTATATGGAGATCATTTTTATGATGTTCAAATAGAAAGGGTTTTATGGATTATCTTACTACCAAGAGCATTTTTTAGTATTATATTAAAGATAATTTATTTTTAATTAAATAGAAGTGGAATGGAAAGGGTTTCTTAGGTTATCCAACAGAACGTGTCCTTTGGAATAGAAAGGGTTACATTATAGAGCCAAATGTGCCCTTATAAATTGCCATTGTTAACATAAGTAATGGTTATTTACTAATAACTGTGAACATGTCTTGTAAAATGCTTAAATTAGTAACTATTGTTCACTAATAACTGTAAAATGACAATTATTTTTTCTTAATATTTTTTGGCTACATGGACCTAATAATTAATTTTTTTAATATTCAAAAAATAAAAAATGCAGTAGTGGTTTTTAGTCATCACCATTACTATTGTCCTCGTCCTCCTGCCCCTTCCCTTTGCTTGGCACATCATCGACGTTTAAGGAAGAAGATGAAGGGTTTGACTAGAAGTGATCATATATAACCTAATTGTGATGAAGGATGAGGTCTAACTTCCTGTTTAGACCATGAACATGTATATCGAGATGCTTTATAGAGTTGTCATGGCTGCCAACATTTTTGTAACTAAGTAAATATTAACTACAACTATTATTTTTGTGTTTTCATGAATTCCACCTCACAATTCGTGATGATGTGCATGAATAACCATTACTTTGTACGACCTCTGCCTCAACATACATGATGTTTCTTAGCCGTAACTGTTATATATTATGCGTTATAAATGTGCAAATCTTTAGTAGTGTCTCTCTTGCGTATTGAATCACACTCTTCCACTTTTGAATTTTGAGGCATCCTTTTCCCTCCTCAACAATCTCCCTCATTCTTTCTTCTTCATTTATGTTCATGCTCTTAGATATGAGTATAGTCGTCAGAGAGTTACTGGGATAGGATCCTTTACTTCTTCTACCTTAAAAATCAAATGTTGTGGTGTTACTCAGGCCAGAAATCACATATATTGCAGTATGCATATGAAGGATAAAGGATCTATGTCTTCTTCTGTCTTGTTTCCCTTCCTCCTTTTTTCTGTTATGAAGATCTTCAATTTATGCTATCCGATTTTCAAATATCCACTCCAGTTGACTGCTCAACTCCAGCTTCTGGTTGAAAAGGCGGTTTTGGACGGCCTAATCTGATATAACCCCTAGAGCTGCTTAACTATGAAAATCGGGCCAACTTTCCCTCCTATCGACGCCGAACCAACTGGTTCGGTTTAGGTTTCAAAACCTAGTTCACAATAACACAACTAAGGAAATAATTTCCACAAAAATATATATAATAATACTCTACCCAATCTTGAATGTAAGAGTTAGTTGAGAGTTTCATTAGATCCTAAATATAAAACCCCAATCTTTTTTTACTTTATTACTTTCCCAACTACCTTTATATTTAGATTTTTATATAATTCATAAACTACGCCACTATTATTTCGATGGAAATTAACTAAAAAGAAGGATAGTGTTTTGATATGTTCTTCAATTAGAGACAATAATGTTTGAAACATGATCAGACATTAAATGTGTGTACTATTCTAATGGGGATTCAAATATTAGTTTGTCACATTATAAAGGACTAGCCTCTTTTACTAAATCCAAGCTCCATTGGTTTAAAAATAAGGATATTTTAGGAAAAATATTACATATTTTTGAGAAAATAACTAATATGAGAATTTAATTTAGATTAAAACCCTATATATGTTCCCTGATGTGGCAAATAGATGAGTTGGTTGGGTACATATATGTTATATGCTTGTATTAGAGTTGTACTAATTTGGAAAAGCAAGCATATAAAGTAGCTAGAGGACAATATGTAGTTGTATGACGTTGAAAGCTATAGAATTCAGATTTTGAAAGCTAGGATCATATTCAAAACCTCTCAAAATGGTACACAATTGTGTTAGATGTTTAACTATGGCTAGAGATTTAAAAATAAGGGTTTAAACCATACTCTTAAGGCTGGAATTTTCAGTTGTTGAGGTTGGGATGCATCATGATGATCGAATATGAAAGTAAGAAGCTGAATTTGCCACTATATTAATGTTTCAATATGTTATACAAAAGTTATATGCAGTTTTAAGTTAAGAGAGGTTACAATATGACTATGGTCATGAGATGATTACATTAGAGAATGTTGTCTACGAACTTTAAAGAGGATATAAACTATGTGTTGTTTAAATGATTAAGGATTAATTGATACTCAAATATATAAATGTCTACCTGTGAATTTATGAGAAAGGTTGTATGACTGTTGTTGTTATAAGTTATTCTTTTGAATACTACAAAGATGGTTCAACTACAAGGCAGGCAGGAGTATGTGAGAATGAGGAGACCCCTGTAGATCCCATACAATTGGTTATGAACTATCTTCGTAAACAACAAAGTGTAATAGAAGAGATAAAGGCAAAACAGGCAAGACGAGATAGAGAAAGTTAAGCAACAATTGTAGTAACTCTTTCTCTCATATATTATGTAAATGTTATGCATGTTTGTTTATACCATCGATTATATTTGTTTCATAAATATATGTTTGATTATTGGAAAGTGTCTCGAGGCTGTAAGTCCTGATGTGCATTCTTGTATGGGCAGTGTCCATAGGATGTAAGACCTGATATGCATTTAGATTGGTTATTGGGAAATGTCCTGAGGCCATAAGTCCTGATATGCCTTTGGCATATGGTGTATCCTTGGGCCATAAGACCATATATGCCATTTGAGTTGTATTAAATTGATGTAGGTTGTAATTTCTGATTGGGTTGCATCGTGATTGCTAAATGCTTATTATTGGATGGTTTGTTTTGCATGCTTCGTGAACATTACATATTATATGGATAGATTGAGTATCAAGAGATGGGGCTTGATATGCATTCAGAGTGACTATTGGATTATGTGTCTTGAGGCTATAAATCCTGATGTGCATTTTGCATTGGTAGTGTCCCTGGACTGTAAGACCTGATATGTAGTCAGTGTGAGGTTGTAAGTTCCAATGTATATTTTTGCATGGGTAGTGTCCCTAGGTTGTAAGACCTGATATGCAATCTGTGTTAGTATTAGGCTGTGTATCCTATGATTGCTAAATAGACTGAATGTACTGAATGCTTATTAGATAGTTTGTTTTGCATACTTTGTGAGCTTGCATATTATAGGGATAGACCGAGTATCAAGAGGTGATTCCCCAAGGTAAAGTTGAAAGAGACAAAGTAAGCTGTATGGTGCAGTAAAATACCATGATATTAAAGTATATGGATGGGGAAATATTATTTGAGACTCTTCCCAAGAATAGAAGAAAAAAGGGATAAAAAGAAGTCAAGTCCTCACTATGTTAATTAGAGTTTGTGAAAAGGGAAATTTATAGTCCTAATTTAGTCGGTTTAACTTTAGAATATATTAAGAGTATAAACGAGGAGTTACTTACGAATCAGGGTAGACAGAAAAGTTATGCAAATAGAGAAGGAGACCGTTAAACTTCAATATTGGAGACCATGTTTCTTCAAAGTATATCTCCAACTAGGCATATGTTGATCCAGAGAAAATCAATGATAAGAAAGTGGAGAAGCTCAGGAATAAGAGTATTCCTCTAGCAAAAGTAGTCTGGAATAGTTTATTAGCTAGAGAAGAGATATAGGAAAAAAAGGTGAAAGATATAAAGAAGCAGTACTCTAAGTTGATTCAACAAGGTACTCTTAAATTTCAAGGAAAAAAATTTATTTTATGGGGCAATATTTTTAACATCCCAAATTGTGGGATTAGAGTATAAAAAAATAGTCTAAATTAAGTAAACTACTAAGCCTAGTTGAGTTAAATGTCTTAAGCATATCATGAGAAAAATGCTTAAGATAATTATAAAAATTATTTAAGGGCCCAGATATGTTGCGGAAATTGTATGAAATGTTATTATGGGGAGTTAGAGAAATTATAAAGAGGCTTATTTCCCAAAAAATGGTCCTAATAATTTTAAAGCTAATTTCTGGGAATTTAAGTGCCTATTTTCCCAAAAGTTCAAGGAAAAATAGGTAGAGGTTATGATTTCGCATGAAAATTTTAGGAAAATTATTTTAAGGCTTAAAGAAGCTAATTAAGGAAGAAAATACTTATAAATTATTAAGGATTAATTTTTGGAAATTGTATAGTGAGCCAATACCGATTTAGAAAAGGTAGAAAGTTAGTAATTTTACTATATGGACCTGAAAATCAGAATTCAGCTAGAGTTAAGCCAAATTATGGAGCCTAAGTGATTTAGAAGATATTGAATTAGACAAATTAGGAAATTTAAAAGCCTTGTGAGTGGGACCAATAGGATAAAAATACACTCCCACTAGTTAAAAACACTCACCTCTCTCTCTCTCTCTTACAAACACACACACCATCAGCTACTCACACACGTACACACACATACAAACACAATAAAAACACCTCAGCTCCCTCGCACTCCTCACATTTGATAGAAACAAAGAAAGGAATGAGAGAAAGTTGAGAGAGAGAGAGAGAGAGAGAGAGAGAGAGCGCGTGCTTGATAAAGAAAGAGAGAGGCCGAGAGAGAGCGAACATCAGAGAAGGGGAGGGAAGTCCCTAGAAAATCCACATGCAAGCTTGGATTTGTGTTTAAGTGAGTCTCTTACACCTCTTCCAACTTTCTTTTAGTTGATTTGGTGAGTTCTTTGGCTATATTTGGCTGCTAAAAGGTGAGAAAGGTTGCTATCAACAAAATAGCTTGAGTTGTGGGCTTACATGTCAATTTTGAGTGAGTTTTTGGGGTTCCTTTGTTTTTGTAAATTAGACTTCAAAATAGAGCATGCATTTTGAGGTTTGTAGAGTTAAAATTTCTGGAGTTTTGAGTCTTAATTTGAGGTTGCATGTCCATTTCTCTTCTTGATCTTCCCAAACTAAAAGCAGAGAAGCACATGCATGGTTTTTCATAAGCCAAAACTTGAATTTTTGAGTGGTATTGATTCAGGTTTTTGAGGATTAGTCAGTTGAACATGTGTCATAAAAGATAGAATCAAGAAGAGTTCATTTTAGGAAGAGAAAGGTGGTGTTTTTGAGGTTTTGGTGACAGAGGGTTGAATCTGGAGCTTCACTGAGTCAGTCAGAATCGAGTGCAGTTTTAATAGGGCTAATAGTGTCTTCTATCTATGAAATTTTTCAAGGAAATAGTACACATCCTAAGCTTTAAAATGAGTCCTATAATGAATTAATTGGATATCTAGAACAAAAGTTATGATTTTTGGAAGTTTGGATGAAAAACTGGAAACAATTTGTTTTTCATATTTTTGTCTGAGTTAATATACAAATTACACGAGGTTACTTTTGTAATTTATCAATGTGATTATTTTTCCTTTAAACTATACTGATAGAGCTTTCAATCAAGTACTAGAACATAGAAATTGGATGTATATATTGTAAGTTATAAATTTTTAAGAGTTAGGTAGGCAATCTGGAAAATTCTGACTCACAAAATGGACAGTCAATTTGCATGTTGCAATTTGGAACTTAGGTCTATGATTTAATATTGGACACTATTTTGCCTTTGTAGAGGATTGAAAGAGATTTACATAGAAACTTCAACCACCTCATTTGGAGTTTTCTAGCTTAAGTTATGATTTTATAATTTTCAAAGTTACTTGAAAATTAGAGGTAGATTTTCAATTAAAGCCAAAAAATGATAGCATTTTAGGAAATTGAAATTAGTAATGAGTTTGAAGTTGGGGCTTTGAGAGGGATTAATTATGCTATGAAAGCATGTTAAGATGAGTATTAATTTGTCCCTACAAGAATAATCAATAGGGTTTGATATCTTCCATCAAGAACAAAGAGGCGGCAAAGTAAAGGGAACACAAACAAGAGGAGCTAGCTAAGGAAGTAAGTTTGGAAGAAAGCTTCAAAAGATAGTAAAAGTTACTCTTATATAGTTTGTTCTTGGTCGATTGCATATTTATTTGCCATGTATATGCCTTTGAAGATGTAATATCCTTGCTTGTGTCATGACCATCATGACCATGTGTATATGCTTGTAAGGTGTCGTTCTTACTTGGCTCTTTACATGCTTAGTTTATTACCATTGCATATTATATATTGAGATAATATTTTATTATTGTGATTCCCCCGAATCTCACCCCTTTCTTCCATGAGATACAACAAGAGCAAGTACTTCTAAAGGAAAGGGCATTGTTGTTGGTGAAGCCTGAAGAAGGTTGGAGCTAAATGAGTTTAAAATAAATATTTTGTTTAAGTGTTGGCTATTTGTTTAGCCATGATTCCATTTAATATCAGTTATATGTATGTATATATATGTTTTGGCATGTAAATACCATCCATAAGGAGGAGATCTAAGGCTATGATTGCCTAAAGATAAGTGTCATCTACAGTGATGACTAAAGTATATTTATACATAGTTGATAGTAGAGGTTAAAGTATACTTGAATAGTAGCTAATCTATTTAAAAGATTGGGGAAATTCATGAATTATGCCATAGGATAATTATATGCCAAACTTATAGGTTATATGATTTTATAAAGATGAGAGCATAGCAAAACTCTGTTAAGACTAATTATGGTTAAAGGATTGATAATCTAAATGGAACAATAGCTTACCAGGTCTTTTTTTTTAGATAAATTATGTTTCCAAGAGCTAAATATAGAGCTTTGAACCACTAATTTTGGAGTTAAAATGATTTAGTTATGAATTTGGTAAGTTTTAGGAAAATTCATTATTCATGGTACCCTAGTTTTGATATTGAGTTTTAAGATTTTAGCTTAATCAAGGGTATCTTTGGATCACATGTAATTCTAAAATGGTTAAAATGCTCTGATAAGTGACCCTAGAGAATGTTGTTACACTTTTTGGTATCTAATTTAATTTTTGTAATTTACATGGATTCGTTAATATTGAAGGAAGAATTGGGTCAAAAACACAAGGTAAAAACGAGGCCCAAGTTTCATCAGCCCATGGATGAAGTCATGGAAGCCTGATCTCTGTCAACGGATGGTGCTAGGAAAAGATGGCCTCTGTCAAGTGTCCAAAGTGCTAACTGAGATGAAAATAAGGAAACGGAGACCACATTGCCTGGGTCAGCCTGCATATCAAGCAGATGAAATCCGGTTCATAAACCCTCCTATTTTCTGTTTTTTTAAACTATAAAACCTATGTTTTTTATGAAACTAAATCTGAACTATCCAAATATTGATTTTATGATTAGAAAAGGAAGAGCAGGGATTCCGAACTGGTTGAAATCAATTGGACTTGTAGCCTATTTGATTTACTTGGGAAGGAGATCCTCTCCTTTTCCTCTCATATTCTTTTCAGTATCGCTTCTCCACCATTAGATAAAAAAATGGGTGGCTCAAATTTAATGTTCTATAAAATTTTTATTATAATATTTTATATTTTAAAAATTTTTTATATTGTATGTGTTGTAATTATGAATGGTATAGATTAGATCAAACAGTTTAAATTTATTTTTTTTCTGTTTATAATAATAATTTTATAAAATGTTAAATATGAATTATTCATTTTATAATATATGGTTAAGGTCTAATTTTACCTCAGAAGTTGTCATAAAAGAACAATGTAATATGGTGCTCTTGAAGTTTTTCTAGGAATAATATTGTCTTGGAAGTTCTCAAATCATAGTAATTCTGTTTTGGCTATTATCTAGGTTAAGTTTAATTATTAGTTAACCAAATATGCTGAGATGGAAGGTCCACGTGTTATCCATGTTATTTCTGTTAAGGTACAAATTTGCTCCAAAAGTTTTCACTCAAGAGCAATGTTACTTCGAAAACTTTTTGAGTTCATTATTGTCCCAAATTTTTCCAAATTGTAGCACTCCCTTCCTAACTATTATATGGATAAAGTTTAATCGTTAGCTGATCAAATATCTCAACTTGATAGTGTGAACGGCATTGAAGAAGAATAAGTCAAAAATGGAGGAGTGGCCCATGTCTATCAGAGAGTAATTAATAAAAAGATTTAATTACTGGATGCAAGACACACTAAGCAAAATCACTAAGAGTAAGGCTGCCGAAAACCCTCCCTAGTTGTACTCCAGCGACGCCGAGATAGATAGGAACCTCTTAGATTTTCTCTTCATCACATAAGATGCCTTGACCTCTTTGATTTTCTCCAATCCTTTAGACGGTATGCAATTTTAAAATATTTTCCTTACTTATAAATCTAACTTTTTAAAAAAATGAAGTAGATGATGTAATGACTTGCTAGATAAGCATATTTAGACAACTAATAGGTAAACTTAACAAGGATAACAATCAGGGTGAAACTATTAGTTTTATAAACTTTCAGGGCAATATTGCTTTTGAATGAAAACTTTTTGGGGAAAATTTGTATCTAGATCCAAAACAAAATTGACGTAGATGACACGTGGACTGTCAACTTAGCATATTTGGTTAACTAATTGTCAAACTTTACATAGATAACAATCGGGGTAAAATTGCTACAATTTGGAAACTTTAAGGTGTCATTGCTTATAAAAATTCTTCAGAGGCAACATTGTTATTTTGTGACAACTTCAGGGTAAAATTGAATCTTAACCCCTTAATTTAAGGGTGAATACAAGATTTTGAGAAGAAAATGAGAAAGAGAAAAATAAGACAACTCAAGCCCTTTTTTCTTGAGCTTCTAGCCTCAAAGTTCGGGATGTCACATTCATTCGCATAAAAAAAAAAACATCAACCAAAAGGCATTACGTTATACTAATCAGCTTGGGAAGCCTTAATGTAATCCTAGGCAGATTCTAAAGAATCTCAGTCGACATGTTTTCAAGAGTGAAAGAATCCAAACTGAGTTGGGTTAAATTATAAATTAACTAAATAAAAGTTTGAAACTCCTATAAAGTTTCAAATTAAATGAAACCTATAATACAAACTCGAACGTCATCAACTCTACTCAAAGACAATTCACAATTATATTATTCAATCTAATTAAATACAATCTAAGGACAAACAAATCCATTAGGAACTTTCTTCCCACAAGCATTAACAACCAAACTAACAGCAACAGGAACCTTGAGATTATTAACAAATGATCCGAGCACATTGGCTTTAATAGCTGTGCACAGACACAGTGCGGCTTCAAGATCAGCAAGTCCCTTCACAACAGTACAGCATTTCTTACTTGGTTTGCTCCCAATAACCTCAGTCACTAACCCTAACCAGCTTCCACACACACCAAACTTCAGTGTATCCATGGGGCATTTCTCATCTGATGTCTTCTTAGTTGGTGAAGATGAGAGATTATTGTGACCTGTGACACCACAAGAAAAGAAGATAAGGAGACTAGTAGAGAGGATAATAATTGCTGTAGATAGCTTTGGACTCATTTTCTCTCTCACCGGCTTCAAGTTATGTTATTAATTTATTAAGGCTTGGAATATTTATTTATAGTTCTGAGGGGTATTATTGTAATTATACGCTTTTCATGATGTAGGTAGAAGTTGTGTGGCTAGGTTTGAACCGTATATGGATATGGTTTCTGATTTAAATTATAATGTTTGTTGTGTGGTTGGAATCAAACAACAGCAAACACACCCTACCTTTTGATATGCAAATCATTTTTCGATTTTCTTTTCTTTTAAACAAAATTATATGAATTTGATTTTAATGATTTACGTAAACATAAACTAAGTTGTATAAAAATGAGGAGAAGAACAACGTTTATAAAATCAAGGAATAATGATATAAATATAAATATAAATATAATATGTATATTTTATCAAAAGGAATAATGATATATAGGGACCACCGAAATACATAAATTATGTTAAAGAGTAAAGAGACTATGAATTTATGAAATCTCAGCAAGTGACCAAGATTTAATAAGGGAAAAAGACAGAAAAATACTATTTGAACTTCAAAATCTTAAATTAGTCATTTGATAAAGATTTGCGTTGTCAATCCCATTACCATTCTTGTTAGCGAGATTTTGAAGTTCAAATGGTATTTTTCTGTCTTTTTCCCATTTAAAAATAAAAATAAATTAACAAAAAGGTCCTTATGCAGCGAGCAACATAATTCAATTACATATATATCCTGAAATCTGAGTAACAAATCTCAAAATCACAATTATAAATCTCATTTAAAATTAATTGAAAATGACATATAGGAACCACAAAAATAAATAAACTAAATTATATTAAAGGGCTATGAATTTACGAAATGTCATAAAAGGATAAAAGTCTTAAAAAATAAATGGAGAAAAATGTCCTTATACAATTAGCTTCAGTTGGACAATCCTGAAAATCTCAGTTACAAATTTTAGAAACTCAACTGTAAATCTCATACCATTAGTTGTAAATATGTTACACAGCATCATCAACCATTGAACCTAACATTCAAGAAACAAGTTTTCATTTATTTCCTAAGGATCAGGAAGTTTATGAACACATTATATATGTATATATAGTTGTTTGATGTGAAAACAAGCCATTATTTGCATTCACAACAGCTGTTAGACACAAACGGTCAACTGTTGGGGCCTAACGGTTGAATCCTTCACAAAATATCATTGTTATAGTGAATCTGCAGGATATAACAGTTGACTATTCAAAGGCTAATAGTGGATTGGTACATAGAACAACCAGAGACAGTGTTTTCCACACAATAATCGACTCGTTTGTCTTTACCTGTCAAGTGCTTTATTCAATGGGCATATATTATTCAACGTTCTAACTTGGAATTCAGCAAATGATCGATCTATTGGTAGAAAGTTGTATATACGTGTATATTTTTCCAAGGGAAAATCCCATTAAAATACCACTTGAAATTGTTTAACCCCAAAAAGTCCATTATAACATGCAAAAGACAAACAAGGATTGAGGGGAGAATCTGGGTTTTTGAAGTTTTATGTTAAAGACCAAAATGCCCCTTTTAAAATGGTTTGACATATTAGATAGCTGGTATGTAAAGAGCCAAAAACCCTGAGTGGAACAGTGGTCACAGCTGAAGGTGAAGAATGAGGTGGCTGATCAACGTCGAAGAAAGGGAAGCTAAGAAAAGAGTCAAGTGTAAGTAAGTTTTTGACAAACATAATCTTTTTCAGATGAATCGGACAATAACCATCTTATTCCAATTGTTCATATTGGTGGGTTTTGGTTGTGGTTCAGTGGCTTTGATGGTGCATGAACAATAAAAAGCTAGGGCTTTACGTGGGGTGTGGGAGATAATTTATTTGGGTTGTCAATAAGGACTAAGAACAATGATGATGGTGCTGCGATTGTAAATTATTTATGGCGGTTTTGGTTGTGGGTAAGTGGGTTTGTAGGTTGAGGCGGATTAAAGGTTCGGAATTTATGTAAATATTATGACATCGACGGTGTGGTGTGGGTTATTTATGTATTTGGTTGTGTTAGTTGTGAGAGGGAGTATAATGAAGAGCTTATTGATTTGTAATAGGTAGCATTGAGTTGATGTGGATTACTAACTATTTGGAGTGAAAAAGTAAGACGTGGATAACTTGTATGTGGTAGTTAAGTAGGGATGACATGGGTGTTTTATGTGCATCACTTGTTAATGGAGTAAATTTGTTGGAAGTAATGTATAGGAAGGGAATATATTCCATAGGATTGATGACTTGTATGCATTAGGTGTTAGTGGAAAGAGTAATCTTTAATGCATATGTCATAAGCATATTTGTACATGCATGGTAGTTGCTATCATTACCATACCTGGTTTGTTGTTAACACCATTACAGGATCTGTTATTACCATAACTAAATTTGTCATTAGCATTAACAAAAATAGTGAAGGCAATAACTCATTTTGTTGGGACCTAACGATTGGGTGAGAAACATTATGGTATTTGTCAACAACATTACTGGTTTCATCACTCGCATAACTTAATTGGTGATAAGGAAAAACTCTTGATCAATCCTTTGACACATGTTGTTATAAGTTAGTGATTCTTGTCAAATCCATTACAGACTTTGTCAACACCATTACTATTTTTGTGAATCTCATAACGGATTCTGTCAAGAGCATCAGTAATTTAGTCAATTCCTTGAGAAATGTATGCTGCCATGACATGGGTGTGGAGTTGGAGGTTAAATACTTAGTAAAGGCTTAAATTTGTTGTTAAATGCGAAACTGGTATTGTCAAACATCTTGATGAAGTAGTCAGTGGTCCAAGTCGGTGTGTTGTGTAACGCCCTTACCTTTATGGTCATTTGATAAGTTTTACGCAACAAATTTGAACCGCTAAGCGACATTCTTTTATAAAGATCTTTCAATTCAATTCCCAATCTCAAGACAGGATTTGAACTTGTAGTTGAATGAATTTTTCTGAATATTTTAAAAAATCTTACAGAAGCGTCTCATAGCGATTCACAAATTCATTGTTACTCATCAATTCTCATCTTTATTCAATTAAATCAAAATGATTCGTTGCTCATATCTTTGCTCATTCTTAACTCTTTCATTTAGCCCTAAGTACATACGTTCATCATTTATGGCATGTTTATACACCAATGAAAATATGCAATAATTTATACATGACAAACTATCACATATTAGTCTTCAATTTGCCATCACATTTTCTTCTTGCACATCTTCCTGTATTCCTCTTCTGAGCTTACTTACCTCCTGTCTTCATGTCCTCCTCTTGTACCTTTTCTTCCAACTATTGTAGCTTCTTGGAAATTCTTTCATTTCTTCTTTCTTGACTTCTCCCAAGATACCCAATCACTTCATTAGAGACATGATAGATAGTCATTGGAAGTGTATATCAATGTCCAAGAAATTAGGAAGGGCTAAACAAGTCGAGGTTGTTTTTTGGAAAAATATGAAATACTGGAATTAGGGGTCTTGGCTGTGGCCAAGAGAGCAAAAATGTCAAACGGTGGCTCCAAACAGGCACCAATCTAGTAGCCCTTTCCGATGGCCATCAAAGGTAACCTCAGCGCTAGTTCAACACCCTACCTCTCGACCAAGGACTGGCGCTTCACACAGGCGCCTAAATACTTGGTTAGCCCCTCTAGTTAGGGCAACAATAGGGTGGCTGGCCCCTGTGTTGTGTTAGGGTAAGAGCCAACGCTTATCCATAGATTACACTGTGAGAACCCTCGATCACAGTGGTGAATTAATCCTTCTTAATAACTAGCTCTGATATCATAAAATGTAATACCTTACATTTCTTCCCCTTTATTACGTACACGGAAGCGTTTACTTATATTCTATATGGGATTATTTTCCATTCTTGGTTGTTGAGCTGTTAATCTTACTAAGTATCAGAGTTTGTTCTTATTCTGGTTCTTATGCTTAGTTACAGTGATTCAATGAATCAGTGCTTTCAGTGATCCTGGTTGCGGTTCAATTTTTACTGCGCATATTCATACTTATATTCGGGTAGTGCAAATAATTTACAAACAGTAAATTACCACACTTGTGTAATTTAATACACTACTTTCTTTGATTCTTCTACATTTTTCCTTCCGATCCATCTTCAAGCATTCTTCTTTTTCCTGTTCACATACTTATATGGTTGGTGAGGATGGGTGAGATTGAAGAGAATCTCGGTAGAAAACATACAGACAATGCATGTAAGATAAATGCTAGTGTATGATATGCTTGCCTTACATAGGCTCATGTTCACATAATGGTATTCTGCATGCTCAATGTTTCATGCAGCATACTTATGGCCACAGTAAAAATAGAAATAGAGCTTTATTTATTCATACATGCTTCACATAATCAAGTTAACCAATACAACAAACCACTACACAACATAAACATCACATACATACAAGTAAGTTTACTACCTTAATTGCCCTTCCTTGATCCTCTGCTTGTTCCACTGTCTGTTCAACCTTATATCCGGCTCGGGTTATTGCCAAGTCTTAAAATTCCAAATGTATGAGAATTGAGTCAAGACCCATTCATGTACTAGCCTAAACTCTTTTAAACTCATTCTGTTGGTTATCTATCATAGTTTCAACAATTTCTGCATAATGCAGTTTCATTGTTTTTCAAAAAACTGGCAGATTTTTAGTTGACTTTGGGAATTTATAATTAATTATAGGAAAATCCAATTTGATTGATTCAAAAGCCCAAATGAGATTCTTCAAATGTATTTTCATGGAAAAATACCCAAATATGATTACTGGACTCATATTATTCCCAAAAATTCCCCAAACATAAGTTGTTCCAGATTTCTCTCCAGAAACAGGGCACAAATTTAAAAATTATATCTTTTAATTCACTTGTCCAAAAATTACAAACTGCCTATCAAATTAAAGCTCTATATGTCTACTATAATACTGTCAAGTTTCATAATTTTTGGACTAGGTTTGACATATGAAATCTTTTACACAACAACACTGCCTCACTGGAGGCAAATTAAATAGCATGCACTTACAACTTCAAAAATTTTCAGATTTGTATACAAATTTCCAAAATTCATAAGCACATGTTTTCCCACACAAATTTTCATGTAGAACACAATGGAATCATCAAAATGATCAAATTCACATTGCTTCATGATGCCGTGTTTAGGTCAGAATTTTAACATAAATTCCAACAATTACCAAATTTTCATTTTAAGCATCAAACTAGTGACATTACCTTCTAATCATCATAAAACACCATAAACACAATCAAATTACAATGAACCCTCCAAACCCTTACTTGGCCAAAATTAGGGTAGAATTACACATGCCAAATTACTCATTCAACCAATACAACCATTAGTTCAAAATGAAACTAATTAATACTCACCTCTTGCTCCTCCTTAGCTCCTTTCTTTGATTCTACAACTTTGGCTCTTGCTATAGGATTCAAAACACCTCCTCTTGAAATTCAAAAACCATAAAAATGAAGCTTTCATCAAGAGAAACAATGTTTTTGAAGACCCTTTAGGCTAGAAAGGTGATTTAGGTGGTAAAAAGTGAGATAGAACACATACCTTTGAACTTTATTCTTCCAACTCTTCTTTCTCATTCCATTTTCATTCAGCTGCCTCTCTCTCTCTCTTGGTTGATATGTTCATACGAAAATGGCCAAAGAAAGAGATAATGTTCTCTATAAAATATCCTCTTACACCTCCTTCAAATATTATATTTAATTTGAAATAACATGTGCCTCTTTAATTTGATGTCATCATCTTTTTGTTTCTTTATTTACTTGGCCATGAAATTTCCACCGAAATATGGCTCTAGAATGAGCTAAAAAGGTTTCTTCAATTATCATATTTTTGCCTCCTCACAATTTCATCTTTTAGTTGAAATTGTTGACCAAGTCTTCACTTTTTATTGGTCTTAATTGTGTTTCTCTTTCCTTCCCTCTTATCATACGATTTATCACTCTTTAAGGGGAAAAATTGCTTCTTGAATTCTCATGGTTCTTGCCTCCTCTTATATTACTTTTAGCATGACATATTTGTCCAAAGTCAAAATGCCTCCATATGTTTTAATTGTAAGCCAAATATCATTTTCTCTTGCCTTTCATTTATGTTGGACGAAATTTGGGCTTCCCAAATGGAGAGGAAATGTTGACCTTCATGTTTTACTTTTTCTTGTGATTGGTCAATAATTTTCTAAGTTGAAAAAGTTAACAAACTTTGACTAATTGACCAATATATTTCCTCCCTCTTTTGTCTTCAATTTGGACAGTTTTCATGGCCTAAGAGAGATAATTACTTCTTACTTTTGAAGAGCAAATCTTGGCCCTTCATTTTGTCTTCCAACTTTAACCTCAAGATCAAGTGGCACTTGTCTCTTTCCCCTTGATTATGCCAGCATTATTTCCTATGACATTAGTTCTTTTAGTTCTCTTTCTTAATTCTTTTTAGACACTTCTTCCCTTTTCTTTTGGATCTGGGTTAGGTTTCATGCCATTCTGGCACATCCTAAAGGAATTAGGTATTTTCTTTAGGCTAATTCTAACTAAAATTCATATTCTATTCTGAGTGTGATTTTTAGAGCCATACTATTTTTATGCATTCCTAAGACACTTGCTAAACCGGGGCTTAACAATCCACTTGATTTAGGCTTATTCTCAAGCCTCTAGTCCCACAATTCAGGGTATTACATGTTGTCGAAAAATTTTTTAGTGATGAATTTTCATTAGTATAGGACTAACATTGTCATGAAATATTAATTTTTTCTTGTAGGTTAGCATGCAAGATGTAACCCCCTTCTCATCAAGGCCGAGATTAAGTTCATAATTACGTGATTATGTAGAATTAGAGACCATAAGATAATTTGGGACTTAATGAAAGTAAATTTTCCAAAAACATGGTTTTCAAAAACTTTTCAAAGCCTGTTCCATATGGTCTCATATTCACATTTCAAATATTCAAATGGCCTATACAAGTCGTTTCCATTCATCAATATCAAAGTATAATGTAAATTCTCGACACACTCGGGTTCTAATAATCAATTAAGGGTTTACAGGGCATGAACACCCATAATTAGTTTCCCAATCTAGGGGATTACACAAATAATATCCAATATACACATGTAATTCCCAACAAAATATCCAAATGATTACCACACGATAACCAAATAATCCAAAATAAAACTCCAAGCTTGAAGGTTTAACTGCCCTTCATCACCTGCTTTTCTTTTGAACCTCTAGCCCTGTCTAAAATTTGTTTTGGGAGAGTGAGATTCTAAGGAATCCCCGTAGTGTCAAATCACTCATAGTATGCACATCCATAAAGCATGAAAGCAAATCATCACACAACACATAGCAAATACAACGGCAGTTATAGCGGCAAAGGGAGGTATGACGTTCGTCACCCTTACGTTTGCTCACACTAAAGTGCTCACGCTGTATTGCACCACATCATGGTTCACAACAATATAATTCACCATAACTGGGTATCATATAAAATAGTTCACAACACATCAAAGCCATACTGGTATATTCACAAATTAGGAATCCACAATTCCACAACGTAACCTTGGCTCTTACAAGGGTAGATACAACGGCAGGGCTAGGTGTGATAACCATCAACCCCTATGATTGCTCACATTGAACTGCTCACGCTGTAATGCCCTATGGCCGATAACACATACAACACAATGATAAGTCATGCATACTAAGCATCATACACAACATAAGAGAAACGTCACTACCTTGGTCCTTCTGTGCATGCTCTAGCACTGGTCTCTCTTGAGTAGGGCAAATGTTGAATCCTATAATTCATAATTAGGGACGAAGTGTTGTTCTCTATTCCATTACTTAAATGAATTCATAATACTTAGATTGGTTATCATTAATGTCCTTTAGGAAGCTATAAATGCCTCTAACAAAAGCCCTAAAGGGTTGGAAGAACTATCCTAAAGATTCCCTTTTAGAAGTGAAAGTACAGATTTTTCACTGTTTCACTCGAGTGATGAGGAACTTTACACTCGAGCACGAAAGCTCACTCATGCTAGTACTTGATAGCAAGAACAGATAGAAATAAGAAATACCCTCAGCACTCAAGCATAAATGTCTATACTCGAGTGATAACCAAATGCTCACTCGAGTCCTATAAAGTGAGGGGTAGAAAGTACTCACCCAAGAGCATAAGGAACTTTCAAAAGAGAACATCACTCGAGCAGGGACCTTGGCACTCAAGTGATGGCTTAACACGCGCTAGTATTAAGACACACTCTTGGAAATAGACCATGAGTGACAACCCGAGATGCGAGTTCATAGTGTCAAATACACCTTCAGTTGAGTGAGACAAGGTTCACTCGAGTGATAACCCACAACACTCGCAAGTAAGACAATACTTTTGTCTTTTTGCACGAAAGTATAACAAAAAAACTGAAGGGAAAAGAGAACATATCATGATGCACTCAAGTGAGACCCAATATCACTCGAGTGAGGCTTATCAGAAGCCAAATATGTAGCAGAGTTGATAGCATTTTCCAAATTTTACCCAAGTGTTTCCAATAATCCCAAATTCTCAACCAAGGCTACTCCTCTATAAAATTGCACAAAGAATCTAATGGAAACATCAAAACTACCAAATTCCTATTCCATTATCATGCTTTGTTTTAGGCAACAACTAACACCAAAAATCCCAAACATTGCTAACTTCACATTTCAACTTCAAACCCATTTCTATCTATTCCAAACATAAACCAAAACACCATTCTATGACCATAGCATACCAAACTCTCTATGTTACTAATTTCCAAAAACAAGGCCAAAATTCCCAGAAATTCAAAGCTTAATCATTTGGCATAAAACATAGATAGAAAGGTTCATTTTACTTACCTCAACAACTTTCTCAAAGAGGTTCCTTGATTCTCAAATCACTAGATTTCCTTAAGGGCCCAAATCACCACCAATGGAAAATCTATAACCATGAAATCGAAGCTCTCAACATAAAGAATGAGATTAATGAAGTGAGTTTTTGCATTTAAGGTAATTAGCTTACCCTAAAATGAAGCTTTTCCTTTCTCTCTCCTAAGCTTCCATGGCTGCCGAACAAGAGAGAGAAATGAGAGAGAGATGAATGAGGAAGATGAAGAAATGATGATTTCTCACACTCCCATGCCTTGCTTCAGCGAAAATGAGGGAGGGAAGAGAGAGAAAATAATTAAACAAATGGGATTTGACTTTTCTCCATACTCTCTCATCTTATAAACTTGCCATATGTCCCCCTCTCATTGGTCCTCATAGAATAAGTAACTAATTAGTTACTCTAACCACTCCATTAGCCATTTAGTCACATAACTAATTTCTTCTTAGTTAGTAATTAATTTCTTCATTAATCACTAACTAATTAACCGACGATTTTCCACTGATTTTGGCACAACTTAAATTGCCACATCGCACATTTAAATTCTTTTCCTCTTCTTTATGAGCCATTTCCCTATATGTAGCCCAAATAATTATTTTGTCACATAATTATGTTAAAATACAGGGTGTTGGGCATTTCCAATAATTAATTTAGATCTTAATTCAACTTTAATTCACCAAATCATTCATAATAATCTTCATTAGCCCTTAATCAAAATTTGGGGCATTACAATTCTCCCCCCGTTTAATAAATTTCATCCTTGAAATTTGTTACACATCTTGGGGCATAAACTCAGGAAATCACTTCTTCATGTCAGGTTTTGCTTCTCAAGTTGCTTCCTTTGGCAACATTCCCTTCCAGACCACTTTCACAAACGGCAAGCTTCGATTTCTGAGCCGTCACTCATATCGATCAGTGATACGCTCTGGCTCTACTGCATAAGTGAAGTTATTTTATAACTCACCTCTTCATACTCGATGATATGCTTAGGGTCTGGTTGGTGCTTTTTGAGTTACAAGACATGGAACACATCGTGCAATTTGCTCAAATTCAGGGGTAGTGCTATCCAATATGCCACAAGTTCGATTCTTGCCAGAATCTCAAATGAACCAATATATCTCAAACTCAACTTCTTCCTCTTAATTGCTCTCCCGATTGTAACACCCTGCCTTTAATCATGTAATTATAATTCGATATTAAATAATTAAAGTAGATTAGAGACCTTCGGATAACTTAAACTCGTTTCAATCTCCTACTTTGTGGTAGGGTTTTCACAAAATCATTCAAAATCTCTTTCCTGTTCCTGGTCTCCATTTCAAAATTCGAATATAATCACCTGTGCAGTTTATCTACATTCACGTATGACAGAGTGTAAAACCAATTCCCCCGCAACTCCCGGATTCTATACATATATAACCTGAGGTTTAAGTATCCACTAGGGGATTACATCCAAAATTGAATATACTATTCATATTTCAGATTATACAGTAATCCCGAATTCAAAAGATATAACCAACATTCCAAAATCAACTATACCCCTAAGGGTCCTAAGTGCTCCGGGTCGGCCTCTTCTCCTTTGAGCCACATGCCCTGTCTGAAAGGTTAGTCATAGGAAGGAATGAGATTCGAGAGAATCTCAGTAGTAACAAACCACTCATACAATGTATAAATACCAAGCATGTATATAAATCACAACCAGCAACAACAGCAACATCAATCTCAAAGATACATGGTTTTCACCACAAACGACAGCACTCACGGCTGTATACACAATACGACAGCTTACGCTGTAATTACCATCACGACAGCTTACGCTGTAATCACAATAACGACAGCTTGCGCTGTAAACGACAGCTTGCGCTGTAAACGACAGCTATCACCAGCTGTAACTGTAGCAGCATCAAAGATTCATCACAGAACAGTGATAACACACACATACAGAGCATTACACATAGTATAAGAGAGAGAGTCACTACCTGATCCTTTCCTGACGTCCTTCAGCGCAGTTGGCTCACGAGGGCGGCAAATATTGAATCCTACAATTCCAAATGCACTATTTAGACACTTCCATAGTGTTACTTAGGGTTATATGAGTCTATAATGAAAATTTACAAAAATACCCCCGGGGACCCGGCCTGGGCCCGCCATACCCGGACCGGTTGCACTTTTCTCGAAATTCTAATCTGGGCTATCCTAACATATTTCCGCCCAAGGAATCCATTTCCGTACTCAGAATTATTAAATTCAATGTCAAATTACAAAATTGCCCTTGGCAACCCTACTTTTAGGGTTTTAGGGGTGTTTCCGTAATTATGCTTTCTCGGCCTTTTTTGAAAAAGTGCCCAACTGTAACCCCACCTATTTTCGCCCACTGAATCCAATGGAATCATCAAATCATTGAAAATCCAACTCTAAGACCCATTTACAGCCTTGGCCGAAATATACATGTTCTCCGAGAAAAATTGGGGTTTTACGATTTCGGCTCCGTAAACGCGTTCCTTTCTACTCCTAACCACTTTATTAACCATTACATTAGGTTACAACTAACATTAAGACCCAATTTGGGCAGCATAACCCCTAGGCCACATTATTTCCAAACTTTAAAACTAATGGCAATCCGGCGAAATTTCACCGATTAAATTGCCCACAGCAGCCAGAATAAGCAATATATGAAAGTTTGGAAGTTACCTCAAGCTCCTTCTAGCTTTTCTCAAGAGTGGCTGAAAACCCTAGCCCCTTGAACACCAAATTTTCTTCTCAAACACCTTAAATAACATAGAAGAGAAGCTTAGGAACAAGGTTATACGCGTTAGGAGCTAGATCGTCGGAGAAATCGGCTTACCTTGCGAGATTTCTCCTCTTTCTCTCTCTAAGAGCTCTCAACTTTCTCTCACTATCTTCAGCTGGAAATGGCGTGAAATGGCTGAAGAAGATGAGCAATTTGATTAATAATCCATGCTGACATCATCTTTTAATGAGATGATGTCATAATTCCCATTTTCGGATTTTCTGGCAGATTTTCTGCCCAAACTTTGAAAAATCATAACTAATTCTAGAAAAATGGAAATGAGGTGATTCCAAAGCCAAATGAAAGATATTTAAGTCCTCTCCATAGGAAAAATATTGGCCATTACTGCAAATCACCACAAAATTCCCAGAATTTCAATATTTGCATACTGTTCCAGAAAATAATTAATTTCGCTGGGCAAACTTCAAAAATCCAAAACTCTTAGGTCACAAATCAAAATGATACAAATTATATGTTCATTTTGAAGCTTGACATGTGAACGTTAATACTGGAAAATTTCAGAATTTGTAGACACCATTTGCCTATTTAAAATGTCCATATAAATTGGCTGCCCTGTACAGAGTTTCAATGGACAGAGTTTTCAACTTTTGCACGATTGTTCTCAATGGTTCCAATTTCACAATAAACACTCTCCCCACCTGAATTTTCACAAGGAAGCCATTGGAATCATTAAAATATCCAAATTCCCATCACACATTCTCCAAAAGTATTTATTCAACAATAATTATATCCACTTTTAAAGTCATTAGCCCTTAATCACTTTTTGGGATATTACACCGATGCCTGTGACCAGAGATACTCTCAAGGAAAAACATGATCCTCCACTTCAAACTTTATAGGTCTTTTCCTCTTATCAGCATAGCTCTTCTGTTGATTCTGTGCTGTAAAGAACGTTTTCCTGATAATTTTGATTTGCTCTGAGGTATGATCAACGAGATCCGACCCATATAACTTCCTCTCAGAGAACTCTATTTAGCATAATGGTGACTAGCACTTCCTCCCATACAATACTTCATACGGAGCCATTTGAATGCTCACATGATAGCTGTTGTTGTAAGCAAACTCAGCTAATGGAAGAAAGTAGTCCCATTTTCCTTTGAAATCTAGGACACATGATCGTAACATATCTTCCAGTGTCTGGATAGTCCTTTTTTATTGTCAGTCTGTCAAGGATGGTAGGCCATGCTAAACCTCAACTGAGTACCCATAGCTTCATGTAGAGCCCCTAGAATCTTGATGTGAATCGATGATCTCTATTGGAGATAATGTTCTTCGGTGTACCATGGAGTCTTACTATCTCTTTGATGTAAATTTCAGCTAGCCTATCAGGAGAATAGCTAGCATTAATCGGTATGAAGTGTTCTGACTTCGTGAGTCAATCAAAAATCACCCAGATTGCATCATTGTTCCTGATCCTGGGTAGACCCACTACTAGATCTATGGTCACACTCTCCCACTTCCATTCTGGAATTTTGGGACTCTGAAGCAATCCTGGTGGTCTTTGGTGTTCAATCTTTACCTTTTGACAGGTAAGACACTACGCCACATAGTTAGTCACATTACTCTTCAACCCTGGCCACCAATACATAAACTTCAAGTTGTGAAACATCTTGTTCATACCTGGGTGAAGAATATACTGACTCTTATGAGCCTTATCCATAATCCTATGTCTCAAGTCAGCCTTCAGTAGAACATAGATTCTCTTTTGGTAACGAATTAGTCCACCAGGTGACAAATCATAATCTCGAGTCTCTCCTTGCTCAATCACAGCTCGGATAGACTGGGCTCGCTCATCATGCATTTGAGCCTCTTCAATATCAGTGCTCAGGTCATTCTTCCCTTGGACAACACCATAACTGGTACACAGGATATCATTAGAGAATGAAGTCTAAAAAATCCTCAATCAATTTCACCTCTTGAATCATCATTGCTGCAACAAGCACCGTCTTTCAACTAAGAGCATCTGCAATGACATTGGCTTTACCCCGATAATATATATTAGGGACGCCAAAGGGTATCCCTAATTTAAAAAAAAATTAACTTTAGACATCCCTAATGCATATAGGGACGTCTAAAGTGTGACTTTAGAGGTCCCTATTTGGATTGGGGACGCCTAAAGATATTCAGTTCTCACCCATAATTACAAAAATGTCACAACCTTTCTTTTTTACTTCCCTTTTTCAAAAAGGGATGTCCTTTAGGGTAGTAGAATCTATATTCTTTAGTAGTGTAACCCATGCAATTTATGTTACAACTATTAGCACATATTGGGTATAAATAAGGCACATTATTCCTATTGCCAATGTCTTTGTCGTCCTTGACTTTACTGCCCTTCCTCATATACAAAATCCCTATGTCGCTCTTCCACTCTCTCTCAATCATTTACTTGACCTTCTCTTTTGTTCAGAACTGAATTGCAGTGTTTGACTCATGGCAAATAGGTTTAGACAATGGGAACCACTCACCAAAATATAACAGTAACAATAATGCGAAACGGTGAACATTTACCATTGGAAAAGGAAAAAAAAGAAAAAAAATGCTTTGAATACATACCAACAGCATGTATAAGTACCCTCCTACATTGCAGGTTCCCTCTTTCTTTGATCTCATTAGTTTGACATAATCTGGCATCTCTTTTCATAGGTCATGACAATATATGTGGCCTAGTCAAAGTGGGCAAATCCTTTCATGGCGCAACATATCATCTTAAGCAACTTGTCACTAATTGTTAAGCTTGCGTTGGGAGCCAGAAAAGTACCCATCATGTGTACCATGAATAAAAATTCAAAATTATCATATGCCTCCCCAGATGTTATGTCATTAAGTACGTTCTCATACTTGAGTTTACCATAGTCTATCTTCAATCTCTTATATGTTTCATCTGTCTCACTAACCTCTACTTTCATCTCCTCCCTACTATGTGGTACCCCAAGCAATTCCACAACATCTTTTATTTCAATTTCAATTGTCTTCCCCCTTATTCAATTGGTAGGGGAATCATACGCGCTCATAATAGCAACTAAAATGTCTTGAGGGAATCTAATACATTCCACGTTAAGTAGATATCAAAATCTTAACCTTTCTACCTTAGCTTTTAAGTTAGGATTACAATTTACATAAACGCTAGTTTGGTAAATTGATTCAGAGAGCAACGCGAGTGAAAAGTAACTGGGTAGTTCCTCTTCTGCTTCTCTAGCCTTCCTTGCTTCATCCTATCATTACATTTTTTCCTCTCATCCTCCCTCAAATTCCTTTATGCCTTTGTTGACTCCCTGACCTTCTCAATAAAAATTTTCCCCTCCTTCCCCTTTTCAAACTCCTTTTGAAACAAAATGTAACCATTCTTCACATCTGTTTTTTTCAAATCCACTTTATCCCCCACCCTTTTATGTGCCTCCACGTCATTGTTCTCCATACATACTGTGTTCCTCTTCACACCATCCTCTTCATTCTGACCCTCCACACCTATATTATGGCTGTCAACCTCTTTACTTGTCATTGGATAAGAGTCACTAACTTTTGTTAGATCTCACATATTTTGATGATAACAAAGAATGGGTGTGAAAAAGTTTTGATAAACAAACAAGTTTAAATAAAGTAATGACAGAGCAAATCATCACTTGAAGTAAGCTCTGGAATAATGAAGAGAGGCCAAGAGAGAAAACTGAGAAACTTCATCACTGGCAGAATTTCTAAAGGGATACTCGAGTAAGAACTCGAGTAATGAGACAAAAGCTTGAAGTAACTAGAGCATAGAACCTCAAGTAACTCACGGCCAGATACATCACTCGAGGAACGACTCAAGTAATATGAAGCAAAAAGAAGAGTTACTCGAGTCAATACCCAAGTAACCTTCCATAAGGAAATAAGTTGCTCTTGGCCATGTAATCCTACCAACGTTATTGAGTAAGCACTCGAGTAATGAGGGAAATCACTTCCAGTTGCTCTCGGCCTGCCAACGTTACTCGAGTCAGTACTCGAGTCCCCTTCTTCAAGAAATATGTTGCTCTTGAGATTTCAATCCTGCCAATATTACTCGAGGAGCCACTTGAGTAAATCAATGTGGTAAACAAAACTTGAAGGTAACACTCGATTAATCTGAAATGTTATTATCACACTTCACTCGAGGCACCACTCAAGTATGCAGGTATTTTATGTCAAAGACTTGAACGTGATTACTCGAGTCAGTAATCGAGTGATCTACAAAATTATTTACAATGCAATTGAAGTATCCACTCGAATAAGCTATGTAGAAAATAGATGTTCACTCGAGGCGGTACTCGAGTAACCAGGTAAGCAAAACTTGCAGTGCTCTCAGCTTGAAATCCTGCCAACATTACTGGAGTGAAGTATCGAGTAATCTACCGGGTTATTTAAGAGACTACTCGAGTAGCCACTCGAGTAACCTTGAAGAAAATTGTATTATATTCCAGTGAGTACTCGAGTAAACAGGTATTTCCAAGGTTTGTAAATTTGTTTGCTCCATGCACTACCTGAGTAATGTGATGATCTTTTATTGACTTGCTATTATCAATATTTTCACAAAGATACTCGAGTAACCACTAGAGTAAACTTAATGAATAATCGAGGGACCACTCGAGTATCCAAGTTCAGAAATTCAGAAATCATTCCAACGTTCATTGATTTGTTTTCTATATGATTAACCTTTCATTGTATTAGTATTCTTAGCATATTCACAGATAAACAATGAAGAGATCTTACTAAATAAGGAAAGTCAAATGCAACATTCAAATGCTACCTACCGCTACCTACCGCAAACGGATATTTTTCAAAATCTTGAAAAGTCAACAGTGGTTGCGCACACTCTAACGGACGAGAAGAAAATGTTCTAATGATCATTACCAACATATCTATATATATGGGAATATTCAAACAGAGATAACAACAAGAACACACGAACACATTATCAAGTTCACGCTCAATACTCTGTTTTTACACACACTTGTAAATCTATACTTCAGTGATTCTTATTCATTCTGTAAGAGAGATATTTCATTCAAACTCAATATTTGTTATTAAGGTAACTTAAGGTTGTGGAACTTTGAGTTAGGATTGGATTACAACTTGTAAGGGGGAGCGAGTGTCCAGGCGAAGGAACTTGCTTGTACCGAGGTGCCAAGAACCCACTGAATCTTGGAAATTATAGTGAAACTCTCATAGATGCTATGAGGACTGGACGTAGGTCAAAGTGGTTGTGGCCGAACCAGTATAACTCCCAGTGTATACTTCGGTGATATTTCTCCTTACTCTTTACTCCTTTATATTCACCGTCAAGTTTTATATTTGCAACGAATTTTTTTTGTATCACCCAATTCACCCTCCTCTTGGGTGAAATGCTTGCTCTAACATTTAGTATCAGAGCGTAGGTCTTCTTGTTAAGGTATAACAACCTAAGAAGGATCCAATGGCAAGCATGGGTGAAGGAATTCTTCCCGACGGTGCATCCATCACTAGACCTCCAGGTTTCAGTGGCAAACATTTTTCTTTCTGGAAAGCAAAGTTCAAAGTATTCATGATGGCTATTGAATATGGGCTATGGGATGTGATTGAGAGTGGAAACTATCAACCTACAAAGATGGTAGATTCTCAGAAAATTCCCAAGACGCCAGCGGAATATGATGAGAATGACAAGAAACTTATAACTCTCAATAATAAGGCAATTCTGATGATACAAAGTGCTTTGAGTCAAAGTGAATACTTCAGAATTTGCTCACTTCCAACAGCAAAGGAAATATGGGAAGCTCTGGAAATAGCTCATGAAGGAACTTTGGAAATAAAGGAGAATCGGATCAATACCTTGGTCACTGAATTCGATCTACTTCGAATGAAATCAGGTGAGTTAATATCTGAATTTGAACTTAGATATACTCATCTTGTTAATCAACTTGCAGCACTTGGGAAAGTCTATGATCAACATACCTAAGTACGAAAGATTTTGAATATTCTTTCTAAAGAGTGGGAGACCAAAGTCACTGCGATAGAAGAAGCAAAAAGAGAATCAATGAGATCAGTTGCTTCTCTATTTGGAAGTCTTTCTGAATATGAAAGTAAACTAAAGTTCAAGTGGAAACTAGATGACATCGGTGACTAGAAGAAGAGAGGCCAAGCACTAAAAGCAAAAGAAGAAAATCAAGATGAGGATTAGGAGTTTGACAATGATGAAATGGACCTAATCATAAAATGATTCAGAAAGTTTTATAGGAAAGGTCAAGGATTCAAACACTTTCAGAAAGGAGGAACTAGCAGCAAAGATCATATCATCTGCTACGAATGTGGAAAGCTAGGACATATCAAATCAGAATGTCCAGAGCTAAACTAAAAGAGAAAAGAAAAGAGAAAAGACAAATTTTTCAACAAAAAGAAGGCCTTCGTATCTGCTATATGGGGTGATAGTTCCTCTGACGAAGAAAGTGATGAAGAAGAAGTAGCCAATTTATGTCTTGTTGCTCAAGAAGAAACAGAAGAAGATGTAAATGATTCTGATCCTACCTATGATGAATTACTTTCTGAATATAATGCCTTACATTCTGAATTCATCAAAGTAGTTAAAGAATTAGTTGTTTTCAAAAAGAAAAACAAAGTTCTTGAAATTGAACTTAAAGAAAGTTCAGAAAAGGATTGTGAAAATTGTTTTTCTTTGAAAAAGAAAAACACTGATCTCACAAAAACTCTTGAAAAATTTACTAAAGGAAGTGAGATGCTAAGTGCGATTTTAAAAGATCAACGATTTGTAAATGACTGATCTGGTATTGGATATGATCCAAAATCAGATAGAAGGAAAGATAGAAAAAAAGCAGGAGGTAAGTCATATTTGAATTATTTCCAGTATTCTGTGCATACATCAAATCCTTTTGCATTTTGTAATTACTGTAATAGAAAAGGTCATTATACCTTTTCTTGCATCCATAAGAAGAAAGGAACCATAGGAACCTACAAATGGGTACCTAAAGGATCATATGTTTTGAAAATTTCTTGTACTAACCCAAAAGGACCCAAAAAGAAGTGGGTACCTAAGACTTAATCGTATTTAATTGCAGATATGTCTCAAAGCATCCAAAAACAACAAGTGGTACATAGACAGTGGATGCTCTAGACATATGACCGGAGATTTTGAAAGTTTTACTAAATTGCAACCTAAAGAAGGTGGAAAGGTAAAATTTGGAGGAAATCAAACTGGAAGGATAGCAGGAATTGGTGAAATAAAAAATGACAAAGGCATACAAGTCAAAGATGTATACTATGTCGAAAGACTGTGCCATAACTTGCTGAGTGTGAGTCAAAGTGCAGACAAAAACAACTGGGTAATATTTGACTCAGAGGAATGTCTAATTGTCAATAAGAAAGAATTACTACTTGATAAGAAGAATATCAAGGCTAAGCTCAGAGCAAAAAGGGAAGGTAACTACTATACTCTAGATATTATTAGAAATGAATCTGAAAACTGTTGTCTGAGTAATACCGATGAAAGTTGGCTATGGCATAAGAGATTGGCTCATGTCAACATGCATCAACTAGGTAAACTACTCAAAAAGGATTTAGTTCTTGGATTACCCAAAGTAAATTTCAAAAATGATTTGATTTGTGACCCATGTCAAAAGGGTAAACAAACTAAATCATCTTTCAAATTGAAAAATGAGATTTCAACAAATAGAACACTACAATTATTGCATATGGATTTAGTTGGCCCAGCAAGAGTAAAGAGTCTTGGTGGCAACTTATATTCATTGGTCATTATTGATGACTTCTCCAGATTTACATGGGTTATTTTTCTATCATCAAAGGATGAAACCTTTGAAGAATTTATTGTTTTTGCTAAGAAAGTGCAAAATGAGAAAGGTATGTCCATTGCAGGTATTAGGACAGATCACGGTGGAGAATTTGAAAATCAAGCCTTTGAAGAATATTGTGATACTAATGGCATTGATCATAATTTCTCTGCTCCAAGGACACCTCAATAAAATGGAGTCGTGGAGTGTAAGAATAGAGTGTTCACTGAAATGGCTAGAGCAATGTTAAATGAAAAGAACGTGTCTCAAGTTTTCGGGGCTGATGCTATGAGCACAGCATGCTATATTTCAAATAGAGCTTATATTAGAACAAAACTCAGAAAGACACCATACGAGTTGTACAAAGGAAGTAAGCCAAACATTGCTCATCTACACATCTTCGGTTGTAAGTATTTCATTCATAATAATGGTAAAGATAACTTAGAAAAATTTGATTCTAAAACTGATGAAGGAATTTTCCTAGGATATTCTAACCGAAGTAAAGCATATAGAGTTTTCAATAAAAGAACATGTGTTGTTGAAGAATTAATTCATATTGTATTTGATGAATTTGAATCCTCTGACAAAACCATTGATGAAGAGCAAGAAGTTGTTTTAAATCAAGAAAATGGTCAATTTATTTCTAAATCTCTTATTCCATAAGTTGATGAAACCAAGGAAGAAGAGTAGTTACTAGAACAACCTATAGCCTGGAAATACAATAAAAGTCATCCCTTAGATCAAGTCATAGGAGATGTAAATGAAGGGATCAAAACTAGAAATATAATCTTTAATGAAGTTAGTTTTTCTGCATTCATTTTTGAGATTGAACCTTCTAACATTGATAAAGCCCAATCAGACAATGATTAGGTTATAGCAATGCAAGAAGAACTAAATCAATTTGAAAGAAATCAAGTTTGGGATTTGGTACCCTGACCCAAGGATCATCCGATCATTGGCACTAAATGGGTATTCAAGAACAAACTCGATTAATCCACATTTATTGTCAGAAACAAGGCAAGATTGGTGGCCAAAGGCTATAATCAAGAAGAAGGAGATCTCTTCCTTATCCTCTGGTCATCATTCTGCAGAAGCCACAGAAGAGGTTGAGACCACCTCTATTGATGTATATCAGTCACCTTTAATCCCTCCAAGAGATGACATTCATATTCCTCCACTCAACCTTCCTGAACCAGAATCTTCCAGCTCCTCTTTTGATTCTTCTAGTTCAGATGGTTCAGATGGCTCCTTGGTCATTCATGTCAAGCCTATATTTGCAGTCAAGCCTTCCAGTCCTCCACTTGATTGATGAAGACAAAAAGGGGGAGAAGAGCTTGAGTGATTTTGTGGTTGACTGAGCCTATTTTATTTCTGGTATATGGGTGTACATGGGATTTAGGGAGCTTTTCATATTTGTAATGCAATTCTAGTTCAATTTCAATCCAAGTTCATTTAAGTTTTAATATCAATTCAAGTTCATTTAAGTTATAAGTTATATTACATTGTGGGACTAATGAGTTTATTATGTATACAAGGTGAATATGTTTTTCAAAAATTTCAAAAACACTTTGAATTGACACTTAACAAGTTATTTCAAAAAGGATTTCAAAGTTACAATTGATTTCAAGAAGTGTTTATTTGAAAACCCAATTTTAAAAACTTTGTTCAAAATCACAAAGTTTTGTCATCATCAAAAAGGGGGAGAATGTTAGATCTTACATGATTTGATGATAACAAAGAATGGGTGTGAAAAAGTTTTGATAAACAAACAAGTTTGAATAAAGTAATGATAGAGCAAATCATCACTTAAAGTAAGCTCTGGAATAATGAAGAAAGGCCAAGAGAGAAAGCTGAGAAACTTCATCACTGGAAGAATTTCTAAAGGGATACTCGAGTAATGAGATAGAAACTTGAAGTAACCAGAGCACAGAACCTCAAGTAACTCACGGCCAGATACATCACTCGAGGAACGACTCGAGTAATATGAAGGGAAAAGAAGAGTTACTCGAGTCAACACCCGAGTAACCTGCCACAAGGAAATGAGTTGCTCTCGGCCATGTAATCCTGCCAACGTTACTCGAGTAAGCACTCGAGTAATGAGGGAAATCACTTCTAGTTGCTCTAGGCCTGCCAACGTTACTCGAGTCAGTACTCGAGTCCCCTGCTTCAAGAAATATGTTGCTCTCGGCATTTCAATCCTGCCAATGTTAGTTAAGGAGCCATTCAAGTAAATCACTGTGGTAAACAAAACTTGAAGTTAACACTCGATTAATCTGAAATGTTATTATCACACTTCACTTGAGGCACCACTCAAGTATGCAAGTATTCTATGTCAAAGACTTGAACGTGATTACTCAAGTCAGTAATCGAGTGATCTAAAGAATTATTTATAATGTACTTGAAGTATCCACCCGAGTAAGCTATGTAGAAAATAAATGTTCACTCGAGGCGGTACTCGAGTAACCAGGTAAGCAAAAGTTGCAATGCTCTCAGCTTGAAATCTTGCCAATATTACTGGAGTGAAGCATCGAGTAATTTGCTGGGTTATTTGAAAGACTACTCGAGTAGCCACTCGAGTAACCTGTAAAGAAAATTGTATTATATTCTAGTGAGTACTCGAGTAAATAGATATTTCAAAGGTTTGTAAATTTGTTTACTCCATGCATTACCCGAGTAATGTGATGATCATTTATTGACTTGCTCTCTATCAATATTTTTACAAAGATACTCGAGTAAACTTAATGAATACTCGAGGGACCACTCGAGTATCCAAGTCCAAAAATTCAGAAATCATTCCAACGTTCTTTGATTTGTTTTCTATATGATTAACTTTTCATTGTATTAGTATTCTTAGCATATTCGCAGATAAACAATGAAGAGATCTTACCAAATAAGGAAAGTCAAATGCAACGTTCAAATGCTACCTACCGCCGCCTTCCGCAAACGGATATTTTTTAAAATCTTGAAAAGTCAACAATGGCTGCGCACACTCTAACGGGCGAGAAGAAAATGTTCCAACGATCATTATCAACACATCTATATATATGGGAACATTCAAACAAAGATAACAACAAGAACACACGAACGCATTATCAAGTTCACGCTCAATACTCTGTTTTTACACACACTTGTAAATCTATACTTCAGTGATTCTTATTCACTCTGTAAGAGAGATATTTTATTCAAACTCAATATTTGTTATTGAGGTAACTTAAGGTTGTGGAACCTTGAGTTGGGATTGGATTACAACTTGTAAGGGGGAGCGAGTGTCCAGGCGAAGGAACTTGCTTGTACCGAGGTGCCAATAACCCACTGAATCTTGGAAATTATAGTGAAACTCTCATAGATGCTATGAGGACTAGACGTAGGTCAAAGTAGTTGTGGCCGAACCAGTATAACTCCCGGTGTATACTTTGGTGATATTTCTCCTTACTCTTTACTCCTTTATATTCACCGTCAAGTTTTATATTTGCAACGAATTTTTTTTGTATCACCCAATTCACCCCCCTCTTGGGTGAAACGCTTGCTCTAACAACTTTCACCTACACAACAACGTCATAGTTTAATTCAATTGAAATGAAGGAATCCTTTGCAAATTAGAGTATTTCATTTAAGGGACCAAACTCTAAATTTGACAATCCAAATACATATTATTGTGGAAAACAACTCTTTTAGAGAAACCACTCATACATGAGAATGCATATTATTATGTAAAATAGATCACTAAAGGAGTCTCATTTGCACAAATAAATTCCACTAAGGTAGATCATAACAATTCAGTGGAACTCGTGGAGCATTTCAAATCTTACTCTCACTCTCAGATATCAAGAGGTTAGAATGCATGCAAGTAAAACATGCCATTCAATTTAGAGGTAATTAGGTTTCAAAGGCGAAGCATTGAAAATCCTTTATAGCAATTATTTTCAAAATAAAAAATGACATACATGAAGGACAAGTTAATGAAATAAATAAGTCAGAATTCCGAAATGGTCCGTTTACGTGTCCTATCATACTTGTTGAATAGCTTCTTCAGTTTCAAAGGAATAAAGAACTAACTGGTTTTTCAATATTTTTGTTAAAGTTGCATGATCTTATTGTCATGAAGTTGTGTTGTGATTGATTAAACCATATTTTTATATGAATTTTCCACGATTAATTTGGGATTTTAATGTATTTTCTAGGACATTATTGCATTATTAAGCATTAATTTTGGTTAGGGATAATTATTTTGAATTAATGGGAATTAGGGGCAAAATGGTCACAATTTATTAATTATTTTTGTACAATTGTTCCTTGAATTTTTGGTGCTACATGGTGTTTAATATTGTATTGTAGGTGGTTTGGAAGAAAATTGGAGATTTTAGAGGTCAAATTAATATTGAGAACATTGGAGAAAATCACAGAAAGAGGGCCCTAGATTTTCTGAAAATTATAAATTTATGAAGAAAAGGGCTAGGGCAAATCACAGAAAAGTTCCTAGAAGTTTTAATAATAGCAATTATACCCACAAGAAGTCACAACAATTTCACTGATGTCCCTCAACGAAAGCTTTCAAAGTTCTCATTTTGGTCCCTTGGTCAAAACACATCGTTTTGACCAAGGGATCCGATTCCCACGGACTGGGCTGATGGACATGGAAATTTGGACATAGACAGACCCGAGAGGAGATGCGAGAGACGGAGCTGAGGGGATATATGCAGACGTGAACAGCGCCGCAGAGATATTCATCATCGCATCAGCATCGAGCTTCATCATCGCATCATCACCTTCACTTTCATTTTCTTTTCTCGCCGGCGGCACCAACCACAACCACCACAGCCGCCGGTGAGTCTACCATTTCTGATCAAGACCTGCCATGAGCTAAGGCAAGACACGGAAGCTGAGCTGAGGGAATCGCAGAGAGTTGGAGGCAGAGAGTTGAGCTTGGAGGAAGAGCTGAAAGCCACGAGTGGTGAGCTGGGAGAGAACCATCTTCTTCATTCCTCAATTCGTCCAGACCAAACCACTACCATTCCTTCCTCTGTTCTGTCATCACCACAAGCTGTGGCTCATTTGAATTTTTTCTGGAATCACATTCAGCCATCAATTCAGTTCCAGGCCGTGGTTTCCTCTGCTTTTGAATTCATTATAGCCATAGCTTCTCTGTTCTGCCTCTGGATTAAATTTCAGCCCTGAGCTTAATTTGTTTAGTGCTAATTTGTTAATTAATTCAGTGTTTTACATGGCTGGATGTTTAAATCAGAGTGTGATTTTATTTCTTGAAGCTTTTCTCATGAGTGGCTAGGCAATTTTGTGCTCTTGGGGATGAATTGGAGATGACTTGAGCTCATATGTGCTTTAAAGGGGAGTTTATTTTATCTATAGCTCATTCTATTTTTGATTTCTTAGGTTTAAGAATTCATTTATATATTGAGACTATAATTTTAGTAATGTTTTATTTTATGGATTGAGTTGTTGTGATTTGGAATTTGTAATGAGGATTTGTGCTCATTAATATATATGGTTATATATATGTTTATCTATGATTCTATTGCTTTCTATCTATTTAACATGGTATTGTTGAATAGTTTGATTGAATTGGAATTGTAGTTGAACCTAAACGCATTGCTTATTCCATAGTCACTCTCTAAGGGGTTTTAATAATGCTTAAATAAATGGGTTCATGAGTTTAAGCATTAGACTCAACGGTAATTGGGGTTTGATATAATAGAGAACTTAGAGAAACTCATTACACTAAGAGGGCTTAATAGCATTTCAAGGGTAGGGGTTCCTCTCTTATGATGCTAGACTCAATGGTAATTGAGGTTTGGTATATTAGAAGCTTAGTGTATTAATTCCCCAAATATTTTAATTTAGCAAGGATAGTCATTGAAAATCATTTCCAAAAGCATCTTCATCACTTGCAATTTTAACCAATTTTCATTCCTTCTTCAATTTTATTCCAAAAATCCAAAAATATTAGTTTTAAAAGCATTTTAGTTTAATTGCAATTTAGTTGTTAGATAAAAAGCTCAAAGATCTTTTTTAACTCATTTCATGTCAATCATTGCACTTAGTTTCTAGGTAATTAATAAAAGGCTCTTCGAGAGACGATCCGGGATTGTACCCTATATTGCAATCCTTGGTTTAAATTTTGAAGAGGTTACCAAGGCATAAAAGCCGACAAAGCCTATTTCTTCAGTGATGATGCAAAAAATATCTGCAGTTGTTTACTAAGATGCTTATTATTTTAGATCCCCAAGACAAGAATCAAACAATATAAAAGGAGGAAAAATAGCAACTTTACACAGTTTTAATATATAGCAATATCTATAGTATCTGAAGAAGCAGCACAAATGCAAGATGATGAATTTGAAGCCGAAGTCTCAATAGGGACTAAAATTCCTGAACATGAACTAGTGGATGTATTTCAAAGCCAAGATATTATCTTGGATTAAAATCAAAATGAAAGTGTTAAGGCTAGTATTTTCATATACTATCTTCTTCCACAAGTCTGTAGTTTTATTTTTCTAATATAGAAGGCTTAACTTTATAAATGAGTTTAATCTATTTTTAAATAATCAGGTCATGACAAAGGTAAGGAAGAGTTTGAAGAATTTAGAACCATGGCGGTTGAACCAAAGATACCAATGGAAAATAATCATTTGTCATCTTTGGAAATTAATGAGAATGAGAATAAGGAAGTTCCAGCTACACCCACTTCAGAGAATAAGGATGAATATCCTGAAACACCAAATTTTCTTGAGAATATGCATTACCCACTTAGAAGAAATTGCTACTACTTGAAAGGAAAGAACCTGGGACAAAAGACTCATTGGATGGAAGTAGTGTCATTAGCGACATCGATTATGGTGAGCTAACCACTGAGAAACTAAAATTAGTATTGAAGGCAGAAAGAAAGGCTTTAAATTCTCTATATGTAGAACTAGAAGAAGAAAGGAGTGCATCTGCCACAGCAGCTAGTCAGATTATGGTGCACCCAATGCTTCTTTAATAAAAGCAACCACTTTTGAAATCAATTATTTTTTTTTCAATTTATCATGTCCCTGAAGGGACGACATCAGTTATATATTGTGAACTTGTGATGTCAAATCAAAAGTGAATTATATAAATATAAATAATATAGAGATATTATAATTTAGGGTTAAAGTGCAAATTCACCAATGAAGTTTTGTCCGAGGAGCGTCTGGCACAAATATCTTTTAGAAGGGGCAAAAATACCAACGAACAATTAAAAAGGGGGTCCACCACAAAAACCGTTAAATCCGTACTAACGCCGTTAGGGGTTTTCTTCTCTTATAATTTAATGCCGTTAGTATGGATTAACGGTGTTTGTGGTGGATGGCCCTCTTTAATTGTTCATTGGTATTTTTACCCCTTCTAAAAGATATTTGTGCCAGACGCTCCTTGGACAAAACTTCATTGGTAAATTTGCACCTTAACCCTATATTTTATATGAGCATATTCATCTATCATGTTAAATAATGTTTACAGAATGTGTTAATGTGCTATTCCTGGACTAGATTTCTTCAACAAATCACTATCTAACAAAGTCATTTTCTGAATGTTTATAGTTGTAAGACCCCGCCTTACATACCACTTATTATCAATCTTTATCAGAATAGTAATGTGCAGTTTGGTGGGCACATAGGAATGGCATGGATATGGTGATAATATGTATATGATTACATAAAATCCTCATAGGGTTTGTACATAATAATTGCAATCAATGTCACCGCACAAGGCTACTTAGGGTATATAAACCCATTCCAGTGAAACACATACATCTTTTCGTCTTTATTCCACCACTGCATTCCTCCTCTGTACTTTTCTTCTCTGATCTCTGCATACTGTCTATATTCACCTGTCTAAATTATTGGTAGGGAAGGGTGATATTCGAGAGAATCTCAGTAGGAAACATATACCATAATGCATGCATAATAGATGCTATATGTATGATATGTTAGCTTTAACTAGATGCATGCCCCATAATAACATTTCTGCATGCTCAATGTTTTATGCAACATAACTATGGCCACAGTATAAACAGAAATAGAGCCTCATTATTCAAATATGCTCTACACAATCAAGTAAAGCATTCACATACATCACTACACAAGCAGAGATATTAAATACATGCAAATAAGGTAAGTTCCTACCTTAAACCTTTTTCACCTCGTAAAGCTTGGCTTAAACTTTATGTCAATAACTTGGCTCTCAACTCAGCCCTAAAATTTCAAATATACAAGAATTAGGTTAAAACCTATTCATGTACTATTTTAGACACTTCCATAGTGTTTCCAGTGTTTATATGAGTCTATATTAAAAAATTACTAAAATGCCTCGAGGGACCAGGTCCAGTACCGATTTACTGGGTCCAACCGTTCTTTTCCTTAAATTTTGACCCAGGCTATTCTTACATATTTTTGCCTGAGGAATCTATTTCTAACCTCGGTATTACCAAATTCACTACCAAAAGACAAAAATGCCATTGGCAGCCCCTAATTTAGGGTTTCGGGGGCATTTTGGTCATTATGCTTTGTTGCTTTTTAGGGCTTTTCTAGAAAAATGATCAACAGTTACCCAACCTAATTTTTTCTCTTGAACACAATGGAATCATTAGATAATTAAAAATCCAACTCTAACCCCTCTAAACAGCATTGGCCAAAACTTAGGATTCTTCAAGAAAAGTTGGGGTTTTCCAATTCTGACTCTACAGACTTATTCATTTCTAGTCCTACTCAATTTATTAACTATTAAATTATGCTTTAAACACCATTTTGACTAAATTTGGGTAGCATGATTTTTAGGGTTTAGCATTTCCCAAATTTAACAATCATAGCAAATCATGCAAAAACTTACTGATTAAACTAACCACAATAGCCATAACCACCATAAATTGAAGTTTAGGAAGTCACCTTTGCTTCCTTCTTGCTCTTTCCACTTTCACTGAAACCCTAGCCTTCTCAACATTGAAATTTTGTTTCACAAACATCTTAAATCACATAGAAGAATAGATTATAAGAAGGATTACACAAGTTAGGAGCTAAATTACCAAAGAAATCAAGCTTACCTTACAAATTTGCTCCTCCTTCCACTACAAAAAAAGTGTATTTCGTAGCAGTGCATTTACAACGGTTAATTTTAACCGCTACAAATACTGACATTTGTAGCAGTTTTAACATAAATCGCTACAATATTGTAGTGGTAACCTATGCACTGATTAGTAATGTTATTTGTAGCGTTAAATAGAATAAAACTACTACAAATATGGCGCAAGGTTCCCACCAAAATTTCTCGTGATTAGTTTGTAGCGGTTAAAACATATAAACCGCTAGGAAAATCATGCCACTTGGCGCCACCAAACCACACCAATAGGGTATCATTTTTTTGTAGCAGTTACTACGAATTGAACATCTACAAAATACCAAAGGTCGCCTATTTGTAGTGGTTATGTTTCCAAAACTGCTACAAAACTTCAATGATAATCACATTCTTAGCAGTTAGGCTTTCATAATCGCTACAGAACTTCAAAGGTCATCACATTTGTAGTGGTTATTTTATAACCACTATAAAATTTTGCCACCCTAGCTTTTTTGTTGCAGTTTATGTAGCGGTTTCTTCAATAACTGCTACAAAATCCACAACTATAAAAAGGCAGCCGCCTCCACCTTTTTCCTATTTGGCCATTTTGTTTTTTGAAGTTTCTCTTAGATTTTTCCTTCAGATCTGAGCATTCTAACGTCTGTTAGAGAGTTTTCTCTCTAGCATTTCTCATTATCACTTAAGGTACGGACAATACTTATTTTATTTTTATTTTTATTATAATTTTACATATAAATGTGACTAAATTGATTTTTTTTTGAATTTTTGTAGTTGATATGGCTTCAAGGATGGACAAGGGGAAGGAGCCTGAGGTCCCCAGACCGATTCTGCAAGGTAGCAGCAACAGAGGAGGGGGCAGCGTGGAAGGAGGGCGACTGCCATTTTAGACCATCTCCTCATAACAGCCACAGGAGTTGGCCCTACTATAGCCACCGTAAATGGTCCCACAGGAGATGACCGCACCAGAGGTGCCTGATCTGGGAGAGGGAGATATCAGTGTCGATAACTATGACATGAACAATGACTTTGAGATCCCAATTCCGATCAAAGACATGGAGCGGTTCCTCGATGAGGAGGAGGCACGGGAGAAGAAAAACCGACGAGGTTCGTCTTCGCGGTCTACTGTGTTTGAGGTGTAGGTCCAAGGTAAATATTTATTTTTGTTTAATAAATTATATATTTAAATTCAAAATTTTAAATTTGAATTAAAATTTATCTAACATGTGGTAAATTGTGTAGATGAGTAGGGGAACGTGTCCATAAGGAGGCTGGACGTGGCCCGTCTGAACAACATGGACCAGACACTACAAGTTGTAGTTCTGTTGAATAAGGCCATGGACCAGTGCATCGACAATGGGGGTCATCTATTCAACTGCTTCCTGAAAGAATTGGGCTCAAATTGGATGTGGTTCCCCCTTTACTTCAGGACATGGAGGAACGATCCAAAAGGGCCGAAGGACGTGGCGTAGGAGAAGGTGGTGCAGGTAATTAATAGTATTTAATTATATTATATTTTATTTAATTATATTATATTTTTAGAATTAATTCTATTTAATTAATATTTTTTAATTGTCTTATTTGTAATTAGTCATATTAATTTTTTTTTTCAATGGTGTTACAGCTGAGGTTTGCCGTCTGGGCCAACTGGAAGAGGTACACGCTGATGAAGATGGGCGACCACTAGAGGAACATGAGGAGTCGACTCTTCCACAGTGTGGGTATGAATGGGACGATTCCTCTGCAGCAGTTGATCGAGAACATTTCGGACGGCATCCCGCCGAACAACTGGGCGAGTTTTGTCTATTTATGGAGGAGCGCTGAGGGGCAGGTAATATATTTATTAGATTATTTCGATTATTAGATTTAGATTACATTATATAAAAAATTAAATATAACTTATAGTTATTAATTATATAAAAAATTAGATTTAGACTAGATTATAAAAATATTAATATGAATCATTAAATATTAATTAATTATATATAATTTTTTAATTTATAATTTAAATTTAATTAATTTTATGATTTTATTAATTATAAATGTTTTATATTGTTTAAATACATTTAATATTATTTTTTTTCTAGGCGCTTTCTCAGAGGAACACGAAGTGCCATGGGCAGCAGAAGATCCACCACACAGCAGGATCAAAAAACTTTGCTATCTCTTATAGCAAGCTAGTAACTTTTCACAATATCAATTACTTTTAGCTTGTTATTTCATATTATAAATCTAGTATTTTGTTTTGATAATACTAATTTAATTTTGTAATTCTTTTAGGAGAGGAAGACACAGCAAGAGAACCGTCAGACGGACTACGAGGAGTTGTTCGCTATTACACATAGACACCATGATGGGACTCCGACCTCTCAGCAGGCAAAGGTAGCCATTTTAAGTGATTTCATTATTATAACGTTTATAAAACCAACTTTATTATGAAAAAAACTAATAAGTAATTGTTTCATAAAATAGTAGGAGCGGATGCAACAATCACAGGCTGAGTTGCAAGAGACCCAGGCTGAGGAGTCACAATTGTTTGTAGACCCCATGGCTCCTTTAAAGGCAGGTCTGGGTCAGGTTTAGCACCCCGGACGTGTGCAGGAGATGGGGATAGGCACCATACCTAGCATGGTCTACGGCAGGGGCACTGCCTCTGAGGCTGGCAGCTCTAGAGCTCAAACGTCAGGGGTCAGACATCTGAGGGACAAACAGGTTGAGGATCTACGGTTAGATTTGGCTAAGACCTAGGCTGTAGTGGCTTAGCAGCGGCAGCAGATGCAGTAGCAGGCCTATTTCTACTACGCTCAGCAGTCGAAGTGGCGTGAAATCACGAACGTCATGCTCGAGCAGTTGTGGAGTCACCTGTTCCCCAACGAGGAGCATCCACAGGTTCCCCCTGTCCCTCAGTTCATCATCCAGCCTCCTCCTACTGATGATGATGGTGCTGTTAACTCTGCCTAGCGCCTCGATCCAGCAGCACCTGAGGGAGCTCTACCTAAGGGAGGACCAAATGATCAGCCTCCTACTAGTTAGTTTAGAACAAATATATTTTTTCTTTTTGAAACATTTATAAATAAACCTAGATATTTTATTTTCAGAACATAAATTCTTATTGTGTTTACAATAGTTATATTTATATTTTTAGAGCCTTGTTAAATTTGTATTGCATTTACGATAGTCTTATTTATATTTCTAAAACTGACCACAAAAAAAGTCATATATATATTTGTAGTGGTTATGAGGATAAACCGCTACAAATGTAATGCACCGAGGGAGGAAATTTCAAAATTCAAATGTTAAATATTTATAGCAGTTACAGTAATCAACATTTGAAATTTAAATTTCCCCTACTCTGTTCTAAATTTGTAGCAGTTTACGCCAATAACCGCTACAACTTGAAAACCAATTTTTGTTTTGAAATTGTACAATAGTCATTAATATTTGTAGCATTTTTTATCTTATAACCGCTATAAAGTTAAAATATTTGAAATTTGAAATTCTTCTACCGCCTGAAATTTGTAGCGATTACGAATTTATAACCATTACAAATATATATTAGTAGCCGTTTTGTTTAGAACCACTACATGGTTAAAATAAATTCTTCTAATTGATTCCAACGGGTCAAAAATTGATAGCGGTTTTATTCATATAACTGCTACAAATTTTAAGGCAGTAGTGGTTACTGTTAAGAAATAAAATATTAAACGTTGGAAAATCACAATATAAGCTTCCAGGCATTTGTAATTCTCTATTCACTCATCTTCTTCACTATACTTTCTTCTCTCTTACTAGTAGCTATGGATAAGTCATGGATCAGTTTGCCATAAAATTCTCCTGAATATTTGTATGGATTAAACAATTTCTTGGATTTTGTATTCACTCACGCTAGCTGTAACGGCAAGATCGTCGGTCTGTGTCAGAGATGCAAGTTTAAGAAGTGGCATGCACGACATGTTGTTAAGGAATATTTGCTTTTGAAGCCTTTCCCGAAAGACTATACGTTTTGGGCAATTCATTGTGAGAAGGCTGGTATGAGATATGATGATGCTCTTCCTCGAAGTTCACAAGTAGGAGTTCAACTAGATGCAGATGATCCTGTTAATGATGATGTGCATGATACATTTGGTGTTCATAATGAAACAGATCGTCCTTTATATCAAGGTTGTCAAAAATACTCTAAATTATCTTTCTTGATCAAGTTGTATCATATCAAGTACTTGTGTGGAATCACAGATAAAGGAATATTGATGTTGCTGGAATTATTACACGATGTATTCCCCGACGTGGAGATTCCCACAATGTTCTACGAGGCCTAGAAGATTATTAACAGATTGGGCTTGAACCATAAAAAAAATTGATGCATGCCCCAACGATTGTATGCTATATTAGGGAGACAATGATAGCAGGGATACTTGTAAGTGATGTCACACATCGAGGTATAAGACAATTCAGAAGGGAAAAAAGCAGAAGAAGAAACCTATAAAGATTCTTAGATACTTCCTTTTGAAGCCTCGCTTACAAAGATTGTTTATGTCGTCTAAAATGGTGGAGCACATGAAGTGGCATGAGGTAGATAAGAATGAAGATGGTAAATTATGACATCCTAGGAATACAGACACCTGGAAAACATTCGACAAAGACTTTCCATCTTTCACTGCTGACCCCCAAAATTTTAGACTTTCTTTTGCAATCGATGATTTCAATCCATTTGGGAATCTTAGCACAAGTTACAGTATTTGGCGGTAGTCTTAGTTCCATATAATTTACCCCTAGATGTGTATGAAACAAAGCTCTTTCATTTTGTTTATGATCATTCTAGGCAAAAAGGCACCGGTAATGACATCAATGTGTATCTTCAACTGATTATTACAGAATTGCTTGACTTGTGGAATGTTGGCATCAAGACATATAATGCTTATGGGAGGACATTGTTCAACTTGGTATAGCCTTGATGTGGATAATTAGTGACTTTCCTAGCCTTGGAACATTATCCGGGTGGAGTGTGCATACTGGCTTAGCTTGTCCAGCTTACAATTTTGACTCTAATGTAGTGCGCCTTCCCCACAGTTGGAAGTGGTGCTTTATGGGGTATCAGAAGTTTCTTGATGGAAGGCACAGTTTAGATTGCAATGGAATTGCTTCAATGGGAAACCAGAACTAAGAAGGCTACCTCAGACTTTATTCAATGCAAACATCTTACTGTAGCTTGACGATGTTGAATTCGAGTTTAGAAAAAGTGAAGATGCAATACAAGCAAGCCGAAAAAGGGGAAAGACTTATGTACCTCATAATGGAGGAAGATAACATTTTCTTCTCTCTTCCTTATTGGAATTCTAATTTACTTCACCACAGTCTTGATGTCATACACATTGAAAAAAATGTATGCGACAATGTGCTATATACGCTGCTTAACAAACTAGAATAGTCAAAAGATCATCTTCAAGCAAGGAAAGATTTACGTGCCATGGGAGTTCGTGAAGACGTGTGACCAGATGAGCATGACAAATTTCAGCCGGCAAAGTTCACCCTTACAAAATTGAACAAGGAAGTCTTCCTGATAATGTTGAAGAAAATAAAAATTCTAGATGGGTATTCAACAAACATTTCACGATGTATTGACATGCTGGCTTGAAAGATTGCTGGCTTGAAGAGTCATGACCATATGTGCTTATACAACAGTTACTTCCGCTAGCTATAAAGAATGTAGTTCCTCCAGATGTGTCAATCATTTTAGTGGAGCTTTGTTCTTTCTTTCATAAGTTGTGTTCCAAGGTTTTGATCGTTGAGGAGCTCGATTAGCTGTAGTCTAAAATTATTCTTACACTTTGTCATTTGGAGATGATCATTTCTTCGTCCTTTTTCACTGTGATGCTTCACTTTACAGTCCACCTTGTTCATGAAACAATGCTCCCTGGCCTAATTCAATATCACTGGATGTATCCTATTGAGAGGTACTCATTTTATATATGTGCGTCATTAATAGTTCTTATATTTGTTAGTCGCCCTTTTGAGCATTTTGTATCATTTTTCCATTCTTCACTTTGTAAGTTTCTTGGGAAAATGAAATATTACGTGAGGAATAAGGCTTGGCCAGAAGGTTCTATACTGAAGGTTATATAGGGGATGAGATCCTGTATTTCTGTTCAAGGTACTTTGATATCATTGAGACTGCCTTCAATTGACTGCCTCGTGTAGACGATTGTCCTGAACCTGCCTCAACATCAGGAGAATTTATCCCTCATGTTGGTAAACCAGTTGGAGGAACTGAGAACTTCAAACAAACAAAAATTGAGAAGTTGCAAGCACATAAACATGTCTGATTAATTGCACTCAAGTTGAACCTTTCATACAGTAAGAGTTGTACACTCACATGTTATTCTACATCTTTCGTAACATTTTTCACTTTCATTTCACTATCGCTTTCCCATGATTAATTGCAGGGCATTCAGAAGTCATGTTAAGCGTCAACTCAGGATCCATACACAAACATCCTCTGAAGTTGACAAAAAGGTCCACAGAGAATTCCCAAGCTGGTTTGCGCGTAGAATACTAAATGACCACAACCCACACTTACCAGATTTCAGAGTTCTCGCAATTAACCCTCTTGATCATGCAAAAAGGTTTACAACATACAATGTCAATAGTTTCAAGTTTTGCATGGTCTCACTGGATCAAGGATTGCAAATTCAAAATTTGGGTGTTTATGACATGTTTGGGACAGGGAGTTATGCGAGCAACAGTGACGCCAACAAGCAGTTCGGAGGTGTCCCTTACTATAGAAAGCTTCTTGACGTCATCAAACTTAATTACTAAGGTTGTTTTATTGTTACGCTATTCAAGTGTTTGTGGTCAAATACCACTACTTCCCGGGAACTCACAACTGACGACTTAGGCATCACATCGATAAATTTCTTGCTGCCAATTCATATTGGTCATTCTCTAGATGAGGAGCTGTATATTCTTGTCTCAGAGGCACACCAATTTATTATGTTGAGGACGAGAGACATAGGGATTGGCACATGGTTGTTCATTTAAAGCCTCGAGACCTTTACGACATGAGTGATGGTGATAACATCACTTACGAGAGTGAGCCATTTCAGCCCGCCAATTTTAAAAACTTCTTCCCCGAAGGCGATCACAATTTACCTATAGTTTGGTGCGTTGTTTAAATTCATATCATTTTAATTAAATTTTTTTAACAAAAAAACACATAGCTAACAATGTTTCTATACAATTTCTGTAGGGATGGCACGGATTACTGATCAAACAAATTATGTTTTTATTTTAAAACAAATTATTTTTTTAAAAAAAATTTTAAAAAAATATTTGTAGCGGTTTCAAATACATAAATAATCGCTACAAATTGAAACCACTACAAAACCATGACACTAACCACTACAAGTTTTACGCAGATCTCTATAAATACCCCAACCACATCTCATTTCAAACGCTCCTCCATTTCTTTCCACCTTACCTCTCTTTCATGTTCTCTCATTTTCACTTTTTTTTTTTCTGAGCTGAGGAGCTTAACAAAGGTGATCAAATATGATAATAAAATTTAAAATTTTTTATTTCAATACTTTTTTCTTTTGCATAATATTTATTCTCACTATTTTTTTCTAGATATTTATTTACATAATCATAATCACATTATAGCAAACAACATAATAGTTCCCTATTACCTACATATCCTCAATAATATTATCAATACAATTTTCAAACTTATCTAATTTAATTAAATCATTCCTTTAAAATTATAAATGACCTAAACTAATGAATAATAAGCTAATTAAATTATCTAAACTATTAAAATAATAAACTATTTAATTTAATATTAAAAAAACGGAAACAAAAATTGTATATATTTTTTAAATTTTTCTGACATTTGTATTGGTTTTATAACCGCTACAAATATACTTTTTAAAAGATAAATTAAATTTTTGGAGCTAAATTTAAATTTCTTTTGAAATTAGTAGCAGTCATGTAACCGCTACTGATATTTCCCGCCCTTTTTAAATGTGATTTAGTAGCGGTTTTATAACCGCTACAAATATCATGATAAATTTCATTTTCATTTCCTACCATCCAATATTCATAGTTTGCCATTTGTATCGGTTATATAACCGCTACAAATTACCAAGAAAAGGGTGATCCGATTGAGATTGTTGTAGCGGTGCTAATTAATCGCTACAAATATAGTAGTGGTTTTTTCGCTTGAATAACGGTTAATAATAACCGCTACAAATACACTTACAACAGTGGATTTAATAATGGTTAAAGGTACCGCTACTAATTATGTTTGTAGCGGTTAATTACACTACAAATATATATTCTTAATTGCTACTAAACCATAGTTTTTTTGTAGTGTTCTGTCTAGAAATCAAAACACACACTCTCTATGCTTGAGGTTGCACAACGGAAATGGAGGAAAATATTATGGGAATTGCTTTTTAAAAATATCCTATTTTAATTTTCATTATTTAATTAATCATAATCCAAAAAGTTGACTTTTTATGTCAAGAACTCCCATGATAAATGAACCAATTTCCTTCCCTTAATTGGCCCATAAAGTGACGCCCAAAGGGTGGTCCTTTAAGTAAGAAAAAATGGGCTGATGGGTTATCCCATAAATTACAAAATTTCCATCACATATTTTCCCTATTTTCGGATTTATGTAAATTCTAGCAGATTTTCTGCCCAAACTTTAAAAAATCATAACTAAATTTGTAGATATTAAATTGGAGTGATTCTAATGGCTATAAAACCCTTATTGAGTCTAGTTTGAAGGAAAAATATAGCCTTTTGCTTATTGGAAGCACAAAAGTCCCAGAATTAAATTCTTTGGATGTTGTTCTAGGAAATAGGCAGTTTTTCTAGCATAACATCAAAAATTCAAAACTTTTTGCATACATACCCATTACCTATCAAATTAAAGCTTAGGATGTCTACTTTCACCCTGTAAAATTTCACAACCTTTAAACATCATGTAGTCTTCTAAAATCACATGTCATTCTCACTTCCTCACATGAAATCTCACTGGCAGCATAATCATATTCTCCAAAATTCACCCTTCCATTTCATTAAATGCTACAAATGTTTACAAAGCATATCATAACAATGCACATATCATGGTTTTACTAGGCCTCAATCATAACAGGTGTTATATTAAAATCATTATAATAGATCGAGAATAAATAAAGGTTAGGATCCGTAATTTATCTGCACCGAGCATATATAGTACCTGCATATATGATAGTTTAGAATTGTGATTTATGTTCAATAATAACCATCATATATTGATGATTTTGTAATAGTGTAAGCTTTAACCTCTCTTACTTTCTTTGTTTTCCTCTTTTTCCATATTTGGAGTTCCATTGTCTAAGCCTCCAATCCCACTTTTATAATGTTTAATGTCCCTAAAAAAACATTACATATCAACAGCTAACCTCATTAGGACCATTAGAACCACTAATATATCAAGACTACTCTTCCTTACTTAACCTTTAAACTTTAATTTTGGGATGTTGAATCCAATTGATTTTAATTCAATTACACATACTATTCCCCTAATTATTTTCATCACCATTTTTTAGGGGGAGTCAAAATATGAGCTTATAGTTTCAAAAGCTTACTCATTTCCTCTCAACTCCTCAAGGCCAGGCCCTAAATAAACATTACTTATTAACAGCTAAGATCATTAGGACCATTGGAAGCAGTAATATATCAAAATTACTCTTCCTTACTTGACCTTTGAACTTTAATTTTGGGATGTTGAATCCAGTTGATTTTAATTCAATTACACATGCTATTCCCCCAATTATTTTCATCACCATTTTTCAGAGGGAGTCAAAATATGAGCTTATAGTTTTCAGAAGCTTAATCCTTTCCTCTCAACTCCTCAAGGCCAGGAGCCTTGTTATTTTCCATCAAGAATTGTAACTTTGCTCTAGCTTAATCCTCAACATCTTTTTTTTAATGGTTTAAGTTTGATAAAAATATGTAGTCTCTTGGTTAAATCCTAATATCTTCAAGCACTACTTATACAAAAATTTGGACAGTATTTCCCGTTAGGAAAATAAATTCCAAAATTTACAACAACAGTTAATATAATTTCAAACTTTCAACTTCTAACAATATTTCTTCAAGGTTAAACAACATAGTGAAAGGCCATAATCCTTTCTTATAAACCATTTTCTAACATATAAAAAAACAATAAAATGATCCTACATATTGGCGTCAAACAGGGCAACAAGGCAAGGGAATAACTTTGCTCAAAAAGTTTTGAAACGTATTCACATCTCAAGATACTTAGTTCAAATCAAAACTCATACTTATCTCTTCCCTTTGCTATAATTTTCTCTTTAACCCTCCAACTTCCACACTTCTTGGGTTTCACCAACCTCCTCCTCTCTAAAAACTAAAACCATAAGAATGTTGCTCTTGATGAGGGGAACAAGATTTATGAAAACACTTTGAGCTACAATTGTGGTTTTGGTGGTGGAATAGACTATATAATTCTTCTCTTTCTAAAAACACCATAATCTTCCATCAATGGTGTTAACACCCGTTTCCATTTCGATAATTGAAGAGTAATAAAGACAGAATTCCATGTGCATATAGAAAAGCATATTTATACAGATAAAAGTATTTATTTACAATCCTAAGTCATTCTTAGACAAAATACAGAATACAACGGAAATTTCAATGTTTACGGGATTTTCCAAAATATCTTAAGAATAGACTAATTAAAACCACCATCTTTAACCTTACCTCGAGACACGTGTCAATCACTTCTCAACATCTACGCCTTTGCCTTTCGTCCTACTGGCACCTGCTGAGATGTTTATTTTAAAAAAAAGGGTGAGATTCCGATGAATCCCCATAGAGACATACGATCTACATATAAAATGTGAAAATTAAATATGCAATGCACCATATTAGGCAAAAATGAAAATTCCATTCGATTCACATGTAAGTACCTCAGCCGAGTTACTGACTACAGCTAGAATTTTTTATAATGTACCTTGGTTGGGCACCAAACCACAGTTAGGATTTTCTTTATACCGTAGTTAGGTACCGGACCACAGTTAGGATTTTCTTTATACCGTAGTTGGGTACCGAACCACAACTAAGTATTGTGCCTCTAGCACGCAATTATATCATGAAATATAGTAACACATACATACAATTATTCACATAGTATATGAAGGATGGTACTCCCTACCTCAAAGTCTTATCAATCCATTTTTTAATGTGCCCGTAAAACGTGTCGCTTCCGGCTTCCGACTCGGTCCTAAAATATTAAATGTACAAGAAATAGGTCATAACCTATCCAAGTATCATTTTAGACTCTTCCATAGTGTCTCTTGTGGTTATATTAGTCTATGGTAAAAATTTACCAAAATATCCCTGGGACCCTGGCCCAGCATCACAGTACCCGGCCTGATGGCACATTTTTCTAAAATTTTGACTAGGGCTATCTTAATGTATTTTCACCCAAGGAATCCATTTTCGGGCTTGAAATCACCAAATTCAGTGTCAAATTATGAAAATACCCTTGACAGCCCCAATTTAGGGTTTTAAGGGCGTTTTTATAATTATGCTTTTTCGTCCTTTTTCCGAAAAAGTGACCAACTGTAACCCCACCTATTTTTGCCTCCTGAATCTAATGAAATTATCAAGTCATTGAAAATCTCACTCCTTCCCCCAAATCTGGTGTTGGCCAAAACTTTGGTCAAGAAAAAGGGAAAATTGGACTTTTGTGTTTTAGCTTCCAATACTTGTACCTTTTCATTTCTAATCCCTTATTAATTCATTTAAACACATTCTAATCATGATTTAAAGAAATTTGATAGTATAACTCCTTAGGGTTAGGACTTTTCCAAATTTACAAGCTTTACAAAAATCACCAAATCCAACAACAACCATCAACAACTTCATACTTGTATAGATCTAAGATTTATGAAGTTGCCTCTTGAGTTCTTGAATTTTCTCTCTCTAGACGTCCACTGCTCTATCTCCTTGAGCTTAAATGTTTCATCAAGATCATGGATTCCATGAAGAAGAAAGGTTTAGAGGAGGTTTCTAAGCAATATCACAAGAAAGCTATTAAGAAATCACACTTACCTTAAACTTCTTCTTCATCCTTCTCTATAGAACTTGAGAGCTCTCTCTCTCTCTTCTCTTCTTGTATTGAATGGAAATAAGGAAGGGAAGAGGAAGGAAGAGTGCTTCATAAAATATCTCCGTTCACTCTACACCACATGATTTCATCAAGGCATATGATGGAGACACTTGTCACAATCCACATCTCCTTAATATTTGTGTCATAATTGCTCCATTAGGCTTCCATTAGCATTGAACTAATTTCCTCTCCCTTTTGGTTAGCATAAAATCATCCCCCATTCACTACTACAGAATATACATATAAAGTCCCTAAAGGACGTCCCTTTTTGAAAAAGGGACGCCCAAAATATGGGGCGGTGGCATATGTGTAATTATAGATCAAAGTTGAAAAGGTTGGCTCGTAAAAAAAAATTGAATCTCGCGCCTGAATGAGTTTTAGACGTCCCCATGTTCATTGGGGACGTCTAAAGACTGTTTTAGACGTCCCCAACAAACATGGGGACGTCTAAACACTCCAGAAAAGCATATGTATTTCGGGGGGGAAAAAATAACACACTTTAGACGTCCCCAGATGGCCTGGGGACGTCTAAAGCTTAAACATTAGACATCCCCAGCCATCTGGGGACGTCTAAAGATGAACATTAGATGTCCCTAGAGCAGCTGGGGACGTCTAAAGCTTATATTAGACGTCCCCAGCTGGTCTGGGGACGTGTAAAGGGCGCCTTTAGACGTCCCCAGACCAGCTGGGGACGTCTTAGGCTGTCGACCAGTGCATGTGAAGTGTCAGATTTTTCTGTCACTCTCCCTCTCCTTCATCACTTCCGTCCCCTCTCCCCTGCTTCTTGTTTTTTTTTACTTTACTCTTTCACTTCCGTCCCCTCTCCCCTGCTTGTTGCTTTATTCTCCTACCTTCATCACTTCTGAATATGCGAGGCCATTTCTCCTCTCCCCTGTTTCTTCTTGTTCCTTCTTAGCCTCTATTTCATCCAGACCGTTGCATCTTTGCTCTGCTGGTTCTGCACTGTTCTCTCTCATTCTCTCCATAGTCGAGCTCCTCTTACCACCGTGGGTCATCTGCTCTAAAGTTCTGTGCTTCAGGTTAGCTAAAACTAAACTTTTGAATGAATTTGTGAATGATTAGGAAAATGCCTTTGTTCTGTGCTGGAATTTAAGTGTGGGTTGAATGAATTTGTGAATGATTAGGAAATATGCGTTTGTTCTGTGCTGGAATTTAAGTGTGGTTTGAATGAATTTGTGAATGATTAGGAAAATTTGTTTTGTGCTGGAATTGAAGTGTGGTTTATGCTTGAGCTTTATCTTTGCTATTTTACTGAATTTAAGACGTACCACATCAAGTTTTAATCTTTTGCTTTTTTCCATTGTTTTGAGAAACATGAAATTCTCATTAACTAAAAAATCAACCCATAAATTATTGAGGCATCTTCAAGCTAGGCCAAGTACTAAGCAAGACCAGACACTAGGCAATGTATACTGCCCTGCGTATTTAGGGTTGCTGAAGTGTATATATAATTTGTATTTAATATATATTTATATATATATATATATATATATATATTCATTATTTGACAAAATTGAACAAGCATATTTACTTATCATTCAATTAGAATATAATGAATAAACATATTTTTTATTTACTTAGTAGATATTCATATTTTTCATAAAGCATATTTAATTAAGAAATTGTTAAATTGAGATCTTAAGAAATAAATTATTATTATTATAATTATTGTTCTTATTGTTGTTGTAGATGTTGTTGTTAAATAGTAAGAAAATAATCTCTAGTGAATTAATTTTCATTGGCTCAAAAATTGAATCTAAACAATAAAATCTAAACAGGATTATTGCATAGAATATGTTTTTGAAATATTAAGCTGAGATGGTTTGTTATTTTGATTTTGGGATGTCTCACTTTTAAGGGGAAATGCTGCCAAAATTTTGAAAAACATGCTTGTAAAAGGCAATTCCCCGTGTTTTCAATTAGTCTAAACTTGAGTGTAAATGGAAATGGCATAGGTGGTAATAAAATGGATCATAGTTGGATGAATGCTCTGAGAACAAGTGAAGAATATGAGAATGGGGTTGAAAACTTTATTGAATTTGCTAGGAGGAACGTTCCAGCAAAAAATGGGATGTATTTTTGTCCCTGTGTCAATTGTTTAAATGAGAGAAAATGGGATGTTGAAGTTATAAGGGATCACCTACTTTGTGATGGAATAAATCTTCGATACACAAGGTGGATATGGCATGGTGAGGAAGTAACTGATTGTCCGTCACACAAGAAGGAAGCTGTGGATGTCATAGATGAAGATACAATAGAGAGAATGATTCACGATGTTGAGGTAGAATCGTTTGCGCAGTCGCATGAATATGACAGCCTGCGGAGTGATGCAGAGACACCGTTGTACCCTGGGAGTAAGTACACATGGCTCACAGGAACATTACATTTGGTTAACTTAAAAGCAACTTGTGGGTGGATCGATAGTAGTTTCACATTGCTGCTTGAACTGTTGTGTGATATGTTTCCAGACGATAATGTACTTCCAAATCGTATGTATGAGGCCAAGAAAATCCTATCCACAATGGGTATGGAGTATAAAAAGATACATGCTTGCCCTAATGACTGTGTACTGTACAGAAAGGAGTATGAAGGCCTGAGTGAGTGCCCTAATTGTCAAACCGCACGATACAAAGTGAAGAAAGATGGTGGTTGTGGCGATGGGAAGACTAAAAGGCAACCTGTAAAAGTTTTGTGGTATCTTCCAATAATACCGCGCTTTAAGCGTTTGTTTGGCACTACAAAAAAGGCGAAGAAGTTGAGATGGCATTCGGATAGATGACAGAATATCCGACGGAAAATATCTTCGGCACCCAGCTGACTCTCCACAGTGGAAGAAAATAGATTAAATGTTCCCTGAATTTGGCAGCGAGCCGAGAAACCTTCGACTTGGGCTCTGTACAGATGGCATCAATCCGTATGGAACTCTTAATAACACACACAGTGCGTGGCCAGTACTCCTTGTAATATACAACTTGCCTCCCTGGCTTTGTATGAAACGCAAGTATGTGATGCTTTCTATGATGATTTCTGGACCAAAACAGCCAGGAAACGATATCGATGTCTACCTGGCGCCTTTGATTTAGGACTTGAAGAAGTTGTGGGAGGAAGGCGTAGATGTGTTTGATGCGTATAAGAATGAGTCCTTCAAGCTACGTGCAATGTTGTTCACCACCATAAATGACTTCCCTGCATACAGAAACCTCTCAGGGTACAGTGTGAAGGGGCATAAAGCATGTCCGATCTGTGAAGCAGACACTCACTTCCACCAACTGAAACATGGAAGAAAAACGGTCTACCTAGGTCACAGGAGGTTCCTTCCTAGATTCCACCCGTATCGTAGGTTAAGAAATCGTTTTAACGGCTTGCCGGAGCATGGAATGGCTCCAAAGGCATTAACCGGAGAGGAAGTTTACAGTCGGGTTGAACGTATCAATGTGGAACTCGGTAAGAATCATAAGACTTCGGGTGAGAAGAACATATGGAATAAGAGATCAATTTTCTTTGATCTTCCATATTGGTGTAGTCTTGACGTGAAACACAGTATTGATGTAATGCACGTGGAGAAAAACGTTTGTGATAGCCTTGTCAGTACACTTTTGCACATTCCAGGGAAGACCAAGGATGGGATTAATACGAGACTAGACCTTGTTGATATGGGAATAAGAGAACGGTTACATCCACAGCTAAGAGATGATCAGGCGAGAGGATCTTTCATCCTTTGGAAAGTACATCTTATTGGCTTGTTACCACCAACACCTCCAATGGTATGGAATTACCTCACTTTTACTTGAGATGTGTTGACATCCTACTAACAGTATGTGTTTTTATGTTCTAAAAGAACGAGCAGGAAGCAGAGAAATGACCCTTCTTAGCACGACTGCAGCATATCTATAAAGGCATTCGCCAGATTGATTTGCATATGCCTACAGGGATTATGGGCCAGGAAACAGAGTATCACTTCACAATTGATAAACAAGATCTTAAACAGTTCATGAAGTTCGAGGAGCTAGATGTTGGATGGGGAAAATTTGTAATCCTGTAAGTTTTTTATTTCCCATTTTTTGATTCATTTAGTTAAGTTGATTTTAACTAGCTAATACATTCATCATTTTAATTCTATTATAGCTCATTCCGTCGTATATGCATTGAGTCTCAGAGAGTTGAGTTTTATGGATTCTTGTCTCCTGCATATACGACAAGGGTTGGGAATATATTGAAAAGAAGGACGAACTATGTGGGCTTCACGTTGGCAGAGGACGAGTATCGTTGTTATCTAGCACCGATTGTTCAAGGGTACGTATTTTAATTTTGTGTATTTGAGATTATTAATAAATAATTGCCTTCCCATCTAACTTCTTTTTAATCTATATATGTTGTGATAGTTATCACTGGAGTTTGTGTGTTGTCTGTCCTCGGTCGCACATTGTTTACTGGTTTGATTCCTTAAATAAAAGACCAGACAAAGAAACTAAAAGCGTCTTCAACCAGTAAGTTATTTTTTTGTATTTCATTGCTTCTTGATTCTTGACTTAATGAATTATTCTAATTTATTTTGATTTTCATTTTCATGATAGGACATGCACGACGTATCGAGCGCTTGGCGGGCCACGCGAACGTAGAGGTGGCAAAGATCCGAGATGGTTGTATCCAAAGGTACGTAGTTTCAAATCAAGTTCTTTTGATTGACGGTCGTTTTAGATATGCCTTTATTGATTTTAACCATTTGCTTTTGATTTATAGTGTCCTCGACAACCTGGCGGCTGGGAATGTGGATATTATGTCTTGCTTTATATGTTTAACATCATTCAGAGTGGCATTACGACAGATTTTGAACAAGTAATCGCCTCTTCATTCTCAGAGGATAATATTCTTGGTGTTGTGATTCAATTGCAATTCATTCACTTCATTCATTATTTCATCTAAGATTATTTTCTAATTTACAGATTTTTGACAACGAAGATGCCTACTCTTATGAAGACTTAAATATGATCAGAGACTTTTTGGCTGGACATCTTCTTCAACGTATACCAGAAGAGTAAAGTCTTTAGTAGTTTGTGTAGGACATACTTTTGTGGTAGTACATATAATTAGCGTTATTGTTGTTGGATATGGATTGGATTTTAGTCTTGGTTATTGTACAAACTGGGGACTTGGATATAGATTGCTGTGTAGTTTGTCTGGTTTGAAAGTTTGTGTGGTATGTAGTAGACTTGGATATAGATTGTTGTGTAGTTTGTGTGGCATGTAGAAGCCTTGGGTTGATCACTGTGTTTGTTGTTGTTTCCATTCTACTGAACTGCTGTTCTTTTATTCTGTTGTTGGAATCCTATTTCTGCAATTTACATTTCCAGACAGTGCAATATATATAAAAAGTCCATTTAAAAAAAAAAACTTTCAACGTCCTTAATAAAAAAAGGGACGTGGAAAGTATTGCTGTCGACACTTTAGACGTCCCCAGTTCCAACTGGGGACATCTAAGGTGGACCTTAGGCGTCCCCAGTTCCAACTATGGACGTCTAATCTCATACTTTAGACGTCCCCAGTTGGAACTGGGGACGTCTAAAGTCTGCCTTCTACGTCCCCTATTTTACGGACGTTAATGACGCTTTTTTCTACGACCCTCACATAGACGTCCCTCTGTTTTCAGACGTTAAAAGGCCAAAAAAAAGGGACGTTAAAACCCTTTTTTCTAGTAGTGCTTATGTCTACCCTAACCAAATTGGTTTCCTCCAACTAATCCAACTTTGCACTCAAGTAGTGTACCATTATCATCATTAATCATGATTACTATGTCCATGTAGCATTATTTTAATGCAATTAGACGTGCTCATCTTCATAAATCTTAAACTAATCTTCTCACCATATGATAATCACACTTGGCATATTTAATCTCATTAATCATTTTTCCCTCTATTTTTCTTGTGCTAGGTGAAAATTTACAAGAAAAAGGGAAATAAATTTGCCTCAACATTTCCATAATTCAATTAATTGGATTATGCACAATTACCTTCTAATTTCACAACTCTTGATTTATTCTACCAAGAATATTTAATGCATATATTCTCCTTTATTTTCCTTAATTAATTGAAATCAACTTCCATTAATTGGAAATTAATTAATCTTGTGCTAAATTGGTAAAATTTCGATTTTGCCATAACCTTTGTAATCTAATTCCTTTCTTGAATTATTTTGCTTATTTTCTCATGAATATTCACCATTTTATTGAATTTCTCTAATAATTATATTATATTCGGTAAATATAAAATTTGGGGTGTTACAAATGGTTTCTCAAGCTTCTCTCTCTTCCCTCTAATTTTTTTAATTCCCTCTAATTTTTTTTTAAAAAAATTAGACCGCAATAACCGTAAAGTATTCTAGAATATATCATGATTCTTTGAAACAACCGTGAAGTATGGCAAAATATTTTACAGTTGTAGACCAACAACAGTCAAATAAACTTTTTACAGATGGCCAAAACTGATGTCAATTAAATGCTATACATTTTAGTGTTAGAATGATAAAGTATTATGTGATATATTTCACGGCTATTTGTGAATAACCGTTGTATATTGTGTCCTATATTTAACAATAATTGATAAAAAACCGTGAAGTTTACATTAAATAAATAACGGTTTTAATTGAACAATTGTGAAATATAGATCCATATATTTTACAGTTGACAACTATAAAATATTAATATTTAGTGTTAAGATATTCAACGGTTGAAAACCGTAAAATATTGCAAAAATGAACTATGAAATATAGACAATTCTCTAGTATTGTTAGGAAAATAAGTTCCAAAATTTACAACGGCGATTAATATATTTTCAAACTTTCAACTTCTAACAATATTTCTTCGAGGTTAAACACCATAGCAAAAGGCCATAATCCTTTCTTCTAAACCATTTTCCAGCATCTAAAAAAATGATAAAATGATCCTACATATTGGCATCAAACAGGACAAGGGAATAACTTTGTTCAAAAATTTATGAAACTTATTCATATCTCCCAAGATACTTGTTTCAAATCAAAACTGGTACCTAACTGTTCCCTTTGCTATAATTTTCTCTTTAATTCTCCTTTGTTCAAAAATTTACGAAACGTATTCATATCTCCCAAGATACTTGTTTCAAATCAAAATTGGTACTTACCTCTTCCCTTTGCTATAATTTTCTCTTTAATTCTCCAACTTCCACACTTTTTGGGCTGCACCAATCTCCTCCACTCAAGAAACTAAAAACATAGGACTGTTGCTCTTGATGAGGGGAGCAAAATTTATGAAGGCACTTTGAGCTAAGATGTGATTTTGGTGGTGGAAAAGACTATAGAATTCATTCTCTTTATGAAACCACCATATTCTTCCCAGAATGGCTTCTTAAGCTTCTCTCTCTTCCCTCCTATTGTGGCTGCACGAAAATTGATAAGAAGAGGGAAAGAAATTGTGCTTAAGTCGGTTAAGTCATATTACAAAAATATTATAATTCTACCAATAACAAACCTCCACTTGCCCCCCCTTCTTTTCATTTAATTCTTAACCACTTGTTAAATTAACAAATGTGCTTTATTATTGTGTCCAGAATTTGTTCCCATCCCTTGCTGGTCCAAGCCACGCCATTTCTCCTTCACATTTTGGGCTCTAATTGAGCTCTTAATACTTTTAAATCTTGGCTAAGCATTTTGGTATTTTCTTGATTTTATTACAGATAAATCCCATAAAATATTCTTTAAGCCAAATTTTCCATCTCATGGGCATGAAACTATTTCTATATAGTTACTTTAATCTTAAAATAATGTTTCCTATTTTCCCAATTATTTGAGGCCTACTTATATTTTTCATAATTAAATTGGTCTAATTATCCTTTAGTTAACCAAAATTCAAATAATTCTTTTAAATTTCTTTTTGAGGTAATTTTCACATTTACATCTCAATTATACCTCAAATATATCTAAGGAAATTATTCTCTGCCTTCTCGTATGTCCAGAATTTTTTCTTGAAATATCAAGCATAATTTTCAAAATTGCCCTTATATACCTGTAATTTTTAGAAATTAAACTTTTTCCCAAACCTAAGACGATAGATATATAATGTTACATTAGCAACTCTTCTATTTTATTTGGCCCTTGTATGACATTTAATTGCACACTTAACACACTAGTACAAAAAATGTGTTTTAGACTGGCACATTTAGACCGGTTGTAGCAGGTTAGGTCTAAAAGAAATGCGCAGTGGCATTTTCGTAATTATAAACAAGGTGGGAGACCGGTTATTCTATTAACCGGTCTAAAAAATATTATTTAGACTGGTTCTACACTAACCGGTCTAAAAAGATTAAACCTTTTAGACCTGCTGGATTTTAAACCGATCTAAAAGGTTCAGCAGGGAAAAAAAATTAAAAACTCATTATTTCTTAGACCGGTTACTGAAAGAACCGATCTAAAAGATATTTATTTTAGACCAGTTAATAGGATAACCGATCTAAAAGAAAGCTTTTTAAGACCGGTTATTGAGGAATAAAATCTAGGGTGTTACAATAGTTGTAAAAACTCAAGCATACAAATATGATTCTATGCACTGAATAGCAAAGGCTCAAGATAGATAACTTGCTCAGTTTTGTATTTCATTGCTCCAAGTTTTGGGCAAAGTAATGCTAAAATTATTAGACTGAAATTGTTACCCAGAAGACTTTTGTAGGGTAGGCAGGGTAGAAATCACAAGATAATTTAAAGTACTCAACTAATACATTCTTTAAAAGGTTTCTTTGACATACATGGAGAAATTGAATAGCTCCCTTGAGCTAATGCCAACTATTGTTTTTTTTTTCTTTGTTTTATTCCTTTAGTAATGCCCTCTTAAGGAGGAATCCATATGCTCAATAATTTTACTTTTCACAAATAAATAATATTCAATAAAAACACAAGTGAAACCAAAAAGATAGAAGCCAGAATCAAAGTCTTATCCCAGTAGACTTCAGCATGGATCAGGTAAAATAGAAACACGGCTAAAACCAATAAACCAAAACTCTTACTATATAAATGTAAAGAATGATACACATGAAGGATAATCTGAGCTTGACAGAAGGCTAGTACAAGCATGATTTAATCAAAGCATAGTCGTTAATCAAACCTGAATCCAAATCCTCTGAAACTTATGCCTATCGCTGCTTCAACATCATCATTCACACTCAGCTTTTTTGTGCTTCAAAAGGCCAAATAAAAACCACACAAGTTAAACTAAAACAGGTAACCTAGGATTTGAAAAGTAAAAAACGTTAGGCAGAAGAAGACATTAAGAATGATCAACACAAAATACTCCCCACACCAGTGACTGTGCGACTATGCGATGGCTTCAACCCATGCTTGCTGATTTAGAGATGACGACACCCACAGTTCTTTTTTAACCTACAAAAACACTGACTTTGACCAGAGAACTAGTCCAAACCTTCATGTGGTCTGAGGAATCCTGTGTGTAAGAGTCTGAGTAAAAAAGTGTGAAGGTCATTTTCTTCTTTAACCCAAAACATCAATTATTGAGTTCTAAAAGCGACTTATTGAACTCTGCCCAGATTTTCATGTTATTTGCATAATTCCCACACTTGGGTCTCCTTTTTCTTCCACCATAACCTACCTTCAAACTCTTCCTTCAAATATACACCCTATTTTTCTCCCACTAGTTCATGACAAAGACATTAATGCTCATCAAAAGGATCAACCACCTCATATTCTAGTCTAAATTCAACATGTAGTGACTCTCTCACTACCATTTATTCATAAGGAATTGGAATCCTTAATTGCAAGATATGGTCTTTTAGCTTTGGTTACTGATACTTTTGCCTTGGAAGCCCTAGATATTGCTTCAGAACTCAATATACTATCTTATGTATATTGCCCCTTTTTTGCCATGGTTGTATCTCTTTACTTATATAAGACCAAAGCTTGAGAAGACAATCTCTTTAGAGTTCAGAGATTTAAGAGATCCCATAGAGATGCCGGGTTGTGTGAGAATACAAGGAAGAGATCTCATAGACTCTCTTCAAGATCGAAGCGACATAGTTTACACGCAATTTCTTAAGAGTTGCAGAAGGATGAATCTTGCTAATGGAGTTTTTGTTAACAGTTTCCCAGAATTGGAAACTGAGGCAATTAAAGCCTTGTAGGAAGAGTTCAAAGGGAAGAAGCCTCAGATTTACCCCGTTGGACCCATTTTACAAAATAGGTTATCATCACATAGTGATAAGCAAAATAATAATGGATCGGATTGTTTAAAATGGTTGAACAATCAAAGACCCAGATCTGTTCTATATATTTCTTTTGGGAGTAGAGGGACTGTGTCTCAAGATCAACTAAATGAACTTGCTTTAGGGCTGGAACTAATCAGTAATAAGTTCTTATGGGTTGTAAGAGCCCTAAGTAAATTTACTAGTACTGCTTACCTTGATACTTCAAATGATCTGAATCCATTAGATTTCTTACCAGAAGGGTTTTGGTATTACTTCATGGGCACCTCATATTCAAATTCTTAGCCATAGTTCTACTGGTGGGTTCTTGATTCACAGTGGTTGGAACTTTGTTCTTGAGAGTGTACAAAAGGGAGTGCCATTACAAGCATTTCCATTATTTGGAGAGTAGAGAATGAATGATGTTTTAGTAACTAATGGCCTCAAGGTGGCACTAAGGCCAAAGGTTAATGAAAAGGGCATAGTAGATAGGGAGGAGATTGCAAAATTGGTGGAAGAGTTTGGTGGAAGGTAAAGAAGGCAAAGAGATTCATGCAAGAATGAAGGACTTAAGATAAGCTTCTGCTAATGCTTACGCTTAGAGAATTTGGTTCTTCAGCAAAAACACTCTGTGAAGTGGCTCTCAAATGGAAAGATTTGGTTGGGATTGGCAAATGATATAATATATTTTATGTTTTGATTGTAATTTTTAGTTTGATTCTAGTTTATTATTTCTTATTGGAATATTAAATTTGGTTTTGGGTCAATTTAAAATGAGAAAAAAAATGATGTAGCAAAAGAAATCATAAAAACAGATTTTTATTACTCTTTTTGAATTTTTTTTATAATTTAAATAATTTCTATAGTTTATTTTAGTTAGCTATTCAATTTAATTGAGGGAAAATTTTATCTAGCTCCCATTGTAGCTAAATAATTCCCAAAGGACCCCTCAACAATCTGAAACATCACTGTAGTACTTTGGGAAAGTGGAATTAATTTGAGAAGGCAATAGACAAAAATAACCCTCTTCAAAGAAAGAAAGAGATTAAAAAGAGCGTCTAAAAAAAGGGGCTAGAAGCATTTGCCTTAATTCTCCCCCTGTACTATGTGGTTTCTCTGGCACTCTATGCTAGCTCCTTCCTCTAAGTCGATTGCATCACCGTGGACGCCTTTCTCAGATCCCCTCACCGTCTTTTGGTTGTGGTAGTCATTGTCTTGGCCGAGGTGATACTTATCTTCTCAATCGATCTTCCCTTGAGCAATAGCCATCCTAAATGGTAAATTTTCATTATGTTTCCTCTTGAATCCATAACAACCACTTTTTGAGCAATCATCATTTTGTTTTTTTGTAATGAAAGGTAGCTATGTAAGTTGCATTTATTTATGGGGGAGAAGAATTTTTTCTTTCCTTATTTAATGATTTTCTATTCATTTGTTTTTATTCAGGATGTTGATTCTTTAACAATGAAGAATAACCTTGTAGAAGAATGTTAACTACCATTGGCACTATATATGGGTTCAATTTTTCACTTGTTGGTGTTCTAAATTAGCACATGTGTTCTGGTTCTTTTTGTTGCTTCACTCATTGGTCTTGTAAATTAGCATATTTGTCTTATAAATACACACAGGTGTGAATACCCTTTTGCATTGGACCTTTTGAAAAAGTGTTCTTTTTTTTATATATATAATTTGAAAAAGTGTTCTTGTTGCTTCACTTGTTGGTCTTGTAAATTAGCATATTTGTCTTATAAATGCACACACTCGTATCTTGTAAATAGCACATGTGTTCTTGTGGAAGCCCTCTTGTCTTGTAGATAGCACAAGTATTCTTGTAATGTCACTTGTTCATCTTGTAAATTAGAATGTGACTGGGAAATACATACATGTCTCTTGCAAATTAGCACTTGAATTCCTAGTGTTGTAAATGGCCCAAGTGTTCTTGTCATTACACTTGTTGGTTTGAAAAATAATATTATTTGTGTTGGAAATGCTCTCACGTGTCTTGTAAATAGCACTTGTCTTCTTGTCAATGTCTTTTGTGTTGTACATAGGCCAAGTGTTCTTGTCATTTCACTTGTATGTCATGTAAATTATCTTCTATGTCAAAAAAATTTATTCACAATCATGTGTCTTGTTAATAGCTCAAGTCTAGTCATCCCACTTAATACTATGAATATGGTTCTTTTCTTTCTTCATTTGTTCTACATTTCTCTTTTCTAAGATTTTAGGGTGAGTTATTTCAATTTAATTGATTCTGAATACATCTAGGAATGAATTTTTCTTATCATTGACGTATGCTGTAATTGTCCATAGACAACCATCTACCATGCACTTTATAATAATCTTATCCTTATCATTCTTCACAAACTGGTATGCAAAATTGTGTGCAAGGCTGTATTTCTATAGTGTATGTCTAAATTCCATAGCATAAGGAAATGTCTAGCCAATTGACTTGAACACATCCTTCCACTTTGAAGAATTCAACACTGGCATTTGTGTTCACAAACTTTCCATAACAAAACGTTCAATGTTGAAATGTCTTTGCCCACTTTGTACACCTATTGGTGTTGGCAGACATTATATAGGAGAAGGCGTGCTTTTGTCTACAAATCCCATATAGTAAGAGACATTGACGTTCCAAATGTAGGACCTACCAAATCATCTATCTTGCATACACAAGTAGGAGTTCCAACAAATTACTCAAATTATAAAAAATAACACATTCTTATTCTATAGGCAAAATTTCATTCAAGACAATTCACAACTTACTCTTGTTCATTGTCCAACTATAATTCTTTTTTCAACTCTTTCACATTCTTACAAACTGAAATGTGCCCACTAACATTGTTGTACTCAATTAATTGTGAAACTCCAATATCTTTTACAAGGTCCAATAATGTATTCCCAACAAAGAAAATTAAGCCCCAACAAAGCTAATTGTGCACTTTATGTTAAATCCACTAATTTCAAGCCACACATCTTTTGCTACCAAACTTTTAAGTTCTTCATATGTCACCTCTTTTGTTATCAATCTTCCACTTACAATTAAACCCTATATCATTTTCCCCTCTAAGCACTTCACATATTCCCATCCCATATGGAAGAAGCAAAATATTTGTTTTCTAGAACTGCTAGCCACCTAACATGCATTGTTGCACATCATTATTGTATAAATTTCAATCATCTACCAAAACATAAACAAGGTATAAATTTTCAACTCAAACAAGGGAATTTACAACATAGCTATGCATTTTTATTACAAAAATATAATTTCTCTGCTCAATTCACTTTTATCACCAATTTATGCACCTTCGCCCATTCATTATTGCAAACCGCACTCTCTCATTCCTAATTCAATATGCTACTTTTACATCTTATGAAATGCATTCCAACTAATTCTTTAACACACTCCCCATTCATTCAAACACCTATTTTGACATACTCGTCACCGCCACCACTACAAAAATCATGATACATGACAATTATTAACTTCTATATATAATGAATCTAAACCGTCATCTATGCAGGCACTATAAAAGCTCCATGCAGATACATTATGTTTCCAAACCGTTATTTATTTTGAGCCTATTATAATGGTTATAATATAATACCCGTTATGTATTGAGGCTTGGTGAAGCCTTGATATGCCCATTTTTGTGATAATAATTAACGGGCACATACAAACAACCATCATCATATATGGTAATGCTTGCATGATACATAACGGTTCTAATTTAACAACAATTATATATTTACTAACATATATAATGCTTCTTTCCAAACAACCATTATATACAGTTGACATAAATATTGGTTGTTAAGTAAGAACTATGATTTATAGGAGCTATATGTTTTAAAAAGGGGGGTTCTGCTTTCGAGATCCCCCCTGCATATACATTTACATGAGGAATCACAATATATATTTACATTTTCATTTATATACAAAACAATACAACAAATCAAAATATATTAACAGTCATTCATGTACATATATACACTATTAAAACCAAAACATTAAAACAAATTAAATAAGTCATCAGTATCTATAAATTTACAGCATACTATGTATTCTTTATGCTCCAACTAATGTTGCATAGATGTTGCTAACTCTTCAGCCACTTCTTCTATTTGTAAAGTGATAAACATCATGCAGGAGGCATTAAAATACTATATGAAAAGGAAATAATAAATGGAAGTTAAATATTGTAATATATAACTAATCAAGTGTATATATGAATGAAGAAATTGAGCATATAATATATCTTATTTGTATTAATTTTTGCAAGACTGTGCGTGATGATATTCTCTATATACTGCATCATGCAGTACCCACAATCACTGCTCATGTCTAGTAGCTCTAGGCACTATAAAGAAATGAGAAGACAAATTTGTCTGTCAATCAGATATATAAACTATATATGTGCTTTAATTTAATATTATAGTAATTAGTGAATAATATATATACTTTCGGATGCTACCATTAGAAGATATATATGAAGAAGTCGTCAGTGAGATTTTAATTATTACAATCAAGTCTATTCTCCCTGTGGTACGTGTACACTGCTCTAAGAAGATACAATAAATAAATAAATATATATATATATATATATAGAAACATGCAAGCTGAGCTGAATTATAAGAGGTGATGAATGGAAAACTTACTAGTTGAATATCTCCTGTATGTATGGTCTCCTGTCTGGATCCCCACCCATAGAGACATAAAACCAAATTCTTTTGTGAATTAGATTTACTACTATCAGCATCTAGTGCTCTTTAAGTACAACAATATATCACAATTAAGATGGTACAAGATAAATAAAAATTAATTTAAGTAGAGTTAATGATGTTACCACCCTTGAATGTAAGGTAGAAATAAGCAAGTGTCCTTTCTATCTAGCTCTTTCCTGATAAATTCATCCCCCAAAAACCTCGTGTGCCATTGCTTGGCATCTTCCTTCATGCCTTCACCTTGGTTGTTGATTTGGTTAGGGCAAATGAACTTGATCTTGTCTTGGAGGCCACAGGGGATGAGATAATTATGGTACAAGTGCCTGAAATGTCAAAACCAACATATCAATATATAATCAAAGTTCTAAGCAGCCAACTATTCAATCACAGTTGAAGAAATACCTCATAAAGAAGTTGAAAGAGCTTGTACTTACCATCCCTTTATTCAGCACCTCATAAATAAGTTCTTGGCTTATAGTATCCTCTTGGTCTTCTTGGTCGAAGACCACTTTCTCATGTTTGATATATGTTAATGGAGCTGAAGCCAAGATCTTGGCAGTGAGCTCCTAGAGGGAATTTCAAGCGAATTAACCAATTGGCTTATTTTGTGAGGAATACTTCTTCTCGAATTAATCATTAGTGGTGGGATGCTTCCTCTTCTTAGATTCAGTGGGGGTCTTAGAAGTGGGAGGGTTAGACTGATTGGGGGCCTTGGAAGTGAGGGGTGGAGATTGATTCGGGCACTTTGATTGATTGGGGGGCTTAGACTTGGTGGGTAGTTTCTTTTGAGCGGCCAACTTCTTCTGAGTGGGGATCTTCCATACTCTAAGTATACGGGAGACCACACAATGCAGCTACCCGTAGCCCCTCCCGTTGTATCTGAGTCTTTGGTGGGCATAAGGAGAGGATAGTTGGGGTCGGTGTTGGTGTTAATTTGTACCTTAATATGCTTAAAAGGGATAGGCTCATTATGAAGCATGTTGTCTATAATATCTTTAATTGTAATTAAGGGCTAATGATTTCAAGGGTAGTGTAGTTATTGTTAATTAAATACTTTTGAAGTATGTAATGTGAATTGTGATATAAAATGTGCTCGATGATGATTTGGTAAGGTTATGATAATCAGGGGCAAAATTGGAAATTCACATATCAATTGGTCAGTTACTGAAGAGGAAACTCATTGGTAACTTGAAGATCAATGGTTGTGATTAAAATTTAAAGGAATCAATGGCTAGGATTTAAAGATCCTAGGGGTGGAATCCTATGCTAAGGGATGCATGAGAAATCATAGAAGAAGAGTAGGATTTTGCCAAGTGTCAAAACAAGGACCCTTAGATCAAGTCAAAAATTCAAATTCTCTTCTCTCTCCCTCCAAGTAAGTTATGAGAGTGTGGGTGAGGAAAAAATCTGCATATTCTCATCATATCACTCTCTCTCATCACACTCTATTGTCACACAAGAAAAGGAGGAAAGAGAAAGAAGAAATCTTGTGGTAAGTGTTATATTTGGCCTTGCATGATGAAAACCTCTTTATAAAACTTGTTCAAGAGGTTGTGAGCTTTTTTGCTATGTTTTCAGAATTGTGAAAGTTGGTGATTTGGTGTTTGCACAAATTTAAAAGTTGGAAAAATAGAGATTTGATCTTGCCAAGTTGAAGAGGTAAGAATTTGATGCATTTTGGTGTGTTCATTTTGATTTTTGGCTAATCTTTATGAAATATGGAATTTTGCTCTGAATATGATGTTAAGTGAAATGTAGGAATTGGATAGAGTGTTACTGTTGTATTGGTAACCTATTATGTCTTTGAGTTATTGTGATTAATTTAAGAATAGGAAATGAAAGTATTGATGATTGAGTATTTGAAAGTAATGTGGAGACCTAAGGGAAAATTGTTGTTGGGATGTGATTTTGGGTATTTTGAAGTTACCAATAGGTTCCCTATGAAATTTTAGGTAGGAATGAGCTTTGGTGTAAGTTTTGGACCTATTGGGATCAATTTTGGTAATTCTTGAAAACCATATCAGTTGCTGTGATTCTAGCTTCTAATGAATAGCACTCGAGTGAGGGAAGGTCTCACTCAAGTGCAGCAGCAATTTCTTATTTCTTTTAGCTTATCAATGCCATATTTAGGGTGGAATGCACGAGTACACTCCTTGACTTACGAGTGATATATGGTGTCACTCAAGTGACATATGGCTCACTCGAGTGCAAGTATGTCTGGAGCTATAAGGTTGAGTCTCAGGCATACACTCGCAAGCTAATAGTTAAGAGTGTGTCCTAGCACTCGCAAGTGCTAGACCCTTACTCAAGTGCAAATGGTTATGCTCGAGTGAGTCTTCTCCTTTAGAAGTTGTTTTTGCTCTCGGGCAAACACTTTATGTGTTGCACTTTCGTGCACTCGAGTGCAATGAGTACTTCTTGGCCGAAGAGGTTGCTCTCTACCAAACACTCGTGACTGAGGACCCTTCTCACTTGAGCACAAGTACTTCATCACTCGAGTGAGGCCATCTTCATTCGAGTGCTTCGACCAAAAATTAGTGTTTTACTCCCAAAAAGGGATCTTTGGTCAAGTATTCCCAACCCTTTAGGCATATGTCTAGGCTTCTAGTGGCCACCTAAAGAGTTCAAACGATAGCCAACTTAAAGTAAAATGAAGATAGAATTTGGAAAAAGAGAATAACCTATCGTCCTTGATTTTGGTTTATAGGATTTGACATTTGCCCTGGTTGTAAACTAACGGTGCCGGAGCAAGTCAAGAAAGAACAAGGTAGTGACTATCTCTCTTATACTATATGTGATACATGGTCTGTTTGTTTGATCATTGATTGTGGGTCAATCACCTGTAGTCCATTGGTGGTGATGGTGGGAGGATCGTACCTTTGGGGCGGTGGAATCTGGGGGATGAGACTATGTGATTGTGTGCATATATGGCAGCATGCGTGCTGTGTTTTATGCTGTGATGCTGCTTGATGATTTACTCATGTGCTATGTGATTACATGTTATATGAGTGATTTGTTACTACTGGGATTCTTTTGAATCTCATTCTTTCCATTGACTAACTTTATAGACAGGGCAAGTGGCTCTAAGGAGAAAAAGACGACTAAGAGTGGCTAGAGTCATGTAGAGATATTAGTTTGGATAGTTGGCTATCAACTTTGGATTTTTAGGATCACTGCATATTATTTTTGGATGTAAATAATATTTTGATTACGGTATTTAATCCCCTAGTTGGAAATTATAAACTTGATAGTTAGTATATACATGACCCAGGGGTTGCTGGGATTTCACTTTCACACACTGATATGTTTAAATGTGATTCAACTGCACAGGGTAATTATATTCGGATTATGGAATTTGAGACCAAGGAAGACATAAATTTTGAAAATGTTTGTGAAAATAAGGAAGGGATCAAAAGTGAGTTTTGTTTTATTGGTCTTTATTTCACTTTAATTAGCCGTTATCGAATTATAATTACGCTGATTAAGGTTAGGGGTTTTATTATCCTCCAAGTGGTTGAACATGCAGCTCATTGCAACTGTATGATGTCCTAGCTATCAGAAAAATACTCAATATCCACCTCTCCCATAGGTAAATCATGAGGGGGAAATGTGCAGCTGCTTCTAGTACTTGGGCTATCATTTCCCCCTTGATCTCAAGAAAATGAGCAAAACTTGAAACCATTGACAATGTATGTTGTGAGCCTTATTGCATGGTTAAGTAGGCCAATCGCGAGAGCTCTAAAATCTGTTAAGTGTGAGTTGTGGTCATTCAGTATTTGCGATCAAACCAAATTGGGAATTCTCTGTGGACCTTTTTATCAATTTTGGAGGATGTTTGTGTATAGATCTTGAGTTGACCTTTACATGCTCTGAATTCCTTGCAATTAATCATTAGTGGCAATTGTTAAATGTAAGTGAAATGTAAGGAAATATATAGAATAACAATAGATCAATTTACAATTATTATCGAAGAAAGGGATCAACTTGACTACAATTAATCAGACATGTCTATGTGCTTGGAACTTTTTAGTTGCAGTTAGTTTGAAGTCCTCACTTCCTCCAAGTGGTTTACTAACACAAGGGATTAACAACTCTCTTAATGATGGCTCAGGTTCAGAACAATCGTCTATACGAGGCAGTTAGTTGAAAAATGTCTCAATGTCATCAAAGTATCTTAAATAGAAATATATGACCTCATTCCCTATATAACCTTTATCTATAAAACCTTCTAGCTATGACTTATTCCTTACATAAGATTTGAATTTCCTAAGAAACATATACATTTAAAAACAAAAAATGTTAATAAATACTGAAATGTATGGCTAGCAAATTTAGAATTTAATTAATGCTAATAGACATATGTAAAATGAGTACCTCTCCATAGGATACATCCATCGATATTAAACTGGGCCAGCTAGCCTTGTTTTATGAATAGGTGGACTGTCAGGTGAACTATCACAATAAAAAAGGTCAAAGAAAATATTATCCCCAAATGACAAAGTGTAAGAATGATTTTGTATTGCAGCTGATCGAGCTCTTCAACAATCAAAACCTTGGAACACAATTTCTAAAAGAAAAGAACACAGCTCTACAAAAACAATAGATACATCAGAAGGAAGTGTATTTTTTATTGTCAATGAAAGTAACTATTGTATAAGAACATATGAGTCATGACTTTTCAACCCAACAACCTTTCTAATGTGTATGTTAATACATCATGAAATGTTGATTGAATATCCATAAGGTACTTTTATTTTCTCCAAAGTGGCGAGGAAGATTTCCTTATTTAGTTTTGTGAGAGTGAATTTTACTTGTTGAAATTTGTCATCCTTATTTGGCTACGCGTCTTCACAAACTCCTATGGCCCGTAGATCTTTCCTTACTTGAAGATGATCTTTTGACTTGCGGGTTCATTCAGCAGCATGTATAGCATATTGTGACAGACATTTTTTTCAATGTGTATGACATGATGTCAAAGCAAATTAGATTTCTAATATGGAATAGTGAAGAAGATGCTTAACTTCCACCATTGCTAAGGCTCAAAAGCATAAGTCCTGTTAGTTTTTCTCCCTAATTGTACTGCATCATCCTTTTCTTAAAACTCAAGTTCAACATTTTGAAGATATTGTAAGATATCTGCACTGAATAAAGTCTGGGGAGGTTCTCTTTTCTCCGATTTCCCATTGAAACGATTCTATTGCAATCTAAACTTGTGCTTACCATCAAGAAACCTCTAATAACCCACGAAGTATCACTTTCGACTGTGGAGGAGGTGAACTGAGTCAGAGTCAAAATTGCAAGCTTAACATGCCTCCCTATTATGCATATTCCACCCGAATAATGTTCCAAGACTAGGAAAGTAACTTATTATTTATATCAAGGCTGTACGCTAGTTGAATAGTATCTTCTCGCATGCGTCATATGTCTCGATGCCAACATTCCACAAGTCTAGCAATTCTTGAACAAGCGGTTGGAGATACACAATAATGTCTTTACCCAGTGCCTTTTTACCTAAAATGATCATAAACAAAATGAAGGAGCTCTATTTCATATGCTTCAAAGGGTCAAGTTGTATGGAACTAAGACTACTGACTAAATACCGTAACTTGTGTTAAGATTCCTAATTAGATTAAAACAGTTGGTAGCCAAAGCAAGCCGAACATTTCTAGGGTTAGCTGCAAAAGCTTGAAAGTCTGAGTCAAACCCTTTCTAAGCTTCTGTATCCCATTGATGTCTTAATTTTTCATATTTATTCTTGCCAACTTCATGTCACCTCATATGCTCAACTGTTTTTGATGACATAAACAATATTTGTAACCACGACTTCAAAGGAAAGTACTTGAGAATCTTTACAGGTTTCTTCTTCTGCCTTTTCCCCATCCAAAATGTCTTGTACCATAATGTGTGACATTGCTTACAAGTCTCCCTAATAGCATCGTCTCCCTAATACAATGTATAATAATCATTGGGGCATGCATCAATTTTTTGGTAGTTTAAGCCTACCCTGTTAATAATCTTCTTGGCCTTGTAGAATATTGTTAGAATATTCACGTTGGGGAATGAATCTTGTAATAATTTCAGCAACATCAATACTCCCTTATCAGTGATTCCACACAAGTACTGATATGATACAATTTGATCAAAAAAAGACAATTTTGAGTATTTTCCACAACCATAATGCAAATGACAATTTGCTTCATCCATTAGGCAAAAAAAATCCTGAGTTGTTTTATTCCTCAAGGACACAACGTTCAAACCTTGCCCTTCTTTATTAAAGTTGTTGTCATGAACACCAAATGCATAACTAATAGCATCATTAACAGGATCATCTTGATCTACTTGAACTTCTACTTGTGAACTTCTAGGAAGAGCATCATATCTCATACCGGGTTTCTCACCATGAACTCCTTAAATTGTATAATCTTCTGGGAAAGGCTTCACAAGCAAATGTTCCCGACAACTTCTCATGTATGCCACTTCTTAAACTTGCATTTGGGACACAGACACTTGATCTTCCCAATAAAATTGGCATAAGATTGTTGCGAAATCTAAGAAATTGTTTAATCTTGCTAAATATGCTAGAGAATTGCGAGGCAACTTTATCCATAGCTAGTGTAAAAAGTTAGCAAAGAAGATGAGTAAAGAGAGAATTTTGAGTTTTTTTGAATGACGCTTGCGTGGATGATTAAATTCAAACTTCTTGAATATATAACATTTCGTAGCGGTTGTAGAACTGCTACCCAAACAACTACAAAGTATATACTTTGTAGTAGTTTAGGGACAACAACTGCTACAAACGTCATGACCACTAGTAGGCTTTAATATTTTTAGATTTCAAAACACTACTACAAAAAAATTAATTCGTAGCACTTATTTTTACATTTTTGTAGCCCTATCTAAGCGCTACAAATGCCTGTGCTGCAATAGGCTTTTGTAGCTCTTAAAAAGCGCTACAATAGATAGAATGTTTTGTAGCCCTTTTTTAAAAAAGCGCTACAATAGAAAATTGTTTTTTAAAAAATATTTAACCTTTTGTAGCGCGTTATTGGGGTAGCGGTACAATAGATAATTTACAAAATTATTCACCTTTTGTAGCGCTTTTTCAAAAATGAGCTACAAAAGGTTTTTTTTTTAATATTTACAATACTAAATGGACAGCTGCACTATATACAAATTTCTTCAGCAATCATATCTAACAAGCTTGTATCAGACAATCAACACTAAAATTGCAATACAACTAATTTTGAATATGAATACCAACTTAACATTCATATATCACTACTTAGCTTGTCAATGAAGTCAATCTACTCCTATTCAAGTAATTCTAAAATAAACATCTGATAACCATGATTACAATAAGGTAATGAACAACGTACTTAATTAATGGCTTCAAACACATGCTTACACCACTCTTCAATGACTTCATTCACTTGGTTGTCAGTATATTTTGCACCATATGAGTCAGCATAATACTGCACAATAATTGACACAACATATCATAAAAATAAGAATTAACTATTATAACTCAATTAATTTAAAAAACAACATAAAGAGAAACAAACAACATACATTGTCAGGAACAAAAATTTGATCATGAGTTACAACATCCTTCATGAATTTCATAATATAATATCCACAGTCAATATTGTTTGGTTGGTAAGGGAACTGCAAAAATATCTTTAAATTATAAAAAAAAAATAAGAATGTAAGTAATTTATTGTCAATATTTGAGTGAATTTATATAAATACCTTAATTTTTTTCCAGCCATAGCTATTAACAGGGTCAGCAGCTTTAGAATAACTCAGTGATTCAGAACCTCGGTAGCCATTCAATGCCCTGATGACCAAAATGAAATAGAAATTACTTTGGTTGGTATTTGAACCCTCCAATACACACACACACACGTGCGCGCATGTGAGCTTGAACTTACATATTAAACAATCTCAACATGTCTGGACGGTCCTCTGGTTGGCCATGCTTTATAGGGTCCATATAATATATCAAGGGACCTAAAGCTACTCTAGGATTGATGACAATCAAAATCCAATGATTCCTAAAATATTTTGCACAAATTTAAGTAAACAATTTATGAAGAGTAAAAAGATATTAAATGTGATGACTAATTACCCTGCATTAAACGGCGCTAGAAACAACATATTAGATGTTGCTCTAGCCGAGAAATAATCTTTAACTTGATTTGACTGAGATTCAATATTATTTCTCCCCTCATGTTGACCTATTATATGGGGGCTGATAAATGAGAATTGTACTCTCCCAGTGTTCCTCAACATGTTGTGGTATAGGTACCTTTGTATAAAACAAACAATTAGATTAACATGAATAAAGTTACGTAATAAAGAAAAAGGATGATAAGGTACCTAATCCATATGTTGATAGCTGAACCACCAACCAACCCACGATTAAGTATGTCACTCAATTCATTCTGTGCAAGATAATCATTAAAAGGAGTTGTGTTGTAAATGTTTCCATCAAACTGTATGGTTATACTATATCCTGCCCGAAATAAACGAGGTGCAATCAACTCCAATTCATGGCGATATGAGACAATTGTTTTCTGACTTGTTTGTGCAGCTGAGCTTTTCTTTTTTAATACAGTTTTCGACTGCTTAGATTTATCACCAACAATTTTAACTTGTTTGCCCTTTGAATGAACAACCTACAAATATAATGAAATTAATTTAAGTAGTTCTAAATATACATAGAAAAATATAAGGAAGTGAGAATTAACTACCTTTCCATATGGTTCAATAAGATTTATAGGCCATGCAGCATAAAGGCCCACAACACCCCTAACCATTAATTCATCATCTGTAGGGAATGGTAATTGGGTATCTTGATTGGTGCAAATGTCAACTCTAACTCGCAGTGTATTAGCAGGTAATGGGGAACCATGCAGAACTTCATTAGCATTGTTGTAGACAACACCCACTGCAACCGCATTTCTAAACGATTCATCCAAGTGTAGCTTGCACTGTGATTCACCCTATGAAAAAATAGAGTTAATAGATTAAGGTATATTAAATTGTAATTTACTTAAATATGAAATAGAAACGAAATTACCGGAGAAAGGGGGGCTCTAGGCATAGAAGTACTGCTATCCCTCATGCTTGGGCTGTTAGATGAATGCATACTTGGTCCTCCCCCTTGCTGTACAAGATTTTGCACATGTTCCATCAATTTATTGTATTGGTCAAAGTGTAGTCGGCTCTGTTCGGCCAATTGTTCTTGCATATGATGCTTTAAGGCATTCATCTCATCTTTCAGTTGTGAAATCTCACTTCTGCTAAGGCGCTTTTGGGGTCCGAAGTAAGATTTTGGTGTAACTGCAAAACCAACACCTCGAACACGACCAGAGCCCTCAGATAAATTTAATGCTTTACTTAGTATATCATCACATCTAATTTGATGGGCCTCTTCTGGTGCTTCTTGTGTTAGTGCTTGCTGTCACAAAAGGATCACAAATTTATTTATTATGAAATAGATTCATCTGAATTAACGTATCTTAGTGCAACATCTAATACTTACACAACACTCTGCAATTTTTCTCACTTCTTCATTAACGATTTCACCTTGCTTATTGGTGCATCCAGCCAGCCATAATGTATGTCGCGCTAATTGGGGAACATTTAAGTTTGATTCTTCTATCTGCATATGAAAACAATTAACTAAAGTTAAAAATCACTCATGTAAATTTCATATATATTAAACAGTATTTGTCCTTACTATTTCCTGCTCCATCTCTGCATATGTCGTCCGCCCTTTTCTATATCGATATGGCATGCTCTTTGCTTTAGCACGATTTTTTTCACTTAATTCCTATTTAGAAGTACATTATATGTATTAAAAGATATTAATTGTACATAAATTATTACCATTTGAAGCCTACAGATTTATTACCTGAAACTCTGCACTTGTATGTGAGTCCACAAAGATATTCCACTGATCTTGGGTAATGATACCTTCATATATCTTGGGTGGTGTATGAATGATATTGCCACCCTCATCTCTCAAATAGTATTTAACCAAATCTGTACGATGCTTCCTAAGAAGGTAGGAAGCTTTTCTCAGCACATATCTCTTTCGAGTCTCATCAATTATAAAGCATGACTAAAAGGGAAAAATATTCAATTTGTTAGAGTGTGAATATGTGAAACAAAATAACCAAAATGATAGAGAAATTAATGTTTTACCTGCACTTTTTTCCGAAGGAAGTCTTTAAAACGATTTGGGATATATCTCCAATCATCAAATGTAATAGGGACTGTGTCTCGAGTTTTAGTCCCAATAAAACTACTAAATTTGCTAGAATTAGGTCTGATTGGTTGATCTTTGACATTCCACCTAAGTTCTAATTTGATTCCTTTACTTCTCAATTGGATCAATTTAGACATGATGGTCCTACCACGTTTTATCTTTTGCTCATGCCGCTCTCTATTATCCTCCTCAGGAATGTCAACATTATCTTCATCTGAAAAATCCATTTCCCTGCCAAATAATTGAAATATATAAATAACATAGAGATAAACAAGTATATTAAGTTGAAATAAGGTAATATAGTTGAAACATACAAGTAAAGTTAAAACCTTGTAGAGAAACCAGCCACTTATTTTCTTTTCCGTTTTCTCGTTTGATTTTGAATTTTATTCTTTGTCTTTGTTTTTGAATTTAGAATTGTGTTCCTTTTCATTCTCCTAGAAGTACGAATTGATAGATTGACCCATGTACCCTCTTTATGATCATATCTCATGTATAAGGGCTCATTTTCATCTTCGTTTATATCATCATCATCTTCAAATTCAAAGGTATCGAGGGAATGATCATCATCATCAATATTCATATCTTCATTGGTTTGATCATCAACTTGCTCTTTATGATTTTTGTTTGATGGAAGTGCAATGGACCAGTTCTTCTTAGCAGGATTTGGAACAAAGAACACTTGTTCTGCTTGTGAAGCTAAAATAAAAGGATCATCTTTATACCCAACTTTAGAAAGGTCTACTTGAATACACCCAAACTCATCAACATGTAATCCACCGTTGTTATTAACCCACTTACATCTGAAGACAGGCACCCTAAACATAGAGTAATCTAACTCCCATATGCGTTCTATGACACCAAAATATGACATTTGTGCATAGATAGGATTCATGTCTTTAGTACTAGATATATGCCAAGACCCAGCAATAAGGGTCACACCACTATTTTGCATTGTGCTACGTTCATCCTGGTCTTGTATATTGAATGTATAGTCGTTGATTGCATAACCAAGATAAGATAATACATGTAAACTTGGTCCTTTCGCTAACCATATCAAGTTTTCTGAAACCGAATTAGGATTCTTCTCTAATTTATCAAGAATGTGATCTTTAAACCAATGTACAAATCGTCGATTGTGTTCTTTTGTTACTAAATTCTCATTCCCACCACCATATATGCCTCGAAGAACATCTTTGTCTTCTTCAACTAATGGTTCAACCTCATCAGTGTTATGTAGAACATACAAGTGAGCTTGCTCCCATTCAGTCATCGATATGTTACATACATTACTTTTACCTATTTTTTCCCCTGATCTTCGCCCATCATGTCTAGACTTTGGAATCCCTACAAGGTCAACGTTAGATAAATAATCAGCACACAAGTCACTTGCCTCTTCAACCATGTATCGTTCAGCAATACAACCCTCTGGTCGATATCTGTTCTTCACATACCCTTTTAAGACCTTCATAAAGCGTTCAATCGGATACATCCATCTCAAATAAATTGGGCCACACATTTGAACCTCTTTAACCAAGTGTACAGTTAGATGAACTATAATGTCAAAGAATGAAGGTGGAAAATACATTTCAAGTTCACATAAAACAACAACAATTTGCCTTTGCCAATCTCGCAACTTTGTTGAGTCAATCACTTTGCTACAAATCAACTTGAAGAACCTACATAATTTAGTGATGGTGTTTCGCACCTTTTTTGGTAAGATAGATCGTATACCAATTGGTATAAAATTCTGCATGAGCACATGACAATCATGAGACTTAAGGTTTTTTAATTTCAAGTCTTTCATTGATACAAGATTCTTCACATTTGAAGAATAACCCTCTGGAACTTTAATTTCATATAGAAATTGACAAAAGCATTTCTTCTCTTTCCTTGAAAGAGTATAAGCCGCTGGAGGAAGATAAGTACGGTATCCTTTCTCAATCGGTGCCAACTCATCTCTTATACCCATATTGACCAAATCCAACCTCCCATTAAGACTATCCTTACTTTTTCCTTGTACGTTGAGCAACGTGCTAATAAGACTATCACAAATATTTTTTTCAATGTGCATTACATCAAGGAAGTGTCTTACATGTAAGAACTTCCAATATGGAAGTTCAAAGAAAATTGATTTTTTCTTCCAACCACTTGTTGCAACATCTTTTGTAAAAGGCTTGCCGAAACTATTATCCAAGTTTTTAATCTTTTCAAACACTTGTTCACCAGTCAAATTCTTTGGTGGGTTGCCTTCTTCTGAGTCACCATTAAAAGCTTTTTTCCACTTCCTCCAACGATGTTTTGAAGGCAAGAACCTGTGATGTCCCATATAGACATTTTTCTTACAATGATCTAATCGTATTGAATGAGTATCATCTTCACATATAGGGCATGCACGATAACCTTTGATGCTATATCCGGATAGATTACCATAAGCTGGAAAATCATTAATTGTGCCAAACAACATGGCTTTCAAATTAAAAGTTTCTTGTCTATTTGCATCATATACTTTAACACCGACTTCCCACATTAGCTTTAAATCATCGATTAAAGGAGCTAAGTATACATCTATATCATTCCCAGGTTGTTTAGGCCCAGAAATTAACATAGATAGCATCATAAATTTGCGTTTCATTATCAACTGTGGAGGAAGGTTATAAATCATCAATATCACCGGCCACGTACTGTGAGTACTACTCTGGACTCCATGTGGATTGATTCCATCAGTTGCTAGTGCAAGGCGTAAGTTTCGGTCTTCTTCCCCAAAGTCAGGGTACTTATAATTAATTTGTTTCCACTGAGGAGAATCTGCAGGGTGCCTAAGCTTGGAGTCTTGAACCCTTTCATCTGCATGCCAAGTTAACTGCTCAGCAATTTTTGCATTACTATACATGCGCCTAAATCTTGGTATAATGGGAAAATACCATAGGACCTTCGAAGGACTTGAGCTGTTCTTCCCATATCGTGATGTGTTACATTTAGGGAACTCCTCTAATAATGCATATTGATTTCAAAATAAAATGCAGTCATTAGGACATGCATGTATTTTCTTATAGCCCATGCCTGTAGAGCAAAGAATTTGCTTAGCCTCATATGTTTTGGTAGGAAGTTTATTTTCTTCAGGAAGCATATCTTTCAAAAGTGCAAGCAGTGCTGTGAAACTTGAATCACTCCATCCATGACGTGCTTTCAAGTTATACAATTTCAACACTGCTAGCAATCTTGTGTATTTAGAACAACCGGCATACAACAGTTTCTCTGCATCATTTTTCAACTTCTCAAATAGTTGAGGGCAATTATGAAGATCATCTTCAACTGCCTTAAGCATTTCTTCAAGACCATAATCATAATCAGACACATTTGTACAAAATTCATTCGAAGCGTATTTGGTGCCATGCACCTGATCACCATGCATATCATTTGTCTCTCCATGCCTTGTCCACCGTGTATAGGTTTGATCAATTCCATGACAAACTAAATGGTCTAGCAAATCAAGTGGACTAATATGTTTTCCATAGCAACAAACTAAGCAAGGACACAAGATTTTGTTAGGATCGGTTGCATGCTCGCTTGCAAATCTAATAAACTTTTTCGCCCCATCTATATATTCCCTTGAACATCGATCAGAAAACATCCATTTTCTATCCATATCCTCAACCTATCGTTGGAAAGTACTAAAATAAACTTGGCAGTATAACAGCTTAAAAATAGCAATTTCTGGTGTCCTAGACCCTCTTCCTTCACTGATAGTACCTAATCAAACAATTAATCCAGCATATCATATTGATTTTTATCAGCCCATAATAATAGAAATGATATTTACCAACATATATAAAAAAGAAAATAAATACAACAATTCAAAACTTAGCTCAAAAAAAGTGTCAGAACGATTTGTTACAAATTCTAAAAATAAGAATGGGCGTTTAAGGCTTACCTCAAACAAAACATAACCACAATAAATCTCCAAAAAAAAACCCAAAAAATAAATAGAATATTTAGAAAAGTGATAGCTTTAATTGATAACTTTAAATGATTATAATTACAAATTTATTATAATATATATTATATATTAATATATATCAACTATGAAAATATAAATTAAATTAACGAAGTTATATTAAAAAATATATGCTTAGTTCACTCAATGGCACAAAACCTACAATAAGAGAAGTCACACTTCCGGTTTATATCATTCATATATAAAGGGCCATTTTTTCGTTTTAGTTAAAAAATTATATTTCTTGGGTTTACGTTCTTGTGAGGGAATTCTTTTTCTTGGCGCATGAAAAAAAATTAAAATTTTGCAATGGGGTCATAGTGTTTATGTTCTTGTCATTTAGTATTTGAGTTATTACTTTTTGGTTAGTTGACCTAAGCTTTCTCTAAGACAAAAATGCATTATTTAGACTTGATTTATAGTGATATATCCTGATTTTATCATAATATTTAATATCATATTTAGGGATTTTATCATTAATTTTGGACTAAATAACATTTATTATGATTAAATTGAATTAAAGATGATTATGTGAAAATAAATCTTAAAAAGATATATTTGTTATAATCTTGTGATCGCTCTTTAAAATTTGAATTTTTAATGAAGATATTATAAGATATTAATTTGAATTGTAGGTCATATTAGAAAGTATGAGTTGAGGGACTAAAAAGTAAAGATGTACAAGGAATGAAACAGAAAAGAAGATTCTATGTGTGGCTCTAAGAGAATTCTGACAGAAATAAGGGTTTTATTCTGTAATATTAGCTGTTACTTTCAAAAGGCAAAGACCAGAGAAAATTACAGAAAAGTACCCCAAAATTTTGAAATTCCATTTTGGTCCAACAGTCGACGTCTTTCACCTACTTTAAGTGTAGACAGATCAGAGAATAATACAGAATAGGACCCCGAATTTCCAAATTGTTATTTTGGTCCCAATATCCGAAAATCAGCGCCCTTCACCTCTGAAACTGATTGTTTTTGGATTCTTATACAGAATTTTTGGGGAAATCTGATCTGAATATAATTTAGCAAGATTTTTCTATACCAAACCATTTTCAGCAGCCTATGTTTCTTTACAGTACTCTTTCATGGGGCTTCTAATTTTCTCTTTTGATTAGGATTTTAAAACAACCATCCATACAAAATATTGAAAGACATGCATGAAGGTGTAAGATGAAGAAGCTAAGGGAATAAAGAAAACATACCTGAATGTTTTGACATTTTTTGTTTTTAAGAGCAATGTGTGTTGATTGGTTTAGGGGAAAAAAGAAGTACCAGAAAACATACTCTGACTTAACATCAAATTCTCTTTTACTCACTTGTTGTTGATAACCATCCAGACTCATTTATGCTTACACATACCAAGAAATCAATAATGAAGCATTAATGTTCAGCTCATTAGAGGTGTGTTCAAAGAAAGGTTAAAAAAAATACAGTAGAGTTCCTAAACTGTGCTCTTCCTCTTCTCCATATCTTCCTATCCCACTAATGTTATCATAAAATGTTTGAAAATGAATTTTCTTTGGCTGGAAAAGTCACACTCACATACCTGAAAAAGATGCATAGATACGCCCCACCATGGATTTTGCAGAAAAAAATATATATGGGAAGAGTTTTACAACTACATAAGTATAATACATCATACTCGAACAAGGAACAAAAGGATCTATACAAAAGGATCTACCCGTGTTACAGTTGCAATGGGAGCTGCAAGGGGATTGGAATACCTATATGAAGTAGCTGCTCCAAGAATTATGCATAGAGATGTTAAATCAACAAACATTATTCTGGATGAAAATTATCAAGCCAAAGTATGAACCTTGAGTGTCATAGATGGTAGTTAATAGTGGTTTTTAATCTAAATTTCTAACTGCCTTTTCCACCATTAATTTCTTTTGGAAATCTTCAGAAATATTTACCATAGTTGGTATTATATCATTTGCAGCATACATCATAAGGCATAACTTCATTTCTTTAAATAATCAACTTGCAGATTACAGATCTTGGTATGGCTAAAAACTTGAGAACAGATGACTTCCCCAGCTGTTTAAATCTAAAGGCTAAGAAGAAAGCCTTGTCATATGGGTATTGTTAATCACTATTATATGAGAACTCCAAAATAAAATTCATTCATGCCACTTCACCACATATCATCAAGTTCTTTCATTTATTTATCCAATGTTATAGATCAGATACTCACTGTGAGACCCCAATTTTTTAAACTATGGATGTTTCATTACTTTTGAATGAAAACTCAGAATTTACTAGGCACTTCTTGGTTAGATTTACAAATTTTTCCAGATTTGGTGACTGTTGTGGAAGATTTGCACTAAGATTTTTCTCTTCCTTGAAATTATATCTAGTCTTGTCCCTAAGATACCCTTTCAATCAATATTATAAATTTAAGAGATTGTGGTCTACCTTTAATTTGACAACAAGCAAATAACTTCTCTGAGGTTGACAATGATAGATCAAGCACATGAAAACCAATTTTATCTTCATTCTTCAGACTTCTCCAAATATCACAGTATGTACCGTAAAAGAACTTGATCCCACCAATAAGAATCATGATTCAAAAAGTGAAGCCCATCAAAATTTTTTCAATCACCAACCAATCAACTTAATCATATAGCTTTGAACTTGCTCTAAACTTTTAACTAGTCAAGAGTAGAAAATCTCTTGTGTTTTATCTTTTTACCTAACCTTGGTGATATCCTGCTTTTTCTCTCTCTTTTTTTCAGAAAAAAAACTAATAATAAAAATCAATCCTCAAAATCCTGTTTGCTTATTTGGGTTGAAGACAAAAGAGTCACTTTCAAATGCAAAAGGAGTCCCACTGTGGTATCCCACATCTTAATTATGGATTGTAAAAACAATTGGGTGTAAATGATAGAACCTAGCTATCTCTCGTTACCATCAACGTCATCCTCTTCTTTACATTCCCCATCACAAATTCTACAATGTTTTAAAATGAATTTGCCTTTACGGTTTCAGAACAGAGGAAGCCGAATTTGCACATTGCATCAGAACAGAGTCACAACACATAATAAAGATAGTAGCTGGATAACATTACAAAATATCGACAATAATCAGCAGTACACAGAAAATTGCAACAGAAAATTGATAAAAAAAAAGGCTTGATTACCTGAATAAGCACAGAAATTCCCCAAATGCTCAACCCTTGATGGTAGTGACTTTGAGGCCACAAATAACAATGAGGCAATGAACGGCGATGAGAGACACAAATAGTGACGGCAGAGAAGTAGAAGATAAATGTGAGAGGGATTTTGGTTGCCGGTGATAAGAAAGAGCAACGCCTCGCGAGCGACAAAGAGGGAAAAATTCGCGCGGTTGTTTGAGTTTGTGGACTGATGGTGGAGCTAGTTAGTGGGGTAACATTAGGGTTAAATAAATAATAAAAATTCTATTGTAGCTCTTTTTTTGAAAGAGAGCTATAATAGATTTTATTTTAATTTTAAAAAAATATTTAAAACATATTATAATATTTTTTTTAGGATTTCTTATAAAATGCATAATTTTTTTTAAAATATAATCTATTTTCTTAAAAAAATAATTAAACTTATTGTAGCACCTATTGAATAAAACGTCACATTATGCAAATTGTTTATTTTAAAGAAGGAATCTATTATAGCGCTCACATTATTAAGTGCTACAATATATTTATTTGGTTATAATTGTAGCACTTAGTAGAATAAAAGCTACAAATAAGGTGCTACAAAATCCTCTTTTTGTAGTAGTGAAACTTTACACTTTGTAGAGGTTCAGGGATCCCAACCGCTACACGGGCTTTCCAATTTTCAAATTTCAAACATATACACTTTGTAGCGGTTAAGAGACAATAACTGCTACAAACTTCACGACTGTTGGTAGGTCTTAAAATTTTCAAATTTTAAATACATACACTTTGTAGAGGTTTGGGTAGCGGTTATACAACTGATACAAATATAAATTTTTTTATTAAAAAAATATAAATTACCATTTGTAGCGGTTTCTAGGCTCCAGCCTCTACAAACAGTAATTATGGAAACAATAATTTTTTAAACAAGTGAAATCATTTTTTAGATTCCTTAAAGGGTTAAACTATTTCAGATTCTTACATTACGTAAACCATTTGTACCCATAAACTATTACAAATAATTACATCATGTAAAAAAAGCATAACCCTAACCACTACAACTAAAACTTAAATCCAAAGAAGCAAATTGGTCAAACTCCAAAGAAGCAAATTTTTCAAAGTCCAAAAATGAAAAAAACTAAGTATTTCACAGTCCAAAACACAAAAGAAAATTTCTAAGGAAGCATTTAATCATTAGGTCCTCTATCAGGCTTGGCATGATCATGGGCCTGATTAGAATTAACAATATCATCATTATCAGTAGTATCATGGGACTAGCCAGTAGGCAGCTGGATGGCAAATCTTAGGACTGGTAAGACTTATGGAAACAACCTCTCATAGGACTTGGATAGCACCATGTTTGTGGTTTCCCGCCACTAGGTCTGTTGGGCATAGAAGAAATCAGCCTACACCTGGATCTACTGGGATATCATGGATTGTGCCCTGGAAACCTCTATATGGATCTCCTTAATAGTTGCTTGGCTTGTTCTTCTAACATCCGAGGTCCCTGCTCGAGAGGTCCCAGCATTTGATACGCCATTCCTGACATAAACCATGATAGTCTTAGCGCCTAACCCTATACCCCTACACTATCCATGGTGGTCAACTGGGCCCAAAGGAACTTTTAGAGGCATAATAGGATCTATAGCTGACCCATGTTACTCCATCGTCTGGGAGACTCTTAGCTTAGCCTATGTCTGCTGAGTCTGCTCTTGCTGCACACATTTTATGAAACAATTATTAAGCAATTTAATTTAATTTAAATAAAAAATATTAAAATAAAAAATGTCTATATCTTACAATGTCTTCCTCTGCTTTATAAGAGGTTGTAGTCCTGTCCCGGTGTCTATGCACGACAGTTAATAACTTCCTATAGTCCGTCTGATGGTTCTTCTGCTCAACCTTCTTCTCCTAAAAGAATTAAAACAATAAATTTATAATATAAAGCTAAAATTAATTTAATCACAAAAAATACCTATCCACTATAGGTGGCAGCAAATGTCTTTGATCCTACTGTGTGATTGATCTGCTGGTGCTCTCGACTCCCTGTGTTTCTCACAGAAAGAGCTTACAAAAACAACAAAACATTCACATTTTTTATATTTCCTTCTAAATAATAATTATTGAAGAAAATTACATATCTTTATGGACTCCTCCTGTACTGGACAAATATTGCCCAGTCATTGGGTGGGACACCGTCAAGCATGGGCTCAAACAACTACTGCAGAAGCATCATCCCATCCTTATTCATGCTATGGTGGAGACAATTTCTCCTGTTCTCCCATCCACCTCATATCTTTATCAAGGTGTATCACTTCCTGTTGTCTCGCACGGCAAACCTATCCTGTATCACAAATTTAAATAAATAAGTAACAATTAAATAAATTACAATTAAATACAATTAATTAACTAAAAAAATTATATAAATTATAACAACTTACATTTGATATAGTAAATTAAATTTGTTACCTTCATAGCCTCATCCCATGTTATATCCTTCGACGTCGAGGGAACCTTCTTCCAATCCCGAAAGCAGATAGGGAACCGAATATAATTCGTGCCAAACTCATTTAGATAGCAGTTAAATATATGACCACCATTCTGAATTAGTTGGTCCATGGCCTCTTTCTACAAAACTACTACATGTAATATCCCAAATTTCAGAACTAGAAGCTTGAGATTAAGACTAACTCAAGCGAACTGCTAAGCCCTAATTTGCAAGAGTCCTAAGAATGTTTGGAGACAGAATGATTTTGAGGGTCTAATTTGGGAAAAAATAAAGTAGAGGATTTGGTTCTAAATAACTAAAGGAAATGCCCAATTCATTTATCTAAAGGCAAAAGTGATATTAAGCCTAACTTGGATTCAAAAAGAAGAAGAAAATGAGAAGGAATTAATATGAAAGAAAAGCTAATGGCACCTTAAATAAATTTTGCAAGATCAAGGGTAAAAGAGACAATTGCCATTTGATCTTGAGGTTAAAATTGGAAACAAGAATGAAGGGTCAAGATTTGTTCTTGAAAAAGTAAGATTAATTATGAGAAGAGAAAATAGAAGACAAGAAAATACACTAAGAAAACCATTGGATAAAGAAGAAGAGAGACAAGAAAATTCAACCAAGTATCCAATGGATAATAAGCTTCTTTGTGTATAAAGAGCAAGGTAATTAAACCCAGACTAGTCAATGAACTGGTCGAGGTACTGGGTCAAACCGAAGCTAAACCGGGACCAAACCGATGAGAAATTAAATATTTTAGGCTTATTAATATGAAATTCTAAAGAAAAATTTAAAAACATAAAAAAACAATTCCGGACCGAGTCAACAAATAGACCGATCTTCCGGCCGGTTGGCTGATTTTTGGTATGAGTTCTATTACATTGATAAAGAGCTAAGAAACTTTGGGTAAAGCACTTCCTCTTCTCTCTCCCTTTAATTTTGGTCAAGAAGGCCATGGGAAAAGAAACAAAATCTTTTGGTCCAACTAAAACTCATTTGGTTAAGCCAACCAAACTAGAAAGCAAGAAGGAACTAAACAAGGACATGTCATCATCATTTTTCTCTCCATTCTCCCAAACATTTCGGCCAGTACCCCCAAGGAAGAGAAACAAGTGTTTTAAACACATCACCCCTCCCATTTGCTTCATTTGGATGTCTAAAAGCAAGAGGAAGGAGAGAGAAACCAAATCTGAAATTTCAAAAGCTCAAGAAAGGTAAGAAACTTCTCTCTAAGATTTCACCCTTCTATTCACCTTTCTAGCCACAAATGTCTTCATGAACATTGTTTCTCTTGGTCTAAGCTTCACTCCTATTGTTTTAGTTTTTCAATAGGAGGTGTTTTGAGGAATTTATCAAGGTTCAAAGTTGCGGAATCAAGAAACAAAGCTTACAAGATGCAAGAGGTGAGTAAGAGCTTTCTATTGAACTATATATTGTGTGGTTTGTTGATTTTTGTGGAAAGGGTGTTGCTGCCCTAAATTTTGGTTCTTTGAGTATTTTTAGGGTTTATTGTGTTTTGGCTTTGTAAATGGTGTTCAATAAGATTTAGAAATGAGAAATCACAAATTTAGAACTTAATAGTAGTGCTGCCAGATTTCGTTTTCTGGGAGGTAGTGATGTTGTGGTGTATTTTTTATCGATCAAACTGAATCCAAATGCTATGAAATTTTATAGGTTGAAAGTAAACATCCTGAGCTTTAATTTTATGGGTAGAACATAATTTTTGGATTAGTGAATTTGAAATTATGATCTTTCAAAGTTAAGCCATGTTTCTGTAATGAATTCTAAAACAAATACTATTTGACGAGTTTCTGGGAATTTTGTGGCTGTAATTGCTATATAGTGATATTTGTTTCTAAAATTATTCTTAAAGAGATTTATTCTGATATATGAAATGTATCATTTGGACAAGTAGATTGAGAGATAAGAATTTTTAAATTCTGATAATGATTCTGGAAATATAATGGTGGCAAACTGATTGTGACATGTTTTTGTCTGGCAAAATGAATTCCAATGTCCAAAAAAAATTTTACAAATAAAGTAGACCCAATAAGATTTAATTTGATAGGTAACCTGTGGAAATTGGATAAGTACACAAAAAGTTATGATTGGTGGAAGTTGGGCATTAATTTTGGGTAGAATTTTGTGACAGAAGTGAATAATTGAGAATACTAGAAATGTAAGTGTAACTGGTAGTGCTAACTATTTTTCCATTAAATCAGATTTAATAAGGATCACATTGAGCTTTGAACCAATCCATTTGGAGTTTCTTAAAATTAGTTATGATTTTTCAAATTACAGTGAAAAATCTGCCAGCTATATTTCTTATGCGAATTTAAGACTTAATGGCACAAATGTAATAATTGGGAACTCCAAGGGTTAGGATTAGGCCCTTAAAGTTGTTGAAGGCCCATGTAGCCACATTCAATATTCATTTATCATTGCTCTAATGTATATTTATGCACCTAGGGCCATGAGATGACAATGAAGAATAATGGAAGGTTCTTCAAGCAACTTTAATAGTTGGCAGAAATGGTACAAGATGAGGACTTAAAGACAGAAGGTAGTGAACTTACCTAATCTACATGTATTTGATATGTATGTTTGTGCATTGATTTATGTGATTGCTTTGCCTAATTGTGTTGAGCATATTTGATTGATTGAAGCTCTGTTATATTTATGGTATGGCCATGAGTATGTTGTAACATTGAGCATGCACATATGTCATTATGTTGGCATGAAATTATGTAAGGCAAGCATGTCATGCTTTAAATATATATATTGCATGCATAGTGGTAATTTTTGCTACTATGATTTTGCCGAATCTCACCCTTCCCCAACAAACCATTTAGGCAGATGAGCACAAGAAAGGAGTGCACGACGATGCTCCAGGAGAAGGAGTTGTGGATGAAGAGTTGAGGAATTATTACACACTATTCCTTTATGTAGTAACATTTGATGTGGTTAACTGTATAACCTACATGACGAAGGGATTAATTATCCGAGAGCGTTAATTGAATTAAGAACAGGTAATCATATGGTACGAGGCCATTAGTAATAAGCAAAGTAACTAAATATTCATAAAGATAACTTTGATAATAAGGAATAGGAAGAATTAAGTAACCTCGTGAATAAAGTTAATTAATTCGGTAAATACAACTTTACCAAAAGAATAGTGCCCCAAGAATAATTGTGTATGTTTTTGGCTAGGATCTTATTTATTGATTCTCCTGAGTTGTAGTAAGAATGATATTGCTTCTAATGCATAATAAAAGGGCATAAGGAACAGGTGTTACACAACACGTAGGCCCAGGCCCAGCTTATTTAGAGCAGCCATGTCCAGACTCCTTATGGTGATGTTTTCCTGCTCATCTGCACAATTAATCAAAAATTTTAATTAAATTTAATTTCACATTTAAACCACTATAATTAAAATATCAACGTTATTAAAATAATTATTTATCTTGAACTTGCACCTTAAACCCGGTTAACTGTAAAGATGACCATTGTGGCTTATTCTAGTCACTAGCCTCCTTGCGGAAAAGGAACCACTCCACCTCACTCATTGGAATATAGAACTCCAATTCCTCAGGCTCGCTGTAGTCGCTGACACTAATATCATCCCTCTCTAGTTCAATAGGCACCTCTATAGGATCACCTATTATGGGGTCCCCTATTGTGGGGTCTCCTTCTATGGAGGGGTCGCCTACTGTAGTGGCATGGTGATGGGGACATATGCACCTTTAGGGTGCCCTCAACCACTACCCCCAACTATTACTCCCCCGTAGAATAAGTCTTATAGGGGATGCTCATCCACCTTCCCTTTCCTCTTTTCTCTCCCTGAAGTCATTACAACTACAATTATTAACCAATTAAAAATAAATTATAGTGACAACTATCCAATATTTATAAAAACAATAACCAACATTATAAATAATGTAAAATCATGATATTATAATTTAAAAAATTCAATATCTTCTAAAACCTACTTAAAAACACATGTACAAAAGAGGTTTAAAAAATGGGCTCAAGAACTCATAAATATTACTAAAACTTACTATAAAGAAATTTATTATGCTAAAAATGAAATTAAACTGGTAAAACCTCAAATCTAAAGAAAAGTTCTCAATTCGCGAGTAGGGAATGATTTTGCCAAAAGCGGGAAAATGAGGGGTGGCAGCATTTATATGATTGCATGATTTGTAGCGGTTATCCATAAAACTGCTATCTCAACTACTACAAATAACGAAACCCTACCTCGGCCAAAGTGGCACTTTGTAGCGGTCATCCTGAACCACTACAAAGATGCAACCCTTTGTATTTTGTATCAATTATTGCCTCAATAACCTCTACAAATTACAAAATAATTTGTAGCAGTTTGGAGGAATTGCCATAAACCTCCAACTGTTTGTCCTCTATAGCGGTTTTTCCTTTGTAACCGCTACAACACACTACCATAAATGTAACGATTAGTATGCCTCAATCGCTACTGAGTAATTGCCACATTTTGTAGTGGTTTCTTTAATGTAACCGCTACAAATTACCTTTGCTTACTAGGGTGCCATTGGTCATGAGTCATACTGTTGCATATTTGTAGTTCTTTCCTTTATAACTGCACAAATCCTGATATTTGTTGCGGTTTTTTGCAACTGCTACAATTTAACCGGTATGAAATGATAGTTTTTTTTGTAATGTACCTTCATTCTTTTCCTTCAAACATACACCTTACTTTCCTCCCTCAAGTTCATGAAAAAGGCATTGCCCAACATCAAAATGACCAACTAGATCATATTGCAGTCCAAATCCAAAGCGAAATGACTCTCTTACTTCCATATATTTGTGAGGAATTGGAATTGTTAAAGCACGATAGCTAATTGTATTATTCTTTGGTTATTTCATTATTCTCTGTATGTCTATATAGTGCTGCCTACACTTGTATGGATGAGATTGTATTCTTTCATATATGTAAGATAAAGAAAGGATACACATGAGGTATCCTAATTTTACCATAATCAATTTTCTCTGATTTCCTCCCTAGTATCAAAGCTTACCCTAGCCAAATTGTCCCATCTTTTGGCCGCCATATCAATGTCTATAGGAAGCATTAGGTATGGATCAACCACTGTTCCTCCATTTTTAGCCAATATGCCCTATTCGCTAGCAACTACTAAAACTTATCCTCTTTATAGCTCCTAGAGCCAAACAACCTCTATTAAGTTGGATAGAGGCAACTATCTCATTTGGGAGTTGATGGTTTTTCCTCTCATTGAAGGGAACAATATTGATTCACACATACTTGGGATTAAGCCCATTCTTGCTCATTTCATCTCTAATGTTGTAAAGATGATACCGAATCTGGCATATTCTGAGTGGTTTTTTGTCAACAGTCTTTTAGTGGTCAATTGGCTCATAACATGATGACGCAAGAAATCAGTGCTCAACTTCTTCATTGTAAGGTTGCCTTTGATCTCTGGGTCAATGCTTGTGACCTGACATATGCTTATTGAAACTTAGAGTTTTGGTGTTCAAGGGAGAACTCCACAATACTTATAAAAATTGACTAAATGGAAAAGTAATTCTGTAAAATGAAGTTCATATCAGATCAGTTGGCTTTGGTTGGTGTGCTTGTCTCTAACAAAGATCTAATCATTCATACTCTCAATGGGTTGGAAGTTGAGTATAATGCAATAGTTGTGAGCTCATTAACCAACTGAATCTCACCTGGGTAGCAGCTCAACCGACTCTCCTTGCCTTTAAGGCTTGATTAGAACAACTTAATCACTTTTCCTGTAACCCCCTCACGGTAATCATATCCGGATTTCAAAATTTAAGTGAAAGAGAGACCAATAAAATGAAATCAACAAATTATAATCCCTCAACTCGGGATGAGGTATTTTAAAATCAATTCAAAACATAATAATTCTGGGTCTCACATTCACGTGCGGATATAACTACTTGAGAAATCAAATCACATAAGAAATATCAGCGTACGGAAACTAAAATCCCAGCAAACCCCCGGGTTACTCTATATATATCAAATGGGTTTACTATTTTCCAAATGGGGATTACAAATCAAAAATTCACTATGAACAATTTATATACAGTAATCCCAAATCTACAATAGATAACCAACAATCCCAAAATCCTGAATGTCCCTAAGAGATCCTAACCACTCCGGGTTGGTCGCTTCTCCTTCGAGCCACTTGCCCTGTCTGAAAAGGTTAGTCATATGGAAAGAGTGAGATTCTAAAGAATCCAAGTAGCAACAAGTCACTCATACAATATATAAACATAAAGCATGTATGTTCATCATGTTTAGTAGCTTTACAATGATCTCTGGCTCGCGCCACATATGACAGCGCTCACGGCTATAATCACAATGCACTATGCCAGCTTTTGCTGTAATCACTATACACAACGCCCGCTTTCGCGGTGAACACTATGTAGTAACAACATGAAGCACAACGCACCACAAAGCATCTCAAAGCATAATGTATCACTAAACTCCACAAGGTATCTTAATGCACAAGGTATCACAAAGCAGTAGCAGTAGCATCCACACAATGAATGACAGACAAACATACAATACATTTACACAAAGTATAAGAGAGGAGTCGCTACCTGAATCTTTCCTGACAATCTTTGGCACAGTAGGCTCACGCATTCGGCAGATATCAAATCCTATACCAAATTAGGGACAATTGATCAATCTCTCTTCCAATTACTTATTTCCATTATACACTAAGTTGGTTATCATTTAGGACTCTTAAGAGGCCACAAATGCCTCTAATAAAAGCCCTAAAAGGTTAGGAAACAATAGGTTGAAGGTCACTTTTCGAAAACACAAAGTGCTGGGCCAGCCCTTCCTTGGGCCGCGGCCAAAATATGGTCAAAAGGCCGTTGACCGCGGCCAGCCACTCATGGTCCGCGGCCAGAAAGGTTTGGGCCGTGGCCAGCCACTCGTGGGCCACGTGCAAGAAATTTCCTGACTCTTGGCTGAACTTCGAAAACCCGTAACTAATTGTAGAAAAATTGAAATAGAGTGATTCCAAATCCAAATGAAAGGTATATAAGTTCTCTTTCAAGGAAAAATACAGCCCATCACTGGAAATCACTACAAAAATATAGAATCACCAAAAACTAAACACTACTCCAAAACAGAGTTTTGTTTCCATCCCAAACTTTGGACAATCTTATCTCCTAGAATACTAAACGAAATGACATAAAATATATGTTCATTTTGAAGCTTGGGATGTGAAATTTAAGACTGTAAGGTTTCATAATTTTCCAACACCATTTGGTCATTCAAAACACTCGTTCAAACTAACAGAGAAAAATAGAGCTCAAACAAGACAGATTTCCAACTTTTCCCAAGTGATCCAAATGAATCCAAAATCAACAACCAAGCTTATTCCCACCCAAAATCACTCAAGGAATCCAATGGAAATGTCAAAATCACAAAAATACTATTCCATTATCATGCTTTGGTTTTGGGTAACATTAAACACCAAACTCTCAAAATCTCCAAACTTAACAATTTCAAACCCAATCAATTCTATCTATCCAAAATGCATTCCAAACATACAAATTTCATATCAAACATATACCAAACTCCCAATGGCCCTCATTTTCGAAAATGGGCCCAAAATTCCAGAAAATTCAAACTATTTCAAATGGTATGAAACTTAGATACATAGATAGGTCTCACTTACCTTATTAACTTCTCCAAAGAGAGTTCTTGATTCACTACTTTCCAAAATTTCGTGTGATCACCAACCACAACCAATGGACAAGATACAACCATAGAAATATAGCTCTTAACTCAAGGATCAACTTTAATAAAGGGAGTTTGAGCAATAGAGATCATTTTCCTTACCTTTTTCAAGCTTTCTTCCTCCCCCTTTTACCTTCCATTGCTGACGAGAGAGAGAGAGAGCAAGAATGAGAGAGATGGGAGAGAGAGAGCGTGAGAGATGGAAGGGATGGGGAATGATGATGAATGAAGTACAATTTTCCCTTGCCCATGCCTCCAAAAACTCATAGGAGAGAGAGGAGAGAGAAAAAAGTGGTTTTTGTCTCTTATGCCTCATCCTATGGTCCACCATAATGCCACTTGGCAACATCTCATCCCTCGATCTCTAATACCACACACATTTACACCAAATTCACATCATATTTCTCCCAAAATATTTAATTACACAATTTTATAATCAATCTCAAAACCATTAGCCCTTAATCGAAAATCGGGATGTTACATTTCCACTCTGTGCATTCAGCCCACTACTAACACCACACAATATGACAACAGTGGTTCTCACTTCTCTGACTTTAGTTGAGTTTACTTTCTTCCAGGTCTAGCTTTATCAAATCACTCCTCCTAGCGAGGAAATTGTGAAGGATCTCTCAATTGATGTGGGTATGGATACAGAGGTCGTTACAACATTGGTAATTTTAATGGGGCCGAACTCTAGTGGAGATGTTAATTTGGGTGGTCACCCATATTGTCGGTTATGTGAGCATTTAGGTATATTATTCCTTATTGATTTGATAGATATGACATCAATTTCATCTTTCCTCTAAATCAAATAGAAACTCGGGTGGTTACTACTCTCCACAAGCTCTCTATATTGGTCCTTAGACTATTACAGATCCCTCTTGGTACATAGATAGTAGGGCTAACTATTGTGTCACTCTAAATCCAGACCAGATTGACAACTATACTCTAGTAGGTAAGAATCATATTTACACTTGCACTAGAGAAAAGACACATATTACTGGTATTGGTTCGTCATCACTCTTAGTTACTAATTCTAAGTTGTATCTCAAAAATATTTTACATGTTTTTTTCAGCTACTAAAAGTTTAGCGAGTGTTAAAAAACTTGCTAAAGATAATGCTATTTATATTCATTTCACTAATAAATCTTGTGCTGTGAAGGATAAGAGGACATGCAAACCACTGGTTTAAGGGAGGATAAGTTAGGGAATGTACCCACTTGAAGATTCTGGTCCTACCTAAGCTCATATGATTACTACTTCATCATTAAAAGGAAATGATCTTCTTACCTATCACTATGAATTAAGACATCTTTGTGATTCTTTTAAGAAAAATTTTGAACAATTGTAATGTTGTATTGCATAATATTACAAACTTAGTTTGTAAAGCTTGTTAATATTTTAAATCTAAACAATTGTCATTTCCTTAATCAACTTCTCATGCTATGTCTCCTTTATCTTTAATTCATACTGAAGTTTGGGGGCCTTCACTAGTTCAATTTGTGAATGGACATGATATTACATGTATTTCTTAGATGATTATAGTAGATACACTTGGTTTTATCTATTCAAACACAAGGGAGAACCTATACATGTGTTCAATTTGTTTAAGGTAAGAGTTGAAAATTAGTTTAATGCCAAAATAAAGGCTACTTAATATGATAATGATACTATATTTACACCTTTTATTCCTTTCGTATAAGCAGTTGGAATCGAGACGTGTTTTACTTGTCCTTACACTTCATCTCAAAATGGTATAGCTGATAAGAAACATGCATATTATTAAAATGGGTCTAACCCTTTTACCACAAGCTTACTTCCCCCTTATCTACTGGACTAATGTTTTCTAGGTGGCTGTTTATTTAATAAATTGATTACCAACCCCTATTCTTGAAGGATCTACTTCACTTTTTTGAATTTTTAAAACTGATCCAGACTACAAGACTTTATAACCATTTAGTTTTGTATGTTACCCATGATAGAAACACTAAAATGAGCATAAATTCCAGTATCACAGTCAAAAGTGTGTCTATCTTGGACCTGCTTCTCAATAAAAAGGTTATAAGTGTCTCAGTGCTTTAGGACACATTTATACATCTCGCCATGTTGTTTTTGATTCATCACTTTTTCCTTGTACCTCATTATTTTTGAATCGATGAACTACATCAACTAGAAATGAATGCATTGTTCCCTTCCTAATCACCTCTCCCGTAGTAGTGCTTCTCTCAAGAAAGGAGGATTCTCTGTTACCTACAAATAGTTATAGTGATCACAATGTCAAACCAAGTCCACTAAGTGTTTCCTCATCAATACCTCTCTCTCCTAAACCAAGACCTTATAATAGTAGCCTCCATTAATAAATCAGCCCAATACTCATGACTAGGAATCAGATCCCTTATCCTCCTCACATAACAGAGATTCTCCAGACCTCAAATTCTCAAGGCCCATTTAATACACATCTATTGACTATATAAGCTAAGGATGGAATATCCAAGCCTAAGCATCCTTTTGTTGGACTTCTACAAATTGAAGAGTCATTTTCTCTTTCTCAAGCGTTAGAACCACATACAGTTTCAGATGCCCTAAATTCTCCTCACTAAAAGTGCGCTATGATAACTGAATTTTGGGTGCTTCAAAAGAATTAGACCTAGTCCTTAGTTCCTTACATCGACAATCGAAAGCTAGTCAATTATTGATGGGTATTCAAGACTAAATTTAGGTTAGATGGCTCTATTCTCAAACACAAAGCTCACCTTGTTGCTAAAGGGTTTTAGCAAGCTCTAAGGATCAATTATGGTGAGACCTTTAGCTAGTAATCAAGCCAACTACTATTCTTATGATTCTTACTCTATTCATAACCTTTAAATAGGAGATTCACCAACTTCATGTTAGCAACGCCTTCCTTAACAACTGTCTACAAGAAGGAGTTTACATGAGACAACCAGAGGGGTTCCAATATCTATAATAGCCTAATCATGTGAGTAAGTTAGTTAAAGCAATTTATGGGCTAGAGCAAGCACCATATGCTTGGTTTGATCAACTAAGATAGGCATTGTTGTGTTATGGTTTCCAAAATGCTCAAAGTGATGCCTCCCTTTTTTCCTTTGCGAATAACATCTTACTCTCTTCATTTTTTTATTTATGTTGACGGCATCTTGATTACTGGTAACAATACTATCCTTTTAAATATCTTTGCACAAAGGTTGAATGCTATATTTCCATTAAAAGAATTATGCCTTATCTATTCCTTTCTTGGCATCAAGATATTTAAAGCTCACACTGATCTCTTCTTGAACTAAGGCAAATATACACAAGGCATCTTGAGGAATTTAATATTGTTGACTGTGCTCCAGTACTAACTCCAATGGTGACAAGGAGATAATTTTCAACTTTGGATGGGAAACTAATGACAGATCCATCTGTTTACCATCAAATTATAGGATCCTTTCAGTATCTCACCATAACAAGTCCAGACATTGCATTCTCAATGAATGAACTCAGTCAATTCTCATCAAATCCTATTGATGCTTACTTTCAAGGAGTAAAGAGAATTCTTTGGTATCTAAAAGCAACTTTTCACTGTGGTTTACATATCAAACCTTTCATATATCTTCAATTAACTACATTTATCGATGCTAATTAGGATAAAAATGTGGATGATAGAAAATCAACTTCTAGTTTATGTGTTTACCTTGTAGGAAAACTTGTTTCATGGGCTTCAAGAAAACAGGAAGTTGTCTCTCATTCCAGTGCCAAATTTGAATATAGAGCTATAGTAAATAGTGCTTTCAAGATCAAATGGTTGTCTTTTCTGCTTTCTGAGCTTGGATTATTTCTATGGCATCCTTCAATGAACTAGTATGATAATCTAAGTGCTTGAGCTCTTGCTATGAATCCAGTTCAGTATGCTTACAGTAAACATATTGAACTAAATATTCACTTTATTTGAGATTTAATCTCTACTGGTCTCATTGTTGTTCATTACATTCCTTTATCCGGCACTGCCCTCAAAACCCTTTACCATACCCGTACCATATATGGCACCCAGACATTGTATCACCATGTACAATATTAGTCTCGTCAATGATAGTTTTCTTACTAAGAACAGCCCAAACGTCACTGTAGGGTTAATATGTCCACCTGCATAAATGACAAGGAAGCAAGTAAAAAGTAGTCATCTAGTATAGTAACTCAAATAGATCAGATGGTGACCTGAGATGTTGGTGGTGTATTAGATGAGGGCGAAGATCATACCGCTGAAGGCCCATGCAATGCCTTGAATATTGATGGTTGTGCTCTTAGACTTGGAGTTCCTTACCCCCATGACTGTCAAGACAGTGATATAAGGGAACAAAAAATCGGCCACAATCTCAACTATTTTAGCTTTATAAAAGGACCATGGTGTAAGCTCAGATGGCTCAAATAGCAAACACCAGCGGTGGGTCCTGATAGTCCTTGCCTCCATCCTAACTATAAGCCACTATCCTGATGGGCTTCCTCTTTAGACACTTATTGGGTCCCAACAACACGTCCTACTCCTTCCCCTCTATTTTTGCTCCATATTGGTCTCTCTCTCTCTCTCTCTCTCTCTCTCTCTCTCTCTTTGAGTAGCTCTGTGTGTGTGTGTGTGTTGGAGTGAAACATAAGGCTTGGATATGTAAGGTGATAGGGCTTGGGTACAGATTGATAAAGCCAAATCAGATTGGGCAAGATAGGAAGTGGTGGAGCCTATTGGCTCAAGTATATTAATTTATTTTTTGTACTCCTTTCTACATCCCTTTTAATGAAAGGGACATCAAAAGCCCACTTTTGGCATCGCCATTTTAAAGAGACGCCAAAATTTGACTTTTGGCGCCCGTTTATGTAAAACGGACACTTAATATGCTATAATTGATGCACAAATTTACAAAAATGGCACCATAATTATTTTTTTACTTTCCTTTTTGAAAAATATGTTTTTTAGGAAAGCAAAATATATATCTTATAGTTGTGCTATATATGCATGTGTATGGCTAAGATTCTATTCTTTCACATATATAAGATAAAGAAAGGATACACATTAGGAAGAGAAGCAACTTGGGAAGCGAAAGCGGACATAAGGAAGCGGTTTCCTGATTTTATGCCCTATCATGTGTAACAAATTTCAGGGACAAAATTTATTGAACGAGAAGGGGAGGAATTGTAATGCCCCAAATTTTGATTAAGGGCTAATGCTAATTATTGAGTATAATTTGTAAATTAAAGATTTAATTATTATGTGTTTTATGGCAATTTTGGTAAATGTGCCAAAATCAATTGGAAATTTGAAAGAATGGAAAATTATCAGTTAATTAGTCAGTAATTAATGAGGAAATTATTTGTTAACTAAGAAAAATGAGAAGAGTAACTAAATGGATAATGAAATGGGTAAAGTAACTAATTGGTTACTTGCTTTATGAAATCCAATAAAAGGTTGACAAGTGGCAAGATGGGATGATGAGGGAGTAGTTAAAGAAAAGTCAAATAAGCATTTTTAATCATATTTTCTCTCTCTTCTTCCCTCAATTTTGGCTATATTGGTATTGGGAAAGGAGTATCATCATTTCTTTATCTCCTTCAAGCTCTCATCTCTCTCATTTTCTCTCTCGATTTTTGTCCTCCATTGTTGCTCTAGAGAGAGGAAGAAAAGCTTGATTTTAAGGTAAGCTAATGACCTTAAATGCAAAAGCTCACTTCATTAATCTTGTTCCTTGGATTGAGGGTTTCATTTTGATGGTCTTAGATTGTCCATTGGTGGTATTGTGAGCATACAAGGGAATCTAAGGATTGGTGAATCAAGGAACCTCTTTGAGAAAGTTGTTGAGGTAAGTGAAATGAACCTTTCTATCTATGTTTTGTGCATAATGATTAAGCTTTGAATTTTAGGGATTTTTGGCCTTATTTTTGCAAAATACGGTCTTAAAGGGTATGGCATGAAATGGTCATGGAAATGGTGCCTTATGGTGTGCCTTGGATAGATAGAATTGGTTTGGGTTTAAAAAGTTAAGTTTGGCAAATGTTGGGATTTTGGTGTTGAAGGGTCCCTAAGACAAAGCATAATAATGGAATATGATTTTGGTAGTTTTGATGTTTCTATTGGATTCCTAGAGCAAATTTAAATGGGAGTTACCTTGGTTGAGAATTTGGGATCATTGGAAAACTTGGTTAAAGTTTGGGCAAATCCTATCAACTCTGCTAATTTTTTAGCTTTTGATATGGATCACTCAAGTGATATAGGGTCTCACTCGAGTGAAGAGCTGTATATTCTTTTTTTTCCTTTCATTTTTTTACACTTCAGTGTAAAAAGCAAATATTTGCCTTACTTGTGTGTGTTGTGGGTTCTCACTCAAGTGGACCTTGTCTCACTCAAGTACAGGTGTATTTGACGCTATGAACTCGCGTCTCGGGTTGTCACTCGCAGCCAATTTCCAAGAGTGTGTCTTAATATTGGTGAGTATTAAGCTATCATTGGAGTATAAGGGTCCATGCTCGAGTGATGTTCTCTTTTAAAAGTTGCTTGTGCTCTTAAGTGAGTACTTTCTGCACCTCACTTTATAGGACTCGAGTGAGTATTTGGCTATCACTCGAGTGTTGACATTTATGCTCGAGTGCTATAGGCATTTCTTGTTTCTGTATGTGCTTGCTGTCAAGAATTCACACAAGTGAGCTTTCATGCTCGAGTGCAAAGTTCCTCATCACTCGAGTGAGGCCTTATTCACTCGAGTGCATCAGTAAAAAACCAGCATTGGTACTTCTAAAAGGGGATCTTTGGTATAGTTCTTCTAACCTTTTAGGGCTTTTGTTTGAGGCATTTTGGAGCTTCCTAAAGGACATTAATGATAACTAATCTAAGTATTGTGAAGTCATTTAAGTATTAGACTAAAGAATAACACTTCGTCCCTAATTATTAATTATAGGGTTCGATATTTTCCCTACTCAGGAGAGACCAGTACCAGAGCACGCACGAAAGGACCAAGGTAGTGACTTTTCTCTCATGTTGTGTATGATGCTTGGTATGTATGACTTATTATTGTGTTGATATTGTGAAAATATGTATGTGTTATCTGTCGTAGGGCATTACAACATGAGCAGTCGTAGGGGGTGATGGTTATCACACCTACCCCTGCCGTTGTAATTGCCGAGGCTGCATTGTGGAATCATGGATTCCTCTTTTGAGAATATGCCAGTGTGGATTTGATGTGTTGTAAAGTGCTTTATATGAAACTCAGTTGTGGTGAATTATATTGTTATGAACCATATTGTGGTGTAATACAGCATGAGCAATTCAGCGTGAGCAGACGTAAGAGTGATGCAAATCATACCTGCCCCTACTGCTGTAACTGCATTGGGATTGCTGTATGGTTTGTGAAGATTTGCTTTCATGCTTTGTGGTTGTACACAGTATGAGTGATTTGACACTACGAGGATTCCTTAAAATCTCACTCTCCCAGAACAAATTTCATACAAGGCTGGTGGTTCCAAAGAGAAGCAAGTGAAGAAGGGTGGATGAAGCTCTGAGCTAGGAGTCTATTTTGGTTTTTGGTTTGCATACTATAGATTTTGGATATTTTGTTGCAATTGTATATATTAGAAGTTGTGATATAGTTTTGTGTAATCCCCTAACTAAGGGAAATGGATTATAGGCATTGGCACCTTGTAAAACCCTTAGTTGATTAATGGAACCCGAGTTTGTCAAGAATTTAAATTGTACTCTGATATTTATGAATGGGATCGAACTGTACAGGCCATTTATGTATTGAAATATGAATATGAGACCATAGTTGAACAGGTTTTGTAAAAGTTTTTGAAAATCCTGTTTTGGGTAAAAGAAAATTTTAATAAGTCCCAAATCATCTTATGGTCTCTAATTTCACATAATCACGCAATTATGAACTTAATCTTGGCCTTGATGAGAAGGGGGTTACATTTGTGGTATCAAAGTTATAGTTCCTGGATTTGCTAGTATAGTTGCCATAGTTTGTTGCCTTAGTCATATATGATGACTTAGGATTATTTGTTGTATACACATGAGTATTTTTGTTGTTTGTGGATATATATAAGTTTTAAGGACTATGTGTATACATTTGCTATGATACTGATGTGGTGAATTATTTGTAGAGTAAAAGGACAAAATGGTTTGCCCTAAACTCAGACCAGTAGATCTAGAGGTGGAGGAATTGAATGACAATCCACCTTATCCACTGTGAGAGATGTTGAACATGATAAGGGAACAAAGAGACATGATTCCTGAGCTAAGGGAAGAGCTCAAGGAAGAAAGGGCTAAGAGCAATAAGGAAAGGGTCCAGTCTACACTTGAGGAGACCCAACGAAAACCTAAACAGAGACTCATCATGAAGAGATAGTTGAGGAGTCCAATCGGTCTCACGAGTCCCCACCTCATATGGTAACTAATCAGGAGTCACAAGGGGTACCAATCAGAGAGGGTAGGGATTTACAATTCTTGGTTTCGAAGTTTTGCAAGCATCTACCTCCGGTGTTCTGAGGAAGATTTAAACCCCAAGCTGTTAAGGACTGGTTAAATCGGTTAGAGAAGATTTTTGAAGTCCTAGAATATTCATCGGAGGTGATGGCGAAGCTGGAAATATACAAGCTAGAAAGAGATGCAGACTGGTGGTGGTATAATATCGCCATGACATTGAAAAACTGGAATGTACCACTAAACTGGAAGGTGTTTCAAGAGAAGTACTTCCCTAAGTCGGTGAGACTTGAAAAAGAATCTGAGTTCCTTGACATCAAGTAGGATAATACAGAGAGTTTTGATGACTACTTATCTTATTTCATCCGGCTATCTCGATACTCTTCCTACCTCTGGCGTATGGATGAAAAAGAATAAAGTTCTGATATGCTTATCCGGGGGTTGAGGCGTAAGCTGAGGAAGAGATTAGCCACTCATCTGTTTACCGACTTTAATAAGGTGGTGGAAAAGTGAAGAATAGTTGAGAATAAGTTAAGAGAGTTATACCCGACTAAAGGTAGTGACAACCACAGTGAGCCTAGCAAGGAAAATACTTCCTAGAAGCGGAAGGGTTAAGAGTCCTCAACTGGGGGCAATAACAAGAGGCCCTATTAGTTTGAGGGTTGTGGTAATCAGAAACCTCTAAGGGGAACAATTTGCCATCAGTGTAGGAAATACCATCCTGGTAGAATCTGCACGGGGCAAGTTATTTCCTTCAACTGCAAATAGCTGAATCACCTTTTTACTCAGTGCCCATGATAGTCGACATAGTAAAGGCCCAGGAATTAGGGTCGAATGTTTGCCATGACACATGAAGAGGCCTGGAAGTCCCCTAAACTGATCCAAGGTTAAATCCTTCTCAGTGGTAATGCATTACAAGCCTTATTTGATTTGGGTACAAGTCATTCTTTTATTGCTTATGACTGTGTAAAGTGCTTGGGATTGCATGTGTATAAATTGCCGTTTGACTTGGTTGTATCGACGCCAATAGGTGTCAAGGTTGTGATAACCGAAGATTGTTTGAAATGTGTGATAGTTGTTGAGAGACATAAGCCCGTAGTTGATTTGATTTGTTTGATGCTTCATCAACTATAGGTTATTTTGTGTTTTGACTGGCTGACAGCAAATAATGTGCTACTTAATTGTGGTAATAAGAGGAAAATTTACCATACCACATAAAGGGAGAATGATGTGAATGCCAGTTTGAATTTCCTTTCAATGGCTAATGCTAAGAAATATCTCGAGAAGGGATGCCAGAGGTATATGGTGTTCTTTTCCTTGCAAGGATAGATAGAAGAAACTCTAGTAGTATACCCATGGTAATAGAGTTCCCTGAGGTATTCTTGGACAGGGTTGTGTAACCTGGACCGAACTGGTAGGTCCGGCCAGGAAATTGGTGAACCAGCCTGTAGACCGCTCCGGTTCCCGGTCCAGTCTGAGTTACAATTTAAAAAAAATTAATTTTTCCTTTAGAATTTCATACTATAAGCCTAAAATCTTCAATTTCTCACCGGTTTGGTCCCAGTTTAACCCCGGTCTGATCCACTGATCCTTAACCCAGTACCCCAACCGATTCAATACTCGGTCCGGGTTTTAATACCTTGTTCTCAGACTACCTTAGTGGGTTGCCTCCGGAAAGGGAAGTACAATTCCCAATTGAGATTGTGCCTAGAGCTAGTTCTATATCTAAAGCCCCATACCGTATGGCTCCAAATGAAATGGCAGAGTTAAAGAAGTAAACTGAAGAATTGCTTGAGAAAGGGTTTATTTGACCTAGTGTTTCACTTTAGGAGCTCCAGTGCTGTTTGTGAAAAAAGAAATATGGAAGCTTGAGGCTTTGTATTGATTACCAAAAACTTAACAAAGTCACTATTAAGAATAAGTATCCACTCCCAAGAATCGACGACCTGTTAGATCAATTATCTGGCTCGTATGTATTCTCCAAGATCGATCTAAGGTCGAGTTATCATCAGCTGTGTGTGAGAGCAGAAGATGTACAAAAGACTGCTTTCAGAACGAGATACAGGCACTACGAGTTTTTGGTGATGCCCTTCGGGTTGACTAATGCACCTACGGTATTAATGGATTAAATGAATCGTGTCTTTCGACAGTACCTTGATCAATTTTTTGTGGTGTTTATCGATGACATCCTGATATACTCTAAGAATAGAGAAGAGCATGAGCATTATTTGAGAATTATGCTTGAGACATTGCATGAAAAGCAGTTCTATGCTAAGTTGAGTAAGTATGAGTTACGGCATACGAAAGTGAAATTTCTTGGCCATGTTATCTCACGTGAAGGGGTCTCGGTAAATCCCAGTAAGGTGGAAGCAGTACTTGACTGGAAGAGGAAATAAACTATTTCTGAGATTCACAGTTTTCTGGGTCTTACGGGTTTTTATCGGAGGTTCATTCAGAACTTCTCCCGGATTGCATTGTCGATGACCAAGCTCATGAGAAAGGATCAGCAATTTGTTTGGGATGAGCATTGTTAAAACTGTTTTTTTGAGCTGAAGGAGAGATTGACTACAACACCAGTGTTAATTATACCTGATCCCAGTGAGGCTTACGTCATGTACAGTGATGCTAGTAAGCAGGGGTTAGGGTATGTCTTGATGCAATTGGGACGTGTGGTGCCCTATGTCTCCAACAGCTTAAGCCACATGATATGAATTATCCCACTTATGATCTAGAGCTTGCGGCAATTGTATTTGCATTGAAGATTTGGTGTCATTACCTATATGGTGTGACTGTGGAACTGTACTGTGGCCATAAAAGTCTTAAATATCTGTATGATCAGAAAGAGTTGAACATGAGACAGCACCGCTGGATAGAGTTGCTTAAAGATTACAACCTGGAGATCAAATATCATCCGGGTAAACCCAATATCATTGCGGATGCTCTTAGTCCAAAGACGGTGCTTATTGCAGCAATGATGATTCAAGAGGCAAAATTGATTGAGGATTTTCAAGACTTCAACCTCTCGAATGATATCCTGTGTGCCAGTTATGGTGTGGTCTAAAGGGAGACTGACCTGAAGACTAAAATTGAAGAGGCTCAAATGCATGATGAACTAGCCCAGTCTATCCGAGCTATGATTGACCAAGGAAGGACTCGAGATTATGATTTGTCACCTAGTAGACTAGTTCGTTATCATAAGAGAATCTATGTTCCACTGAGGGCAAACTTGAGACAGAGGATTCTGGATGAGGCTCATAAGAGTTAGTATACTTTTCACCCTCGTATGACCAAGATGTATCAAAACTTGAAATCTATGTACTGGTGGCCAGGGTTGAAGAGTGACATGACAAAGTATGTGGCGCAATGTCTTACATGTCAAAAGGTGAAGATGGAATACCAGAGACCGCCAGGATTGCTTCAGAGTCTGGAAATTCTAGAATGGAAGTGGGAGAGTGTGACCACTGATCTAGTAGTGGGTCTGCCCAGGATCAGGAACTATGATGCAATCTGGGTGATTATTAATTAACTCACGAAGTCAGCGTACTTCATACCTATCAACACTAGCTATTCTCCTTATAGGCTGGTTGAGATATATATCAAAGAGATAGTGAGACTCCATGGTACACCGAAGAACATTATTTTTGACAGAAATCCTCAGTTTACTTCAAAATTCTAGAGGGCTCTACATGAAGATATCGGTACACAGTTGAGGTTTAGCGCGGCCTACCATCCTCAGACAGATGGACAGTCAGAGAGAACTATTCAGACATTGGAGGATATGCTAAGAGCGTGTGTCTTAGACTTCAAAGGAAAATTGGACTACTTTCTTCTATTGGTTGAGTTTGCTTACAACAACAGCTATCATGTGAGCATTCAAATGGCTCCATATGAAGCATTGTATGGGAGGAAGTGCCAGTCACCGTTGTGCTGGATAGAGTTGTCTGAGAGGAAGTTGTATAGACTGGATCTCATTGATCAAACCTCTGAACAGATCAGAATCATAAGAAAGAGGCTCCTTGCAACACAGAGTCGACATAAGAGCTATGCTAATAAAAGGAGAAGGCCTCTAGAGTTTGAAGTGGGGAATCATGTTTTCTTGAGAATGTCTTCGGTCACAAGCATTGGGAGAGCAATCGAGCGGAAGAAGTTGAGTCTGAGGTATATTGGTCCATTTAAGATTCTGGCAAGAAATGGACCGGTAGCATATCGGATAGCGCTACCCCCAAATTTGAGTAGACTTCATGATGTGTTCCATATCTCGCAGCTTAAGAAGTACCAACCAGACCCTGAGCATATTATTGAGTATGAAGAGGTTGGGTTACAAGATAACTTTACTTATACAGTAAAGCCAGAGCGTATCATTGATCTAGAAGAGCGATGGATCAAGCATCAAAGCTTACCGTTTATGAAGGTGGTCTGGAAGAGAATGTCTCCAAGAGAAGCAATTTAGGCAGCGAAGCGGACATGAGGAAGCAATTTCCTGATTTTATGCCCTATGATGTGTAACAAATTTCGGGGATGAAATTTATTGAACTGGGAAAGAATTGTAATGCCCCAAATTTTGTTTAAGGGCTAATGATAATTATTAAGTATAATTTGTGAATTAAAGATTTAATTATTATGTGTTTTGTGGCAATCTTGGTAAATGTACCAAAATCAATGGGAAATTTGAAAGAATGGAAAATTATCGATTAATTAGTCAGTGATTAATGAGGAAATTAATTGCTAATTAAGAAAAATGAGAAGAGTAACTAAATAGCTAATAGAATGGGTAGAGTAACTAATTGGTTACTTGCTTTATGAGAACCAATAAGAGGTTGACAAGTGGCAAGATGGGATGATGAGGGAGTAGTTAAAGAAAAGTCAAATAGGCATTTTTAATCATATTTTCTCTCTCTTCTTCCCTCAATTTCGGCTTTAATGGTATGGGGAAAGGAGTAACATCATTTCTTCATCTCCTTCAAGCTCTTATCTCTCTCATTTTCTCTCTCCATTTTTGTCCTCTATTGTTGCTCTAGAGAGAAGAAGAAAAGCTTGATTTTAATGTAAGCTAATAACCTCAAATGCAAAAGCTCACTTCATTAATCTTGTTCCTTGGATTGAGGGCTTCATTATAATGGTATTAGATTATCAATTGATGGTATTTTGAGCACACAAGAGGATCTAAGGATTGGTGAATCAAGGAACCTCTTTGAGAAAGTTGTTGAGGTATGTGAAATGAATCTTTCTATCTATGTTTTGTGCCTAATGATTAAGCTTTTGAATCTCTAGGATTTTTTGCCTTATTTTGAAAAATAGGGTCTTAGAGGGTATGGCATGAAATGGTCATGGAAATACTGCCTTATGGTGTGCCTTGGATAGATAGAATTGGTTTAGGTTTAAAATGTTAAGTTTAGCAAATTTTGGGATTTTGGTGTTGAATGTTGCCTATGACAAAGCATGATAATGGAATAGGATTTTGGTAGTTTTGATATTTCCATTGGATTCCTTTTGCAAATTTATATGGGAGTAGCCTTGGTTGAGAATTTGAGATCATTGGAAACACTTCGGTAAAGTTTGAGAAAATACTGTCAACACTATTGCATTTTTTGCTTCTGATATGCATCACTCGAGTAAAAAGCTGTATATTCATTTTTCCCTTCAGTTTTTCTGTTACACTTCCATGTAAAAAGCAAAGGTGTTTGATTCACTTACGAGTATTGTGGGTTTTCACTCAAGTGGACCTTGTCTCACTCGAGTGCAGGTGTATTTGACACTATGAACTTGCGTCTCGGGTTGTCACTCGCAGCCAATTTTGCAAGAGTGTGTCTTAACATTGGCGAGTGATAAGCTATCACTCAAGTGTAAGGGTCCATGCTCGAGTGATGTTCTCTTTTGAAAGTTCCTTATGCTCTCGGGTGAGCACTTTCTACACCTCACTTTGTAGGACTCAAGTGAGCATTTGGCTATCACTCGAGTGTTGACATTTATGCTTGAGTGCTATAGGCATTTCTTGTTTCTATATGTGCTTGTTGTCTAGCACTCACATAAGTGAGCTTTCATGCTTGAGTGCAAAGTTCCTCATCACTCGAGTGAGGCCTTATTCACTCGAGTGCATCAGTGAAAAACCAGCATTGGTACTTCTAAAAGGGGATCTTTGATATGTTCTTCCAACCCTTTAGGGCTTTTGTTAGAGGCATTTGTAGCTTCCTAAAGGACATTAATGATAATCAATCTAAGTATTGTGAAGTCATTTAAGTATTGGAATAAAGAATAACACTTCATCCCTAATTATGAATTATAGGATTCGATATTTACCCTACTCGGGAGAGACCAGTGACAGAGCACGCACGAAAGGACTAAGGTAGTGACTTTTCTCTCATGTTGTGTATAATGTTTGGTATGCATGACTTATTAGTGTTGATATTGTGAAATTGTGTATGTGTTATCTGCTGTAGGGCATTACAGCGTGAGCAGTCATAGGGGGTGATGGTTATCACACCTACCCCTACCGTTGTAATTGCTGAGGCTGCATTACGGAATCATGGATTCCTCTTTTGAGAATATGCTAGTGTGGCTTTGATGTGTTGTGAAGTGCTTTATATGAAACTCAGCTATGGTGAATTATATTGTTGTGAACCATGTTTTGGTCTAATAGAGCATGAGCAATATAGCGTGAGCAGATGTAAGGGTGATGCAAATCATACCTACCCCTGCCGCTGTAATTGCCATTGGGATTGTTGTGTGTTTTGTGATGATTTGCTTTTATGCTTTGTGGTTGTACATACTATGAGTGATTTGACACTACGGGGATTCCTTAGAATCTCACTCTCCCAAAACAAATTTCAAACAGGGCTGGTGGTTCCAAAGAGAAGCAAGTGATGAAGGGAGGATGAAGCTCCTAGCTAGGAGTCTATTTTGGTTTTTGGTTATCATATTATAGATTTTGGATATTTTGTTGGGAAACAATTGTATATATTTGAAATTGTGGTATAGTTTTGTGTAATTCCCTAGCTAAGGGAAATGGATTATGGGCATTGGCACCTTGTAAAACCCTTAGTTGATTAATGGAACCCTAGTGTGTCAGGAATTTAAATTGTACTCTAATATTTATGAATGGAATCGAACTATACAGACCATTTATATGTTGAAATGTGAATATGAGATCATGTTTGAACAAATTTTGTAAAAGTTTTTAAAAATCCTGTTTTAGGCACAAGAAAATTTTAATAAGTCCCAAATCATCTTATGGTCTCTAATTTCACATAATCACATAATTATGAACTTAATCTCGGCCTTAATGAGAAGGGGGTTACAGTTTCACCTACCGGCCCTACTTCTATGCCATCTTCTGGATCTCTTGTACGATTCCTTGCTGGATTCATCTAGAAGAAAAAAGTAAATGAGGAGGGAAAGTTTGAAGGAAATAGACAAGAGGGAGATCGGAGATGATGGAACAAGAGAAAAAGGTGAGCGCGAATCTCTAGAACAAAATAATTACAACTACATACCAGTTGGAAGAACCATGGGACCCACAACATAAGAGAGTGACGGATGTTAGCTTTGATTAATAGGAGTGCTAAATTTACTACCTCTTAAAATGATTGTCTACATTTACACCTAATAAAATATAATTATGCTAGTTGCTCATTTATAACAAATTATGCTATTGCTAAATTTGAACCTTTACTACTTTATAAATTTTGTACACACGCAATACCGGTAATATGAGCAGGTGAATCTCACCAATAATAAAGATTTCAACGAGGGACCTTTTCCAAGTTTTCCCTTTTAAATATTTGATAGAACAACTTTCTTGAGCCATCTTCCTACGCCGAAGTAATTGTAATTATTTTATATCCAAAGATCTTTGGAGTAAAGTGTCATTTTAAGATTTTGAGAGGCAAAAGTGTCATTTTGTTCTGGCCAAAAGAATTAGGGGGAAAATGGCTTGTTCATTATGTGGGACCAAAGTGTGCATCACGTCCCTCAGATGGGTTCATGAGGGATGATGAGAAAATGAGATGATGAGAGGATCTGGTTCCAATTTTTTGGCAGTAAGCGAGTCGTACGTGATGACCAAGTATCTGGAAAAGTGAAGACTCCAACTTGTCAAGATGGACATTATGCAAAGCAAAGCCCAGTCTCTTTGTTTTTTTGCTAAGAAAAAAAGTATCCAGACATCACATGACAAGCTCCGAAAATTTGAATCGGTGACGGAAAGTCGAACTAGAATTCAAAAATATATTGCCAGCGCACTATGGCACAGATGGCAAGACTTGAGACCTAAGTATCTCACTTTCCGGGTTCAATCCCAGCCAGTATTCAGTGGGTGCTTAATTTAAAAAAAGAAAAAGAATTCAAAAATATATTGTTTTCATGTAACAAGATATGATTTATATATGTTGACCCAAAAAAAAAAAAAGATATGACTTACATATGGGCGTGCTCGCTATTTCTCATTATTACTACTCTTAGTCAAGATTTTAATTAGGTAGTCAATCATTATAAAATGTTAATTGTATGAAGCAAAATGTGAAGGGATATTGGTCCACATCGAGTAATGAGAGAGGAGTTTTGAATCTCGCTCATAAATTCTAATAGCCCATGTGGTTCAATTCCATAGGAAAGGATTACATGTAATCCTGATGTAATGGACTAATTATAGTATTTGATTGGGTTTATGTAATGTAAAGATGATTACATTTTATAATCATGATTGCATCAAATTACATTGCTAAGATTGATGAATGGAGATGCAAACATGCTGTAATCAAGTGAAAAAGACATTATTGCCAGTATAATTTTTAAATTTGCCAAAGTATCTACTCACAAACACTGTTAAATATTAAATAATTATCACCATTAAATAGAAAAAAATTAATTAATAATATAAAAATTCAAAAAAATATTCCCCATTAAAAAATTATATTCCATCATTAAAAATATTAAAATATCTCATCAAATTATATTCCAACCATTAAATATTAAAAAATTACCATGAACCAAACTTATACACTGCATAATATTTCTACCATTAAATATTAAAAAAATTACTATCAACCCAACATGTACACCACACAAATTGAAAAATTACCATAAACCAAATACATACATATGTAGTTAGGGGTAATTTTGTCTCCAACTATATTAATCTCATATATGCTTATATACGATGTAATACAACCCAACATTTTTATGTGCATGTATTAGCTTTCCTTAATGACGAACCAAACAATTTATATAATTATCATTACATGTCTTTCCATTATATTGTATTACATTTTATTACGTTACCTCTGATTCTGTAAACCAAACAGGTACTAAGAGTTTAGGGTTATTGGTTCATCACCTTCAAATGAGGGCTGCGTGATTAGTGTAAACCCAAGTGGGTTATATTGTTTTATGAGTATTCTTTTTCTTCTATAATCTTTAATACATATGATTCTTTTTTTATTTCTCTCTAATTAACAAATTAATTTATTAGGAAAATTAATAAATTTACTGTGATTTGAGCGCTTTTTATTGGCTTTAAAACACACAGAAATAATAAGATTATAAGCATATATAATATTAAAGCCCAACTAGGTTCAATTGATCAAATCAGTGACCTAGTGAATCAATCTCATACTTGACCTGGTCAAGAATTTTGGACTGATCGATTAAGTAAAATTGTATATTTTCTCACCATTTGCTGATTCTGAAATGACGTTATTTAAGTTAAACGCTTCATCGATATTTTGTTTTAATAATTATTAGATCATGTATGATTTATATATGAATATATGTTTCATTTAATTTATTTGTGATGTAATGTTTTTTATTTAAATATTATTCATTTTAGGTTATATATGTGTGCGCGCGCGCGTGTGTATAGACACATATTTGTGTATTTTAATTATTATTAGGTTAATCCCATTAACATTTGAACCACTAATTAAATTAAACTGATTTAACAACCGATATGATTTTCAGTAAGTTGATCATTAAGGTTCAAGAAAGGTGGATGTAGAAGAGATTTATAAGATGACATGAACCAAGCTCATCTTCATCTTACTTTCTAATCTATGGCTCCAATCTTATTTATGTTGCGAGCCAAAAGAAATTATGGAAGACTATATATTTAGATGAAGTAGTAGCGAAATACACATTTGAAAAAGGTTGGGACTTGCCAAACCTGAAATTCAAATTTTCAGAGTCCTGTGCGAATTTTCAGAAGCTGGTAGCTTGCAACGAAGACTGAGGAATTTTTTTTAACACCAAGCCGAATTGTTGCGAGGAGTGAAATGACTGTGAAGCCAGAATGAGCCGCATCCCAGCAATCAATCGGCTTGGGTGGAGTTGTGTTAAGGGATGTATTCATTCACAAGGAGGTAGATTGACTAAAAATGGTAAATCAGTTAACAAGAAGGGAGATTTATAATTTAAGGTAAGAAGCACAAATACTGAGTTTTACCAAAAGTACGTTCACCACCATATATTTTTCAGAAGTGTAAAAAATACTAATGAATATTTAAAATAGGAGTAAAAATATCATTAAATATACTTGCATAATTCCCACACTTGGGTCTCCTCCTGCCACCATAGCCTACCGCCAAACTCTGCCTCCAAATATAAACTCCATTTTCCTCTCACCAGTTCAAGAAAAAGACATTAATGCCCATCATCAAAACGATCAACTCCTTTTTTGTGGTAATGCGTCCTTTAGGTTTACAGATCATTATATTTTACATATGATGATAATTATTTTTTTAATAACCATTACGAATTTGAAGTGATATTCTAATATATGAAGACTTTTTCTTAATAATCGTTCTTTATTTGACATATTTTGTTAATTTTACATAAAAGAATTAAAACAGGTGAATTTAATTAGAGATTTATGAAAAGATACTTTAAATAAGAGTAGTTGGTGAAAGAGTAGTTAAAAAAGACAGATCATTTAAAAGTGTTACCTGATGGTTGCTGCTTAAGAGACGTAATATTTCTCATTCATATACTTTACGGTCAATTGTTATAACCGTTATGACTTTGTTTACGCTAATATTAAGTTAAAAGATAAATCATTTGCAAGTGTTACATGATGGTTTTTACGTAAAAACCATCATATATATTACTAAATAAATGAAAGATATTAAATATAACCATTATTTTTATGCTTTCAAGAATTTCTTCTCGTAATACATGACAGTGCGCATAATTAACGTCAATTTTTAACGTTATATATTCTTACTCGACCTCTACCTCAATATATATGACGTCTATTGGGTATAATAATTATTTATTAAGTATTGTATATGCGCAAATCTGTAGTAGCATATATTTTGACAATATATTATTTAATAGAGGATTTTCAGCAATTTTCCCCTTTTAAAATCATCTAATACAAAATATGTGTATGGTGTATATTCTGAGTTTAAAATTTTAGGTACGTGTACTATAATTATTTGTTCTTAAAATTACAACATATATAAATTTTTTCTTTAAATTTAGCTGAAGTTAATGACTAGCTAAAAATAAATCTTCGTTGGCATAGTTTTACAACATTTATTTATGTTTCTTGGCTTACAGGGTATGTACGGATTATTTTGATGACAGTTTGCTATGTTTTAATATCCCCACTTGGAGTAATTGTAATTGTTGCAAGTCCTCCAAAGATGTTTGAAGTTAATGTGTCATTTTGGCCAACATAATAAGAACAATAATGCTTGTTTATTACACTCTAATTCTTAACATAAGACTTAAATAACTAATTTGATTAATTTAAAAAATTTATAGTTAAATTATCTAATATGTTTTTTTAAAACACTAAAATTATTTTTCTGAATTCCTTTACTCTCTCTCTTATAGGTTAGTTTAGGAAAATATTGATAAATATATTAAATAGGTTTTATATTTAAAATTAATATCAACTTTCTAATTAAATCTTACGTTAAAGATCGTATGGAGCATGAGCGACCAAAGTGTACAACATGCCCCTTTTTTTTTGTTTTCTTTTGAGTGTAGTAATCGAGTCACGCGTGACGAAGTATCTGGCGAAGCGAAGACTCCAACTCGTCAAGAGGGACATGTATGCAAATCACATCAAAGGGAAAAGCATCTTCTCCTTGTTTTTCCCCCTTGAAGAAGGCATCGTACAGATCACACGTCAAGCTCCGCATTTTTGAATCGGTGACAGAAACTTGAACTAGAATTCTAAATTAAATTGTTCACATATAACGAGATATGACATATATGTGCCATCGCTATTTCATTTTCATACACCTATGTGATATCAAGTAATTCAATTAATTTATTTATTAGGATAATTAATAAATTTACTATGGTTAATGTTGGTGATCCGTGTATAGTGTGGCTTGAGCGCTTTTTATTGGCTTTAAATTAAATAGTAATTATAAAATTATAAACATTATGATAGAAAACTCTAACTAGGGTGAGCCGATCGGACCAGTAAGCTAATGAATAAATCTTTTACTCGTCTCAATATGAGTTTTGAATAGATTGATAAGGTAGATTTTATATTTTGTTATACCATTTGCTATGACTAAAATGACATTTCAAAATAAAAAATAATGTTAAGTGAAATTTGTATTTTAATAATTTTTTTCTTAGATTATATATGATTTATATATAAACATTTCATTTATTTGTGAATTAATGCTTTTTTTTAATATTACTCTATTTAGGGTTACATATAAATATTTTTGTAGATTTTAATTACGCTGAGGTTAATCTCGATTCAGTCACACAATTAGAAGACAACAAACACTTGAACTGGAATGAGTTTTATTGCTAGGAAAAGTGATGAGCGCCAAGAGCTCATTTCCACTATATAGAGTCCAATCTAATATGAATGGTACATATCAATTGTTTTTGCTTTCATTTTTTCTAAAAATATTTACCTTAATGCGTACTGAATAAATAATTTTTTTTTTTTTTACTTGAACGATTATTTTGATAATGCGGATATCAACTTAGCAATGAGTATCATGGTGCTCATCATTGCCCTTGTGATCCATATGTTCCCTCAACCCATTTAATAACCGATGATTTTCAGTAAGTTGATAATTAAGATTCAAGAACGGTGGGTGTTGAAAAGATATATACGATGAGATGAACCAAGCTCATAATCTTCGTCTTACTTTTCAATTTACCTCTCAAATCTTATATATGTTGCGGGTCAAAGGAACTGATGGTAGACTATTTGGATGAAGTAGCAGCGAAATCCACTTTTAGCTTCACGTACGTATCTGAATTCGGGCCCCAAAAAAAAAAAGCTTCACATATCTGAGAAAAAACTATACCCTATAAATTAATCCACGCAAAAATCAAAATAAAACAAAAACAACCTTATCCCTTATACTTACCAAATTATTAAAAAAAAATCAAAGTTCCAGCTTATACTGATTGAAGTTTCCATGGCGAATCCACCTCACATAGCCTTCATTTCCAGTGCTGGATTCACCCATCTTTTCCCAGTAATCGAATTCTCAAAGCGTCTCCTTCATTTTCACCCAGATCTTCAAATAACTTGCATCATCCCAATCCTCGAATCTCTTCCTTCTTCGTCTCAATCTTACCTTCAATCTCTCCCTCCAAATATCCACTCGATCTTTCTCCCTCCTGTTCACAAACATGACATGCCTGAAAATGTTCATCGTGGAGCTCAAGTTCAGCTCACAGTCACTCTCTCTCTACCATATATTCGCCAAGAATTGGAGTCTCTGATCTCCAGATCTTCCCTTGTTGCTTTGGTTACTGATTGTTTCGCACACGAAGCTCTGGATTTTGCTGCTGAGTTCAACTTGTTGTCGTTCATGTACCTTCCTTATGCTGCTATGATTTTCTCTGTCTACTTCTGTAACTCCATGAAGCTTGATGATGCAGAGTTCAGAGACCTATCACCGGAATCCATAGATATCCCACCTTGTGTTCCAGATCGTGGCCGAGAGATTACAGAATCACTTTATGATGAGCTAGTTCGTAAACAATTCTTTGAACGTGCCAAGAGGCTAAGTTTAATTGATGGGGTTTTATTCAACAGTTTCTTAGAGTTAGAAACAGAGACAATTAGAAGCTTGCAAGAAGAAACCAAAGGAAAAAGGCCTCAGATTTATCCGGTTGGACCGGTCATACAAGGCCGGTCCAATAATGAGACAAACGGGTCGGGCTCGAACTGCTTGACGTGGTTGGATAATCAACCACCTAAATCTGTTGTTTATATTTCATTTGGGAGTGGAGGGACATTATCTCAAGATCATCTCAATGAACTAGCTTTTGGTTTAGAACAAAGTGGTCAGAAATTCTTGTGGGTAGTGAGGCCTCCGAGTGATGATCCTAGTGCGGCTTATCTTTCAGCTTCAGGTGATCAGAAAAACCCTTTAGATTTCTTACCAAATGGGTTCTTAGAAAGAACTAAAGATCGAGGTCTCGTTGTTCCTTTATGGGCGCCTCAGATTCTGATACTTAGTCACAATTCTGTTGGTGGATTCTTGAGTCACTGTGGTTGGAACTCGACGATGGAGAGTATTGTTCATGGGGTTCCAATAATAGCTTGGCCTCTGTTTGCCGAACAGAGGATGAATGCTGCTTTTTTAACAGATTGCTTGAAAGTGGCTTTATGGCCAGAAGCTAATAACCAGAGATCAGGGATGGTGGAGAGAGATGAGATAGCTAAGGTCATAGTAAGATTCATGGAAGATGAAGAAGGAAGACAAGTTCGTAAGAGAATGGAAGAGTTGAAGGATTCCGCTGCTAATGCACTAAAAGAACATGGGTCCTCTACACAGACAGTCTCTCAGTTTGTGATGAATTTGAGAGCTAGGGCATGATGGAATTATTGATGTTTCAATTATATATAATATGTGATTTCGATATTCAGATGATATTTTAAAGTTTTATCAGTTATTTCGTAGGTGGTGAAGATGTTATATAATACGATATGTGTAATATTTATTGGTTGTGAGAGAGACGAACAGAGGAAAGCAGAGGATGAATTGATTTTTATAAAGCAGTTGTTGTGTATAAGGCTATTATTGTAATTCCAGTCCATACTTAAGACGCCTTGGATTTTACATTATTTAACTATGTCACCAATCAATTATTTCTTAGAAAAATGATACAAAAACACCGTTTGGATTATAAATACCTTAAAATGTTTATACTTAAGTTATCAACATAAAAATTTTAAAATTTCAAATTCTTGCTAAATTACTTATTTATCATTTTACTAATTTAGTATACATTTTGAGTATTTTATAATTCAAATGATTTTTTTTTTCATTCCTCTTTATTTCATTTTCTTTAATAGTTTTTTAGGATATTTTGATCATTTGATCCTAAAAAAAGAAAAAGAAAATATCAATTGAACTTCAAAATATCAAATAAATAATTTTATACTATAACAATTTGTCAACCTCTATACTCTTGCAGTTAATACCTATACTTTTATAGTTGTCGGCTATTAGATTGATTTTAGATTTTGAAGTTTAAGTGGTATTTTTTTACCTTTTTCCCTTAAATTTTTCTAACTTACCAAACAAAAATTATCTCAATATTTTATTAAAATTTTTCAATATATACAAAACTTCCTTTTTAATATTTTCCAATTATATTTCCAAATTTATTCCCCACAAAATTGGTTCCCACCCATTAAATAGGGCTAAGTCTTTTCAACATATTATTAAAAATTAGACTAGACCATTCGGTAGGATCCAGAAACCAACCAACTAACCACCTGGTTGATCTAGCCTGCGTGCCATTAAGACTCAAAAAATAATGCAACTTGGGTGGCTTGGGCAACTTGCCCAAGTTATCTTTTAATGCTTCAAGAAGCACCGAACGATGCCATTTTTGCTTATGTGTATGGAAATGAGAAAAGAAGCCCATAAGAGAAGACAGAAGGATAAAATCAAGCGGACAAATTGACGGGAAAAGAAAAAAATTAGAAGATGAATACTTGTAATTGTAAGAAAGTAGAAGAAGATCAGTCCAAAAAAAAAAAAAAAGTAGAAGAAGAAAAATGAGATCGAAGAAAAATAACAAAGTAGTAGAGACTAGCCTTAGGCGGCTAAGGCCGTTTTAGCCGGCGCTTCTCTTGAAAGCACTAATTAAGGCCCTTAGGCCTTGGCCGGTGCTTCCTTAGAAAGTGCTGGCCAAGCAGGTGCAGCCTTTGCCAACCCTTCTCATGCAAGCACCGGTTAAGGCTGTTATTATTTTGTTTTTTGATATTTTTTTTTTTAAAAAAGACAAAGACCTCCAAAACATTGTTTTAAGATACCACGTTTGTTTAAAAATAAGAAAAAAAATAGAGGATAATTAATGCTTAATAATAAAGGAATTGCTAAGAAAGAGTATTCTCTATTTAAATGTTAATTGAAAGCTTATTTTCTCGATTCTACTGAAATGTTTTTGACTTATTACAACACGAGATTCTGAATAATAATGTATTATAATAAATGTCAACTTTATTTAATCTGTTTGACTTACTCCCACCCTTATCCGACACTTTATTTTTAAGCATCGGATAAGGGTTTTTTCAAATAAAAAAAATGCTAAAAAATTATTCCAGCTACAACACTTTTTAAAAAAGTGTCATAGCTTGGACTTTCATTTTTTTTAAAAATAAATGTTTTGTGTGGCACTTGTTTAAGAAAGTACCGTACAAGCCTAATACTAAGTTTTGACGCTTATATTAGGAAGTGCTTTAGCTTCTAAACTTTTTTTTTAAAAAAAAGATATTATTTACGGCGCTTCTTCAAAAAAGCGTAAAAAAATGGAGCACCGTTAAATCTCTCTTTCGTAGTAGTGATAACACAATGCGCATTAAGAACCAACCATAATACATGCATTATGGCATTAGGAAATTAAACATCCTCTTACTTGCCACTTAAGCCTCAACTTTGTACTTTTGACACCATATGCTTTAAAAATTAGTCTAACGAGCTTGTTCTTTGCATTTAGATTCCATTTTCAATCTCTAATAGATTGAAAGAAATCTTCTTACCATACATCTATATCAAAACTGAGACTTAGGGCCTTGTTGCATAAAATTTTCATTTTGCTTTTTAATGCTTTCAACTTGGTTTCTCACTTATACTATGCACAATTATTTTCATTTTGAATACATTGGAAGTATCAAAATTACCAAAATCCCACTCCTTCCTCTTGCCATGTACTAGCTGCTTCAATAAAGTTGATTTCAATACATGATAGTTATACTTGCATGTAGTTTATTTCTTTTATAACCATGTTAGAGAGGAATATTCCTAACTAAAATGGTTATGTGTAAGTAAGGTCATCCTTTTATAACCACTTAGTGATAGCATTCCTATCTAACATGGTTATATTCGCCGATGAGTTGTACGTTTAGACTATAAGATATGTGTTGATTTGTAAACAAAAATAGAACACGTGAGTCCTTTATAACATTGATAGCATGCCCTTATAGTAGGTAGTTCAATTCTTTCTATCAAGGTTATGGTAAGCAACTTAAGCCCTTTTTTATAACCATGATAGCATACATGTGTATGAAAATTCATTTTTTCTATCATGGTCATCCAAAGAAAGTAAATCAACTAGTTGTCTCTTTGAAATAGTATTAGGACGAGACTATATAATAAACGCAAATTTCCATCCACTTTGGATCAATTTCATGCATCCACAAAAGGAAGGGAAAAGAGAGAAGCTTAAGAAGCCATTCATGAAAAAGTATTGTATTTTTAGAGAGAGAAAGCGTTCCCTAGTCTTTTTGATCACCAAAAGCACATTTCCCTATTGTTTTAGATTTTCAAGAGGATGAGTTTGCATAATCCAGTCCGTTTACTTTCTATCCATAATGATGTATACATATCTAGTTGCTGGTTGGGCCAATTCAAAGTCTTCATATGAATTAGCCATTTTTTTATCTCTGTAACTCTATTATTAACCCAATGTGTAAAAAAGGAATGTTTGTTATACCATTCGTGATTCATGGGGTAGTAGGAGTATCACAAGAGGGATTATGACAAATCCATGTATCACTACTACAAAAGACACAGTAAATGACACTTATTTTTATAAGCACCATAGTTTCTAACGCCATAAAAGGAAGCTATGACACTTTTTGAATCTATGGAAGTGTCATAGCTTGTGTATTTGTTTTTTTAAAATAGCTTGCTGCTTCCATGGGAAAGTGCCATAGGAAGTTGGGGACTTCCTATGGCGCTTCACCTGGAAATGACATAAGAAGTGCTTGACTTCCTATGGCACTTCCCTTGGAAGCACCATAGGAAGTCAGGGCACTTCCAATGGCATTTCTTTACAAAGCACCATAAGAAGTCTTTGTTTTTTTAATTTAATTTTGGGTAATTTTTACAATCAAAATCCATGATAATATACAATACAAATCAACAGCAAAAAAACCAAAGCAGAATCAAACCAAATCATAATGAAATAACTCGAAACAAATAACTAATTCATAAAATCAGTACTAAATGTATTTAGTTATAACGTAACAATTGTAATGTACAACTATTTTTAGTTGAATAAACAATACAAGAATAGGTAAGAAAACATCTATGTATATACCTAAATATTAGCTAATTTCCTAACCATATATTTACACCATTCCTTAATGATTTCATCTACTTGTTGGTTAGTCAATTGGGCAAAACGTTGTTCTTCATAATACTACATAAATAATCATACACACAACGAATTAAAATCAATTAGCTTCGACACTTGGCAATTAAATTTAAAATACAATATGAATTGCAAGTAAAAGAACTTACTTTCACAGGAATAAAATTTTGATGATGAGTAACTACATCCTTCATGAATTTCATAATGTAATAACTTGCTATCATTATTGTTTGGTTGGAATGGGCATTGTAACAATACAACGAAATAGTTAAGTCAATTTTTGAATAACCAAATTTGAATAATAAATTCATATAATTCACTATTACAGAATATACATATTACTACCCTAAAGGATATACCTTTTTTAAAAAGGGACGCCAAAAACACTAAGACTTTAAATTTTGCTCTAAAACATTTGATTTTCGTGCCAGAAGGAAGCTTTAGGCGACCCCAATTTGACTGGGGACACCTAAAGTCATGTTTAGGAATCCCAAGTCAAACTGGGGACGCTTAAACCTACATAACACATCCCCAATATCAGTGGGGACGTGTAAAATTATTATTATTTTTTTAAAAAAGTTGGTTTAGGCGTCCCCAACTTGGTTGAGGACGCCTAAATGTTCACATGCTCTGGTTGACATGACCAGTGCATGTGACTTCTGTCAGAACAACTTGCGCAAAGGCAAAGAATTAAAATAGCTAGGGAACTTTCCAGTAAGTAGGCAGGTGTGAGATATATATATATATATATATAAGGCTCTTTTAACAGGTAAAATACTATGACTCGTGTGCCTTTCAGTGAATGTTTAAGGAAGCTAGAGTTTCCTTTGCTTGATGTGGTTAGAGAGGGAGAGTACTTCATTTACTAGTCGATGTGGCAAGCAAAAAAAATAAATATAGAAAAATAAAACCTTTAGACGTCCCCAGAACAGTTGGGGACGCCTAAAGATCTGACTTTAGACGTCCCCAGATGTTTTGGGGACGTCTAATGGAAGCTTTAGACGTCCCCAGCACAGGTGGGGACGTCTAAAGGTAGGATTTAGATGTCCCCAGTTGTTCTGGGGACGTCTAAAGTAAGTTTAGACGTCCCCAGCACAGCTGGGGACGTCTAAGCTTGATCTGATCATGTCAGAAAAGGTAGCTCCTCCCCTACTGCATCATATCACTCCTCCTAACTGTAACCCCCTGCCTTAATTAGCGTAATTAAGATTCGATAACGTAAAGTAAAAAGGGTTAGAGACTGTCGGATAGTTCAAAACTCATTAAAACACCCACTAAGAAGTAGGGACTTTACAAAATTTTCAAAACTTCTTTCCTATCCCGGTCTCAAGTTCAATTATCGAATATAATCACCTGTGCAGTTAATTTTACATTCATTCATATCAGAATATCTAATAGCAATCCCGGAAACCCCCGTGTTCCATTCATTACTCCAAGGTTTACAATTCCCATATAGGGGATTACACAACTATATTCAACTACTAATTACAACCCAAAAATAATTTACAAGATCTCTGTCCAACATGATTAACCAACATATCCAAAAGAAAATGTCCCTACAGGGTTCTAACCACTCCGGGTTGTGCGCTTCTCCTTGGAGCCACTCGCCCTGTCGAAAGGTTAGTTAAAGGAAAGAATGAGATTCAAGAGAATCCCAGTAGTAACAAAATATTTATACCACACATAAACACACAGCATGTAAGCAAATCATCATACCACAGCAGTAGCACAAATCACACTCCACCATCATCCCCTTTCTCTGCCGAGAAGGCACACCGTCCTAACCCAAACCGTTGTTAACTACTCAGGGACTGTTGGCGTGGCAGTGCATACATATAGCCTTATAGGTCATATAGCTATCCGGCTTCCACAAATGGCCCGTCGGCCTTGACAAATAGCCTTTCGGCCCACAAATAGCCTTTCAGCCCACATAATCACATATATCACACCTCATCCTCATCCCCTTTCTCGGCCGGGAAGGCACACAACTCTTACCCGATCTGTTGTTAGCTACTTAGGGACTATTGGCATGACGGTGCTTACGCATATACAAAAATGTCACAGCATACGATTCATCACAGATCAATGATATAACACACATACAATGCATCATATATGATATAAAAGAAAAGTCACTATCTCGTTCCTTCTTGACGTTTACTGGCTCAGTGGACTCACGAGGACGGCAGATATCAAATCCTATAAACCAAAATAGGGACAATAGGTCAATCTCTTTTCCAAGTTTCCAAACATATCCCCAAAGGGTTGGAAGAACTACCCAGAAGATACCTTTTTCGGATGCAAAACACTAATTTTTGGGCTGCCTCACTCGAGTGACGCCCTCAGTTGTGCTCGAGTCCCAACGGGTGAAACACAGAAAGTGTTTTCCTGAGAGCAAATCCTTAAAATATCTTTCACACTTACTCGAGCACAAGAAGCTACACTCGAGCAATGACCTTAAGTGCACTCGAGCACCAAGAAGTGCAACACCAAGAGTGTTTGCTTGATAGCACAGACCACTTCCAGGCAAGACCTCACTCGAGCATGCCCATGCTCACTCAAGCAGGATCATATCTCACGCGCAAGTCAGGAAGTGTGCTCGCGGTTTCTGCCTAAAGACTTAACCAAAATTCCCAGAATTTCATGTCGTGCTCGAGTGAGATCCTCCCTCACTCGAGTGATGCCTATCAGATGCCAAATCACAGCAATTGATATGGTTTTCCAGAATTGACCAATTTGCTACCAATGGTCCTAAGACTTGTTCTGAAACTCATTCTCACTCATTTTACCACAAGGAACCTATTAGTAACTTTAAAACAACCTAATTTCCACTCAAAATACATTCTCAACTCTAGATCATAAAACCACAATTAGTCAAACTTCCTTATTCAACTTCAAATCAATCCCAACCAACCCAAAATATGATAACCTATCAATTGAACAGTGACACTCTATCCAAATCCTACATTCCACTTTACATCATATTTAGGGTACAACTCCAGAATGTATAAAACTTAACCAAAAGTCATGACAAATATACCAAAATACCATAAATACACACCTCTTCAATTTGCTGAAATCAAATCCTGGATTCTTCTACTTTCTAATTTCCTCAAATTTCCACACACCACAAATCAAAAATATGAAAGCATGGCAAGGAAGCCCTTAACACCATGAACAACTTTAATAGACATAAGATAGGCATTTGAAGGCATTTACTTACCTTAAACCAAGCTTTTCTCTTTCTCTTTCTTGGCTGGCTTGGGACGGAAATGGAAGTAAGGAGAGAGATGAGAGAGTAAGAGGATGATGATGAAATCTTCCCTTCACACATACACACACACGACCGATTTGACAAGGGAAGAGAGAGGGAAAACTCATTTGACTTTAAATCTAATGGCTCACATTTGAACACATGGCACAATCTCATCCTCCCTTCTATGAATTCATATACTCTCTTACACACTTGATTCCACCTCTTGTTCTTTCAATCCTAGCCACTGATCTTGATTACTAGGGAGTTTCCTCTCCCGTAACTAACCAATTGATCAGTAAATTTACCATTTTACCCCTGATTTCCATGACACATCTATCATCATCTATCAAACATATTTTACATCATAATATATTATTTACTTCAAAAGTGCTTAATTATCATTAATTACATCACTTTGAAGTTATTAACCCTTAATTACAATTTGGGATATTACACTAACTTCACTCCGTCCCCATTTCGGTTTCCTCTCCCCTTGTTTGTTTTCTTCTTTCTCCAAAGCACTTTCGTCCCAATCTTCGTGCTCTCCTCTCCCTTTCTTGTTTTTCTTCTTTCTCTAAAGCTATACTTCACTTCCGTCCCCATCTTACTACTGTCTGTGCTTTGGGTTTGCAGCTTTTTTACCCATTCTCTCCACCGTCGGCCTCCCTCTTACCACCATGGTTTATCTCCCTCTAAGGTTTCAGCTACAGGTTAGCATTTACCCACTGAACTTGTTAATGCTTAGCAAAATGCGTTTGGTTTATCTCCCTCTCTGTTTGTAATTTTTTTTGGTTTACCTATCTTCTGCATCCATAACTTGATGGGGTTGCCCAATTATTGTTTTGGGTTTTCTTTCTTAATGATGTTACTTGAAACATCTATAATTGATGGGAGTTATCTAGTTATTATGGATTCTGTTCTACTATTTTGGACTAATGAATGTATTTCCCTTTTGATTTAGTTGAGTTCAAGTTTTTCCTCTCTTACATGACCGTTTGATATTCTAAACTTCTACATTGTTAGAAGTGGAATCTTTCATTGGAAGTTTCACAATTTGTTTTCAAATTTTGTTCAGTCATTCATATATGTCTGTTCCAACACCCCTAAACTTGTGGCTATGGATTGGAGTGGAAATTTTTGAAATTTAGTTATTCGAGCAGACATATTCATGCTAACTTTGTTGTCCTCAATTGTAAAATATTGATTTTAATTGGTGATTAAAAGAATAAATTAAAGTATGACTGTGAATGGCTTGTAAGGTGTAGAATGGCTAAAGAATTTACAATGTGCTATTGATGGTATTTGAGTTTCACTTTATTGTCATAAACCTATTCCATTGTGATTTTGGATTTTTGGAACTTCATTGCTATGATCAATCTTGGAACACTTCTGAATCAAAAATTGTTGTGTGGAAGAAAAATATAATATTGCTGTTGAGATTTGCCATTCGCTAATTAAACTTGGGAAGAATTTTTTGATGTCACATATCTCACTCATGGTACATATCTTATTTAATTTGGTTGCTATAATATAAGTATATTCTATTTGTGCTTGGTGCTAGAAGCTAAAGTTTTTTGTTTCATTTAAATTAAGCTGAGATGGTTTGTTCTTTGATTTTGGGATGTCTCACTTTTAAAAGGAAATGCTGCCAAAATTTTGAAAAACAAAATAGTAAATGGCAATCCATGTGTTGACAATTATTTTTAACGTGAGTATAAATGGGAATGATGTATGTGGTAATAAAATGGATCATAGTTGTATGAATGCTTTGAGAATAAGTGAAGAATATGAGAATGGGGTTGAAGAGTTTATTGAATATGCTAAGAAGGAACGCTCCAGCCAGAAATGGGATGTATTTTTGTCCTTGTGTCAATTGTTTAAATTAGAGAAGAAGGATGTTGATGTTATAAGGGATCGCCTACTTTGTGATGGAATAAATCTTCGATACACAAGGTGGATATGGCATGGTGAGGAAGTAACTGATTGTCCGTCACATAAGAAGGAAGCTGTGGATGTCATAGATGAAGATAGAATGGAGAGAATAATTCACGATGTTGAGGTAGAATCCTTTGCACAGTCACATGAATATGACAGCCTGCGGAGTGTTGCAGAGACATCGTTGTACCCAGGGAGTAAATACACACGGCTGACAGAAACATTACATTTGGTTAACTTAAAAGCAACTTGTGGGTGGACCGATAGTAGTTTCACAATGATGCTTGAACTGTTGTGTGATATGTTTCCAAACGATAATGTACTTCCAAATTATATGTATGAGGCCAAGAAAAATCTATCTACAATGGATATGGAGTATAAAAAGATACAAGCTTGCCCTAATGACTATGTACTGTACAGAAAGGAGTATGAAGGTCTAAGTGAGTACCCTAAGTGTCAAACTACACGATACAAAGTAAAGAAAGATGGTAGTTATGGTGATGGGACAACTAAAAGGCAACCTATAAAATTTTTGTGGTATCTTCCAATAATACTGCGCTTTAAGCATTTATTTGGCACTGCAAAAAAAGCGAAGAAGTTGAGATGACATTAGGATGATAGAATATCCGACGAAAAATATCTTCGGTACCCAGTTGACTCTCCACAGTGGAAGAAAATAGATGAAATGTTCCCTGAATTTGGCAGCGAACCGAGAAACCTTCAGCTTGGGCTTTGTACATATGGCATCAATCCATATAGAACTCTTAATAGCACACACAGTGTGTGGCCGGTACTCCTTGTAATATACAACTTGCCTCCCTGGCTTTATATAAAACGCAAATATGTGATGCTTTCTTTGATGATTTCTGGACCAAAACAACCAGGAAACAATATCGATGTCTACCTGGCGCCTTTGATTGAGGACTTGAAGAAGTTGTGGGAGGAAGGCGTAGATGTGTTTGATGCATATAAGAATGAGTCCTTTAAGCTACGTGTAATGATTTTCACCATGATAAATGACTTCCCTGCGTACGGAAACCTCTCAGGGTACAGTGTGAAGGGGCATAAAGCATGTCTGATCTGTGAAGCAGATACTCACTTCCACCAACTTAAACATGGAAGAAAAATGGTCTACTTTAGTCACAGGAGGTTACTTCCTAGGTTCCAACCGTATCGTAGATTAAGAAAACGTTTTAACAGCTTACCGGAGCATGGAATGGCTCCAAAGGCATTAACCAGAGAGGAAGTTTACAGTCAGGTTGAATGTATTAATGTCTTACTTGGTAAGAATCAGAAGACTATGGGAGAGAAGAACATATGGAAGAAGAGATCAATTTTCTTTGATCTTCCATATTGGCGTAGTCTTGATGTAAGACACAGTATTGATGTAATGCATGTGGAGAAAAACGTTTGTGATAGTCTTGTCAGTATGCTTTTGCACATTCCAAGGAAGACCAAGGATGAGATTAGTGTGAGACTAGACCTTGTTGATATGGGAATAAGTGAACGGTTACATCCACAGCTAAGAGATGATGGTAGGAGGGCATACATGGAGCCAGCAGCGCATATACTATCAAAAGCGGAGAAAAGAAGTTTGTGTAGGTATTTGCATGAAATTAAGGTACCACAGGGATATTCTTTGAATGTGAGAAGGTATGTGTCAATGGATGATTTGAAGTTAGTGGGAATGAAGTCCCATGATTATCATGTGTTGATGCAATAACTGTTACCAGTAGCTATTAGAGGTATTATGAAAGATGAAGTTTGAAGTACTGTGACAAGATTGTGTGTTTTCTTTAATGCTATCTGTAACAAAGTCATTGACACTGAAAAGCTGGATGAACTGGAAGCTGATGGTTATATTATATTGTCCCAATTAGATATGCACTTTCCTCCTTCATTTTTTGATATAATGGTGCATTTGATAGTTCATTTGGTAAGGGAGGCAAGGCTCTGCAGTCCAGTTTACCTGAGGTGGATGTACCCTTTCGATCGATACATGAAGATCTTAAAAGGGTACTCTAAAAGTCCCTATCGACCCGAAGCCTCAATAGTTGAAAGGTATGTTGTTGAAGAGGCTATGGACTTCTGCAGCGATTATCTATCAGGGAAGAAGGAAAAATCTCTGCATGAAGAAGGGAGGAGCAAGGGAACACGAGGACTGAAAGTGAAGACTATGCCTCGTGAAGAGGTGTTGTAAGCATACCTTTATATCCTGAATAACATGGCAGAAGTTCAACCATACATAGATGAACACAGAAAGAGATTGAAGAACATGAATCCGAGGAAGAATGACATGCAGATTACTATTGAGAAAAACAAGACATTCATTCAGTAGCTTTAGGAAAAGGTTTTACATGAGACCGGTGTGTCTGAGACAATAGAGTGGCTAGTCTGGGGGCCTTCATTTCAAATCATTACTTGGAGTGGTTATGATATAAACGGGTATTCTTTCTACACAAAAGGCCAAGATGACAGAAGTACCATGCAAAATAGTGGGGTGATGGTAGAAGCTGAAGCCATGCACTTTTCCAGTTCGAAAGACAAAAACCCCATATTAGCATCTATGGCCTATTATGGAGTGATAGAAGAAATATGGGAAATCACTTACAACAAGTTTAAAGTTAGTTTATTCAAATATAAGTAGGTTAGCAATAATGCTGTGGTAATAGATCAACAATTTGGATTTGTCTCAATTGATCTTGAAAGAGTATGTTATAGGGATGAGCCCTTTATTCTAGCAAGCCAGGTGAAACAAGTGTTTTATGTCACAGATCCTGCAAATACAAAAATTTCCATTGTACTTCAAAGTAAAAAACAGATGCATGGTGATCCAACCTTCAACCTTGACGACACACCACCTTTCACAATTAATCCACCTACAACAAGTGAAGTAGATTTGGTAGATAATGAAGAATATGTTGTAAGAAATGATTATGGTGAAGGAATATGGAAAACAATATAGAGTAAGAGCTTAACTTAGAAAATAGTAATGTGTGTTGTTTATTTTATAACTAGTTAGTTTATTCATTTACTTATAATTTATTCACCTATCTGATAATGATTTTTGTGCTTACAGGAATATGGACAATTCTAGTGACTCACAAAGTGATAGGGACAATGAAATGAATAGGCCTGAACCTGCTTCAAGAGCTGAATCTGCTGTGAGAAGAAGGGTTAGAGGCAGTACAAAAATGCCTATATTGGTAGCACGTCATCACCATCAACAGGAGAGGTTGCATATTGACTTTGATGAAAATATGAAACCAATTGGTTCGGAGGAAGACTATTTCATTAGCTACTTAGGTTTTTTGGCTCGAAGCAAAGTTTACATTAAATATGATAATTGGAAGTTGGTTCCACCAAAAATGAAAAAATTGATTTGGCAACAACTTTTGGTATATAAGTTTCGATAAATCTGCATATATATCTTTATTCCTATTGCTTCAAATATAATTAACTTATCTTTTTACCTTGCAGCAAACCTATGATGTCCCTGACACTGTGAAGATGTACAAGCAATGGATGATGAAGGTTCATCTATGATGGAAAGATTTTAAGAATAGGCTTACATGAGATTACATTTAAGGGGAATTGAGGGTACGGATCCATGTCAGGAGTATACGTATTTGTCTATAGAGGACTGGAGGTTGTTTATGGCATCACGAGAAGATCCAAACTCTTTGGTAAGATTTATGTCATCATATTATTTTATTTGAATATAGTTGACATTATTGATTTGGTGTTCGTTATTTTCCTTTAACATGCATTAAGTGCAGCAAATGCAGAGAGGCAAGCAACTAATAAGTATCAACATTACATGTCTCGTAGTGGTTATCAGAAGCTTGAGCGAAAGATGATGGCAGAAGAGTTGGAGAAATTGAAGGAAGTAGCCACATCAGATCCTACCGTTGTGCTCCAGGCCCCACCACCTCCTCCACGTCACAAAAAATGGAAAGCAGGGAGGATTAAGGGTGGGAAGTATATAAATCTGACTGTTGTTGAGGTTGCCGTAAGAATTATAAGTAGTTAGAGCATAAGTAAAAAGTTTTTTTTTCATATTGGAAGTGCTTAATTTTCATTTACGATAACTTTTATGCTACAGGATGAACTGGAAGATTATAGTAGCTAAGGTTTGTTCAATCTAAGTGGATGGATAGACATCTTGTCAACGGCGATTGGGAAGGCAGATCACCCCAGTCATGTTGAAGGGGAGGTAGGGGGAGTTCGTGTCGTGAAGTATTTTGGCTGAGCCTCACATCCTTATTTGTCACAAGCTAAACCCAGTAGGGAGCTTATGGCCAAGATTCGCTAGGAAGTCTCACAAGAGCTCGAGGCCTACCTTTGTGACAAGCTTCGACAAGAGCTGTTGCCAGAGCTACGTCTTGAGTTGATGCCTGAGATACGAGCTGAAATGATGAAGATGTTTGAATCACAGATGGAAACTACTGAGCGTAGAACCTATTCATCCCCGGCCTTCTACAGTACTAAAGGAAGTTACAATCCGATGGAGGAACCACTTGGCGACCCTTCTCCTACTCCAGCACCGGGAGAACTTGCTATCCTTTCTATGGATGCCCCAGTGCTACGTGTAGTTGCAGATGCTCTTGTTCACACAGAAGCTACCACCCACCATCATAAGCAAATTCCACAGCATTTACGTAAGGTGACTATGACGTGTATTCGAGAGGGGGAAGAAGGTACATCCATCCCTATTCCTGATGAAGAGGTTGCCATAATAGCTCAGGCGAGAGGATCTTTCATCCTTTGGCCTGTACATCTTATTGGCTTAGCAGCAACACCTCCAATGGTATGGAACTACCTCACTTTTACTTGAGATGTGTTGACATCCTACTAACAATATGTTTTTTTATGTTCTAAAAGAATGAGCAGGAAGCAAGAAAATAACCCTTCTTATCATGACTGCAGCAGATCTATAAAGGCATTCGCCAGATTGATTTGCATATGCCTACAGGGACTGTGGGCCAGGAATTAGAGTATCCCTTCACAATTAATAAAGAAGATCTTAAACAGTTCATTAAGTTGGAGGAGCTAGATATTGGATAGGGCAAATTTGCAATCCTGTAAGTTTTTTATTTCCCATTTTTTCTTTCATTAAGCTAAGTTAATTTTAACTAGCTAATACATTTATCATTTTAATTCTATTATAGCTCCTTCCGTCGTATATGCATTGACTTGTAAAGAGTTGATTTATATGGTTTCTTGTCTCTTGCACATATGACAAGGAGTAGGAATACATTGAAAAAAAGGATGCACTATGTGGGCTTCACAGTGGGAGAGAACGACTATCGTTGTTATCTAGCACTGATTGTTCAAGGGTATGCATTTTAATTTTGTGTATTTGAGATTTTTAATAAATAATTCCCTTGCCATCTAACTTCTTTTTAATCTGTATATGTTGTTATAGTTACCACTGGAGTTTGTGTATTCTCTGCCCTCAGTCCCACGAGTTTACTGGTTTGATTCCTTGAGTAAAAGACCAGACAAAGAAACTATAAGCGTCTTCAACACGTAAGTTATTTTTTTGTATCTCAATGCTTCTTGATTCTTGACTTAAATGAATTATTCTAATTTCTGTTGATTTTCATTTTAATGATAGGGCATGCACGACGTATCGAGCCCTTGGAAGGCCACGCGATCGTAAAGGTGGCAAAAACCCGAGATGGTTGTTTCCAATGGTACGTAGTTTCAAATCAAGTTCTTTAGATTGATAGTCGTTTTAGATATGCTTTTATTGATTTTAACTATTTGCTTTTGATTTATAGTGCCCTCAACAACTTGGTGGCTAGGAATGCGGATACTATGTCTTACTTTATATGTTTAACATCATTAAGAGTAGAATTACGACAGATTTTGAACAAGTAATCGCTTCTTCATTCTCAGAGGATAATATTTTTGGTGTTGTAATTCAATGGCAATTCATTCACTTGATTCATTATTTCATCTAAGGTTATTTTCTAAATTACAGATTTTTGACAATGAAGATGCCTACTCATATGAAGATATAAATATGATCAGAGACTTTTTGGCTGGACATCTTCTTCAATGTATACCAGAGTAAAGTCTTTAGTAGTTTGTATAAGACATACTTTTGTGGTAGTTCTATATATTGTACATATAATTAGCGTTGTTGTTGTTGGATATAGATTGGATTTAGTCTTGGTTATTGTACAAACTGGGGACTTGGATATAGTTTTTTTAGTGCAATAACATACTTGGATATAGATTGTTGTGTAGTTTGTGTGGTTTGTTAGTTAATTAGTTTACTACTTCTTAAAGTTATTGCATGTGTAGTAGAGCCTTGGGTTGATCACTGTGTTTCAAGTTGTTCTTTCCATTCTGCTGAACTGCTATTGTTTTATTCTGTTGTTTCCTTCCTATTTCTGCAGTTTACATTTTCCAGACAGTGAAATATATATAAAAATTCCATTTAAAAAAAACTGTCAACGTCCTTAAAAATAAAAAGGGACGTGGTAAAGGTGGGGGCAACACTTAAGACGTCCCCAGTTTGTATTGGGGACGTCTAAAGTTCCATTTAAATGTCCCCACTCCAATCAGGGGACGTTTAAAGTTATGCCTTTAGACGTCCCCAATATGGACTGGGGATGTCTAAGGTCACTTTAGACGTCCCAAGTGTGGACTAGGGACGTCTAACGTGCATCTCAGACATTAGACGTCCCCATTCCACACTAGGGACATCTAAAGTCCGCCTTTTTGATGTTCCCTATTTTACGGACGTTATTGACATTTTTTCCACGATCCTCAGATAGATGTCTCTCTATTTTCAGACGTTAAAAGGCCAAAAAAGGGACGTTAAAACCATTTTTTCTAGTACCATAATCTTCCTCCAGGCATAGCTATTGACTGGGTCATTGCTTCTAGTATAGCTCAATCTAACCTGGCTTCTATAAGCGGTTAATGCACTAATGAAACAAGCAGTGGCTGATTAATTTTGGTTATTCAATAATCATATATGCAAATATTTACACATATACCCATGCACTTATTGATCATAATCATCATCTCAGGACGATTCTCTGGATAACCAGCGGCTACAGGATCCAAATAGAAAACGTAGCGGACTTCAGTTGCCATTGCATGGATAACAATTAATATCCAATGTGCCCCAAAATATTTTGAAATTTTTACTTCGATAATCATGTTATGGTAAAAGTAAAAGAATAATAAACATACATTAAAATACTATCGCAAATAACTTACCTTGGATTATATGGCACAATAAAGAGCTTATTAGGGGTTGCCCTATGCATGAAGTAGTCTTTAAGATCGTTAGATTATATTTCCAAATCTAATCTCCCCCTATGCAGGCCAAAGAGGTATGGGCTGACAAATATGAATCTATGCACCCTATTTGTGCCTAGTAATAGATTGTGATACAAGTGCCTTTATTGAATACAAACATCGTCATTAAAACCAAAAAATTGAATGATGAATAATAATAATAACAGTGATAGACAATGATGATAAAGTATTAATCCATAAGTTGATGGCCGTTGCTCTAAGCCATCCACGACTAAGCACTTCGTTCAACATACTACCATCGACATGATCAGTTATATCTATATTATAGATGTCAATATCAAATGTATTGTCTGACCTCCTTGACGGATAAAATCTAGTGTCATTGATGCCAATTGTTGGCAATATGGGCCCATTCGTCTGTTGCTTCGGTTGCTGGTTGAGGGTTATGACTTCGGTTAGGTGGTTGAACACTTTAAGTTCTTCCCATGCCCTTCAATTTTTTTTCCTATAGGACAACAAAACCTATGCTATAACATGAATATAATATTCAACAACTTCAGGATATAATAATATACATATATATTTGAAACTATCATGCATTAATTTCTAATAAAGCAACATCTTGTTGTAATAATGTATGATGTATGTAATTTTGTTTGGTGAGGGAAAAGTATTGTTTTTATTTATCTTTTTAAATGTAATGATATATTATACATTTTGTTTGGTGTCACTCCTATCTACAACTCTCCATGGCACTAAATGTCTCTTTTCATTTTATATATATATATATATATCGATGTGTGTGGCTTTTCATTTATGAGTGATTCTACATAGTTTCATCAATAACACAGCCTCATGTTGTGCCTTAGAATTTCTACACCTTTTGTGTTCGTATATAATAAGAAATCTATCATGACTATATATTTGATTTATTCTTTTTAAAAACGCACACTTGAATATTAATTTGAGTCTTGAATGTATCCAAAGACCCCATCCAGGTAAGTATCTTTTTAAATATAATGATTTAGGATTAATGACTTGAAGGATTTTGGGCATACCTAGAATCCATTGACTCGCTGAATACCCACACGAGATTGGATCACCGATATGGACTCCGATCACATGCATACAGCAGATTTACCATTGGAAGGGAAGAGGAATAGAGAGAGAAGTTTTTGTGGAAGTTTTCTATGTACTCCAACTTATACCCACAAACCCATATCATTCCTTATAACATGTATGGGTAATTACTTTTATTTGAAATTTGAACCATAAAGATTAAACTTCATATTTGGACCCATATTTCTTGATATTTACATAATAGCCCTCATTTGTATTGGGCTTGGGCCCTAATCCACCAAGGGTGGATTGGGCATATTCCAACATCTCCCACTCATACTTGGTGGATTACGTGTTATAGGTCATATCTCTTTCTCTTCCATCCTTCTGTCATACTAGGTGTAACCCCCTCTGTAATTATATCCAAAATACATGATTAAAATAGATTAGAGACCGTCGGATAAACAAAACTCATTTAATATCCCATCTTTACGATAGGGTTTTCACAAATAGCTTTTGAAATCTAATACACCTGGTCTCATATTCACATTTCGAATAAAATTACTTCGCGAAAATAAATCACATTTATATAAATTTCAAAGTGCACAATATGATTCCTAGCAACCCCGGGTTTCAATCATTAACTAAAGGGTATATATAAGGCACATTCGCCCATATACAGTTCCAATATGGGAATTACACAATATCCTTTCGAAATACAAATCCAAATACTCATACAACTATACACATCCAAATATATACAGTTATCCTAACCTTAACTAACTACCAAAATTACAACCTGAGGAAGTCCTCACCACCCTTGATTGCTTGTTCCATTCTCAATCCACCTACCTTGTTTAAAATGTTGGTAGGAGAGGGTAAGATTCAAGAGAATCTCAATAGGAAAAAAATACCAATATGCATGTATGATAAATGTATAATGCATGACATGCTTGCATTACATAACTCATGCTCACATAATGACATATTTGCAAGCTCAATGTTTCAAACAACATACTTATGGCCATAGCATAAACAGAAACATAGCTTTAAACATTCACATATATTACACATAATCATGCAGCATAATAACACGCATCAACACCTCAACACAAATATCAAATACATGTAGGAGAGGTAAGTTTCCTACCCTTGTTCTTTCCACCTGAGCTCCATGATCGGCCACGCACGATCAGAGCAACATCAAACCCTATAACCAAAGCAAGGACATAGGGTTATTCTAGGATTATTCTCTATTCCAAATCTTTCAACTTCCAAACACTTAGAGTTGATTATCATTCATAACCTTTAGGTGGCTACTCAAAGCCTAAACACATGCCTAAAGGGTTGGTAGAAACTTGGCCAAAGACCATCTTTAGAAACATCAAAATCCCATTTTTTGCTGCAGCACTCGAGTGATGAGATAACTTGTACTTGGGCATGAAAGCTCACTCGTGTGATTGCTTAATCAAAAGCACAGCCAAAGATAGAAAATGATCACTGTACTTGAGCATCAAGATCAATACTCGAGTGATAGCCCCACACTCACTCGAGTCCCAACAAGTGAGGCACAAGAAGTGCTCATCCCAGAGCATAGAAAACCTAGAGTCAGAAGTGTACTCGAGCACTAGCTCTGGCACTCGAGTGACAACACAAAACTTGCGAGTGCCAACACACACTCTTGAAAAAAGGACTGTGAGTGCTAATCCAAGAAGCGTCCTTAGTGCAAAATACCTATGCACTCTAGTGAGACACCCCACACTCGAGTGATAACCCACTTCACTCGTAGGTGAGGACTTGCACTCTTGCTTTTTGGCACTGAAAAGCAACCAAAAACTAAAGGGAAAAGAAAGAATATGATGCCATGCTCAAGTGACACCCCTGTTCACTCGAGTGAGGCTCTATCAGAAGCCAAAACACAGCAGATGACAAAATTTTCCCTAACTTTCAATAAATGTTTCCAATAATCCCAAAACTGTAATCCAAGAGTATTCCCACACAATTTTACACATGGAACCCATTAGAAACCTCAAAATACTCAAACTCACATAACAATGACATTTTCTATATTGGTCACACTTATTACACACATTACCTAATTACACTATTTTTGATTCCAATGTTCTAAATCAATCCCAATGGCATCAAAACATAATATGACACCATTTTTACCACAATAAACTATCATTCCACAATTATACCAAATCAGGGAAAATTCCATAATTCACAAAACTCAACTAAAAGTTACAAAACTTAGATCAAAAGGCATTAAATACTCACCTTTTCCTCTTTCCCAAACTTGCTCCTTGATTCTTCATCTTTCCAATTTCCTTCAAGCTCTCAAACACCTTCTTTCACAAATCTAAAACCATAGAGAAGAAGCTCTCTTCACTATAAACAACATTAAAGAAGATGATTTGAGCACAAGAGGACCTTAAACCAACAAAAAACTCACCTTTCCATTTCTCTTTCCTCCCTTAAGCTCAACATCTATAGAGGCAAGAAGAGAGAGAAATATGATAGAGAAGCAGATTTTTAGGCTCCCAAATGGCCCTTAGCCAATTCACAAAGAGAGGAGAGAGGAATGAGTGTTGGAATCTTTGACCCAATCCAAGGGCTCATGTGGTGACACTTGTCACAATCTTATCACATCTCTCATTAGCTCACATAAGCCCACACACATGAGATTCCACCCCTTGATCTCTTGTACAAATCAATCCTAACCATTGATCTTGAAGTTACCAATGAGTTTCCTCTTCGGTAACAGACTAATTGGTCAGTAACTTTACCATTTTACCCTTGATTATGGCAATTCCTCTTGAATCACCACCAAACACATTTTATATCACATTTCCTCATGCCAATTGCCCTACCCTTTCCTTATGATGCATTTTAAGCTTTGTCAAACAATTAAACTTAAATACAGGGCTTGGGCACTAGCTACAACATATTCAAATCACAATATATATCGTATTCTCCAAAATTTACCATTTTACTTTCTTTAATACCCCAAAGATAGAAGAATCATTAGGGGATAAATTTGGGCTCCTGCTAAATCGGGCCTTAGCAGTCTACTTATTTTAGGCTTATTCTCTAGCCTCAAATCTCTAAATTTAGGGTATTACACTAGGTTCTCTACCGTAACCGTGTGGGCATGATGTCTCCGTTTGGGTATCTTGTATTAGGAATCCCTTTCTCAGAGACCAGCACAAAACAACCCTATAGTGTAGCTTGATGATATTAATATAATGCCTCTGATGTGCTAGATTTTAACCTATATACACTTTCTTCATGGCCAATCTAATCTCTTTTGAGTCAAGATAAAAATCAGATTTCCTTTTTCATATGCATAGTGTCTACACTTATGAAATTACCCAAGTAACATCATAAAGGACTGGGCTTAGGCACAAGCATAAATGTGTATATTCTAGGTAATCTTCCTTTTGCCCTATATATCATTTCAATATGAATCAACCACTTTTCTACCATAATGCCTTTAGATTGTATCGATCATGATCATAGGAAAAATATTAAAGTAGCAGACATTGAAACATATCTCCATGATATTGTTAAAGTCAGATGACATCTTAAAAGGATTAACCTTACTGAGACTCACACAATAATAAAGTAGGGATTTATTTAATTGCTTCCCATTTGTGGTTCTTTTGTACATACGATATGGTGTTACTCTTATACTTTAAGAGCGTATGTCGTTTTGATCTCACTGTTAACACCGCATAGACTTAAGTTAGATACACATAGTATTTAGACCAAAATTCTTCATTTTACATGATGTCAATTTGAAGAATTTTTTGTATGGCCACATGTATCATAGACATGGGCTTACATGATTTGATTCACATTTATGATCATGGATCTCATCCCGAATGACTATACTACTAAGTCAAGGTGACATTTAGTTTGTGTTTCTTCTGTACCACATCATCTCTCTCGTTGCTTTAATGGTGAACACATATGTCTCATCTATACATACTTCTATTGAGTGTTAAAGGTGGTTGCTCATGTGTGAAAGCCGACCTCATCAACCTGTATGACATATTAGACATTGTATACTTTCACATACACATATAAAACCATAATAAAGTATCTACACTTCACGTCCTATGCATGCTAAAGGACTCATCATGCTCTTCTTGTATTTCCTTGGCCATATGCTTATTTAGGGGACTCTGCATCGGAATTTGTTGTTCAACAACAACTTTATGTGCTATAGTATTTCTAACATGAATCACATCTTGTGTTTAGTCTTGATATGATACTTAGGGTCATTTACTCAAGTAATGGCTGTAGTGTTTTCACAATACATTAACACTAGATTTGAATTCTCACTTTCAAATCATAGATGTTTTTTAAAACATCATCAAACATATAGCTACATGTGCTTCCATAGTGCATTAAAATGCGCATTAATTATTATGGGCCCTAAAAATATCTCAAGACCTTTTGTGGAGACATTCCATGTCTCTCACAATGTTTAGACTAGTACCAACATACATGTCCTACCACAAAACAAATATCAAACATTGTACACATCACTACGTACATTAGACTACCAACAACGTTTGCATGTAAACCTTTTTCCATTTTCCATGTTGATTTAGTTCAGGGACAAAATCAAGACTAAAAAATAATTACTGAAGCCACTAGGGTAACCATGGGTTTACATTCACTTATATAGAAATTGCTTAAGGATCTCCTAATATAGTTATCTTGTTACAGAGAGGATTCTCCTTAAACTATCTTATTAGATCTCAAGTCCAAGAATATGTATTGCTTCACATATGTGTTTCTTTTCAAAATTTCTGAGTACCATTCTTTAACATGCACTATTAGATCCAAATTATTTTTGGTTAATAGTATATCATCCATTTAAAAGGATAATATCAAAAATTACTTGACAATGATTCTCTTCGACCATTTGAAAACTACATTAGGTTATCTCTCTTACGAAACATTATGTATCACTATTTGGATGATTGCTTCAATCCATAAAATGATTTCTACAAATAACATAGGAGGTTATCCCTTTATGAAACCTCAAACACCACTTCTAGTGAAATATAATTATCATTACAAATAGATTTTGTCATCCATATCACCACTTAAAGGTATAGGTTTTACATGCTCTTGATGTGTATCTAAATTTAAATAGTTAAATGTTGCCAGAATAAGTCTGATTAAAATACACAACCAGGTAAGATGAGAGCTATCTAGTTATACTTACTCCTATTGTAATCAAATGAGTCTTGTATTTGCTAATTGATTTATCCACTCTTACTCTCTAGTCTTTAAAGTTAACTGGTTCCAAATAACCTCTTATCTTGGATTAGATCAACTAATTCTCAAACATGATTCTTTCTTAATGAGTCATCACTTCCATTACTTACTTCTATTTTGCCTTAGCAGGAATTTTGGATAGAACATGACTCTATCTTCTAGAGCAGCAATGAACTCCTTTCTCAATTACTCCTTTTTATTGGAGCTTCCTACTTCTCTTGTTTACGCCTCTTTATTGACCTTTTTAAGCTCCCACTTACAAGGACGATTAAGAATCACTAAATGGTTCTGTATTACCTTGCCTATGTGTCTCATAAAGAGACACATAGTCATCAGTTTCTCCCTTGTTTGGAAATTGATACATAATAAATATGGTACCTTTTAATTTTTTTCAGTCATAATTCTATCTTTTCACTTATGAAAAATGAAGACGTCACTCTAATGAGCTCTCACTTACAATCACTATGGGAATATGCAATAGAAAATGAAGACGTCACTTTGATGAGTTCCCACATACAATCACAATGGGAAATACACAATAAAATGTGAAGATGCCACTCTAATGAGCTCCCACTTACAATCACAATAGGAATATGCAACTGACCCTTATGGTTGGCACTCTTATGGTCTGTGGAATGTCAAATCCAATTCGTACTTTGACCATAATTTATAGAGTGCAGAAGTGACCACTTTAAAGGGCACATGGTTAAGTTCAATACCACACACACTTGATAAAAACAGATATATGTACTAATCTACCAAAAGTAGACCTCGAAACTTGATGAAAACAAATATGTGTACTAATCCATAAAAAGTGGACCTCAATACTCTTCTACTCATATTTGATGGGTTAGCTTGAACCATCACCTATTAACTATGTCTTATAATGATTCATTACGCCTTTCAATAACACTATATGGTGGTGGAGAGTATCGAATATTTAACTATCTAACTGTCTTTCTTCTATCATAAAGCTCATTTGATCATTCACAACCTTGATTAGTTCATACATATGATTTCAAAGCTCCTGTTTAATTGATTCAATTGATCTTGCAACTTACCCATTCATAGTCCAAAATTCTTAAACTTCAGACTTATACGAAATCAAACAAGTATGATCATATCATTAATAATCATCAACAAGAGTTATAAAAATGTTAAGCTCTGCACCTTGCCCTCATACACTATACCAAATTTTTCATAGTGGAATCATTGCAATGGAAATATGGTCATTTTCCCATTACTATAAATCTTTTCATGTTGCTTTACTTGCTAGACTATCACAAGGACATCTCCATATTGGAAACTAAATTTAGCAATCCTCATTATGCTAATTTTGGTAGTAATTGCTATGTCCTTATCTAGCATGACACGTAATCAAGTCAATACTTAATTATAAAGAGAGTCACCAACAATGCCCAACTCAAAGAAATCTCATGAAAGGAAAACTGAATCAGAACTATATAGGTGTCACAAAAACATGAAAGTTTAAATCAGTTGAACCCATAATCTAGTTGGCATGAGATAACAACTTAATCTCATTTGAACCAATGCATGAAACACATCATAGAGAATTAAGGTCATTCCATTACATAAAGTGGACTTGTAGGCTCTTATGCCTTTCACCTTAATCCTCATGTCGCCACCAATGCTAAGCTTCTTGCTTCGATTTGACAATAGAGAACATTCTATAAAGAATTTCAATCCCTATCATCATGATTTATGGAGTTTATATCCTTTTGCGTTCCCTTGGTTTTTTAGAATAGTTTTTCATAAAATGATGTTTCTTTAGTAGGAAAAGCATTTAACCTCACTTAGGTTAGCCTTCTGTTGGGAGAATTTCTTACCCTTCTTTGAACTCAGGATCGTCCTTTGATCTCTTTTCTGAATCTCTTACCTTTCCCTAATGTTGGGTTTAGAGTGTGGAAGACTTGGCCTCCCTATAGGGTAAGCTTGTCCAGAGGACTTGTAAACCTCTAGACATTCATTTTCAAGCCCCAAGTACTTCAATACATCATTGAGAGTAATAATGTTTTTACCATAGGTCATGCTTACTTTCATGAGCTCCCACCTGGAAGGAAGCATCTTGATGAACAATCTGCACTTATTGTTTGTCAGACAACATGTGTTCAACTTCTTTTAGTTTCCTTGTCATGTTAGTTATCTATGTAGATATTATCTCTTAAGAGATGATTGAAGTACCTCAAAAGATTATCTTTTAATGTAATTCACATAGCCTTGGTATTGGATTTCTTTCACATTTGCATATGCATTTATCAAGTATAGCATACGCGAGGCTATTAATGTTATGAAGTTTCCTTGTTCATGGCTATGTTGGTCTCATAACCTCTTATTTGCCAAGCAAATTCTGAGCTTTAATGCCATTATGAACTAAGTCAATAGCTTTACAGCATGTTTTATTTATATGAGACTTTTCAATACCAGATATCATAATTGTCCTCATTTAGATTATGAATTAACATTCTTGTTCTTGGTAGCCTTCATTGGCTTTTTCACTTAAATCATCTAATCATAGGGTTATTCACAATTGATTTGAACAAAAAATGTCCTTTTATAGCACATTGAAGCATACAATATCATGTACTAGTATTATTCTTGACTAGAAAGGTAACAACACCATTGGGTCTATGATTAAGAGAATATATTTGTACCTCCCATCGCACAGATTCCAATAATGCCACTATTATCTATCAAGAATTTCATACAAGTATTTCACATAATATGCTCAATTATGATTATCAGAATGCTCAATTTCTAAAAGCTCCCACTTAGATAGAGTAGATTGCTAGCTTCCACTTAGATAAAGCATATGAAATTAGCTCCCACTTAAATGGAACATATGATTCTCTTAAAAAGTGTTTGACATTTACTTCTTCATGTCTCTTGGAGCATTATTATGTTCATAATGTCTTATTATTAGAGAATTTGGGACAATTCAATAGTTTTCTTTGGTTTCATATTAATCTCATTTCTTCAATCTTAATCGTCAGCCAAACAAATCTTTAAGGGGAGAATTTTATTTATTTCTTAAACCCAATTTGATAAGGTTGACAATAACCATTGTTTTCTAAGGCTAGAAGAATTTTATGTCCCACATTGTTTTATTCATTTTCAGAGTTTCTCTATGTTCTTGAAGAGATATTTCAAATGTCTTATGTAATTAGTATTTGTTTCATCTCATAAACATTATGTATTTACTCTTAAGTCTTTTATGGTTTCTAATGTTAGTGGTTGGACTGGGTTTAAGGCTCACCATAAAGTGGGCTCTTTCTTTTGAGGTGCATCACTTTCCTGAATCTCACCATGATCCGGAGTTTGTATGTTGAAATTTCTCCATTTGAGTTTTCTTTACACTTTGATTTGATACTATCTCTTTAGTATCTAATCCCTCACTTTTACCTCTATAAGGTTCTTCGGATTTGAATCTAGACTTTTACTTCTTAAGATTTAAGAGATTCAGGTTTTTAGTTTATCTTTCGAATTTCTTCCCAGTTACACCTTTTATTAAATTTCAGGTTCTTATGAACCTTCACTTGAATCATTTTCCTGTCGACCCTCTTTACGATCTTCTCCTTCTAGGCTATGTTTCAGGGCTAAAATTTAAATGAGAAAATCCCTCTTTCATCTATAACTCAGACACTCATATTACTCTCTAAGTAATTTTGGCTTGTATCATTGTTTAGAGGTGGTAACAAATGATTTTCTCCTTTTATAACCCACTACAAAGTGGTTTATATTCAGGAAAGTGTTTTTCAATATAATCATTATCCAAAAAATAATAAAATCTTTGGGTTCAGTGCTTTTGGAACTCTCCAAGTTCATATTTGTCTCAAATAAAATTAATATGACTTATTGAAAATATTTTAGGATTTTCAAATTCATAAAACATCATTAAAAATAGCACTAAATGCTTCTAAAACATATCCAAATATACACAAAAAAATTTCAAATACATACCAAAATAAAGATCTTGAATTTAGGGATTTTTAAAAACAAACATCGTCTCAATCAGAGCTAAAATGAAACTTCACACACTTGTAGAATAAAGAGGGATGAAATATTCTGGAAAAATTGAAAAATCCAGAAGAAAGCCACTCTCATCACTGCACCCACCACTGCGAAGCTCTCAAAATGTCACACGAGTGGGGAATACAATGTACATGCACCAGAAGCTTTCATATAGAGTCTACCGCATGGCCATGGGATCTCTCACCAACTTATATGAGCCATATGGCACTGTTTAGTTTTATTTTATGTTGTTTATAAATCGACTTAAACTATTATAAGTTCTTTTTAAGTTTTTAAGGTTGTTTGTAGATCGGGTCAAACCATTATACTTGACACACCCAGTCTAGATCCACCTCTCATTTTTTTTGTAAGGTGTCAAAATGATGTCGTTTTAGGGCTGGAGGTTGTCTTCAACCTCTAGCAGGGTCACGCCCGATCCGATTACAGTGTGGGTTGGGTTCGTCAAACCTAGCACCTTCTATCCTCCATAACATCACCATCTGACGTTCATTTTGAGTGTTCTTGGTGTAGTTTTCTTCATGTTTTGATGCTCTATACAATGGGACTATTTTCGAAGCATAAAACTCAGGTTTTCACAGCAAATTTGAAACGACAAATTTTCTAGTAAACATGAAGTTTTTAGCAGTATTGCTATGTCATTTTGGGCTTGTTTTCTTTGTTTTCACATTCTATACAAGTTAATGATAATTTTTTTCGCCTAAAAGTAGGTTTTTCTCATAACCCACTTGTGATAAATTATAATCGTCGCCTACAATTCTCAAGGGGAATGTTCTTCATAGTTTCCTCTTTGATTTTGGATTTAACATTTCCATTCACAATCCATACATTTATATGATAAGGAACACAGAAGAACAAAAGAAAAAACACAGCAACATATATTATTCGAGATAAATATCCTGTTTTATACTAATTATATCCAAGCAGGACAATATATAAAAACAAAGTAGAAAAATATATAGCCTTAAGATAGATGTGCTATGATACCATTAAAGGATTTCAGGCATACCTAGAATCCGTTGACTCACTGAGTACTCACAACAGATCGGAGCACCGATATGGACTCCGATTACATTCATATGATAGATTCACCATTGGAAGAGAAGAGGAATAGAGAGAGAAGTTTTTGTGGAAGTTTTCTGTAATATTCTGAATTTTGGGATTAGAGGCTTGAGAATAAAGATGAATTAAGTGGACTGTTAAGCCCCAGTTTAGAAAAAATCCCAGGAATGAGGATTTGTTGCCAGAGAAAATTTTCTGTGTGGCAGCAATATTGTTATATGGTTTTGGATGAACAAATGATGAAATTTTATAGGTAGAAAGTAGACATCCTAAACTTCAATTGACAGGTAATGGGTAACTTTTGGAGTTATAAGTAAAAAGCTATGAATTTTTGAAGTTAGCCTAGGAAAATTGTTTATTTTCTGGACCAGCATCCAAAAACATAAATTTTGGGACTTTTGTGCTTCTATTTGGATAAAGGCTATATTTTTTTCTTGCACTTACACTCAATAAGGGTTCTATAGCCTTCAGGATCACTGCAATATGATATCTACAAATTGAGTTATCATTTTTCAATGTTTGGTCAGAAAATCTACCAAAATTTCCAATTAATCCAGAAATGAAGGAAAATGTGATGAAAAGTCTGAAATTCATGGGATAAATAGAGAAGAGATAATTGGGCTAATTGAAAGAGGGCCTAGGCGTATATTTATGTAACCAAGAGAGAAGAGGAAGTAGTTGAATTACAAGTGGGCTTATGACAACAATTACATAGAGATAATTCATGACACAAAAGTCAACATTTTTTAAAATTGGTAATTAAATAATTAAGAGATAAATGGGATATTTTAAAAAAGCATTTCCCATCATCTGTTCCCTTTAGAAACCATCAGCCCTTGCTCAAACAAGAGAGAGAGTGAGCTTTGGTGATTTTAGAGAGAAGGTGGAGGAAATTGCCAAGGTAGTCTTGCTAATCTTGGTCTTTGGTTTCTAAGTTGTCTAAACCTTCCTCTAAGCTTCATTTCTACATGAATCAAGGTGTTTTTGAAGAAAATGGTAGGGTTTATGGAGGCTTAAATTTCAACTAAGTAAGATAAAGCAAGAGAAGCCAAAGGTAACTCCATAAACTTCAATCTTTGGTTGCTCTGGATGTTGTTGCTGGTTTAATAAGTGATTTTATGGTTGATTCACTGCAGATTTTAAATTTAGGAAATGATGAACCCTAACCATTATGCAGCATAAATTTGGTCTAAATCATGTTGGAAATGTTATTAAATAGTTAATCAAGTGATTAGGAGTAGAAAGGAGCAAGTATGTAGAGTTAGAATTCAAAAACCTTGATTTGTCCTGGAGTTTTCTAAGTTTTAGCCAGAGCTAGATGGAGGGTTTAAAGTTAAATTTTTTATATTCTGATTATTTCATTATGATCAAGAGGGAAAATTAGGTAGGGTTACTGTGGATCACTTTTCCATAAAAGCCTTAGAAAGTGAAATGACCAAAACGCTCTCGAAACCCTAAATTAGGGGCTACCAAGGGCATTCTTGTCTTTTGGTAGTGAAATTGAGAATTCAGAGGCTGGAAATAGATTCTTTGGTTAAAAATATGTCAGTATAGCCCAGGTCAAAATTTTGGAAAAAGTATAGTCGGACCAGGTACGGTGGGCCAGGACTGGGCCCCTAAGGGAGTTTTGGTAATTTTTCATTTTAAACTAATATAACCAATAAAAACACTTTGGAAGTGTGTAAAGTAGTACATGAAGGAGTTTGAACCTAATTTTTGTACATTTAGAAGGTTAGAAGTCGATTGGTAGCTCGAGCTGTGACATAAAGTTTGAGGAAAGGTTTCATGAGTCGAAAAGGGTTTAAGGCATTAACTTTATCTTTCATATACTATGTGATATGTTGTATGCTGTTGCATTTTGTTATATGGACACACACGTTGTAGTATGAATTTTCACTTTACATTATATGGTGCATTGCATATTGAATTTTCTCATTTTATATGATTGATTATATGTTACTACTGAGATTCGTTTGAATCTCACCCTTTTTCAAAATTAAAATATTTCAGTAGAAAGTAGTGGTTTGAAAGGCAAAGATGTGAATACTAGCAAAAAATAAGTTTGGTTTATTTCAAGTGTTAAAGTTGGTTATCTGCAGGCTTTATGTTATTTTAAGGTCTGTAAATATTATGTGCAAGCCCCTATGGGGAATTCTGGTAATGTAATCATGCACTATATATCAGTATAATTACGCTATTCCTCTGTTACTTATCGAACTGCACTCCAATACTCTAATTAATATCAATAGTTAGTGGTATCTGAGGCAGGGTCTTAAATTTTGGTATCAGAGCCCAAACAATTCTGGCAACAGGATAGTATACAGATATGTTACTAATTATACAGTGATAGGAAATATGCATGAATAGGGGTACTAAAGGAGTGAAACACCTTGGTTTGTGAACTAGCCCTGAGAGATCAGCGAATATCCAAAGGGCAGTTAGTGGTGCAATATTGAACTGAGGATGGTCTAAGGAAATTGCGGAACTTGAGGAAGCGGGTACAGCTAAGCCAGTATGCAAATCATACACAATATTTAGTCAGCCAAAGGTAGCTGGCATGATGTTTGAGACGACAAGAGTGGTCTCAGGGTACCGGTGGTCAAGAGCAGATAGAGCTGGTATCTGTGTTTTGGCATAGGCACATAAAAGTTAAGTTTGCTCAACCGAGAGAAATCGTAGGATTGGTGACCCCATGGGAAGTTATGTTAGCAAGGTCATGGAGATTTGAGGAATATTAATTGTCTTAAGGTTTCTCCATAGCTAATAATCATTTGAGTTAGATGATTTAAAGAGTGCTTAGACACATTGAGATAATGATGATGTAAGTATTGATTTTAAATCAGGACATTTCTGTCGTGATGAATATTGCCCAAAAAGGTCCATTTGATGGGGTTATGGGAATTGGAGGCATAGTAAATGTTTTGAGGTTTCTCCATACTAAGTGATGATCTTTAGTGATACCGTGGTGTCAAAGGTGTAACTCCCCATAATTATGATTCAAAGAGGCATAATTAAAATAGATTAGAGACCACGGATAATTAAAATTCATTTCCAATCCCTTTCCTTACGATAGGATTTTCACAAATTCTTTCAACATTTTCCCTTATCTTAGTCTCAGATTCAAGTCTCAAATATAATTACCCTGTGCAGTTAAATCACATTCTTACCTATCAGAGTATGCAACAAAAATCCTGGCAACCCCTAGGTTTATATATATATATACTAAGGGTTTACAATTTCCCACTTAGGGGATTACACAACCGTATCCAAAATAATATAAACAGAATGTACAGTGATCCCCGATCCAAAATAGATAACCAACAACCTAAACAAAAATCTCCCTAAGGAGCCCTATCTGCCCTTGGTCACCTCCTTCCCCTTAGAGCCGCTTGCCCTATCTGAAGGTTAGTCAAAGGAAAGAATAAGATTCAAAAGAATCCCAGTAGTAACAAATCATTCATACCACACATGATCATACAGCATGCAAGTAAATCACTAAGCAGCAGAAGCAATACACATCACACCCCACCCTTATCCCCTTTCACCGCCAGGAAGGCACACAGTCCTTACCCGAACCATTGTTAGCGATTCAGAGACTATTGGTGTGGTGGTGCATACACATAGCCTTACGACTCACATAGCCTTTCAACTTCAAAAATTGCCTTTCAGCTTTCACAAATAGCCTTTCGGTCCACAAATAGCCTTTCGGCTTTCACATATTCATAGGCTTTACAACATTCAAAATCATCACAAACCAATGGTATAACACACATACAATGCATCACATATAGTATAAGAGAAAAAGTCACTACCTTGCTCTTCCTTGATGTGCTCCGGCACAGTTTGTTCTCGAGCAGGGCAAATATCAAAGCCTATAAACCAAATCAAAGATGATAGGTTATTGTCCATTCCAAATTATTATCTTCATAACACTTAAGGTTGGTTAACATCTGAACTCTTTAAGTGGCTACTAGAATCCTAGACATATGCCTAAAGGGTTCAGAACACCACCCCGAAGATCCCTTTTTCAAAAGAGAAAAGACTGATTTTTAGCTCTTGCACTCGAGTGATAGATGATGTACTTGGGTGATGAGGTGGTTTGCACTTGAGTAAGGTTGGCTCACTCATGCGAGTGCTTGGTCGAGAGCAACTACTGAGACAAAAAATGATCACAGCACTTAAGTTCTGACCCCGACACTCAAGTGATGCCCTCATGCTCACCCAAGTCTAATCAAGTGAGGCACAGGAAGTGACTACCTGAGAGCAACCAAAATCCTAGAATGAGAAGTACACTCGAGCACTAGCTCTAGTACTAGAGTGATGACTCAGCACTTGCAGGTGCTAGCACACACTCGTGAAAAATGGCCTGCGAGTGACAACCCGAGACGCTTCCTCATAATACAAAATGCTCTTTTACTCGAGTGAGACAAGGTTCACTGGAGTGATGACTCATATCACTCGCAAGTGAAAACATGCACTCTTGCATTTTGGCATAGAAGTGTAACCAAACACTGAAGGAAAAAGAGAGGACAGGATGCTGTACTCGAGTGACACCCCTATGCACTCGAGTGAGGCTCATCAAAAGCCAAAACGCAGCAACTGACAGAATTTTTCAAACTTTCTACCAAAGTGTCTAATAGCTCCCACAATCCACAAACTATCTTTCCCCACACACTTTTTCATAAGGAACCCATTGGAGACCTTAAAACAACTAAATTCTCATTCTAACCACAAGTTTTTGGATTTGGTCATCACATTCCTATACATTAACTAATGACAACACTTTTTCTTCCAAAATTCCAAACTAACTTCAATAACACAAAAACATAATAACACACCAAATCCAACCCAATACACTATCCAAATTGTCCATTTCCAAGTGACACCAAACCAAGGCAAAATCATAAATTTACGAAACTTAATCAATTCTCACAATGAATATGTTAAAAGAGAGCTCTTTCTTACCTCTTCCTTTTCCTAAGGTTGGTTTCTTGATTTTTCAACTTTCAAATTTCTTTAAGCACTTAAACACCACTTTTCAAAAATCTACAACCATAGCAATGGAGCTCTCATCACCATGATTAATATTAATGAAGAGGTTTAGAGCATTTGAGATCAAGCACAGAGTCAAAACATTACCTTTTACTTTCTCTTTCCTTCCTTCCTTGGCCAAAAATGGAGAGTAGAGAGAGAAGATGAGATGATAATGAAGATGATCAATTTTTCCCTTTTCCCCATGCTCCTAGCCGACTTTACAAGTGAGAAGGAAGAGAAAATGAGTTTGAAATGTTGACTTAATCTATAGTTCACAATTGGACACTTGTCAAAATCTTTTTCTCCCAACTCTTTATTTGCACATGCACATATGGAATAACTCTATCATAATTTCTTAAGCAACTACACATTTACCATAGCTTCAACCAAATTAGTAAACCCCTTCTTCAGAAGCTGACTAATTAGTCGACAAGTTTTCCATTTTGCCTCTAATTATGGCAATTCTTACCGAATCACCACCAAGCACATCTATGACATTCATATCACCATTCATGCACCCTCCCCTACCATTAGGATTCATTTTAAGCTTTGCCACATATTTAAGCTTAAATACATGGTTTAAGGCACTGTTCAGAACACATTCGAATCAAAATTCGCACCATATTTTTCAAAAGGATTTATTAACAATAATTACATCCACTTTTGAAGTCATTAGCCCTTAATCCCAAATTGGGGCTTTACAAAAGGGATATAGATATGATATACGGTGCTACAAGATAAGGGGTGATCATATCGTATATTGATACTAGAGGATCAAATATGATGATACTGAAGGTTAATGATAGGCCTGAATCTGATCTAAGCTGAAATAGTGCTTAGGTCAAAATGTGAATTGGTTGCACTATGGTATTATTCCATTATGGAAGTTTAAACCTTGTGAACCTTGAGCATAGTGTTGAACCTTCAGTAATTTTTTGAGAATATTACCTAAATCTTATGAAGGTTAAAATAGACGCTACTGATCTTGATTCTTAGTGAACCTATTGGGTATAATTGAGGAAAATGCTTTCCAATCTTTGTGATGTTAAGGTTTTAGATTTCATGATGAACCTAACAATTAGGTTAGAGAACCTACGTTATAAATCCTACATGTGTGGTAGTGGACCTGTATGTCTAGAGGCCCTAAGACCTAGTAAACTGGTGTATCCTTAGGCTGGAGAATTTATTCAAAATTATGTTAGGCTAGGGATGATATGTAGAATTGAGGAACAAGATTCTTACAGACACGAATCCTTGTCAAAAGGGATGTTGAAAATTTGCTAGCTGTTAAGTCTAGCATAGGGAAAGAATATGATCATAAAATTTTCCCTTAAAGGATTGATTGAGGTAATAGCTCTCTGATGAAATGTGAGATAGAATTGACCTGCCTGCTAATCCACTAACTTGAGGCTATATTAGAAGTCGATTGATGGATAGAAAATAATGTGTGAAGGGTTACCAAGTAAACTGTAACCCAGGAATCAACTGTTACATTTTGATTCTGTAAGAATATAAAATGACCCTATATGGGATGGCTGAATTAAAGAAAGCAAGTTGTAGAACTGCTAGAGAAGAGAGACTTTATGAGATCTGGGTTGCCATTATAATGGTACTTCTATATAGAAACAACCAACCGGAAAGAACTACCTATGGAGGATTCTGATCGGAGAGGGATACCTACGGAGGATTCTGATTGGAGAGGGCTACCTACGGAGACATCTGATTGGAGAGGACTACTTATGAAGAGTTTTGACCAAAGGGGCTGACCAGTCAAGTGACTGAGTGAAGCACCGATTACATAACCACAACATGGAGCCACCGTGACGATGAACCCTAGAGTGCAGCCGTCGTGATGATGAATCATAAAGTAAAGCTACAGGAACATTGACTCTCAATGATGGTACATTATAGTGAATCCTACATTGAATGGGTTTCCTTGAGATAAGAGTTTATATGGCCCATAATGATTTGAGTTGAAATGGGTCAAGATCTAGCACAGAGAAAAACAGATTTTGGGTGTAGTCAGATATTCTAGGAGGTTCCTGTAGAACTCTTATTAAATCATCCTAACATTATTAAAGCTCATATGAGGAGATAGACCTCAGAGTGGGCAGTGGAAGCATGGTAAATTTATATAGGCACTAATGATTGATTCTAGGTGATTAGACTCGATATGTATTCAGCAAAGATAATAAATGGTATGCGCTTAGGCCATAAGACCTGATGGGCTAGTAAGTCCTTAGGCTGGCAGAATGTAATATGTTTAGGAATTGTACCGTGCGAAGGCTCGAGGCGGTAAAAACCGATGTGCAAGTTTGCATAGGGTGGTGTCCCTGGGCTATAAGACCTATGTGTTTAGTGCTGTGGTTGATGCCTAGCATGATAACATTGGACTAGTATGTCCAAGGTATGTCTTGAGGCTGACAGAACATTCAAACTCTAACAGGTTGTAGTTAAGGCAGTACACCAGTGTGACCAAGCACTTTAGAGGTGCTTGGGCGAGTAAGGTCTAGTGCTTGTTATGATTTTTACCTATTAAATCCCTAAGCACCTGTGTGGTAGAGGCCCTAGTGTAAAGGAGGGGACAACTTCTGCCTATGCCAAACGACCTCAGAGAAGGCGGTATGAGGCTAGGCCGGTCCAAAAGACCTTAGAGAAGGCACAATGAGGATCATTACATAAGGTGATTGTGTTATATGAGCGAAGTCCCGAAGAGGTTGTGAGGTCTAAGGAACCAAGAATTGTGGGAATGGACCAATGGGTCCTGTGTTTGACTGCACACTATATACTGTGTACATAATGAATGATGAATGTTGAATACTATCTGAGATCTTTAATGAGAATGTGATGATTGTGTTGCATGCTTGAGGAGCTTGCGTACAAAAGAGATAGATTGAATATGATTATTATATGGCACGGCTTGTGAGCCTGAACATGAAAAGGGAATGGATTGAGTGATAAGAAGTGATCCCCAATAAGAAGTTATCCCTAAGTTGTAGATGTTCAAATTTTGAGGATGAAATTTATTGAACAGGGGGAGAAATGTAATATCCTAAATTTTAGGATTAGAGGCTTGAAAATAAGCATGAATCAAGTGGACTATTATGCCCCAGTTTAGCAAAAGTCCCAAGAATGAGGATTTACTGCCAGTGAAAATGTTTTGTGAGGTAGCACCATTGTTATATGTTTTGGATGATCAAATGATGACAAACAATTATGAAAATTTATAGGAAGAAAGTAGACATCCTAAGCTTTAATTTGATCGGTAATGGGTAATTTATGGAGTTATATGCAAAAAGTTATGAATTTTTGAAGTTAGCCTAGGAAAACTATTTATTTTCTGGAATAGTTTCCAAAAACTTAAATTCTGGGAATTATGTACTTCCACTTGGATTAGAGGCTATATTTTTTTTCCTACAATTTGACTCAATAAGTGTTTTATAGCCTTTAGAATCACTACAATACAATGTCTACAAATTTAGTTATGATGTTTCAAAGTTTGGGCAAAAAATCTACTACAATTTCCAATGGATTCGAAAATGAAGGAAGAATGTGATGAAAATGTTAAAATTTATAGGATAAATAGAGGAGATATTTTGGGATTGAAAGAGGGCCTAGGCATATATTTATGTAACCAAGAGAGAAGAAGAAGTAGTTGAATTACAATTGGGCTTATGACAACAATTACATAGAGATAATTCATGACACAAAAGTCAACATTTTTTAAACTTGGTAATTAAATAATTAAGAGATCAATGGGATATTTTACAAAAGCATTTCCTATAATCTCTTCCCTTTAAAAACCGTCAGCCTTTGCTTAAACAAGAGAGAGAGTGAGCTTTGGTGATTTTAGAGAGAAGGTGGAGGAAATTGCCAAGGTAGGCTTCCTAATCTTGTTCTTTGGTCTCTAATTTGTCTAAACCTTCCTCTAAGCTTCCTTTCCACATGAATCAAGGTGTTTTTGAACCAAAATACTAGGGTTTGTGGAGGCTTAAATTTCAGTCGAGTGAGATAAAGCAAGATAAGCTAAAGATTACTCCAAAAACTTCAATCTTTGCTTGCTATAGATGTTGTTGCTAGTTTAATCAGCGATTTTATGGTTAATTTGCTGTGGATTTTAAATTTGGGAAATGATGAACCCTAACTGTTATGCTGCCCAAATTTTGTCTAAATCTTGTTGGGAATGTAATTAAATAGTTAATCAAGTGATTAGGAGTAGAAAGGAGCAAGTCTGTGAAGTCAGAATTCAAAAACCCAATTTGTCTTGGAGTTTTCTAAGTTTTGGCCAAAGCTAGATGGAGGGTTTAGAGTTGGATTTTTTATAGTCTGATGATTTTATTATGATCAAGAGGGAAATTTAGGTAGGGTTACTGTTGATAACTTTTCCAGAAAAGCCTTAGAAAGAGAAATGACCAAAACACCCCCACAACCCTAAATTAGGGGCTGTCTAGGGCATTTTTTGTCTTTTTGTAGTGAAATTGATGATTCAGAGGTCAGAAATGGATTTCTTGGGCGAAAATATGTTAGTATAGCCCAAGTCAAAATTTCAGAAAAAGTACAGTAGGACAGGTACAGTAGGGCCAAGACCAAGTCCCTAGGGGCATTTTGGTAAATTTTCAGTTTGGAAGTGTCTAGAGTGGTACATGAATGGGTTTTAACCTAATTTTTGTACATTTGGAATGTTAGAATCTGATTGGTAGCCTGAGCTATGACATAAAGTTTGAGGAACGGTTTTAAGAGTCGAAAAGGGTTTAAGATAGTAACTTTATCTCTCATACACTATGTGAATGTTGATATGTCGTATGCTGCTGTATTTTGTGATATGGACACATTACTAGGGGCACATTACCTAGTTGTGGTTGGAGACTCAGCTAAGGTACACGGACATGTAAGGGATCAAAACAATCATTTGGCCCTGAGCTTTGTGTATATACATGTTGTAGTATGAATTTTCATTTTACATTATATGGTGCATTGTATTTTTAATTTTTACATTTTATATAATTGATTGTATGTTACTATTGAGATTCATTTGAATCTCACCCTTTTTCAAAATTAAAATATTCCAGTATAAGGTAGTAGCTCGAAGGGCAAAGATGTGAGTGCTAGCAATAAAGAGGTTTGGTCCAGTTCAAGTGTTAACATGGGTTATCTGCAGGCTTTATATTATTTTAAGGTCTATAAATATTATGTACAAGCCCCTATGGGGAATTCTGATAATGGTAATCTTGCACTATATATTAGTATAATTACGTTATTCCTATGTTTCTTACCGAACTGTACTTTAGTACTCTTGCACTCTATCTTGTACTCCAGTGGTATGTAAGACGGGGTCTTACATTTTCTGTGTTCCAACTTACACCCACAAACCTATATCCTTCCTTATAAAACATATAGGTATTTACTTTTATTTGAAATTTGGACCATAAAGATAAAACTTTATATTTTGACCCATATTTCTCTATATTTACATAATAGCTCCTATTTTTATTGGGCTTGGGCCCTAATCCACCAAGGGTGGACTGGGCATATTCCATATTGAAACTAGTATTATTATCTTCATCTATCAAGTATAAAAGAACTCTAGCATTTAAGTTGCTTAAACTGGAGCCAAACACATTGTTGGGAAATGTACTTTTGTATAAAAAAAAGACTTACAAGCTTTGTACTGCAACGTAAATGGCGACCAAATGTCGAAGAAAAGTGCATAAGGAGTAGATAAGAAAAAAAAACAAAAGGGGGGATCAATGAAGCTTCTACTTGCCACCGTCAAAGAAAGGAGGGAGAGGGGATAATGGAGTCGTTGCAACGTCAAAACAGAAAGAAGGAATGTTATGAGTGTAAATGGTCTATTAAAAAGCGCAAGCGTACACTGTCGTAACCAAGTAATATAGACGTAAGTAGAGTATTGTTCCCATGAGGATTAATCACTAAGTACCCAATTGGGTAATTTTAATTCTATTTAGTCTATCGATTAGTTGGTGATTGAGAGTGCAACATTTAAAATAATTAAATATGAATGCAAATAATATGAAAGAAAATATGAGAAAAAGCCCTAGGGGTCAGTTTTCACTTAACAAATTTTGGATTGAATCACTTATTTATTCTGGTCCAATTTATTCCATATGATTGATAGCAGAGTTTCCCTCATTTAATTATTAATATCAGAGTTTCCCTCATTTAATTTTTTTGCCTCTTCCAAGGTCAAGCAATTTTATAATTAATTGCTAATCCAATATATTCCTATATGAATTCAAGTAATTAATCATGCATAAAGATTTATGAAACTCATTAAGACTACACAACTTATATGAATATATTCCTATTTCATATGCAAGTTATGGTTTTAATTATAGGATCTAGACACATTCATCGCCTACTAGTCTCAACATATATATTGAAATTATTCAAAAGATGGTCAATCAATTGAAAGCATTAAGAACAATAATTAAAACTTAATTATGAAGGAAAAATTAAAACTAAATTTGATAAGTTAAGATTCAATCCGTTATTAGTAAGCTACACCATCACCCTATGAGAATAAAAATTTAGCTCATGATGAAATTAAAAATAAAACCAAAGTAAGTTGAAATTTTCATAAATATTGGATAAAAATTGATTAATAAATTTTAAAATATAAAGATATAGCTACAAAATGCACGAAAATGGAGAAATCTAGCTGTCTTTGTAAGAGGTAAAACCTTCCATATAAGTGGCAACCTATACCATCCATAAAAGATGTCTCCCTAAGCCTTCCAAGATGGAGACATGCAAGAAATAATACAATACATTAAATTAACTATAAAAATTAATACTCCCTCTGGTCCTATTTGTAAGCAAATTTCCCTTTGATTGCGCAAAATGAACTGGTAGTTAATAGCAATAAGTGTGTCAAAAATGCAATGTTTTTTCCAAATAGGAGAGAGAATGAATAAAAAGTATGAGAGATAATGAGTATAAGATATGAGAAAGAATGAGTATTTAATAAGGGTAAAGTAGGAAAAAGAAGTTTACATTTTCAGACAAAAAGCGAAAGTTGCTTATGAAAAGGACCAACCTCATAAGAGAGAAAGTTGCTTATAAATAGGACTAGAGGGAGTATAATGTTTTCATCTGTCAAATAAAAGATGCCCTCTCCTTAACTCTAAATCATCCTTCTTTTGTCAGAGAAGGATGCTATCCCTCCTCCCCCTACGATGAAGGCAATTTATAGGTAGGCGATTAGCTCTTCATTCAACAATAGTGGTTGCCTCCCTTGTTAACAATTGCTTCTACTATCCTTTTTTTTCTTCAATTACATGGGTCCTCAAAATGGTCTATTCCCACTCTCTCTATTTTTTTCTCTTTTTGGTCCAATTGCCTTCTCAAGCACTAATCCAAATTGTTTACTTCTTACCCTCCATTTGTTTCTTCCACCAAGACGTGCTACCAAACTATAATAAAAGGAGAGAAATGAAATATTATATAATAGGAGTAATAAAAATAATTATTATGATTATTCTAAAATCATGATGTATTTATCAATTACACCCCAAATTCCCTACTTAAGCTCAAATATCGTCTATAAAATCATCATATAAGGAAAAATAAATATGAAAATATTTTACTTATCAAATTCCCCCACATTTGGCTCTTGGACATCCTCGAGAAAGGAATGACTAATAAGTGCTTCCAACAGAATTAGAAGTGTCAAGTCATAAAGAACACAATTGAAAAATAAAGAGGTCATAGTATTCATGAATCAACGAAAATATAAACTGGTAACTTTATTTGAAAATGAATGAATCGAGTTCGTAGTTGTAACTCATTCTCTCAATCTCTCAAGTGTTTAAGGGTAAGTGTTTTGCTCAAATTCAACCAGAAAAATTGCACTACCATAGGCTTGCTAAAAATCTCAATCTCCACTACCCAATTCATATACATAATTCAAATCCAAAGGAGTTATTAAGGGTTGTAATAGAGCAATGTAAAACGTGATATGAATGGCTAAATTTAAAAAAATAGAGCAATTGAAAAAAAAAGGGTTACTTCTGAATAAATTTATCTCATCACAACAACCCACAATACTTCATATATTTTTTTATTTTTTTTTATTTTATTTTTTGCATAATTCTGCAATTTTAAAGTTGATGATATATACACCCCCACACTTGTCAAAAGCCAATTTCACAAAAATTTCAAATGCTCTTCTAATCTTTCGAATAAGGTAAAAGCATTTGATATATCATTAAAACACATGTTAATGGGTTGAGAACAAAGAAATAGTCAATTAGATTCGAAGGGGCTAATCAATGATATAATTGCAAGGTTGGCTATTTGGCTCTAGCTAAAGAAAATGAATGCCTTTATCATTTTTGAATATGCATGTGAAATGTAATTTCAACTAGATTTAAAGCAAGTTCTAGAGTGACAACTTAATAGGTAAATATCATATACAAGAGAAATAATCATTATAGGCTCAAAAGCTCACGGTTAGGGGTTTTTAAACTCAACTCATTCAATCTCAAAATTTATCACCAATTGCAACAATCAGTTGTTCAATCATGCTATAAAATCTCTAAATTCAATTGATCTATACTTAAAACTTATATGCTTCTTAAAATCATTACAAAGCACCTAAATAGGATGAATTTTTTTGACTTTTTTTTAAGAAGACGGAACAAAAATATGCAACTAATAAAATACGTCTCAAGAGTTAAAAATAACTCTTTACTCTGCCATTTTTTTTACACCCCATGCATCTAATGGTTTTACTAATTAACTAAAGGGTTAAGGAGCAAATTTACCTATAAAGTTTTGTCCGAGGAGCTTCTGGCACAAATATCTTTTAGAAGGGGCAAAAATACCAATGAACAATTAAAAAGAGGCATCCACCATAAAAACCGTTAATCCATACTAACGGCGTTAAATTATAAGAGAAGAAAACCCCTAACAGCATTAGTACGGATTTAACGGTTTTTGTGGTGGATGCCCCTTTTTAATTTTTCATTGGTATTTTTTCCCCTTTTTAATTTTTCATTGGTATTTTTGCCCCTTCTAAAAGATATTTATGCCAGACGCTCCTCGGACAAAACTTCATTGGTAAATTTGCACCTTAACCCTTAACTAAATCATACATTGTCCTTAATGTCATCTAAAGCTTAGAGAAAGTTGTTTTTAACATAAATACACAATAAAGTAAACCAAAATGCTAAGAGTAAAACCAAAAGATTAAGGAAAGTTACAACCGAAGAGTGGTATATAGATCCTACTTCTAACTCTATCAGAAGATTGCCCACCTATTTGTTTGATTAATAGATCTGAAATAGGTTTATAGGTTTGTAGTTGGTCGAGCAGCTGATCATCAGTTGATGCAAAAATTATGGAATGGTGAGTCGCTTAGGGTATGGATCCTGTTTCCACATCATGATAAAAAAAAGGCAACAGGTCATCATAAAAACCATTAACATTTAACAATCCTAATGACTTTTGGTAAAAGTTTAGTTTAGCCTAATATGCAACGCTAGAAATCCCATATATTATTTCCAAATAGAGTGATAAAAGCTTCAGCCTTATAAAACATACGTCCTATACGTTCAGGCAAGTTTGAAACCTATAACTCTTGTCCTAAGGAAAAGATGTGACCTTTTAACTCCTTCACGTTTACACTCAAATCCTTGCTTCCTTTAATGATTGCAGCAATGGCCATACTTCCCCTTAGGCCTAGATGCCTCCCTGGTATACAAAGTTGATCTTTGTGGTAGCTAATGCATTTCCAAGTTCTTATGCTACGGTTAGAAACTCTCCATCCTTTCCTGAATTAGTTTAACCAAAAATAAAGATAGATTTAAATCTACATTTCAGTATGATACCCTTTTTCTCTTCTTTTCTCTTAGATATTTTGTGTTTACAAGTGGAAGAGTACATATTTATACTACTAAAACAATGACAACATGGTCATGCCAATCATGCATTTTTTAAAGAAGTTTGAAAATATTTCAGACATGAATGATCGGTAGGCCGTTGTGTGAAGAAATTAAACAAAATGAGTAAAGAAAGTCAAAAGTTACTAAAAAGAGAAGACAGATTAGACAAAAACATGATTATGTCCAGTAGTTGTGATTTTAGCTCACATCTTCCTTTGGTTTTACATCCAGTAATGGCATAAACGCTTTCTATGGTTTTACATCCAGTAATAGTTAAAACGCTTCTTATGAATCGAGAATTCGATTCCCATCCAGCTTTCTTATAAACTAGCAAACAAGGTCTTTTAATGTTAGATTCTCAACACAGTAGCATTCTTTTTCTTTATTAAATATGTCCTTAAATAGAGAAGAATACAACAAACATCACTACTTGGATATGTCTCAAGAGTTTGAATGATATAATCCAATGACTCCTTACTCAGTTCATCCCTTATGAATTGAATTTTATCTTCTCAATTTATTGAAACCATACCTTTGCTCTTATAGTACTTATCACATATCCACCTTACACATTTATGGCATACCTTCATTCTTTTAGCTCTTCTCTTTTTGGAGTAAGAACTTATTCCTATTCCTGGCATTGGGTTAATAATTGACTTATGAATCTCACCTGTTAAACGTACTTTGGCTTCAATGATCTAACGTACATCCTCAGGAAAGCCCAAACACTTGAATATCTTCATCCTTTCAAGTTGACAGCTACAGATCTTCCTGAGCACATCTTTAGGAAGAGTGGGGAACATGTTCTTAAGCTTTATAGGAGATTCCTCTATGTTAACTTGAAATGAAAATGATGACAACTAAAATTTCTAACTCTGTTTCGGGTTGCAGTGAGTAAGAAAGAAAAATGAGTGAGAAAAACCAAACCAAATTTTTTTCCTTATATATATATATATATATATATTTCATTCTAGAAGGAGGGCTTACCTGTTAGTTCCTCAAATGTGATGACAGTTTTCAAAGTGTTGAGTATACCATTATTATACTCCTTTAGCCTTTGCCCATTCACTTTGAATTTTTAATCACCGTCTTGAATTCCCATGGTTCCATATGGCTATACTTGAGTCACAATAAAAGGTCTTGACTACCTTGATCTCAGCTTTCCTTGAAAGAGCTTTAACCTTGAGTTATATAAAAGCACTTTTTGTCCCGATGTGAACTTTCTCCTCAAAATCCTTTTGTCATGCCACATTTTTGTCTTTTCTTTGTATAACTTGGCATTTTCATAAGCTTGTTGTCTGAATTCTTCAAGCTCATTGAGTTTGAGAAGCCTCTTCTCACCAGCTACCTTTAAGTCAAAATTTAAGGCTTTTACTGCCCAATATGCTTTGTGCTCCATTTCTACTAGAAGATGGTGTAACCCCCTCAGTAATTATATCCGAAATACACGATTAAAATGAAATAGAGACCAATAATAATCAAATAACATTTACTAACCCATCACATGATGGGGTTTTCAAAAATACCTTTCGAAATCATTTATAAACTTGGTCTCATATTCACATTTCGAATACAATTACTACGCGAAGATAAATCACATTCATATAAATATCAGAGTGCACAACATAATCATCCTGGCAATCTCGGGTACATACCTTCGCTAAAGATATACAGGGCACAATTGCCCATTACAATTCTTCAAATGGGGATTACATAATCTCATCTCGAATGAGTCCTACCGCTCCCTCCACGAGCCACTTGCCCTGTCTAAATTGTTGGTAAGGGAGGGTGAGATTCGAGAGAATCTCAGTAGGGAAACATTATCAATATGCAGGCAAGATAAGTGTTTAATACATGACATGCTTGCATCACATAACTCATGCACACATACAATGACAAATCTATAAGCTCAATGCTTCGAACGATACACATATGGCCATAGCATATATTGAAACATAGCTTCAAATCATTCATACATGTTCCACATAATCAAGAAAAGCAATAACATGCATCAACACATTAATACAGTTATCAGAGCATGCAGGAGAGATAAGTTCCCTACCTCCAGTCTTTTTCTCGTCGATTTACGTGCCAACAACTCGGGGCTTCACATTCGATCCTACAATGTCAAATGTACTATTTAGATACTTCCATAGTGTTTTCGGGGGTTATATGAAGCTATATTGAAAATTTACTAAAATACCCCCGGGGACCCGGCCCGGCCCCGCCGTACCTGGTCCGGCTGTACTTTTCTTTAAAATTTGACATGGGCTATTCTGACATATTTTTACCCAAGGAATCCATTTCCGGACTCGGAATTATCAAATTCAATATCAATTTACAAATTTACCCTTGGCAGCCCCACTTTAAGGGTTTCAGGGGCGTTTTCGTAATTATGCTTTTTCGGCCTTTTCCGAAAAAGTGACCAACTGTAACCCCACCTAATTTTCGCTCCCGAACTCAATGGAACCATCAAATCATTGAAAATCCAACTCTAAGACCCATTTATAGCCAGAACCGAAATATACAAGTACTCCGGGGAAAATTGGGGTTTTTCGGTTTCGACTCCGTAAACGCATTCCTTTCTACTCGTAACTACTTTATTGACTATTCCATTAGGTTACAACTACCATTTAGTACCAATTTGGGCAGCATAACAGCCCCACATACCCATTTTCCATTTTTGAAACCAATGACAATCCGGCGAAATTTCACCGATTAAATTGTCCACAGCAGCCAGAATAGTCAATACACAAGAGTTTGGAAGTTACCTCAAGCTCCCACTAGCTTTTCCTTGTCTTGGCTGAAACCCTAGCCCCTTTTAAACAGCAAAATTAAGCTTCAAATACCTTAATCCATGTAGAAGAGAAGCTTAGGAAAAGGATTATACGCGTTAGGTACGAATTCACCGAAGAAATCGACCTACCTCCCGAGTTTTCTCCTCCCTTCTCCCTATTTTCTCCAAGGTCTCTCTCTCACGTTTTGTATCTGAAATGGCGTCAGGAAATGGCTGATGAAGATGGAGGAATTGCTTTTAATTCCATGCTGATGTCATATGTTATTTTGATGATGTCATAATTCCCATTTTCGGATTTTCTGGCAGATTTTCTGCCCAAACTTTGAAAAATCATAACTAATTCTAGAAAACTCAAAATGAGGTGATTCCAAAGCCAAATGAAAGATATTTAAGTCCTCTTCATAGGAAAAATATTGGCCATTACTAAAAATTACCACACAATTCCAGAATTACATAAAACTCATCACTGCCCCAAAACAGAGTTCAGTTTCTATCCCAAACTTTGGACAGTCAAATCTCCCAGTTCCCAAAACGAAATGGCACAAATTATATATCCATTTTGAAGCTTGTGATATGAACTATAAGACTGGAAAGTTTAAGAATTTTTAGACACCATTTGGTCATTCAAAACGTTCACACAAACTGACAGCCCAGAATAGAGTTTCACTGGACAGCATTTCCAGTTTTGCAACCAATGTGTCCAATCCAATTTAAATCAATTCCAATGATTAAATACCACAACATGACACCATTTCCATCACAATACCCCATTCAATTCTTCCCTCTATTCTAAGTCAATTTGGATGTTAATCCACAATTGAACTCAAATACAGGGTTTCGGCGTTGCTCAAACCACACACGAATCACATTCGAGTGTCAAATCACTTCATATTCTCCAAAAGGGTTATTTACCACTAACCACATCCACTTTTGGAGTCATTAACCCTTAATCACAATTTGGGATCTTGCTAAACCGGGGCTTAGCAATCCACTAATCTCAGGCTTATTCTCTAGCTTCGAGTCTTAAAATTCGGGGTATTACAGATGGCATGCTTCTATGTAGACCAATTGATATGGGGATGTACCAATTAAAGTCTTAAAGGTAGTTCTATAAGCCCAATATGTATAATCTAATTTCTATGCCCGGTCCTTCCTATTGGAATTCACCGTCTTGTCTAACATCCATTTCAGTTCTATGTTGAGATTTCTACTTACTCGCTAGTTTATGGATGATATGGAGTTGCAACATTATGAGTTACTCCATATTTAGCTAATACTGATTAAAGTTGTTGATTGCAAAAATGCCTTCCTCTATCCCTGATTATAGCTCTAGAAACTCTAAATCTTGTAAAAAAAAATTTCCTCATAAACTTAACAACCACTCAAGAATCATTTGTAGGAAAAGCAGCTGCTTCAACCTACTTGGAGATATAATCAACAGTTACTAAAATAAATTGATTGCTAAATGAGGATGGAAAAGGTCCCATAAAATTGATCCCCCATACATCGAAGAGCTCAACTTCTAAGATACTAGTTAAATGGGCTTCATATCTCTGAGATATTTCTCGTTCTTTGACATCTGTCCCAAGTTGTCACATTACTGTGGGCATCCTTGAAGAGTGTAGGTGAATAAAACCTAGATTAAAGGACTTTAGTAGCTATTCTATTTGCTCTAAAATGACCATCATATGGGGATGAATGGTAGTGATTTAAGATATTGGCCATTTCTTCTTCAGGAACATATCACCTGATGATTCGATCTGGGCATTGTTTTTATAAGAACAAATCCTCCTGAAAGTAATGCCTTACATCAGCTAGAAACTTCTTCTTTTTCACTTTAGAAAGTTCATAAGGCATTACTCTGCTTGCCAAATAATTTATAAAATCAGATACCAAGGGTTGGGTTGTGATTGAATGACAAAGAGTTACTCATCTAGGAAATTCTCCTTGATTGGTGATTTTCTCTTTTGTTTAGATGGCTTTAACTGAGAAAGATGATTTGCAATAAGATTCTCAATCCCTTTTTTGTCTTTGATCTCCAAGTCAAATTCTTGTAGCAAAAGCACCCATATGATCAGTCTAAGCTTAGCATTTTTCTTCTCAATCAAGTATTTGATTAAGGAGTGGTCCATCAAGACAATGACCTTTAACCTAATCAAGTAGGCTTTGAATTTATCGAATGCAAATAGGACTGGTAGTAGCTCCTTTTTTGTTGCTACATAAGTCAACTATGCTGCTGAGAGTGTCTAGTGGGCATAATAGATGGCATGAAAGACCTTGTGTCTTCTTTGGTCTAAAACAGCTCTAACAGCATAATCACTTGCATCACACATCATTTAAAAGGCTCTAATCTGGATCTATGATAACTGGTGCAAAAGTCAGGGCACTTTTTAAAGTTCGAAAAGCTGATAAGCGCTCCTCATTAAATGCAAACATCGAGTATGTAAGATCTATAAGAGTAAGCTATAGTTTGTCATTCTGAAAGATAGTTTTATTACAAGATCATTGTCTTTTATTAATTATTTGTGCATGGTGTTGATGGCTCTAGAGTCGAGAAGGTATTGGAGTCAGTTCATATTACAGCTAATAAAAACACTATTCCTGGAGATGTGTCTGCTATGGTTCCTGGTGGCATCAGGATGGGTACAAGGTCATCATTGCTTATTTATTGATTTCATTTTCTTTAGTCAATTACTTATAGATAGCTATTGTAGATATCAGGAATCCCTACTCTTACTTCTAAGGGATTAGTTGAGGAGGACTTTGTTAAGGTAGCTGAGTATTTTGATGCAGCAATAAATTTGGCTGTGAAGATTAAGGCAGAAACTAAAGGTATATATATGTCATATATGCTTCATGAGTTTGAGCTTGTTTTATCTTGGCTTGCCTATAAAACTCTTGCTATAGGCATGTTGGGTGATTTAAAGAGCTAAAATGGGGTTGCTGCTGAATTTTTAATCAGGCACAAAGTTGAAGGACTTTGTAGCCACTTTGTAGTCCTCTAACTTCCAATCAGAGGTTGCAAAACTGCACCATGATGTTTAGGAGTATGGCAAACAATTTCCAACCATTGGTTTTGATAAAGCGACCATAAAGTACAAGAAATGAGAAGAGCTAAAATAACTTCCTTCAGGTATGATTTTTTTCTTCCTGAAGGTTAGAGTAAAGAAAATATTCTTTTAAAGGATAAAAAAAATCTAATGTGTGTGAATTCCAGGTTCACGTATTATTTAAAACTAGTTTCTATCCTTTATTTTGCTGCTGTGGACATGCATGAACTTTTTGATTTTCTTCTATCCCGATTGTAGAACAAGGGAAATTGCAATAGAGATTGTATGTATAAATAATAGTTGTGTTGACAAAAGGTGGGCTTATTTATGCTGCAGGTCGGATTAGTCACTATCATATGTTTCGCCTACTTTTTGATACGATGCATAATGGTAACTTCTGACTGTATTATCATAATGATCATTGATATATTTTGAAGTTTACTGTGAGAATGATAGGAAAGAACTAAACTTGCTGGTTTAAAATTAAGTTTTCTTTCAAACCCTCAAGCAAAACTCTTATGTTGGTGATCATGCAAGTTTTTCTAGCTGCATTTGAAACAAATGCATCCCTGGACGTTTGGAATCATACCATTCTAGACTTGATATATATTTGAGATGTTTGTCAATATCCTGCACTCTTTCATAACTTCAAATAGCTATAGTGCGTCACTACTTTCCATTTCTTCCTTTAATTTAAACCAATTGTACATATGGTTGTATATTTCTTACAAAGGCACAGAAATTTTTACTTTCTAGTTTTTTTGTTGTTTCATTTGTTTTTTTTGGAATAAGGTGGTTCTCACAGCTCATCCAGAATTTATGTAATGATAAAAATCATAAATTTTTTTTGTATTAGAGCTCATTTTTAAAAATAATCTCCAATAAAAAAAAGGACCGATTTTTTTTCAAAAAAATGCTACTTTTTAGACTTGTTCTAATTACAACCGGTCTAAAAAGTCCACTTTCTACATTGGTTCTAATTACAACCGGTTTAAAAAGTATACTTTCTAGACTAGATATAAAGTTACATAAGGTCTAAAAAGTCACACTTTTTAGACTGGTTCCTAAAAAATTTGGTCTAAAAAGTCACTTTTTAGACCTCACCTTTGGGAACTGTCTAAAAAGTGAGGGTTTAAAAAGTATTAGACTTTTTAGACTAGCTGTATTTAGACCTGTTTCAAAACCGGTCTAAAATGTGATTTTCACTCGGTCTAAAAAGTGATTTTTATACTAGTGGTACTGGCTTTCTCGACCTATCCCCTAGAACTTCAAATAATTTCTTGATAAAAATTGGGGAATTTGCTTCAAGGTACCTAATCTACTCCAAGACTTCAGGATTAGTAGATTTTGATGCATCTACCATTCCCATTGCTAATAGTTGATCTATGTAGATTTCATTTACCATGTCTTTTATGCAGCTGATCAATGTATATAATATATAACATGTGTCATCTTCGTCTGGAAAGGACAAAGCCTTGAAAATATTGAAGGATACTTGATTATCTTGAACTCGTGAGGTTAACTTTCCCTGTTGCACATCTATTAACATTTTCCCAGTTGCTAGGAATGGCCTCCCAATAAGGATAAGAATTTTTTCGTCTTCTTCCATATCGAGTGTTATGAAATCAGTTGAAAATATAAGTTTATCCACTTTCACTAGAACATCTTCTAAGATACCCCTTAGATGTTTTATTGATCAGTCAGCTAAAAGTAATGAAACTTTGGTTGGTTTCACCTCTCCAAGATCGAGTTTCTAATAAACAGATAGAGGCATGAGGTTTACACTTGCTCAAAGGTCACAAAGTGCTTTTTCAAAGTAATATTGACCAATGGTGCAAGGTATGCATAAGCTTCCTGGATCTTTCAACTTTGGCGGTAACTTTATTTGTAGAATAGCACTGCACTCCTTAGTAAGTGTAACTGTCTCAAATTCCTCAAGCTTACGCTTATTTGAGAGGATATCTTTCATGAATTTTGCATAATTGGGCATTTGGGCAAGAGCATCTGTAAAAAGAATGTTGATATGTTTCTTTTTGAAAATCTCTAAAAAAAACTTGCCAAACTGTTTGTCTAGCTTTGCCTTCACAAGTCTCTGAGGTTATGGAACTAATGGTACAGATAAAGAAGGATTATTTGGAAAGCTGATTCTTCCTGGTAGCACATCATCCTTCTTCAATTTTTGTGCTTTATCCTTCTATTCTTCTCTGCTTTCTTTCTTTTCCCAATTATCTTCTTTTTAATTACATAATCTTTCAATTCTTTCCCACTCCTTAGTGCAATAGTTTTACGTGCTCTCTTGGGTTTCTTTCGGTGTCACTTGGTAAAGTTCCTGGTTGTCTGGAATTCAGTATATTTGTAATCTGGCCCATCTATATCTCCAAGTTCTTTATTGAGGCTTCTTGGCTTTTGAGTGTTGCGTCAGTCCTAGCCATGAATTGAGATGTATTTATGGTTAGTTGAGCCAGTGCATCTTCCATATTTAATTTTTGTTGTGATGGATTTAGTTGTTAAAGAGCTTCTTACTTATAGTTCCCTTACGACTTGAACGCATTTTGATTATTCCTCTAACTAAAGTTTGGATGATTTTGTCAACCTAGATTGTAGGTGTTTGAGAATGGGTAATTTCTTTGATTTCTAATGTAATGATCTTGCTTTGGCATGAATGGGTGTCCTTCTTGACATTATGTTCTCACATGAGGTCCACCATATCGAGACCTTTTCCCATTAAAGATCCTCTAGCTACAAAATCTACAAGAGTTCTGGAGATAAGTATAATCCCATTATAGAAAGTTTACAGTTGCCACCAATCTGGTAATCCATGATGAGGACATCTCCTTAGCTACTCTTTGTACCTTTCCTAGGCTTCATGAGGCTTTCTAGTTCATGCTAGGTAAATGAAGCAATTTCATTCCTCAATTTAACAGTTTTTGCTGAAGGAAAGTATTTTGCCAAAAATTTCTGTGCCAAGATATCCCAAGTAGTTATGCTTCCCACTGGTAGTAAGTGTAACCAGCTCTTAGCCTTATCCTTGCGTGAGAAAGGGAAAAGTCTAAGTCAAATGGCATCATCAGTAACACCATTATGCTTGAATGTATCGCAGATTTCTAGGAAGTTGGCTATAAGTGTGTTAGGATCTTCTGTTGGTAAACTACTAAACTGATTTGCTTGCACCATCTGGATAATTGGAAGCTTGATTTCAAAGTTATTAGCTGCTACTGGCGGTTTTCTGATTCCAAAATTTGTCCCCATAACTATTGGTATTGAATAGTCACAGAGTGTTTTGGTATCTGTTGTTTCCCCTTCCGATTTTGCCATCAGATTCCTTAGGATTGAAGTAGACTGCTTCTGAATCAAAAGGTTGTAGTTCAGTCACCTTCAATCTGGTCATGTACTAAGCAAAAGCCTAAAAAGAATTACAAGACACCAAGAAGAAAAACAAATGTAATAGGAAGACCAAATTAATATTAAAATTACTTGGTATTGATATTAACAACAACAATCCCCGGCAACGGAGCCAAAAACTTGTTAGAGGTCTATTAAAAAGCGCAAGTGTACACTATCATAACCAAGTAATGCAGAAGTAAGTAGAGTATTGTCCCTATAAGGATTGATCACTAAGTATTAAAATGGGTAATTTTAATTCTATTTAGTTGATCTTTTGGTTAGTGATTGAGAGTACAAAATAGAAAATGATTAAATATGAATGTAAATAATATGAAAGCAAATATGAAAAAAAAGCCTTAGGGGTCAGATTTCACTTAACAAATTTTGGATTGAATCACTTATCTATTCTGGTCTAATTTATTCCACATGATTGATAGACGAGTTTCCCTCATTTAATTACTAGCCTCTTCTAAGGTCAAACAATTTTATAATTAATTGCTAGTCCAATATATTCCTATATGAATTCAAGCAATTAATCATGCATTAAGATTTATGGAACTCATCAAGACTACATAACTCATATGAATATATTTCTATTTCATATGCAAGTTATGATTTTAATTATAGGATCTACATACATGCATCTCCTTCCGGTCTCGACATATATATTGAAATCATTTAAAAGATGGCCAATCAATTGAAAGCATTAAGAACAATAATTAAAACTCAACCTGAAGGAAAAATTAAAACTAAATTTCATAAGTTAAGATTCAATCCGTCATTAGTAAGCTACATCATCACCCTAGGAGAATAAAACTTTAGCTCATGATGAAATTAAAAACAAAACCAAAATAAATTGAAAATTTCAAAAATATTGCATAAAAATTGATTAATAAATTCTAAAATATAAAGATATTACTACAAGATGCATGAAAATGGAGAAATCTAGCTGTCCTTGTAGGAGGTAAAACTTTCCATATATGTGGCAACTTATACTATCCATAAAGGAGGTCTCCCTAAGCCTTCCAAGATGGATGCATACAAGAAATAATACAATGCATGAAATTAACTTTAAGAAATAATACAACGTTTTCCTCTGTTAGAGAAAAGACACCCTCTCCTTAACTCTAACTCGTCCTTCTTTTGTCAAAGAAAGATGCTATTCCTCCTCCCCCTGCAATGAAGGCAATTTATAGGCAGGCGGTTAGCTCTTCATTCAACAATAGTGGATGCCTCCCTTGTCAACAATTGCTGCTGCTTTCCTTTTTTTCTTCAATCACGTGGGTCCTCAAAATGGTCTATTCCCACTCTCTCTATTTTTTTTTCTTTTTTTGGTACAATTGCCTTCTCAAGTACCAATCCAAATTGTTGACTTCTTGCCCTCCATTTGTTCCTTCCACTAAGACGTGCTACCAAACTATAATAAAAGGAGAGAAATGAAATATTATATAATAGGAGTAAAAATAATAGTTATTATTATTATTCTAAAATCATTATTTACTTATTAATTACACCCCTAATTCCTTACATTAAACTCAAATATCATCCACAAAGTCATCATATAAGGGAAAATAAATATGAAAATATTTTACTTATCAAAGTGCTGGGAAATGGGGACCAATAAAGTGGGGAGAATAGATAAGGAAATGTGGTGGACTAATAAAGTGGGGACCGAAGGGATACAAGATGGTGGACAGGAAATTAGGAGCTGGAGGGCACGGGAGAAGATGAGAATGGCGCCCTCTAAAGGTGTCATATAGTACCTTGTATGCAAGGGCCATACAAGGTCACGACGCTTCACAAGCACCATTGATTTCTATGCTTTTTTATAAAAAAAATTTAAAGAAAAGACATACGGTTTTTTTAAAAAAAAATTTAAAAAATACACCGATGCCTTATAAAGGTGCTTCCTTTACTATAAAAAATTTTAAAAAAGGAATACATGTTTTTTTAAAAAAATTAAAACAAAAAAATAATGCACCGATGCCTTAGAAGGTGCTTGTTAGGCAAGTGCCTACCATGGAATTGCCTTGGAAGGCGCTTGCTCTTCCAAGGCCCTATGCCTGCCAAAATGGCAACCAATCGTGTGGCCTTAGCAGGCATACATTAAGGCCAATCAACCACTACTCTTCACTTTTTTTATAATTACTATTTTTATTATTTAATTAAATCATGGAGTTTCATTTATTAATTTTTTATTTCATCTTGCTAATTTAAATCATCTTTCAAAATATATAGATAACTAAAATATTTTAGTCAGAAATTAATTGTTGGTGGAAATCTTTACTTGACATTAAGTCATTTTTTGAGTAAATTTCTTCTTATTCCAATAATCACATTCAACTCAAATCAATATTAGTAATTATTTACTGCTTTAAAATTTTGTACCTATTCCTTTATAAGAAATAATTTGATACCTTAAAAAAAAAACAATTTAGCTCAATTTATCTTGTTTTAGGATTTTCCTGCAAAATTTTAATTATATTTCCCTATAAATTTTTAATTATATTTCATTCATTTTTAAAATATTATATTTCCAAAATTCAAGCATTGAATTTAATTTACTCCAAACATCAAGTTGATTAATAAATCTCACACAATATATGTAACTTAAATTCCAAAAAAAAAATTGGGGATAAGCCTTATGTAATATCTCAAATTTTAGGCCTAGAAACTTGAGGATAAGCCTATATCAGGCAGACAACTAAGCCCAGTTTGGAAATAGTCCTAAGAATGTTGAGAGATGGAAAGACTCTCAGGGACTAGGTAATCCAGCCCTATGGGGCAGAGGGCCCAATATGCGTAGGCAGTATGATTAAAGTATTAGTGGAGAGGTGTACAAGACACATATATGGTGCCATTGGATTGGTAGAAAGATGCCACCCAGCTATGTCATGAGGTATGAGACTGATTGGTCAAGCAAAATATGTCGGTGTAGGTGTGCACATGGCATTTTCAGGGCAGATGGATGTGCCCTGTGTTTTTTGGAAAGTCACCGATTGGTGGCGCCACATAGGGCCTACACACATACTCTGACCTAGCATCATCTTGCAGGCTTCGATATGCGTGACACAATTCTGAGCAAGTCCTGAGTGAAACCCGAGCAGACACTGATAAAGTAATTTTATTAAAGTAACTTTAATAAAGTAAGTCATAATGGCTCAACTTTTATGTTAGATGACACTTGTCATCAAAGTACACATCATCATGACAAATACTATTCATACCTTTTGGTTGGCACAATTGGAAGGTGACACTTGTCCCTTCATCATGAAGTGTCCTTCTTGCCTTTTTGGATGGCATTCCAAGACAGTGACACGTGGCACTGAAGTCAGGGGAATTCATCGGTCCCCTGATTAACTTTTTTGAGCACTTTACCCGAGTTTCAGAAGAATTTATATGGCTTCCCTTTCCCTGATAAGATAAGGACGGCTAAGGAGAGACAGAAGAAGGAAAGGACAAGTGGAAGGACACATGGCACACTAAGAAGTGATCTTGAAAAGTGACACACCATAAGATTTGTCCTATCTAATCAAGATGCAAGATCAAATCCTAGCCCTCTATCCCTTCATAAATTTCATGCAGCCACCTAAAGAGCTAGAGAAAATAGAGAAAACATGGAGAAAATGGTAGAGGAAAGAGAAAGGATGAATAGTGTTGTGTTCTTGAGCTCCAGAGCCAATTCTGACCCCGAATTGCCATTTTTGGCCAACAAAGCCTGTAGCAAACTTCTTCTACTCACTGAAAGCTTCATTTCTATGGTCTCAATATTCTAATCTAAGGAGTTTGGTGCTGTCTCTCTGGCCGAAGTACTACTATATTTCCGAACCGATTGCGGAAACGCGTAGAGGTAAGCGTTGGCTTCATTTTAAACCAATTGGTTTGTTGTTTGGATGCGTTTTCATGAAGGTGTGGTACTGTTCATATTTTAGCCAAAGGGTAATTTTGAGATTTAATCATGGTCTGATCATGTATTTATGGTTAGATGATGATATATGATGATTTTGGAAGTTTGTGTTTAATTTGCCTAAACTCATTTTCTGGGGGAAGAGAATTTGTAACATGTTTTTAATAAATCAAACTTAGTCCAAACGCTATGAAATTTTATAGGATTAAAGTAAACATCCTGGCCTTTAATTTTATGGGTAATATGAGCCATTTGGAAAAGTAGATTGAAAGTTAGGATTTTTCAAATTTGACCTTAATTCTAGAATGAAATCTATGGCAATCTGTATTTGATGAATTTCTAGAAAATGTGTGGCTATAATCAATGCACTAATATTTGTTACTGAAAGAGGACTTAAAGAACTTTTTATAGAACCTAAAACTAACCCATTTGGATTTTTGTAGAATTAATTATGAATTTCTAAAGTTTGGTCTGGAAAACTGGCGAATTATGGGGGCAGTGATCAATTAAGTGAGATACTATGTTGATACGCATCCAGAAGTGTAATGGTTATATTTTTCCTTGAAACTAGACTAATTAGGGGTCACATAGCCTTTAGAATCATCACAATTGAACATATGTACAATTGGTTATAAATTTTCAAAGATTAAGGAAAATTCTAGCATATTTAAGTACAAGTGAAAAAATGGGAAAACGTAATGGCACTAGGTAATTAAGTGAAACTTTAAGAGCAAAGTTAACCAACTTGGGATAGTTAGACCAATTTGACTTTGCTTTTGACTTGGTGTATTAACCCTAATGATATGATCATATATCTAGGGTCATGAGAAGTCAAGAAAGAAAAAAAATTGAAAGAATTTCTAAGAAGCTTCAATAGTTAAAAGAAAATGTACAAGGAGGGAACTTGAAGACAAAAGGTAGGGAACTTTCCTAACTTGCATAACTAGATATGTGTGCTTGTGTATTGATGTGTTAGTTACTTTGATGAATTCTATGAAGCATATGTGAACGAGTGAAGCTCTATTTTACTTATACTATGGCCATTAGTATACTGTGTTAAACATTGAGCATGAATATATATCATTATGTTGGCATGAATTGTATACAAGCATGTCATGCACAAAGCATTTCTTGTATGCATTTATTAGCACTGTTCCCTACTGGGATTCTCTTAAATCTCACTCTTCCTTACCAACCATATAGGCAGTAGAGCACTGAAGAGAAGTGCAGGATGTTGTACCAGGAGAAGAAGTTACTACGAAGGAGAAGAATTATTTACACGCTGAACCGTTGTGTAATAAACGTTGAGTGATTAATTATTATATATGACAAGTTTAATTTCCTAAGCACGGAAATTGAATTACAAATAGGTAATCACACGGTACAAGCCCATTAGTTAAGAAACCTTCTGCACATAAAAATGGGTAAAGAATCACTCTGATTAAGATAATAAATATGTAAGAGGCAAGCTTCACACCAGAGGGGGGTGAATTGGGTGATGTTATAAATTTTTCGCTTGAAGTGGTGATATGTAAATATAGTAGATAGAGTAGAGTAGAGAAGATTTGAACACAGAGAGTTATACTGGTTTGGCCTAACAACAATGCCTACATCCAGTCCTCAGAGATCAAGACCTACTGAGCTTTTCACTATATCTCCAAGATTCAATGGGCTCTCAGAATGCCACAAGACAACAATTGTCCTTAAACGGACTACGAGCAGAAATATTCTCTCAACAAGAAATTTCTCTCCCCCTTACGACAAGTCTTACGTGCAGAAAAACAACCTATGACTCTTCTCACTTGCTTATGTATACAAGACTTATGAGCAGCAACGTTCTCTCCTGCTTACACCACTGTAAGTCTTATGAGCAGCAACGTTCTCTTCTGCTTGTATCTTATAAGGCTTAAGAGTGGAAGACACAACAAGGAATTCTCTCAACGGCTTCTCTCGTAAGGAAAAACAACCCTCTCAAGGTCCCAATACCTTGAGATCAAGTACACATAGAATTTTGAATTGTATGAGGACTCTCTTACAGAGCAAATGAATGAACACTGAATATCAATGTGTATACAGAGAAAAATGATGAATAGCAGAAACTTGGTATGAGCTTATGAATGCATGTGCTACGTTGTCATCGTTTCTCCTTGATTCTCTGTATATATATAGTTGCTCCAGTTTTTGCCCGTTTGGAAATTCTTCATTTGTGGAGCGGGACATTTGAAAGTATTGGCAGACACGTGCATGTTTGAATAATCTGAGTGTGGTAGGTGCCAGCGTGTTTATAATCATCTTGTCTACCGTTGTATCACTTTCCTCATGTGGTTCAATTCAAACGTTCATATTCCTGTATCATACTTTTAAAATAATCAAAACAATGTTAAACAATGATAAAAAGTAATGATGATATGAATTAATAACAATAAACCATATTCGGAATGAACGTTGTGATACTTAGCATTTTCGGTGGTCAAACAGGGCATCACTCGAGCATGAAAGGCTCACCTCGAGTGATCTTCTATTTTCCTTCATATACCTCTGTTATCGGGTTGTGCTTGCATGAAATATCAGAGAGACAAAATCTTCACTCGCGGGTGAAGAGGGGTCTCACTCGAGCACAAAACCTCTGCTCGAGTGATCTTTGCAATTTACACAGGGAATGTCTTCTCGGGTCATCACTCGCATACCATTTTGACAAGAGTGAGAATTTGTACTCGCGAGTGATATGGACCCTCACTCGAGCACACTTACCTCTGCTCGAGTGAGAAGCATATTCTCAAGGAATATGCTCTCAAAACTATCACTCGCATCAGAATTTCAGAGGGATAGAATTTTCACTCGCGAGTGATGTGGGCCCTCACTCGAGCACAAAGACTCCTGCTCGAGTGAGAAGAATATTCTCAAGAATTATACCTTTTGAACAAGCACTCACAACTGTTTTGGAGAGGGATAGAATTTTCACTCGCAAGCATTGATGTGTCACTCGAGCATGGATGGGTGTGCTTGAGCACACTTGCACTTCTCTGAACTTCATGACTCTCGGCCAAGTACTCGCAGTACCTTGCTCGAGCATAGAATGCTCATGCTCGAGCATTGATGTCTCTGCTCGAGTGAATAAAGGAAGCATGCCATTACTTGCTCTCGGCCAAACACTCGCATGCCCTCACTCGCATGTGTGCTCGAGTGAGAATGACTTCTCTGCTCGAGTGATCTTGTGAATACAAAGGGAGAATGCCTCTTGGGTACATACTTTCTGGCTTTCTCTCGCACATGCTCGAGCACAAAGGAGATCTATGCTCGAGTGCAAAATCCTTGCTCGAGCACTCCAGTGCAATTTCACAGCAGATATCAGCAAATCATCAAATATGCATTTGGTAACTTGGAAACCTTTCTTAACCTTCTAAAAACATGTTTTGAACATAATTGAATTATTGTTATCATCAAAACTTGGGATCTAACAAAATAGAATTATGAAACGATGAGTTACGAACAACTTTATGATAGTTTTTAAAATGTTTTGGATTTTTCTGAAAAACCCACTCAACTACAAGTTCGAATCATGTCTTGAAGTTGAGAATTGAAAGAAATTTATAAAAGAATATCACTTCGTAGTTTGAATTCACTCCATAAAACTCATCAGATCGATTACAGAAGTAAGATATTACACTTTGAAAGGCGCTTCCTTGGGCAGCGCCTTCCAAGGCCAATCATACATCACCTTGCAAAAGAGCCTTCCAAGTGCACTTAATTTGTTTAAAAAAAATAAGGCCAGTTATGGCACTTTGCTAACAAGCGCCATAGTTGACACTTTATTTTTTTAAAAAAATAAATAAATGCATTGTATAGCGATTGTTTTGGCAAGTGCCACACAAGCCTATGACTAGCTATGCCATTTATAATAGGAAGCACCATAGCTTCTAAATAATTTTTTTTACCAAAAAAAAATTATCTATGACACTTCTTTAAAGAAATACCATAAGAGGGGTGCCACTAAATTCCTCTTTTGTAGTAGTGTATTTGGAGTTATGAAGGTGTGGCCATGGTACATATTGTGTTTTATGGCTTGTGCTTGTTGTTGGCTATTTGGCATTGGGTGAATTAGAATCTAAAATTTGTTGTGATAAATGTACATGAAAACCTTCTTTGGATTTGCGTACAATTTTTTGAATTCATTTATTCATTTCAAGGGTGTCTTATTTTGGTTTTGATGCATTTCATGTAACGTGATTGTATGGTCTTGGTCTGATCCTTATGGACTAACCAAAAGGTACAATACATAAATCCTGGATGGGGTGTGGAAGGTTTTAATTCTTTTGTTCTAGGGGGAATAGCTGATCATCATATTGCAACAGGGCCATTGAGCTTATTAGGGAGCCTTTTCTTAGTGTACGTCCACCTTAACGTTTGCACAAAGAATTGTGTATGGGAAATATTAAAACTGACCTTTTCAATAGTATGGCTGATGTCTTCCGTTTATTTTTTTTTTCCTTTTACATATTTTGTTGTTGATGGAACTATGTGATATGGTTCAACAACTACACCAATTGAATTATTTGGTCTCCCACATGTTATGAATGGGATTTAGGATACTTCCAACAAGAAATATATTGAAGAGTTGCTGTTGGGCAACCGAAAATCAAAGTTGATCAAAACTCCCTACTACACAAATGACGTTGCCTGGTCAAGCATGGAAAAAGAAAATAAAAAATAATAATTTTTTTATTTCAGAAAAGTACAATTGTTTTTATTATTATATTTTTATTGTATTATTGTTTATATATATTTATATTTTAATATATTTCTATGATTAATATTAGTCTTTTAGCATGGATATTGGATTAAGATGTGCTAACTAGGTCCCTCCGTGTGGTTTGTCCTTAATAAGGGAATTAATATTATTTTTTTGCCCGAAAATTAATATTATTATTAATGAAACATTTCACATTTTTTATTCCGCTAACTGCTCCATATTTTTTTATTATATGATATATATCTATTACATCTATAGAAAGATTGTAGTAATCATGCATACAACGGTGTTAACATTTTAACCTTGATTAGTTATGAAGCCAAATGCTATGCAAGTTTTCATATATCTATTGATGGTTGGGCCAAGAGATTGAAAATACAATATTTTTTTATAATATTAAAAATAAAATATTAACATTTTGGGAGTGACCAAAAATTTACTTCAATATTTTAACAAATTAAAAGTATAGAGTTTTTTTAGAAAACTATCAGAAAAATTGTTTGGGAGAAAAAAAGCTACTTAAATGTTAATTGTGAATCATTTGGAATTTGGAAAATGACAAGGAACACACTTAGATAGTATGTATGAAATAGTAAATGTCAATGTGAAGCAAGTCCATTTACTACTCAATTCTACATCTTTCATATGATTGCCAAAAAAAGGCACTTGAATGTTAATTATAAATCAATCTTAAAAGCTTGTAGTGACCTTGCATACTAACTGCATTTACTTTTTAAACTTGATTAGTAAAAATGACACCTCACAAAAGTGTGCAAAAGATATGAGCTTTTTTGAAAAAAAAAATACATGAGCTATTCAAGTTTTTAGATATATTTTGATGGTTGGGCCAAGAGATTAAAAATAAAATATATTTTTGATAATATTGAAAAAAAAATAAAATTTGGGTAGGGACATAAAATTGGTTTAATATTCAAACAAATTTAATGTATAAACTTTTTTAAAAAACTGTGGGAAAGATAGTTTGAGAGAAAAAACCTATTTGAATGTTAATTATGAACCATTCGGAAAACAAAAAGACACCTGAATATTATCTATAAAATAGTAAATTTCAATGTAAAGCAAGTACATTTAATATTCAACTGTACACCTTTCATATGCCCGGTAAAAAAAAATCCACTTGAATGTCAATTACAAATCGGTCAGAAAATGAAAAGCCACTTAATTTTAATTTGTGGAATTGAAAACAATTTTTTTTTGATAATATTGAAAATAAAATATCAAAATTTTGGGAGTGACCTAAAATTGAATTTAATATTCTAACAAATTAAAAGTATAAAGTTTTTTTAGAAAACTATGGGAAAGATTGTTTGGGAGAAAAAAATATTTGAATGTTGATTGTGAATCATTAGGAAAATGAAAAGACACTTGAATATTATCTATGAAATAGTAAATGTTGTCAATAAGAAGCAAGTCCATTTACTACTCAACTGTACACCTTTCATATGCTTGTTAAAAAAACAAACCACTTGGATGTTAATTATAATTCGGTCGAAAAATGAAAAGCCACCTAAAAGCTTGTAGTGACCATGAATACTAATTGCATTGACTTTTTAAACTTGGTTAGTGAAAAAGTCCCCTTAAAAAAGTATACAAAAGACATGAGCTTTTTTGGGAAACAAATGGACATGAGCTATTCAAGATTTCATATATCTTTTATGGTTGGGCCAAGGAATTGAAAATAAAATATTTTTTTTTGATAATATTGAAAAAAAATATTAAAATTTTGGGAGTGACATGAAATTGGTTTTAATATTCTAACAATTTAAAAGTATAACATTTTTTAGAAAACTATGGGAAAGATAGTCTAGGACGAAAAAACTACTTGAATGTTAAGGTTGAGTTGTTTGGAAAATGAAAAAACACCTAAATATTATCTTTGAAATAGTAAATGTCAATGTAAAGTAAGTACATTTACTATTCAACTATGCACCTTTTGTATGCCTGCTACCAAGTCAATTGAATGTTAATTATAAATCATTCGAAAAATGAAAAACCACGTTATAATTTTTAATTGTATTGGCAACATTTTAAATAGCAAAATAAAAGAGTAGAAAAGAGAAGTATTTAGAACTAACCATTGGAGCATTTATGCATTTTGATTACTTGGTTTTATTCTCTTCATTAACCACATTAAATTGCCATAAATCACCATCATTGTCAATGGTCATAAATTGTCACATTTAATCATCATTAAGCCACATTTAATCAACATCATGGCTCATCAACGGTCATGTTACATTCCCTACTTATAAAAGATAATACATGGTGTGTAGTCAGTGTACACCAACATCTATCCCCATACCTCCCTTCTCCCTCCTCTTGAGTTATACAACTATTAGTGCCCATTTGCTACATTGAAAATGAGGTAATAGAAAAAGAAAATCAGTATTTTCCATCAGGATGGGCACAATTGGTTGCCAAAGTTTTTGGCAACCTATTTTTTGGCAGCAACTTACTTTCCTTTATACATAGAAAAATGGGTGCCCACCTATTTTAGTGGGGACCCATTTTCTGGGGTGGTCGAAAATATGGAAGACAATTTTACCCTTCGAGTAGATCTTGATAGCTTGAGAGATTTCAAGTTCAACTGATGACAAGTCTACCAATGAAGAAGAAAGAGGCTAGGAGGCATGTAACTATGGGGTAATCAGGGTTTAAGACACAGTTAGAGATGATGGAGGAATATTAGCTGCCATGGCCAATGGGGAACGATGGAGTAGGTGTTGGTTGGGCATCGGTGAAGATGGTGATGAAAAGGTGTTGGGCATCGAAGATCCAATCACAGGAGACTAGAAGGGTTTGGAAGAATTGGGAGAGATTGAAATCTTCAAAGCAAAGTTTGATTGTGGAGCTTAGAGATGGAAGTTCAAATTCATTGGTGGATTTGGGTTGGGAAAGAATATAATTACTTAAGAAGTGAGTTTGAGTACTAATTAATAATTTGATTATTACCAAGGTTTATTATAAACACATTCTAAGTATTTGGTGGTATGATTGGGATTCTCTAGCGATTTTGAAAAATGCATTAAAGGAATACTCATATAATACTCCCCCGGTCCTTTTTAATTATAAGCAGCAACTAACCAAATTACACAAAACAAACTGGCAATCAAAATTAGTTAAAAGTAGTAAATGTATAAGAGATATAATTTTTTTCAAACATACCCTTATTTGTGAAGATATATGGAAATTTTGGGAGTGACCTAAAATTAATTTTAATATTCTCACAAATTAAAAGTATAAACTTTGTTTAGAAAGCCTAATAAATCTTTAATTAGGCTAAGCAAATCTTTACATCTTAACATAATTGTCATTCTTTCCCGTTCTAAAATTTAGTTTAAAAAATATTTTTTAATGTGTATACTAGATTTTTATAAATAAGGAAATTAATTAATGATTAATGATTATAATTAATAATGCAAAACAAAATCCCCCTCTAATCTTATATCTAATCTGTAACGGTTAGTGATAGAGACTCAATAAGTTTCTACCAATAAATTATCGTGCTTACATCATTTGATTTTCCTCTTCAAGTTAACAACATATTCATGTTAGGCGTTCTTCCTTTTTATTCAAGTGTTTTAAAGTTCTACCAAAAATTATTGTTAGAATTTTATTGTCAATATCAAAAAACATTTCCAAAGGGCTGTTAATGGGAGGGGAGAGATTGATCTACTTTTAATATATTAGGGGTAAAATTACACCATAAAATATTTCAAGGTGTTAGATGCCCTTATAAATATTTCATGGACCTACATGCATCTTAACTCAATATTAAATTATTTGGGATTGGAAATGCCTGCTGTTACAATACTATTATGAAAGCAATTTCCTTATGGTGTTACAAAAAATGTAAGTCTTAATTTTTTAGAACACACATAATTATTTTAAATGATTAGTGAATTGAAACATAATTATTATAGTTTTCCAATTAATTATCAATTAATAGGAAAACTAAGACAATGTCGTAGTTGGTTCAATTTTACCATTCCCTTTGGCAGTTGTTTTATTTTCTTTTGGTGTTATTGAAAATATTTACAACAAATAAATTGACTTTCAGTCGCTTTTGTAGAAAATGTCTCTAAAAATTTTAGTTATAAGTCACTTTTCAGCAGTGGTGTAAAAAACTATCGCCAAAGACAAGTTTCAACTAGCTACTGCATGTGTACCATGTCACCACCACACTTCATGTCACTATCAAAGGTTATCAACTCAAATATCTCTCCTCCAAAAACCAAACTCGTCACCACCTCTTGTTAATGGCAATTAAAAAAGTCGGTGCTAAAAGACCGTTTTTTATAGTGATTACTTAATAATTATTTTGGTAGAGGAAGGTGGGATTGAAACAAAATATCAAGATTTGGGGAAGGCTAAAAGTCAATGTTAACATTAAGCCTAATCAAGTTCAAGTTTATTAATATTATAGTATGGATATCAAATTTTATAAAAACAATAAATGAATTTTTTTGGTGGGGGGGAAATGGAATTTCCTAGGAATAAAATGGTGGTATCTACATACTTCAACCACCCATATGATTATTCGGAAAAAACAAAAAAAAAATCCCTTTAATCAAAAAACAACTACTTGGTCTCTGCTTGATAACTTACACCACTTAATAAAATGAACTAACAAAAAAAAAGTATTTACAAGTGCAACCAATCACAAATTTTGAAACAATAGAAATATGTTCATGATCGTATTTTAAAATTTACATCGTATAATACAAAACCTATGCATTGCAAGGGGAGAAGCCTCTATTTATATTTGGATGATTCATTTTGCAATTATGACTCGCGAATGGGCCCTATCGAATATGCCTAGTGCCCGCACAAAACAAAACATGACCATGTTAAACTTTTTAGCAAAGGATGCATTTATCTCCCACAAGCACCTAATGCTTCAATTTTACTATACCTTTCATTTACCACATGGCAAAAAAAATCTTGAGATCTGGTATAAATAGGAGCATGTTCTTGAATGAAAGTAACCCCACATGTGTGTGTGAGGGTATTTTGTCTTTTCCTTGTATCATCAGGTTGGTTAGCTTTGTTATCACCTCCTCGCAATATTAAAGAGCTAGTGTTTTGGGAATGTGAAGAATATGAATGAAAAGATTAAATTGGTATTTTCTTAAGCCTCTCTTGCTCCCTTCGTCTTCTCTCTCTGACCTTCATCTCTACTCTTTCTCTATCTTCCCCTTTCTTCCATATTTCCGTCTATTCCTTTTCCGGTAACAGGTTCTATTCTAAACAATTTTTCCTTCTCTTTCAATTCTTTTCACAAAAGCCATCATTTTCAATATAAAGCCATAATCGTCATGGAGGAAACCAAGAATATAACTCACATAGCTGTTGTTCCTAGTCCTGGATTTAGCCATCTAATTCCTATTCTTGAATTCTCCAAGCGACTTGTTCATCTTCATCCAGATTTCCATGTCACTTGCATAATTCCCTCGCTTGGCTCACCATCAACTGCCTCAATAGATTACCTAAATTCACTTCCTTCCAACAATATTCATTCTATCTTTCTCCCTCCAATAAGCATTAATGAGTTGCCTCAGCAACAATCCCCAGCATTCCAAAGCAAACTCGCTATGACTAAGTCTCTTCCATCTCTACGTGAGGTCTTAAGCTCATTGATGTATTCCAAAACTGGTCCTCCTTTGGCTGCTTTGGTTGCGGACACTTTAGCATACAACTCGATATCTTATCCTTTCTTTACACCCTTTGGTCTACTACTTTGTGTTCCTTCCACTTCCAAATACCGAGACTTAATGAAACTATTGTTGGTGAATATGGAGACTATCCAGAACTTTTTGTAATTCCTGGCTTTGTCCCACTCCATGGAAGAGATTTTCCAGAATTTTCTCAACATCGATCGAGTGAAGGTTACAAAATGGTTGTGCATCATGCCAAACGACTCCCTTCGTTGGATGGTATCATGCTTAACAGCTTCATAGAAATGGGAGAAGAAACAGCAAAAGCCTTGGCCAATAATAAAGGAAGTGGTCATCCTCCGGTGTACGTGGTTGGACCTATAACCTCACAAACCGGTTTAATGAATGAGAAAGACCGGCCTGAATTTATGACATGGTTGGGCAAGCAGCCAACTAGGTCCGTCTTGTATGTTTCATTTGGAAGTGGAGGGACACTGTCTCAAGAGCAACTCAATGAACTGGCTCTTGGGTGGGAACTAAGTGGCCACAAGTTCTTATGGGTTTTGAGAGCCCCTAGTAGTGTTGCTAATGCTTCTTACCATAATGCTTCGTCTTTAAATAAGATCCCTAAAGAGTTCTTGCCAAAAGGGTTCTTAGAGAGAACAAAAGATCGAGGTTTTATTGTTCCTTCATGGGCACCTCAGATTCAAATCCTTGGTCACAATTCAGTTGGTGGATTTTTGAGTCATTGTCGATGGAACTCGACTCCTGAGAGTGTTATACATGGTGTGCCACTTATAACATAGCCACTCTTTACAGAGCAGAAATTGAATGCTGTTATTCTAAATGATGCTCTGAAAGTGGCACACTACTACAAAAAGGGGCTTTAACCTCCCAAATTTGGCACTTTTAACGTCCCAAAACGGGGGGACGTATATGCTGGGGGCGTAGTAAGTTGAGACAAAAGACGTCCCAAAAGGTAGGGACGCCTAAAGTCCCCCAGGATGGGACTTTAGGCGTCCCAAATTGTAATTTGGGACGCCTAAAGTCCCCACAGGGTGGGACTTTAGGCCTCCCAAATTACAATTTGGGACGCCTAAAGTCCTACCCTGGGGCACTTTATGCCTCCCAAATTTTAATTTGGGACGCCTAAAGTCCCACGGTGGGGGACTTTAGGCCTCCCAAATTTTAATTTGGGACGCCTAAAGTCCCACCTGGGGGACTTTTGGCCTCCCAAATTATAATTTGGGACGCCTAAAGTCCCACCTGGGGGACTTTAGGCCTCCCAATTCTTAATTTGGGACGTCTAAAAGTTAGGTTTTTTTTTATACCATAATTTACATTCTGTATTACCCAACGAATTGAAACTGTAGAAACAGAATAAAAGATGGATTCATAAACCACACTGTCCGTTACAAACTAGTAAGGACATCCAGCACTACAATCTTTACTATATATACATACAATAACCTTTCATGCAACCTACTACTATATATATCAACAAAAAACAACCAGAAAGTGTCAAAACGCTGTCATCACACAAGTACAAACTGATATAAAATAACAAGTTTACTGCTCTAAATGTTGAAGAAGATGTCCAGCCAAAAGATCTCTGATCAAATCAAGGTCTTCACGTAGGTAGGCATCTTGATTATCAAAAATCTGAAAATTAGAAAGTAATAAGCTTTGATGAAATGAATCTCAAGCAAATGAATTAATTAGCATTTCGATTAGAACACCAAAAATATTATCATTTGAGAATGAAGAAGCGATTACCTTTTCAAAATCGCTAGTAATTCCACTTTGAGTTATGTTATACATATAAAGTATAACATAATATCCATATTCAGTGTTGCCAGGTTGCCGAGGGCACTTTTAATCAAAGGGATGCAATTGGTTGTTAAAATCAATAAAGGTATGTCTAAAAGGACCGTCAATGAAACAATTATGTAGGATCGAATGTACTTACTATGGGATAAAACCACTTTGGCTTTTTAACAACCATACCCTCGCGTGACCCACCTAGGATTCTATATGTTTGACAAGCACTATCATGAAAAGCAAAATGAACAGAAATTAGAACCATTCATTTATTTTTGTTGTCAATGAAATACAAACAGGATAACTTACGTGTCGAAGACGGATTTTGTATCTCTGTCTGGCTTGTTACTCAAGGGATCAAACCAATAGACTACGTTGCGGCGGGGACATATAACACACAAAGTCCAGTGGTTTCTTTAACAACATATACACATTAAAATGAAGTTAGATGAGTGAGAAGACAATTATTTAGTAAACTTCTGAAATTGACAAAATGTAAATACGAACCGTTGGACAATGGGTGCTAGATAACAACGAAGTTTGGTTTGTGCCATTTGGTAGCCGACATAGTGAGTCCTATGCGCCACAGTACAAGTATCCCCTGTCGTATTCGTAGGACATAAGAATCCATACCAATTACCTCTTTCCATGTTTGCGCAGAGATCGTGGAAGGTGCTATAATAGAATTAAAATTAGGAATCAATTCTTGAATGTATGAAAACAAAAAACCACTAAATGAATTCTATGGGAAAATTGAAAAAAAACTTACCGGACTGCAAATTTGACCCAGCCTGCATCTATCTCCTCCAACCTAATAAACTGCTTGAGATCTTTATAGTCAATCGTGTAGGGATACTCCACTTGGCCCACAATCCCTGGAGGCATCTTCAAGTCAATCTGTTTAATGCCCTTGTAGATCTGTTGCAGCCGTGCTAATAAGGGCCATTTGGTCGCAGCTTCGTCATCCTTTTAGAACATCAAAAAACAAATTGTTATTAGGATGCCAACAAATTTTCAGTAACAGTAAGGTAATTCCTACCATTGGAGGTGTTGCGTCTGAACCAATAAGATTGCGAGGCCAAAGGATGAAAGATCCTATCGCTTGACCTAACGTGCCAACCTCTGGATCTGGAGCAGGGATGGCTGTACCTTCTTCCCCCTTTCTAACACTCGTCACATTCACCCTACGAAAATCCTCCAGAATTTGCTGATTATGGTGGGTGGTAGCACGTGTGTGAACGAGAGCATCAGCAACAATACGCAACAGTGGATCATCCAAATAGAGGGTGCAAGGGTCTCCCGACACTGGAGTGGGAGAAGGGTCGCCAAGTGGTCCCGACACTGGAGTGGGAGAAGGGTGGCCAAGTGGTTGCTCCAGAGGGTTGTAACTTCCTCTGGTGCTATTGAAGGCCGGGGATTCCTGAGTTCGAGCCTCGTCCCTTGCCCTTTGTGCTTCAAACATCTTTGCCATTTCAAGTTGAAGCTCTGGCAAGAGCTCTTGTCGGAGCTTGTCGCGAAGGTTGGCCTCGATCTCTCGTTCGAGGTCCTCTCGAATCTTGGCCACAACATCCTTACTAGGTCCAGCTTGTGACGAATAACGTGGCTCTCGTCCAAAATACCTCGCGGCACTAACTCCCCGTGTCTCTCCTCGAACACGACCAAGGTCATCTGCCTTCCCAATAGCCGTTGACAAGATGTCCATCCGTGTACTTGGATTGAATGAACCTTGGCTACTCTGCTCGTCCAGGTCATCCTGTAGCATGCAGTTTATCGTAAATGTATCGAAAGCACTCGCGACATGTAAAAAATTAGGTACTTATGGTATAACTACTTACAATCCTCGCAGCAACCTCAGCAACAGTCGGATTTATGTACTTCCCAGCCTTAATCCTCCCTGCCTTCCATTTTTTGTGACGTGGAGGAGGTGCCGGTGGCTGGATAACAACGCTAGGATCAGATTCCGCTGCTTCCTTCATTTTCTGTAACTCTTCTGCCATCATTTGCCGCTCAAGCTTCCGATATCCACCGCGAGACATGAAATGTTGATATTTATTTTCTGCTTGCCTCTGGGCATTTGCTGCACTTAATTTCTATGAATGAAAAAAGACAAAAAATGAATCAACGATATAAAGTATATGAAATCAACGATATAAGTAGTTCTATACCATGACAGAAATCTTACCAAAAACTCAGGATCTGCTCGTGATGCCGCAAACAACCTCCAGTCCTCTGGAGATAAATATGTATACTGTGCACATGGATCGTTACCCCTAAGGGCCCCTCGAATGTAATGCTTTGTTAGCTTATTCTTGAAACCTTTCCATCGTACATGAACCTCATCCATCCAGTGCCTATGCATCTCTGTGGTGTCGGGGACATCGTATGTTTGCTGCAAGGTAAAACATAAGATTATTATATTAGAAACAATAAGAACAAAGCTACAATGCATCAAAACTTACATACCAAAAGTTGCTGCCAAATCATGTCTTTCATTTTTAGGGGAACCAATCTCCAATTATCGTAGGTAATGCGCACTTTGCGTCGAGCCAAAAGTCCTATGTAGCTAATGAAGTGGTCTTCCTCAGGACCAACTGGATTCAGATTGCCATCGAAGTCTATATGCAGCCTCTCCTATTGATGTTCATGACGTGCAACCAATGCTCCCATCTTTGTACAGCCTCTAACCCTCCTTCTTGCAGGGGGTTCAACTATAGGAATTTCGTCATTGCTAGAGCTTTCGTCATCTCCACGCCTCTCGTCATCACTAACGTTGTCCATATTCCTGTTAACACAAATAGCATCATCAGAAACGTAAGTAAATTGCAATGAAAACACATGTATATAGTAAGCGGGAAGTAAAACAGAAAAAACACAGTTCTCGTTTATAAATTAAGGTCTTACTCTAGATTGTTTCCCATAGTCCTTCACCATGGTCATTTCTTACAGCATATTCGTCATCATCTACCAATTCTACTTCATTTGTTCGAGGTGTAGTTGTTGTGAAAGGTGGTGTGTCATCAAGGTTGAAGGTTGGATCACCATACTTCTGTTTTTTACTTTTAAGGACAATGGACATATTTTTGCTGGCAGGATCGGTGACATAAAACACTTGCTTCGCCTGGCTTGCTAAAATGAAGGGCTCTTCTCTATAGCCAACTCTTCGAAGATCGACTGAGACAAATCCAAATTGTTTATCTATTACCACGGCATTGTTGCTAACCCACTTACATTTAAATAAAGCAACTTTGAACTTGTTGTACGTCATCTCCCATATTTCTTCTATAACTCCATAATAGGCCATAGACGCTAATATGGGGTTTTTGTCTCTCGAACTGGAAAAGTGCATAGATTCAGCTTCTACCATAACCCCACTATTTTGCATGGTACTTTTGTCATCTTACTCTTTGGTATAGAAAGAATAGCCATTTATATCATAACCGGTCCAAGTAATGACCTGAAACGAAGGCCCCCAAGCTAGCCACTCGATTGTCTCAGACACACCGATCTCGTGCAAAACCTTTTCCTCGAACCACTGCATGAATGTCTTGTTTTGCTCAATAGCAATCTGCATGTCATTCTTCCTTGGATTCTTGTTCTTCAAGGTGTTTCTGTGTTCATTTATGTAAGGTTGAACTTCTTCCATATTATTCAGGATATACAAGTAGGCTTGCAACACCTCTTCACGAGGAACATTCTTCACTTTCAATCCTCGTGTTCCCTTGCTTCTCCCTTCTTCATGCCGAGATTGTTCCTTCTTCCCTGACATATAATCTTTGCAAAACTCCATAGCCTCCTCAACTACATATCTTTCTACTATTAAGGCTTCTGGTCGATAAGGATTTTTAGAATACCCTTTTAAGATCTTCATGTATCGCTCGAAAGGGTACATCCACCTCAGGTAAACTGGACCGCATAGCCTTACCTCCCTCACCAAATGAACTACCAAATGCACCATTATATCAAAAAATGAAGGCGGAAAGTGCATCTCTAGTTGTGACAAAATAATATAACCCTCATTTTCTAGTTCATCCAACTTTTCAGTGTCAATGACTTTGTTACAGATAGCATTGAAGAAAACGCACAATCTGGTCACTGTGTTTCGTACTTCATCTTTCATTATGCCTCTAATAGCTACTGGTAATAGTTGTTGCATCAACACATGATAATCATGGGACTTCATTTCCACTAACTTCAAATCGTCCATTGAGACACATCTTCTCACATTCGAGGAATACCCTTACGGCACCCTCATTTCATGCTAACACCCACACAAACTTCTTTTCTCTGCTTTTGATAGTGTATGCGCTGCTGGCTCCATGTATGCCCTCCTACCATCATCTCTTAGTTGTGGATGTAATCGTTCTCTTATTCCCATATCGACAAGGTCTAATCTCGCATTAATCCCATCCTTAGTCTTCCCTGGTATATGCAAAAGCGTACTGATAAGGCTATCACAAACATTCTTCTCCACATGCATCACATCAATACTGTGTCTCACGTCTAGCGAACGCCAATATGGAAGATCAAAGAAAATGGATCTCTTCTTCCATATGTTCTTCTCACCCGCAACCCTCTGATTCTTACCAAAAGTGACATGGATACGTTCCACTCGACTGTAGACTTCCTCTCCGGTTAGTGACTTTGGAGCCATTCCATGCTCCGGTAAGCCGTTAAACCGCTTTCTTAGCCTACGATACGGGTGGAACCGATGAAGAAACCTCCTATGGCCAAGGTAGACAGTTTTTCTTCCATGCTTTAGTTGTTGGAAGTTTGTGTCTGCTTCACATATTGGGCATGCTTTGTGACCCTTCACGCTATACCCTGACAAGTTTCCGTACACAGGGAAGTCGTTTATCGTTGTGAAAATCATTGCACGTAGCTTGAAAGACTCCTTCTTATAAGCATCAAACACATCTACGCCTTCCTCCCACAACTTCTTTAAGTCCTCAATCAAAGGCGCCAAATAGACATCAATATCGTTCCCTGGCTGTTTTGGTCCAGAAATCATCATAGATAGCATCATATACTTACGTTTCATACATAGCCAGGGAGACAAGTTGTATATTACAAGGAGAACCGGCCACGCACTATGTGTGCTAGTAAGAGTTCTATACGGATTGATGCCGTCTGTACAAAGCCCAAGCCGTAGGTTTCTCGGCTCGCTGCCAAATTGAGGGAATATTTCATCCACTTTTTTCCATTGTGGAGAGTCAGCTGGGTGCCGAAGATATTTCCCATCAGATATTCTCTCATCAGAGTGCCATCTCAACTTCTTCGCTTTTGTTGCACTCGCAAACAAACGTTTAAAACGTGGTATTATTGGAAGATACCACATAACCTTTAAAGGTTGCCTTTTACTTGTCACATCACCACAACCACCATCTTTTTTCACTTTGTATCGTGCAGTTTTACACTTAGGATACTCACTATGACCTCCGTACTCATTTCTGTACAGTACGCAGTCATTAGGGCAAGCATGTATCTTCTTATACTCCATACCCATTGTAGATAGGATTTTCTTGGCCTCATACATACGATTTGGAAGTACATTATCCTCCGGAAACATATCACACAATAGTTCAAGCAGCAATGTGAAACTACTATCGGTCCACCCACAAGTTGCCTTTAAGTTAACCAAATGTAATGTTCCTGTCAGCCGCGTGTACTTACTACCACTATACAATGGTGTCTCTGCATCACTCCACAGGCTATCATACTCCTGCGACTGCGCAAAGGATTCTGCCTCAACATCGTTAATCATTCTCTCCATTCTATCTTCATCTATGACATCCACAGCTTCCTTCTTGTGTGACGGACAATCAGTTACTTCCTCACCATGCCATATCCACCTTGTGTATCGCAGATTTATTCCATCACAAAGTAGGTGATCCTTTATGACATCAACATCCCGTCTACTCTCATTCAAACAATTGACACAAGGACAACTATGAATTGTATTGGTTTCATGTGGCATACACTAATCAATTATTGGAAGAAACTTTTATGAGCCACTTTCATTATGTTACACTTGAACATATAAATAAATAAAACTTCAAAAACTTTGTCTTAAAATTTAATACTCTACTTCTAATCGTTCTTATAAATCACTTTTAACATGATCACAATAGTCAAAGAAATCTTTAAATCTCATTAACTCTACCTTTAAATTTAAAACCTTTCTAACTACATCCCTATTTAATATAACATTTTATCTTATAAGAACAAAGTTTACTCAATAATTAACGAGAGGCATATTGAAACAGGGGAGTAAACCATATTCTGTTACAAAAAAAAACCATATTCTAGGGCCGACGAAGAAAATAATAAGCACAATCTCAACCATTTAATTTATTTTTCAAAAGCAAAATAAACCATATTCTGTTACAAAAAAAAATGAAGAAAATCAACCAACCTGATCAGGGCACCCCCTAGCTACTATGTTTGAGAGGTAGAGAAGATGTTGGAGCTCCACCCACGCACAACAATGGAGGAGAGAGCAAAACCCACTGTGGAGGAGGTGAGGTTGCAGCCGTGGAGGAGGTGAGGTTGCAGCCGTTCAAGAGGAAAAAGAAGAAGGGAGGAGGGAAGAGTTCAACAAAGCTAGGGCCGATCGATGGTGGAGGAGGGAGCTTGAACAAGGGAGGAGGGAGGAGTTGAAGAAAAAAAATGCACAGGAGGAGGGCCGACGGTGTGGGTGGGAGAGGAGGAAGAAGAGTAAAGTTGTTGAGAGGATGTGAGGTGAGGGTGAGATGGTAGATGAGAAGACCGCATGTCAGACAAGTGTCTGACATGCAGGGGATGCCTTTAGGCGTCCCAAATGAATTTGGACGCCTAAAGTGGGACTTTAGGCGTCCCAAATTCCAATTGGGACGCCTAAACCCAGCTCCTGGCGCTAAAAATAATTTATGAAATTTATATTTCGCGCCATGAAGCACTTTAGACGTCCCAAATTCAAATTTGGGACGCCTAAAGGTTCCCCTACACATATATAATTACGAAAATGCCACCGCCTCCCTTTTTAACCACCCAATTTTCAATTTGGGACGTCTTTGGGGGTGGTTATATCTCAATTCTGTAGTAGTGGCAGTAAGGCCTAAGGTCAATGGAAAGGGAATAGTTGAAAGTGAAGAAATTAAAGAGGCGGTAAAGAAATTAATGGAGGGTGAAGAAAGTAAAGATATTTTCAAACGAATGAAGGATTTGAAAGAAGCTGCAGCTAATGCAATGAAAGAAGATGGTTTCTCTACAGTGGCACTATCTCAGGTGGCCAACATATGGAAAAACAAGGATGTTCATCATGGAAAATAAGTGTTTATTGTTTCACACTACATATTTTATTTGTGTTTTTTCTCTTGGTTTTTTCTCATTATTTCTTATGCAAAAATCTTTCCATTTATTGGTAAGTGTGTTTCCTTTGTGTCATTTAGCATGTTGTACACATATTGAGTCTAATATTTAATTTATTTGAAGGATGAGTCATTTAAGAACTACTTATTGTGATCTAATTAGTACCCTTACAACGACCAAATAATTAAATTTTTTCTTAAAGCTTTGGCATCACCAAAATGAATTTTCCTATAAATCTGAAAACTTTTATCGCTCAAACAATTCGATTCCAAAAATAGTGGCTCAAAACTCTAATTTTAGCTTTAAATAAAAGAAAAATAAGACCCGAGTTAATCTCTAATCCAACCTTACAAAAGTTCTCATCATTCAAATATGGACTATGTATTTTCATAATAATTTCCATATTTTGGGTCTTCTTTGAAAAATCATACTCCCTCCGGTCCTAAATATAGAACAAAGTTTTTCGTGCAATTTGCACTAAAAACTTTGTCCTATATTTAGGACCGGAAGTAGTATCTTTTTTATGTACATGTCCAAAAATTATGAATTATAAGTCATTTCAAAGCTCTGAATGTGTACAAGAACAATGTGATGAAATTTCAGGGTCTAATTCATATGTATGCCCTTTAATTTCAAACTTCACTCTTAGAATTGCGGCACAAAAGTAGAAAAATGATCACTAGCTAACTACCAACATCATGCGTATGCTTATGCCATAGTACTTACCTTGGACATTAGTAAGCCCCATCTCCCGCCTTATAGAGTAGTATTATATAACATCCTAAATTTTAATCCTGAGGTTTAGAATTAATTAATCTTTGATTAGTGAGGGAATTGAGGTAATAAGTAATTGAATTTGGAGCATTGAGGCATAGAAATACAAAGACTAGTGATTAGAGGTCATATCTCTAAACCTTTTTTAGTAGTCTTGGAAATCAAGGGTTTTTTAGGGTCAAAAGATCTTAGGGCTAAGTTGCAAATTTGCTCTGGATGTTTTAGTTGAGGAGCAATATTACAATAAAATTTTTTTAGGTTCAATGTTGCCTCAGAAGTGTTAAAATGGAGCAATGTTGCCCTTTACCATTATAAAGTTAACGGTCAACGTCAATTTTTTTAACAATCAATGTCAATTTTTTAATGGTATAGGGTAACTAACATTACTACGTTTTAAAACTTTCAGGACGATATTGAACTTGAAAAAACTGATGGAGAAACATTACTTCTTTGTGAAAACTTCCATGGCAAATTTGGACATTAACTCAAGATCTTATTTTTGAATTATGTTTTTGCATTAGAAAATGGGAGACATCCTAAACTTTCCATTATTCATAATTCATAATTTTAGGAAATACGTAGAATTAGTTATAAATCTTTAAAACTATATCCCTTTTTTCTTGGTGTCATTACTGAGCCAATGGTGAATTGGCAGGGCTAACACGCAATTTTATGCAAACTCTGCAACTACTGTTGTCACAGCCAAAATTAAAAAAATTAGGGTTTTGGAGTTGGAAGTCGATTTTTCAGTTAGGATTTTGCTATTTTTAAGTTAGGGAAGTATTCCTAAGCCTCAAAACACTAGGGTAAGTATTTCTAACTTATTTATACTCTTCTCTTTTGGATTTTTCAGTTTTAGAATGTTAAAAGTTGGGAATTTTAAGGATTTAAAAATAGGTTGAGTTTTGTCCAAAGCTTTTGAGCTTAAATGGACTATTTGGACTAAATAAAAGGTTTAATCAGTTTGATTTTGTTATATTCGTCAAGAATCGAATCCTCTAATCTCCAAATCTTCCCTAGTTGCTCTGGTTACTGATTGTCACTACAAAAAAAAACGTGATTTAGTAGCGGTTAAAAATGGGTATTCGTAGCGGTTCTAACCGCTACAAAGTAGGTTAGTAGCGGTTACGAAAACCGCTACTAAATCGTACGTTGCAAGCGGTTTTGTAGCGGTTCTATAAAACCGCTACTCAATAAAAAATAACCGCTACAACCTTTGTAGCGGTTCATAGTAACCGCTACAACACCAAGAGATATTTGTAGCGGTTATATAACCGCTACAAATATAAAAAATTTTATTAAAAAGAAATTTTTTTTTGTAGCGGTTTAATAACCGCTACAAATATATCAAAATGAAAATTTGTTAAAAATGACATTTTTTATTTGTAGCAGTTAAGAAACCGCTACTAATTTTGAATTTCATGAAATTAGTAGCGGTTTTTAAAACCGCTACTAATTTCATGAAATTCAAATTTAGCGCCAAAAAATTTAAATAAAGGCGCGTTATTTAGTAGCGGTTTAATAACCGCTACAAATATTTAAAAATTTTTTAAAAAATATACGTTGATTTTTTCCTTTTTTTTCAATATTATATTAAATAGTTTAATTTGTTATTATTTTATCTATTTCAATTAGTTTATTATTTAATAGTTTAACTTATTAATAAATTAAAAAGAAAAATTGTAATTGAATATGATTAGTATAAAATTTATATTAATAAGATTATTAAGGATAGTTAGGTAATAAGGAATTATTATGTTTTATAATATAATGTAATTGTATATGAAAATAGATGAAAATGAGATAGAGTTATGATATATCTAAAAAAAAATGGTTAGAATAAATTTTATAGAAAGAAAAGAAGTATTCTAAAAGATATTGAAAATCTTGTTACCATATTTGATCGTATTATTCAGCTCCTCTACTCATACGAAAGAAGTTGTAAATGAGAGGAAATAAAAGAAGGGTAAGGTGAAAAGAAATTGGGGGGTGTTTGAAATGAGTTGTGATAAGGGTATTTATAGGGATTCACGTATAATTTGTAGCGGTTAATGTAGCGGTTTAATTATTTATAGCGGTTAATGTAGCGGTTTTTATTTAGTAGCGGTTATTTATATTTTTGTAGCGGTTTAATAACCGCTACAAATATTATATTAATTTTTTTTTTTAAATTTTTTTTTACATTTTATTTTAACACAAATTTTTTGCATTTTTTGTAAAGAAAAATTTTTTACACTTGAATTCTACAAATATTATTTTAATTTTTTTTTTAAATTTTTTTTACATTTTATTTTAACACAAATTTTTTGCATTTTTTGTAAAGACAAATTTTTTCCACTTGAATTTGATCACTCATCGTCGCCATCCCTACAGAAATTTTGTAGAAAAATTATTGTTATTGATGTATTATTAAATTTAAAAAATTTAATTGAAATGACGTGGACTTAAATAAACTCACCGCAGTAGAGGTAAATTGGCATCGCCTTCAGGGAAGTAGTTTTCAAAATCAGCTGGCTGAAATGGCTCACTCTCGTAGGCGATGTTATCGCCTTCACCCATGTCGTAAAGGTCTCTTGGCTTTAAATGAACGACCATGTGCCAATCCCTATGCCGCTCGTCCTCGACATAATAAACCTGATGTGCCTCTGAAGCTAGAATATACGGCTCATCATCTTGAGAAATACCAGTATGAATCGTGCGTGAGAAATTGACTGATGTGATCCCTAGGTCGTCAGTTGTCAGTCCCCGAGAAGTAGTGGTATTTGCCCACAAACACTTGAACAGCGTCACGGTGAAACGGCCTTGATAATTAAGCTCGACCACATCAAGAAGCTTGCCATAGTAAGGGACGCCTCCGAACTGCATGTTGGCGTCACTGCTGCTCGCATAACTCCTTGTCCCAAATGTGCCATAAACACCCGAATTCTGTGTTTGCAATCCCTGATCCCGTGAAACCGTGCAAAACTTAAAACCATTGACATTGTATGCTGTAAACCGTTTTGCATGATCAAGAGGGCCGATTGCGAGAGCTCTGAAATCTGGTGAGTGTGGGTTGTGGTCATTTAGTATTCTGCGCGCAAACCAGCCCGGGAATTCTCTGTGGACCCTCCTATCAACTTCCGAGGATGTCTGTGTACGGATCCTGAGCTGACGCTTGACATGACTTCTGAATTCCCTGCAATTAATAATGGAAAGGCGTTAGTAAAATGAAAGTGAGAAATGTTACGAAAGATATAGATCGATTAACATACATGTGAGTGTACAATTCTTACCGTATGAAAGGCTCAACTTGAGTGCAATTAATCAAGACATGTCTATGTGCTTGGAACTTCTCAGTTGCCGTTAGTTTGAAGTTCTCAGTTGCTCCAACTGGTTTACCAACACGAGGGATAAATTCTCCTGATGTCGGCGCAGGTTCAGGACAATCGTCAACACGAGGGGGGCGGTTGAAAGCCGTCTCAAGATCATCAAAGTACCTTGAGCAAAAATAAAGCACCTCATCCCCTATATAGCCTTCAGCTATAGAACCTTCTGGCCACGCCTTATTCCTCACGTAAGATTTTAATTTCCCAAGGAACCTACGAAGTACATAAGAGAAAATTGATATAAAATGATGAAAAGGACGACTAGGAAACATTAAATACGGACAATAAATGAAAGCACATATTTAAAATGAGTACCTCTCAATCGGATACATCCAACGATATTGTACTGGTCCAGCGAGCTTTGTTTCATGAACGAGGTGGACCGTGAGGTGAACCATCACAGTGAAAAAGGACGGAGGAAAGATCATCTCCAAGTGACAAAGCGTAAGAATGATTTTCGACTGCAGCTGATCGAGCTCCTCAACGATCAAAACCTTAGAACACAACTTCCGAAAGAAAGAACAAAGTTCCACCAAAATGATGGAAACATCGGGAGGAAGTGTATTCTTTATAGCCAGAGGGAGTAACTGCTGCATAAGAACATGTGAGTCGTGACTCTTCAGGCCAGCAACCTTCCTAGCCTGCAAGTCGACACATCGAGAAATGTTGCTTGAATACCCATCAGGAACTTTTATTTTCTTCAACGTCGCGAGGAAGACATCCTTGTTCGATTTTGTGAGGGTAAACTTTGCCGGTGTAAATCTGTCATGCTCATCTGGCCAAGCTTCTTCACGAACTCCCATGTCGCGTAAATCTTTTCTAGCTTGAAGGTGATCTTTTGTCTTTCCGGGTTCGTTAAGCAGCGTATACAGCACATTGTCGCAAACATTCTTTTCAATGTGCATTACATCAAGACTGTGGCGAAGTAAATTAGATCTCCAATACGGAAGCGTGAAGAAGATACTTATCTTCTTCCACTGCTGAGGCGCCGAAGTCCTGCGCGTCTTTTGGCGAGTTTGTGCTGAATCGTCGCTTTTTCCAAACTCGACGTCAACATGCTCAAGCTGCTGTAAGATATCTGTACCGGACAAAGTCTGAGGTGGTCCTCTGTTCTCTGGTTTCCCATTGAAGCGATTCCGTTGCAATCTGAACTTATGCGTTCCATCGAGAAACCTCCGATGCCCCATAAAGCACCACTTTCGGCTGTGGGGAAGGCGCAGTATGTCAGAGTCGAAATTGCAAGCCGGACACGCCGACCCAGTGTGCACATTCCAACCAGATAATGTGCCAAGGCCAGGAAAGTCACTGATCATCCACATCAAGGCTGCACGCATGTTGAACAAAGTCTTGCTGTGAGCGTCATACGTCTCCAAGCCGACATTCCACAGGTCAAGCAATTCCGCAATAAGCGGTTGGAGATACACATCGATGTCATTGCCCGGTGCCTTTTTGCCTGGAATGATCATAGACATAATGAAAGAGCTTTGTTTCATACACATCCAGGGGGTAAGTTGTAGGGAACTAAGACTACCGGCCAAATGCTGTAACTTGTGCTAAGATTCCCGAAAGGATTGAAACCGTCGGTCGCCAACGCAAGCCGGACATTTCTGGGGTCAGTCGCAAAATCTGGAAAGTCGTTGTCAAACGTTTTCCAAGCAGCTGCATCCCGCGGATGTCTTAATTTACCGTCTTCGTTTTTATCAACGGCATGCCACCTCATGTGCTCAGCAGTTTTAGACGACATAAATAATCTTTGTAGACGAGGTTTCAAAGGGAAATACCTGAGAATCTTTGCGGGTTTCTTCTTCTGCTTTTTCCCCTTCCGAATTGTCTTGTACCTCGATGTGTGACATCTCTTGCACGTCTCCCTGCTGGAATCGTCTCCCCAATACAGCATACAATCATTTGGGCACGCATCAATCTTTTGATAATTCAACCCCAACCTGTTGATGATCTTCTTGGCCTCGTAGAAGGTTGTGGGAATCTCGGCGTCGGGGAATGCATCTTGTAATAAGTCGAGCAACATCGACATTCCCTTATCCGTGATCCCACACAAGCACTTGATATGATACAATTTGATCAAGAAAGATAATTTAGAATATTTGCGACAACCTTGATATAAAGGACGATTTGCCTCATCCATCAAGCTGAAAAAATCCCGAGCTGCTTCATTCCCCATAAAATCCGGCTCAGAGCCGTGCACTTCTTCGTTGAAGTTGTCGCCTTGAAATCCAAACGCATCACGCACAGGATCATCTTCATCTACTTGAACGCCTACTTGAGAAATTCGAGGAAGAGCCTCGTCATATCTAACGCCGGCCTTCTCACCATGAACTGCCCAGAACGTATAGTCCTCAGGGAAAGGCTTCACAAGCAAATGTTCCTTCACAACATTTCGTGGATGCCACTTCTTGAACTTGCATTTCCGACACGGACAGACGATCTTGCCGTTACAGCTGGCGTGAATGAATGCGAAATCTAAGAAACTGTTTAATCCGTACAAATATTCAGGAGAATTGCGCGGCAACCTTATCCAAGATTTATCCATAGCTACAAGTGAGAGAGAAGAAAGTATAGAGAAGAAGATGAGTGAGAAGATAATGAAGAATGCCTAGAACCTTATATTCTGAAAATCCAACGTTTATAACTTTGTAGTGGTTATTAAACCGCTACACCAACCGCTACAGAAATTCTAATGTTTATAATTTTGTAGCGGTTATATATATACAACCGCTACAATTATAAAATATTAGTAGCGGTTACATATATGAAACCGCTACTAATATTCAAGCCGTTAATTGGTGGGAAATTCAAAATGTACTTGTTGAGTATTAGTAGCGGTTTTATATATATAACCGCTACTAATGTTCAACGAATTAGTAGCGGTTGTATATATGAAACCGCTACTAATATTAAAGCCGTTGTACATTAAATATAAAAATAATTTTCTAATTTGTAGCGGTTATACATAAGATAACCGCTACAAATGTGCACAAAGGCGGCAATTTCAAAATTCAAATGATTTGAGTGTTTGTAGCGGTTATTAGTAAATAACCGCTACAAAGATAGATATTTGTAGCGGTTTCTGAAGGGAAACCGCTACAAATATATAAGTAAATTTGTAGCGGTTATGAGTTAAAAACCGCTACAAATATTCAACTTTGTAGCGGTTATTTACTAATAACCGCTACAAATAGATACATTTGTAGCGGTTTTAAGTTAAAACCGCTACAAATATAGATATAATTTTTTTTTAAATTTAGATTTAAATCATTTATAAATTATTTCAATGCGATATAATAATATAAATATAATTATATAAAACACAATAAGAAAATTCTGAAATAAAATCTCATAAATATTTACAAATGTTTAAAAGAAAAGAAAATGTCCTAAACTAAGCAGCTGGGGGCTGATCCTCTGGTGCTCCCTCAGGTGGGGCTCCCTCAGATGCCGCTGGATCGGGCCGCTGCGCAGACTGAACCGCACCATCCTCATCAGCAGGAGGAGGAGCTGTAGGAGGCGGAGTAGTGCTCGGGACGACGTAGCGAGGGACAGGGGGACCGCTGGATGCTGCTCGTCCGGGAACAGCCGACTCCATGCTCCCTCGAGCATATTGTTTGCGATCTCACGCCACTGCGTCTGCTGTGCGTACATAGTGTCTGCGTGGATCTGCAGCAGCTGCTGCTGCTGCACCTGCATCTGCTGCATCTGCTGCTGCTGCTGCGCCATCTGCTGCTGCTGCTGCGCCATCTGCTGTTGCGTCTGCTCCAAATCTGACCGCAGCTGGTCAATCGACTCATCCCTCTGACGTCTGACCCCTCTAGAGCTGCCAGCCTCAGAGGCGGCGCTCCTGCCGTAGATCATGCTGGGTCTGGCGCCTATCCCCATCCCCCGCACTCGTCCGGGGTGCTCAGGCTGAGCCAGACCCGCCTTCAGAGGAGCCGTCGGGTCCACTGACCCCTGTGACTCCTCAGGCTGGGTCTGTCGCAGCTCAGCCTGCGACTGCTGCATCCGCTCCTGCCATTTTATGAAACAATTAATAATTACTATTTTTCATTATTAACTTGGTTTTATAAAAAATATAATAATAAAATTACTTACAATGGCCGCCTCTGCCTGCTGAGAGGTCGCAGTCCCGTCACGGTGTCTGTGTGTGATGGCGTACAGCTCCGCATAGTCCGTCTGACGGTTCTCCTGCTGAGCCCTCGTCTCCTGAAACAATTACAAAACAATTAGTATTATGAAATAATCAACTAAAAGTAAGTGAAGCACTTGAAAAGTTACCAGCTCGCTGTAGGTCACAGCAAAGGTCTTCGATCCTGCTGTGTGGTGGATCGTCTGCTGCGCCCGGATCGCGGCGTTCCTCCGAGCAAGCTCCTGGAAAAAAAAATTAAATGTATAATAATTTAAAATTAAATACAAAATAAATTGATATTATAATTTAATATTTAACAATTAGAAAATTATATATCAAAAATATAATAAATACATTACCTGCGCCTCAGGGCTCCTCCTAAACTGGACGAAACGCGCCCAGTCGTTCGGCGGCACGCCGTCCGGGACGCTCTCCTGCAGCTGCTCCAGAGGCATCGTCCCGTCCCCATCCACACTGTGGAAGAGACGGTTCCTCCTGTTCCTCCAGGCGTCGCCCATCTTCACGAGGGCGTACCTCTTCCGGTTGGCCCGGACGGTAAACCGCAGCTGAAAAAAATACATTTAAATATCAATAATACTAAAAATCATAATTTAAAAAAAATAATTAAATAGAATTAATTACAAAAGATATTAATTAAATAGTTTTAATTACCTGAACCACCTCCTCCCAAGCCTGGTCCTTCGGCCCCTTCGGAATGTGCCTCCACGTCGGGAAGTGAAGGGGGAACCGCATCCAATTCGATCCCAGGTCGCTCAGGAAGCGGTTGAGCAGGTGACCCCCATTGTGGATCGGCTGGTCAGTGCCCTCATTCCACGGCACTACAACTCGCAGGGACCGGTCCATGCTGTTCAGACCGGCCACATCCAGCCTCCTCGTCGACACGTTCCCCTGCTCATTTGCACAGTTGACCGCACGTTAGATAAATTATAATTCAAAGTTAAAAAGTTAAAAAATTAAAAAATTAAATAATTTACCTTCGACCTGCACCTCAAACCCAGTGGACCGCGAAGACGACCCTCGTGGGTTGTTCTGCTCCCGAGCCTCTTCCTCATCGAGGAACTGCTCCATCTCCCTGAACCCACTAATCGGGATCTCGAACTCCTCCTCGTTGAGGAAGTCCTCAACGCTAATCTCTGGCACCTCCACCTCAGGCACCTCAGCTGTGGTCGTCGCCTGTGGGATCGTCTGCGGTTCCTGTGGAGGGATGGGCTGAGATGCCTCGGTAGCCCTGCCTGCGCGCTGCCCCCTCCCTCTGCCCCCTGCCCGGCTGCTGCCACTCCGTAAAGTCGGTCTGGGGAGCATAGGGGCCTTCCCCTTATCCTGTCCTGAAGCCATATCAACTATACAAATTAAAAAAAAAATTAGTCCTTTATTATACAAAAATATAATAAAAATACAAATATAAACAAAAATACGTGTTATATACGTACCTCAAGTGTAAATACTGCGGAATACTGACCAAAAACTCCTATAGACTCGTCTGAACGCTCAAATATCGAATAAACCACTCAGAGAAACTCAGGAAACAAAATGAGCAAAATGAGAAATGGAGGAGGCGAGGTGATTAAATAGCCACATATTAGTAGCGGTTATTTTAAATAACCGCTACTATAACCGCTACAAATAATTAAATTTGTAGCGGTTCTACAATAACCGCTACAAATCTCCACAACGTTTGAAATTCTGTAGCGGTTATTGCCCAGAACCGCTACAAATTTGGAGTTTCTTGAAATTCTGTAGCGGTTTTCACTGAAAACCGCTACAAAATTCTGACCTTTGGTATTTTGTAGCGGTTTATGTGCATTAACCGCTACAAAATAACCGCTACAAGTTTTGGCGGGAATTTCGCGCCAAATTTGTAGCGGTTTTTTGTAGGAAACCGCTACAAATATTCTTGCCGCTACAAATTTGTAGCGGTTTAGATAAAAACCGCTACAAATACTATAATTTGTAGCGGTTTAATATAACCGCTACAAGTGCACCACTACGAAATACCTTTTTTTTTGTAGTGTGTTTTGCACACGAATGAAGCTCTAGATTTTGCAGTTGAGTTCTCTTACATATACCTTCCTTTTGCAGCTATGGTTTCCTCTCTGCTTCTGTAACTCTATCAGCTTGATGAAGAAGAGTTCAGAGAGCTATCACTAGGATCCATAGATTTTCCACCTTGTATACCAGTTCATGGACGAGAGATGGTAGAGTCACTTTACGATGAACTAGTTCTTAAGCAATTCTTTGAACATGCCCAGAAGCTAAGTTAAATCGATGGGATTCTATTCAACAGCTTCATAGAGTTAGAAACAGAGACAATTAGAAAGTTTAAGAAGAAACCAAAGGAAAGAATAAGCCTTAAGTTTATCTTGTTGGACCGATTATGCAGTATCGGTCGAGTAATAATAACGTAAATGGGTCAAAATGGAAATGCTTAACATTGTTGAACAATCAACCAGCTAGATATGTTGTTTATATTTCATTTGGAAGTGGAGGGACATTATCTCATCATCAACTCAATGAACTGGCTTTTGGTTAGAACTAAATGGTAAGAAATTCTTGTGGGTAGTGAGACCTCCATGTAATGATGTTAGTGCAGCTTATCTTTCAGATTAGTCACAATTCTGTTGGTGGGTTCTTAAGTCACTCTGGTAAGAACCCAACCACGGAGAGTATTGTTCATGAGGTTCCAATAATACTTGGTCTCTGTTTGCTGAACAGGGGATGAATGCTGCTTTTTCAACAGATTGCTTAAAAGTTGTTTTATTGCCAGAAGCTAATAACCAGAGATCAGGGATGGTGGAGAGAGATGAGATAGCTAAGGTCATAATAAGATTCATGGAAGGTGAAGAAGGAAGAAGAGTTCATAAGAGAATGAAAGATTTGAAGGATTCTGCTGGTAATGCCCTAAAAGAAAATGAGTCCTTTACTGACTATCTCAATTTGTGATGAATTTGAGAGCTAGGGCATGAGGGAATTATTGATGATTAATTTGAATTATATATAATAAGTAATTCAATGTTAAGTTCAAAGTTTAAGAATTTATTAGTTATTCTGTAAAGTGGTGAAGATGTTATACAATAGTATGTGGAATATTTGTTGGTTTGTGAGAGAGATGAACATACAAAAACAGGGGATGAATTGATTTTAATAAAGGTTAATATTATTATTCATTTTTTCGATTTGACTGAATTTTAGTTTTAATTCTTATAGTTCCAAATCGTAATTTTTAGTCCATATATTTTATAAAGGGAAAATTCTAGAAAAATACAATTAAAATTAGAAAAGGACAAAAAGGTGTGGTGAAATTGTGATATCCCAATTCAGTATTATTGTAGGAATCTGGGTTTTGATATCTTGATAAAATGACAAAAATGCCCTCATTAGAGACAAGCAAAAGAGAAAAAAACAAAAGAGGGAAGGCCAAAATTGAAATATTTGCAACTCACAAACGAGAAACTTAGGGGGTGACGGGTTGCTAAGTGGAATGATAGTTTATCGATGGTGGTCGGTGGCATTCTGTGCTCTCTTGGAAGGAGATAAATTGAGAAATGACAAACATAGGAGGTCAGTGGCATTTCACGGTTCTACGTTCTACAGTTTGTTGAGGGAGGTCAGCTGTGTTTTGTGGTTCTGCATTCTGCAATCTATTGAGAGAGGTTGGCGTTCTACGACTAGCGACTTTACCAATTTATTCCTTCGTAGATGTTAATGAAGGAAGTAAAATCATAATAAACAATCTAATGTTGTTAATACTGTGAGAGATGTTGTTTTCGGACATCCAACTTGTAATTTTCCCAATTTGTTCCTATAAAGATGTTAATCAAGAAAGTGGAGTCATTAATGAAGAATCTAATGTTGTTAATACTGGGAGAGGTGTTGTTTTCGGACATCCAACTTGGAACTTTCCCAATTTGTTCCTATGAAGATGTTAATCAAGGAAGTGGAGTCATTAATGAAGAGTATAATGTAGTTAATACTGGGAGAGGTGTTATTTTTGAGCATCCAACTTGTGACTTTGCCAATTTGTTCCTTCAAAGATGTTAATAAAGGAAGTAGAGTCATTAATAAAGAATCTAATGTTGTTAATAATGGGGGAGGTGTTGCTTTAGGTCATCCGACTTGTGACTTTGCCAATTTGTTCCTTCGAAGATGTTAATGAAGGAAGTAGAATCGTTAATAATGGGAGAGGTGTTGTTTTTAAGTTTGTTCCTCAAAGATGTTAACAATGAAAGTATAGTCGTTAATAAAGAATTTATGTTGTTAATAATAGGAGAGGTGTTGTTTTCGAGCATCCAACTTGTGACTTTTCCAATTTGTTCCTTTGAAGATGTTAACAAAGAAAGTAGAGTCGTTAATAAAGAATCTAATATTGTTAATACTCGGAGAGGACTTGTTTTCGGACATCCAACTTGGAACTTTCCCAATTTGTTCCTATGAAGATGTTAATCAAGGAAGTGGAGTCGTTAATGAAGAGTATAATGTAGTTAATATTGGGAGAGGTGTTATTTTTAAGCATCCAACTTGTGATTTTGCCAATTTGTTCCTTCGAAGATGTTAACAAAGGAAGTAGAGTTATTAATAGAGAATCTAATGTTGTTAATAATGGGGGAGGTTATAACCCACTTCCGTAATTATATCCGAAATACACGATTAAAGTGACATAGAGACCAATAATAAATAAAACCCGTTTAAGATCCCATCTTCCCGATAGGGTTTTCACAAATACTTTTCGAAATCTAATTGACCTGGTCTCATTCACATATCGAATATAACTACTCTATAAAGATAAATCACATTCATATAAGTATCAGAGTGCACAATATAAATTTCCGACAATCCCAGATTCCTTACATTAATCCAATCTTACAAGGCACATTCACCCTTTATAATTTTCCAAATAGGGGATTACATAAACTCTCATACCAAATACATACTCGAATATACATTCCAACCCATATAATCATATATCCAAATATACTTAATCCCAAACATGCATTGATAACCAACTATCACAAAATTACAACCCGAAGAAGTCCTTATCACCCTTGGATGCTTGCTCCATCCTCGATCTACCTTCCCTGTCTAAAATGGTTGGTAGGGGAGGGTGAGATTTGAGAGAATCTTAGTAGGTAAACATTACCAATATGCATGCAAGATAGATGTTTAATGCATGACATGCTTGCATAACTCATGCTCACACACAATGACAAATCTGTAAGCTCAATGCTTTGAACAACATACATATGGCCATAACATAAATTGAAACATAGCTTCAAATCATTCATACATATTTTACATAATCAAGCATAGCAATAACATGCATCAACACACTAACACAAATATCAGAGCATGCAGGAGAGGTAAGTTCCCTATCCTTGTTCTCTCCACGTATGCTCCAGCATCGGCTACTCGCAATTCAAGCGAATATATCCAACCCTATAACCAAATCAAGGACATAGGTTCAATCTCTAATCCAAATCCTTACTTTTATATCACTTAAAGTTGGTTGTCATTTGAGTCCCTTAAGTGTCTAATAATAAGCTCAACAAAAGCTTGAAAGGATTGGGATGTACTAGGTTGGAAATCACTTTTCAAAATCACCAAGTACTGAAAATGGGGGTTGGTTACAGCCAAGAACCCTCTAGCTGCAGCCAAAATGCACACAGAAGGTTTTTGGCTGCAGCCAAGAATTTCTGGCTGTGGCTAAAACATGCACAGAAACTTTTGCGCTGCAGCCAAGGAAACTTCAAAAATTCATAATTAATTCTAAAAAAATCAAAATGAGGTGATCCTAAAGCCAAATAAATCCTATTTAAGTCCTCTTCATAGGAAAAATATGGATCATTACTGGAAATCACCACAAAAATACAGAATTACACACATATCCACACTGCTCCAGAATTACGTCCAGTTTTGACCTCAAACTTTGGGCAAACGTAAATCCTAGTTCACAAAATGAAATGACACAAATTATATGTCCATTTTAAAGCTTAAGATGTGAAATTCAAGACTAGAAAGTTTCAGAATTTTTAGAGACCATTTGGTCATTCAAAACGTTCACACAAACTGACTGCCCATAATAAATTTTCAATGGTAGCATTTCCAGTTTTGACATATTTGCTTCCAATGATCCCAATTTCATACCAAACTTCATTCCCACACAAATTTTCACAAGGAATCCATTGGAAACACTAAAACAACCAAATTCACATTATATTGACATGTTTTACAGCAATCTTAACAAGGTTCACAATTTCACATTTCAAATGGGACCTTCGGGTACAAACAATCTTCCCCATGTACAAAAGATCTTTCCTTGTGTTCAAACAATCTTCCCCTATATTCAATATATTTTCCCTATGTGAAACCAATTCCAATGATGTCAAAACACAATATGGAACCATTTTTACCACAATACACAAACCAATTCTTCCAATCCAAAATTACATGAAAATCAGGGAAAAATTTGAAATTCACAAAGCTTGACCAATGATCACAAAACTTAGGTCAAAATGCTTCAAATACTCACCTCTTCCTTTTCCTAAGGTCAATTCTTTGATTCTTCTTCTTTCCAAATTTCTTTAAGCCATCAAACACCTCCAATCAAAATCTAAAACCATAGAGATGAAGATCTCATCACTATGAACAACATTATAGAAGGGTGTTTTAGCAATAGAGGACCACATAGAGCACTTACCATGAGCTTTCTCCTTTCTCTTTCCTTCCTTGCTTGGTGAAAATGGAGTATAGAAGAGAGAGAGATGCAGATGAAGAGATCAGTTTTTAGCCTCTAATTACACATTTGGCTGACCTAAATGGGAAGAGAGGAGAGAGGGAAGAGTTTGAATAATTGACCAAGATCAAAGAGTCCAAAAATTGCCACTTGTCACACACTTGCTCCATCTATCATGAGCTCATATAAACATACCCATATGGGATTCTACCCTTTGATCTCTTACATAAATCAATCCTAACCATTGATCTTTGAGTTACCAAGGAGCTTCCTTTTCGATAACTGATCAATTGGTCGGTAACTTGACCGTTTTGCCCCTAACTATGGCAATTCCTCTTGAATCACCACTAAAGCACATCATATCATTCCTTTTCTTCCACAATTCGCCCTCCCCTCTATTTTAAGTCAATTTAGATGTTAATCCATAATTGAACTTAAATATAGGATTTTGGCGCTGCTCACAACGCATACAAATCACAATTCACATCATACTCTTCAAAAGTGACTAATGACATTCACTTTTAGAGTCATTAACCCTTAAACACAATTTGGGATCTTGCTAAACTGGGGCTTAGCAATCCACTATTCTCCAGCTTATTCTCTAGCCTCAAGTCTCAAAATTCGGGGTATTACAGAGATGTTGCTTTCGGTCATCCAACTTGTGACTTTGCCAATTTATTCCTTCGAAGATGTTAACGAAGGAAGTAGAATCGTTAATAATGAGAGAGGTGTTGTTTTTAAGTTTGTTCCTCAAAGATGTTAATGATGAATGTAGAGTCATTAATAAAGAATCTAATGTTGTTAATAATAGGAGAGGTGTTGTTTTCGAGCATCCAACTTGTGACTTTTCCAATTTGTTCCATCAAAGATGTTAACAAAGAAAGTAGAGTCATTAATAAAGAATATAATATTGTTAATACTCGGAGAGGTGTTGTTTTTGGGCATGCAATTTGTGACTTTCCCAATTTGTTCCTTCAAAGATGTTAACAAAGAAAGTAGAGTCATTAACAAAGAATTTAATGTTGTTAATATAGGAGAGGTGTTGTTTTCGAGCATCCAACTTGTGACTTTTCCAATTTGTTTTTTCGAAGATGTTTACGAAGGAAGTAAAGTCATTAATAAAGAATCTAATGTTGTTAATTCTGGGAGAAGTGTTGTTTTCGGGCACCTAACAGAGACCACAGAACAACATTAGATTCTTTATTAATGACTCTACTTCCTTTCGTTAAAATCTTCGAAGGAACAAATTGGCAAAGGCACAAGTTGGATGCTAAAAAACAATACCTCTCCCAGTATTAACATTAATTTGTTCATTAACAACTCCACTTCTTTGATTAACATCTTCGTAGGAACAAATTGGGTAAGTCATAAGTTAGATTTCTGAAAACAACACCTCTCATAGTATTAACACATTAGATTCTTAATTAACGACTCTACTTCCTTTATTAGCATCTTCAAAGGAACAAATTGGCAAAGTCACTAGTTGCAAAACGCTGACCTCCCTCAATAGATAACATAATGCAAAACCATAAAACACTGCCAACCTCCCTCAACAAACCACATAATGCAGAACTATAGAACGCCGACGACCTCCTATGTTTGTTGTTTCTCAGTTTACCTCCTTCCAAGAGACTGCAGAACACCACTGACCACCGTTGACAGACCATCATTTCAATTGACGGTCAATCACCCCTTAGGTTTCTTGTTTTTAAGTTGTAGGCATTTCAATTTTGACCTTCCCTCTTTCATTGTTTTTCCCTTTTTCCTGTCACTAATGAGGGCATTTTCGTCATTGTATCAAGATATCAAAAACCAGATTCCTATTTTAGTATTGACTTGGGATATCACAATATCACCACACCTTTTTGTCCTTTCCTAATTTTAACTGTATTTTTTTTAGAATTTTCCCTTTTATAGTTTGAGTTTAACAATATTAAATTTAGCTAGTACCCAAAACATCTTAATATGTCATTTTAATATTAGGATGAAGATGTTATTAGTTATTCTGTTAGTGGATAATGTTATATATAATTTGTGTAACATTTGTTGGTTTGTGTGAGAGATGAAGAGAGGAAAACAGAGGATTAGTTTATTTTAATAAAGGAAAAAGTTGTAAAATAGCCTCTCTGGCCTATCTCCTGCATTTATAGGGCTAAAATTGTAGTTGTTGTCCATACTTGGTAGATGTTGTGCCTTTTTTAACTGGAGTAGATATTAGTTAGTGCCTTGGATTTATGATTAATGGGATTTATTCAAGGACATTTTAGTCATTTGATACTGGAATTTCTCATTTCAAGTTTTACTGGGTTATGACCTAAACTATTTTAGGAAAAATTATCCATAAATACCTCATTGAAAATTTATTTGTCAAATGGGACCTTCGGGTACAAACAATCTTCCCCATGCACAAAAGATCTTCCCTTGTATTTAAACAATCTTCCCCTGTATTCAATATATCTTCCCTATGTGACATTCCCTTATATTTGAACAATCTCCCCTTACGTCCAAAAGATCTTCCCTCATGTCCCATTTGGCAACTAAGTTTTCAATAAGGTATTTATGAGCAATTCTCCCATTATTTTATGTTGCATCCACTTAAAGTATTTTTTTAGTGTGTCTATCACCCCAAAGTACTTTTTTGTGTAATTTCAAATTTAACAAATTAGATTATTTAAGATTCCAGATATATCTGAAAAAATATTTCAAGATATTGGGTGCATCACAAAATAACCCAAGTGAAAAATACTTCAAGATATGTCAGACACATCATAACCCTTTTTATAAAAGGGCAAACTTTTTTAAACAATTACACATAATATCCAACTCATATATTAAAGATAGAAGGAGAAGGTCTAAAGATAGTACAAAACACGTACACAACGAACATGTCCATGAAAATAAAATATAAAGAAAAATAAACTGGGGTACATAAAAATCAAAATAGCGAAAATGAACCAAGTTCTATAGGACCGTAGAACGGTATTAGTTATCTTAAACATGTCCAAATGCAAGGATAGCTCTCAACAAGAAGCTGATAAAGATCTATCTTCATTGTGGATGAAGTTGTTTGCACAACAAAGGAGTGTTATTGAAGAAATATTAGAAGAGAGAAGAAACTTGCATGCCGAGAGTTGGATCTATGCACGTTCATATCTAGGTCAAAGCTCCAACGCTCCATAACTCGAACATATTAATGCTTACACAATTATTAGACTATTAGAGCCTAATTAAGATTGGTGCAGCAGATCACCAGAACAAGAAAGATGGTAGAAGAAAAGAGATTGTCAAATAACTCAAAGGCAAGGGTGAGTCACAACTAGGGAAGTCACATCCTATTTATACAGGTCTAGGGAGACTACTAATTAGGAAGTTATGCGCACTCCTACTTTCCTAATTTACAATTACTTGTTTCTCAATTAAAAAATCCATAATTAATACTAATTTGCTTTGTTCTTTAATAAGGCTACTTGTTTTCTAATCAAATAGTTCAGATCATCAAGGATGGACCTGGACACAAAGTTCAACATCTTTTAGTCACACTTGATGGGCCTCCCATCGTGCATCTATTTCTCTTTCTTGTTTCATGCTTAGCATCTGCCATGACCGCGTGGGCAAAACGTCTTCATAATTTAGTGCTTGTGATACTAAAAATCCCTCATATCATATCAGCATCCAAGGGTACCCTTTATATATTTATAAGCTATCTATCGTTGCCTTATATGCCCTAGATTCTCCTATACACATGACTCATGGCAGATCTAATTGCCTTCCATGTTCATAGTATCTTCTTTTACAAGTTACACAAAGAACTACTATGGGGTCAACCATAAATACTAGCATAACTCATGTATCTAGGATGAAATATTCCTTTTTGACTAAACATCAATCTATCTTGACTTGGTCACTTTCTTAGGTTTCACTTGTCTAATCGAATCGTGTGTGATCTTAGAGCTTCAGCTAAAGTAGTTGTCACCAAACCAAACTTTCATGATGCTGCCTAAGTCTTAAGGGCATCGTAGAAGGATTTTTCATTCCTGTGACTTATACAATAGTGAACCAAGGATCTTTCACCTACATACCATGTTGCAATTTAACTCTTAAGTACATGCAGTTTGAATTGCATACGACAGGTGATCAATTTATGGTGTATATTGATTCCATTTTCTTTCACCGTGTGACATAAGTTCCAAAATGTACTCAACTTTTGAACCAGAACTTTTTTCATAGTAACTCTTTCAATCTCATTTATGGAAAAAAGGAGTTCTTTGGCTGGTTAAAGGTTTGTATTCATACTTCGATCCATTTTCTATGTATTTATATACGTATGGATCTCAACATAGTTTAACTAAGGCGACTCAAATGCAAAGATTCTTCTTAACTATCTCATGGTGATCATTTCCTCATCTTTCCCTCACATGCCTCTGCAAAACATGGGAAGATGGTTGTTCATGTGAGTGAACCAACCTTCTCTAACTTGCACGACATATAGAATTGTATACCTTTCAAGTATTTACTCATGACATACATATTCTTTTATATTTAGATAAAAGATGTTCAAGAAATTTTATTCTATTTGTGTCCCATTATCTTTACTAACTTAATGAGTATCAAGCTTTGGGCTCAAAAAGGGGATCTACCAACATTCTATCGATAGAAGGTAATTGAATGGTTGCTTCCCTTCTCCAAAAGCATATCTCTCTCTGAGATGCATCAAATGTATGTTTTGTCTTACTGTGATTACTATCCACATCATAAAGTGTTGTTGTTTGGATTTTATCTACATTCATTCCTAGTTACTCATCGGAAATTCTCTAGCCATGTGGTTCCTTGAATAATGACAGAACACACTATGTGTTCTGATTCCATAGATGATAGAGAAACATTGTCTATTTCTTTACTCCATTAACATTTGCCTAGGTCTTGTATTAGAGTATCCTTTTAAAGGTAAGTTGTTATCTTGACAACTCAATCCATGGTTCCTTTCATAATGTTTTATACAGCTGGACCAAAAATAGTTTCCAAGTTTAACTAAAATGTATTTGGTCTTATACACCAATATGTACATTCATTTTACCAACTATGTTCTTACTTAGTGGTGGAAACAGGCTAGGCCAGGCGAGGCTAGGCTTTTGCCTTAACAGGCCTGGCCTGTTAAGGCATAAACAGGACTGAGCCTGGCTTATGGCCTGTTGGAGGCCAAATTTTAGGCCTAGGCCTGGCTTGTACACAGGACTAGTCTCACCTGAAGCTTATTAAAGAGGCCTGAATTTTTGAAATTTTTTAAGCAAACCGACAGGCCTACAGGCCACAATGCAAAACAGGCCAACAGGCCACAAGCCGAAAATAGGCCTCCTTAACAGGCCTCCTTAAACAGGCGAAATTTACATAAAATACTATCAATGATTCAAAATACATCAAAACACAAGAGAACAAGTGAGGAAACGCATTAGAACTAAGATAACTTGTTAGTCACATACTTTTACAGAAGAAATAACGTACACTTGTTTGATACAGAGAATTAAAGTCTATCATAAAATCAAGGAACGATCCAGTAAGCCATCACACACTTTATTGACTTTTTATGATATTTCCCTCTTTGAATCATCCTACATTAAGTAGAGAAAAGAAAATCACCCATATATCTTTCCTTCTTCAATAGCATTAGGAGGAACTGAACTAAACGACATTGTTTCACTCTTAAACGGAGATGACATTAACTACAACTGAATCAGAATAGCATTCTTTAGTAGTTAAAGTGACAAGAACAACATAGAAAAGATAGGTTCTCTTTAGTAGTTAAAGCGTTCTTTCATCAAGTTCATAGAAAAGGTTCAGGAAATCTCGATTATATCTTGTAATATTGATACAATAAAACTATACTGATAAGTCACTAAACTATGAAGTAGAAATAGAAAATAAAAAAATGAACCAGAAACAGAAAATAAACCTGAAATAGAAAATCAGAACATGAACCATAAACAAAAAATGAACTAGAAACAGAAAATCAGAACACAAACCAAAAACAGAAATTGAACCAGAACAGGACAGTGATGAAAATTAGGACAATGAACCAGAAACAGAAAATCAGAAACTAAACTAGAAAGCCAACTAGAATAGTGAAGAATCCAAAAAATGAACCTGAACTAGAATCTGAAAATGAACCAGAACTAGAAAATTAGAAAAATGAACCAGAACTAGAAAATTAGAAAATGAACCCCAAACAGAAAATGAACTAGAACAGGAGAGATAAGGGACTGACAGAGAAACGACAGAGGATAGGGTGGTCGATAGCTGTGGACGATGGATGGAATCGGGGAGCTATCGTGTGCCTGTACCACTGTGTGAGCTGCGATGCCAGAAAGTAGAGCTGAGGATTGAGGGGGAGGAATGACCGAGAGGTGAGATTCGAGAATGAAGATAAAGATTGAAGAATAATAGGGTTATGGATTTCAGAAGAAAGGAAGAAGACTTGAAGATGACGAAGTGAGGAAAAAAATTTCAACTTCGAAAATAGACTTGCATGTAATTAGTATTACCTACCCTCATTTGATTTTTTTTAAATATGTTAACAGGCTTAGGCCGGCCTGACAGGCCTAACAAGCCTATCAATAAGCCTTAGCCTGGCCTATTAAGCAAAATAGACTTTTGATTCAGCCTTGGCCTGGCCTTTTAGCCTGACAGGCCAGGCCTGAACAGGCCTATCACAGGCCAGGCCACAAGCCCCTAACAGGCCGCCTGGCCTGTTTCTACCCCTATTCTTACTGTGAGACTCTATCCACCTTTTCTATATTAGATTCCACATAGGACGCGTAACCTCTCTAGGGTTGTGCCTGACTTTAAGGGTGTCCATGGGTTTGTGGCTTAGCACACTAAGATGTCTAAAGATCACATTTGTATATGTGTTTGGTGGCATAGACTATACCTTTCTCATGCAATCTTCATTTATCTTGTCAATCAAGATATGTTCTTTTCTACCCATGATCTTTCAACTCAAAATTTAAGGATAAATCTTATCCTTTATTGATTTAACTCCTTAACACTTGTTTCAACTAAACATATGTTATTGACACAAAGAATGACTTCACAAAGAATCACCTCAAGATGGTTTGGCACTCATGTAGTGTTCTTCGATTATCCCAAAGTTAGCAAGGCTTTGACTTTCTGAAGCCTCAGAAACTCTTGCTTGGACGATTGTTTCTATGAAGCCTTCAAGCAACTTCATGTAGAGTTCTTCAACCAATTTCTAATTTGGAAAGTGGTCTTTATATTTTGTTAATGTAATTTTAAGCTTAAACTTGCTGCACAGTCAAAATTTGTTATTCAGAGTTAAAGTGCACAATGGGTAAGAAGGTTTCTTGTTTACTAATTCCTTCCCATTGTAGTACCCCTTAAACACTAATTGTCTTAGGTTTGATCTGGCCACTCTTATAGATTTAAGAACCTATGTAATACCTTACATTTCCGCCCCTTTAGTACATACACAAAAGCGTTGACTTAATTCTCTCAGGGATTATTACTCATTTTTTACTGTTGAGCCGTTAATCTTACCAAGTATCATAGTTCATTCTTATTCTGGTTCTTATGCTTAGTTACAATGACCCTGACTATTGATTAAATTCTAATTCACATATTCGTTCTATTATTCACACTATTTATACAAATATCCAGGTTAATGTGATGATATTCTATATGCTCAATATTTCGTACAACATACTTATGGCCACTGCAAAAACAGAAATAGAGTTTCATTCATTCATTCATACTTCACATAATCAAGAAAATTAATTCAGTAAATGATTACACAGCATAAACATCACATACATACAAGTAAGTTTACTACCTTTTGGACTAATATCCTTCTTCTTGTCCCCTTGTCTTCCAACCAATGAGGCTTCTTAGAAATTCTTCCATTTCTTCTTTCTTGGCTTCTCATAGCCTAGATATATAATCATATCATTAGGGTCATTTTGATCATTTACCAATTCAAACTAGGAGTTAAAGTGGTCAAATTATCTTAAAAGACAATTGTTTCCCTTAGAGTTAAAAAATATTACATGTTGCCATTACATTTGCAATTTTTGCATACATGGACCAAATCAGACAGAATTTTTCCTAAAATTTGAAATATCATATCTTTATATACAAATGTCCAATTGGAATGATTCTAAAGGCTGTGACCCTTATTAAGTCTATTTTCAAGAAAAAATATCACCTACAACCAATTAGACATACAACATTCCTAGAATTGTCATTTATTGCACACCGCCAGAATTCATTCCAATTTTTATGGCTTAACTTCAAAAATTCAGATCTCCCAATGTATAAGTCCAAATGACATAAATGACCTATCAAATTAAAGCTTGGTATGTCTACTTTCATTCTGGAAACTTTCACTTTTATTGAACATCATTGGCTATCCAAAAATGAAACAAAAACATGGTACCTTATAGGAACCCTATTCTGGCAGAAAATCCAGTTTTGCACTTTGAATTCCAATGATCCAAAATTCACAACCCAAGGCTATTCCTGCACAGATTTTCTTGTAGAACACAATGGTAAAATGTGATCATTCTTTCTCTCTTTCTTACTTGTATTTGGATTCCGCTTTTTAGTTCAAAATTGAGGGGTTGTGTTGACCAACTTTCCCTTGGTGTCTTGGTCAATATTTATGGCTAAAAGATAAGGCATCCTTTAGATTGAATTCTCTCTCTTTCCCTTCTTGCTCTTCACTGATTTATCCATATAAGAGAAGGGAATTGTTTTGTTGTTTTTTAATCATCATAATTACTTTACTTTTTCATTGGCCATACTTGGCCCTTCATTTTTGTTTCCAATCCTATCCTCAAGATCATGTGGCAATTGACTCTTTTACCCTTGATCATGGCAAAATTAATCAGTGTGCCATTAGATCTTTTCTTTCCCTTTATTTTCACATTAATGGCGCCACTTCCTCTTCTTCTTTTGTTTAAATTGGGTTTTTGGTCATTTCAAACTTTAGGCGGAAAACTAGGTAATTTACTGATAGCTAATCGGGTCTAAAGTCATTGAACAATTTTCAGGGGTAATTTTGTCATTCATTCCACTAATCTATTTTGTACATTTAGCCCTTGAGTACATTTTAGGATATTCTACTACTTCCCTTTTCCTTTAGGTCTGAGTTAGGTTTCATGTCATTCGGACACATCCTAAAGGAATCAGGTATTTTCTTTCGGCTAATTCGCACCAAAATTCATACTTTATTCTGAGTACAGTTTCTAAAATTCATTCTATTTCTTATTCATTCTTGAGACCCTTACTAAAATAGGCATAGTAGTCTACTTTATTTAGGCTTATTCTCTAGCCTTTAGTATGAAATTCATGGTATTACAACCTACTTGTTCCCAATCATCTTCGGCTAGTCGACAAATTGCCCAAATATGTACTTGGCTTGTTTCAAAAAGAATCTACATCCCCTTGCATGACACTTTACAATTCTTCTTATGAGGTCTTTTTAGTGTCATATAGAAACTTTTAGGTAGTCATCCTCACCTTCTAAATGTGAAGTGAGCATTCAGTCTATTAGGAAATCTATCCCCTTATAGTCATATGCTAAATGACGATTTACTCTGAGATGAATTTCATAGGATTCTCTTCCTGTGTAGGAGTGAGGTGTTCTTCCTGTAACTTACCTCTTTTATCTTGTATCTCCTTGTGAAAATGGTTTCAACCCTTAAACTCTGAAAAGTGAACTAAGGAATATTTACTTATTCCTCACCATTATTAATCTCATAAAGGGGTTTGATTTGATCGATGCTCGTTTCTTGTTAGAAAATTTGTGTTTATGAATGTTGTATCCATTGATTCTCTCACAGCCACTGAGCCATCATCATTTTAACTGAAAAAGACGTATTATTTCAAATTCTTAAGTCGTCTCGTGAAGACATACCTTTTATGCCTTAGCCCTAACCTTCATACTTATGGGAAGAATTATGGATATTAAGCTATTGATCCTTATCATCTTAATATGCTTGGGCCTAGTTTACGGCCTATCCATAACTCACAGGGCATGATCATGACTAACTTAGAGGGCATTTGGTTAAGTATGAAGACAACTGTTGTGAGTTTAATTGCCAACACATAGCTGATAGTTTCGCTTATGCTATCAATTACTTAACCATGAGAAGGAGAGGTCTATCTCTCCTTTTTAACACCTCTATTATATTGAAGGGTTTTGGGGATTGGTAGTTAACAAACAACACTTTCTTGTACATAGAGTATATTGAATTGATCAAATGGGTGATCTCGATCCTCGTTTGTTCAAAAAGTCTTATCCTTTTAGCTTAACTGATTTCTAACTAGATTTAGCCATTACCTAATGGCCTCACACTTGCTCAAAATTAGGTTAAAAATCATATTTTGAGTAAACGTCTGTTACGTTAATGAAATACTAAGCACCATGTTATGCCCTAACATTTATTTGATCATGTAATGACACAAAATGTGAATACGGGGTCATGACTCCAAAAGTAGATGTAATGTGTTAGATCTCTTGTTTTGATGATAACAAAAGAATGGTTTAAAAAGGAAATTATTAATAAACAAGTTTGAACAAAGTAATAACAGGGATAAGCATCACTTAAAGTTAGCATTGGAGTAATGAAGAAAGGCCAAGAGAAAATGCTGAGAAACTTGATCAGAAGCAAGTTTTCTAAGGCATTACTTGAGTACCTACTCGAGTAATGAGACAAAACTTGAAGTAACCAAAGGCACCTTCCAGTAATCTGCCAATATTACTTGAGTAGTTACTCGAGTAATAGTGTAAGTATTTTCAAGTTGCTCTCGGCCTGCCAATGTTACTCGAGGAGCGACTCGAGTAACCAGGTAAAAACTTGGAGTTGCTCTCGGCCTGCCAATGTTACTCGAGGCGTTACTCGAGTAACCATGTGAAAAACTTCCAATTGCTTTCAAGTTGCCAATGATACTCAAGTAGCTACTCGAGTAACTCTGTTTCTGAAAATATGGAGCTCTTAGCACTTAGTACTACTGCCAATGTTACTCGAGGAGCTACTCGAGTAACGCACTAAGGTAAGTAAAAACTTGGAGGTGGTACCCGAGTAACCTATGCAAAAATGAGTGCATTACTCGAGTCCATACCCGGGTAATGAGGTAAGGGCTCTCGGCCTTGAAATCCTGCCAACATTACTGGAGTAGAGCATCGAGTAACCACAAGTTTATTTGAAGGTTTACTGGAGTTGGTACCCGAGTAACTCATAAAGTTATGAGTGCATTACTCGAGTAGGTACCCGAGTAAACAGATATTTCCAAAGGTTTGAAAATTGGTTATTCCATGCACTACCCGAGTAATCTTGTATTTATTCATTGACTTGCAGTTGATCAAAGATTTCCCGATGATACTCGAGTAAGTACTCGAGTAACCTTCAAGTAATACTCGAGTAGTTACTCGAGTAAGCTTACCCAGAATTTTAGAAATCATTCAAACGTTTATTAAATTGTTTCCTATATGATTAATCTTTCATTGTATTAGTATTTCTAGCATATTTACAGATAAACAATGAAGGAATCATGTCAGGAAAGGGAAGTCAAATTAAAACGTTCAAATGCCAACCACCGCCAACGGATATTTTTCAAAAACTTGAAAAGTCAATAGTGGCTGCGCACTCTCCAACGGACGAAAGAAAATGTTCCAACGGTCATCACCAACATATCTATATATATGGGAACATCCAAACAGAGAAAGAACAACAAGAAAATACACAAACGAATTATCAAGTTCATTGCTCTGTTTTCACATTGAAATTATATTTCTATGCTTCAGTGATTCTTATTCACTCTGTAAGAGAGATATTTCATTCAAACTCAATATTTGTTATTGAGATAACTTAAGGTTGTGGAACCTTGAGTTGGGATTGGATTACAACTTGTAAGGGGGAACGAGTGTCCAGGTGAAGGAACTTGCTTGTACTGAGGTGCCAAGAACCCACTGAATCTTGGAAGTTATAGTGAAATTCTCAGAGAAGCTTTGAGGACTGGATGTAGGTCAAAGTGATTGTGACCAAACCAGTATAACTCCCGGTATACACTTCGGTGATATTTCTCCTTACTCATTACTGTTTTAATTCCACTGTTAAAGTTTATATTTCTGACGAAATTTTAGTATCACCCAATTCACCCCCCCCTCTTGGGTGAAACACTTGTTCTAACATAATGGACGTTAGCTAAACACTTTTAGAGAATACAGTGTGAGTATTGACCCGAATTAGCAGCAGAAAGTGTTGAAACTCAGTATTTAAGCTCAATCATGGTAACAAAGCTTAAATTGAATTTAAAATGAAGGGAATAGTGCATGGTATGAGAAATGGGGTCAAATAATGTGTTAAGTGGTAATCCCATTGATATTACCATAATCAGGGTAAAAATGGGAAGAAAAGAAATTTACCGGCTAATTAGTCAGTAATCGAAGAGGAAATTGACTAATAACTAAAAGAGTAAGTGGTGTGATTAAATGATTAATGGAAGTGGTGAGAATAATCCTGTGGTTCATGTATGCTGAGAGATAGCATGGGATGAAGACACATGGTACCACTTGATTTAAGCAAAGAGTTGAAAAGTCAAAAACTTCAACTCCCTTCCCTCTCTCCTTACAAGGTCGTTTTACAGGTTAGGAGGGATTAAACAAAAAATTGATTTCATCACTTTATTCCCTCTCTCTGTAAGCTCTTGGACGTTGATGGTTGAGGAAGAAAGAGAAAGAAGTAATCAAGGTATGTGTGCTCTATTTGACCTTATAGATAACCTTTTATGCTCAAGACCTCTTCTCTAAACTTGTTCCTCTTGATGTAAAATTTATTCCTATGGTTTTACATTTTCAAGATAAATTGTTTTGTGAACCCAAGAAAAGCTAGTGGTTGAAGAATCAAAGAACCAACAAGAGGAAGAGAAGGAGGTGAATAAAAGCCATCTTTTGACCTATATATTGTGATCATTGGTTAAGTACTTTAGCTTATGGATCTTTCCCTAATTTTCATGTACATTATGGTTTAGAGGGATTGCGATGTTTTGATGGTGTTAATTATGTCTTTTGTTGTGTTTTGGATAAATGGAACTAGTTTGGGACTTGATTAAAAAGTTTGAAAAATTATAGATTTTGTTTTCATGGCTGCCCAAAATAGAACTTGTGAAAGGAATAGGATTTTGATTGTTTTTATGTTTCCATTAGATTCTATGTGGAAAATCATATAGGGAGTAGTCCCGATTGTGAATTTTGACCTTTGGAAACATATGTTGAAAAATTGGAAGTTTTGTCGGTGAAAACTCTCTGCTGGGCAGCAAGTTTGCAAGGTAGTTTTGAATGAGTAAATGGAGTCTAAACATTTTGAAACTTTCCAGTTGAATATAGGATGTGTTAAGCTTTAAAATGGATTTATAATCTATGTCATTTTGATGGTTTTTTTGGACGTTATGCATTTCCAAAGTTTAAGGTTGAAACTGGAGGCTATTCTGGAACAGTATAGGAATTCGTTTGATTTTGAATTTTTGGGATTGTAAATGGTAGTGTTTCGTATTTTTCCTGTATAAAGGACTTAAATAGCTTTCCATAGAACTTAGAATCACCTCATTTCAATTTTTGTAGAATTAGTTATGATTTTTAGAAGTTCAGCCATGAAACCGGATTTTTATTGGCTGCGGTCAGAAGGGTCTTGGCCGTGGCCCAAATGTTTCTTACCTGTTTTTAGCCGGGGCTAACGGTTCTTGGCCATAGCCAAAATATATCTAACTATTTATTGGCTACGACCAGGAGATATTTGGTTGCAGTCAACCCCTAATTTCAACATTTTTCCTTTTTGAAGGATGGTTTTTAGTCTAGTTCTTCCCAACCTTGTAAGGCTTTTGTTTAAGCTTCTCATAACCACCTAAAGGAACCAAATGATAACCAACCCTAAGTGTTTTATAGTTGTTTGAAATGTGGGAATAGTGAATAACTCGTCATCCTTGATTATGATTTATAGGACTTAACATCCTCTTAGAGTGAGTAAAATCTGTGCTCGAGCACGAATGAAAAGAACAAGGTAGTGACTCTTTCACTTATATCATGTATAATGTCTGTATGTTTGTGCTTATCATTGAGTTGTGACGAATGTGGAAGATGAGGTAATTTTCATACAATGAAAGCTGAGGTAATGTGCATACAGCGAAAGATGAGGTATTTGTGAAAACAGCGAAAGCTAGGGTATATGTGAATACAGCGGAAGCTGTCATTTATGTGATGAAAGTCATGCATTATGTGATTACTGTTGTTGATACCAGTATGTTTTTTGTTTTGTAATAATTGTTTACATGTTTGTTTATTATATATCATATGAGTGAAAAGTTGCTACTGAGATTCTTATGAATCTCACTCTTTTCAATAACTAACCTACAGCCAGGGCAAGTGGATCGAAGGAGAAGCAGGTAACAAAGGAAGGCTAGTGCTCCCGGCTAGGAGATTTAGCATTTTGTGGTGGGTTATTAGCTTTTAAGGAAAATGTATATATCGTATATGATGTAAACATGTGGAATTGTATGTAAGCCCCGATATGGGAATTGAACATGACAGATAAGCCTTGTAATCCTTTTGGAGAATGAATATGACCTGAGAGTTGTTAGGAAATTTGGTTTAGTACTATGATATTTATGAATGGAACTGCATTGAACAGGCTAAATAGGTTCAAAAAGTGGAAATGAGACCATATTTAACAAATTGTGAAAATTTTAAAAACCTACTATAACACAAGATCAAATGATGTCTTAAAGTTGGGACCTTTTATAAGTTTCAAATTTTCCACTGGTCTCCGATTTTAATTAATAACACGTTTTTGAACCATATTAATAGCTACCAAGGTATGGGTTACATTTCACAAACGTCACAATTGCTTATTATAGAGGATATCTTCTCAAAAATTTTCCTTGTCTTTCTTGCTAGTTAGACTACGTTCTCAATTGCTTATAAGGATATTCACCCTTTAGCACACATTACCAGGAAAAATCCTATTTTTCTAGTTTAATCATTTTTGGATCAATTGTGCTTGTGGCAAGAAAAATGGAATTGCTATTTCCAAGGAGAAAAAGGAAACATCAAATCCAACAAAGGATTTGAGAGTCATAGTCCTATCAATATTTAACTAAAGAGATAACAAAAATGTGGCTTTGTCAGTTCCATATTGCATGAAGTGAATTAGGGTGGTCTGTCCATGCAAAGTTAATGTATAAATTCCAATCCTTTCATTCTTTCTCTTACTGTTCATCTAATATGAAGCCATATGCTTTAATGAAACATCTACTACTAATGTGGTTTGTCTCTTCTATAACCCTTAAAAGATTATTAATATAGCAATTTATCTTTATAGAAACCATTCTTGACCACCTCTAGATCAATTTTACCTCATAGGTTTCTTGCCCCTTTTGGATTAAGGCATGGAGGATGAATCCTTCCACTCTTTAGCTAAGTTTGTTAGGCTGATAGATCTTAGATCCTTCAGTCTTTCATACTCAAGTTTAATGTCGTCAACCATATTTCTGAATGTTACAATATGCCTATCATGAGTAATGTTTACTCTCGCATACTCCCACTTTCTAGGAGATGGAACTTACGCCCACTCGCTATGAGACGTCTCATCACAACATACAATTGTTGTTTGTCTCAACTTTTTGGTTTGATATTTTCCTCAAGTATTACCTCAATAACATATTAGGACTTAGTACACCATGTTAAAACTTAACTTAGTTTTAACTTCATTGAAGAAGAACATCAATTCCATTTTCCAAAGCTTATCTATATAGCCTAGATAGAGTTATATTGCTCATATTGGCACACCATCATAAATCTAAGCAATTTGGTTCTTTCTATGCTTGATAGCATAAGCTTTCCATTTCCTTCAAGGTGCTTCAGCCTCTAGATGCTAAAGACTAGTTGGTAGGATGTCCCTGACATCTCATTCTTCCTTAATGCAAGAGATTTAGGAGTTTCTAACTCCATAGGTATCTTTATTGAGGTTTTCTTCATAAACTTAGTCAAATAGACTTTATCATAATTTGTTCACTTAGATGATTATGGTATACAAATCACATTTATTCAAATAAGACATAGGATAATTAGATAATACGTTCACTAGTTCTGTATTTAGAAGACAACTATGTTGACTTCCATCTTACTCATGCTAGTTAGCTCACCACCCTGCTAACCTTAGTTATTGAATACATTCCTCTTAAGGTTTCTGAATACATTCCTAAAGCTCCCACTCAATCAAAGTAGTTATAACATCAAGATAAAAACATAATATCATTGAAATGAAAACATGAATGTTTGTAAAAAAAAAGAAATATACTCAATTCAATTCTTAAAAAAAAGAATTTAACTATAAATTCAATGAAAAAGAATATTCAAGATGCATAAAAATTTACCTCATGTTGCTATCTTTTGATTGGGTCCTCCATCTCATAGGGCCCTTCTAGCCATATAAACTCATCTTGCATCTAGCTATAATGATCAACTCATCTTAGCCATGTTTACATCTACTCACTTGGATATATATTTGTAGCATACCTCCCACTAGATGAGATGATTCATATATCTCTCCTTATCTCATCCTTTGTCACAACATTTATGAAAAAAGTTGATTTACAAGTCATTACTTTAACCTCAATTTGTTAGTGCAAGCGTTTCACCAAAGAAGGGGATAAATTGGGTGATACCAAAAATTTCATTGCATATAAGAAAATTAACAGAATATCTAAAGCAATTGAGAGCAAAGAGAAATATCACCAAAGTATACACTGGGAGTTATACTGGTTCGGCCACAACTACTTTGACCTACATCCAGTCCTTAGAACAGCTCTAAGAGTTTCACTATATTCTCTAAGATTCAGTGGGTTCTTGGCACATCAGTTCATAGCAAGTTCCTTCAGCTGAACACTCGCTTCCCCTTACATGATGTAATCAAATCCCTGACTCAAGGTTCCCCAACTCAAGCTCTTCATCTCCATCTTATTCTTCTTCTTTTGCTTTCAGTGATAGACCTCTTTTCTTCTTGTCACCAATATCATCTAGTTCTTGTATGAACTTTAATTTACTTTCATATTCAGAAAGGCTTGTGAATAGAGAAGCAACCGATTGCATTGATTCAACCTTTGCTTCCTCAATTGCAGTGACTTTTGCCTCCCAGTCTTTAGAAAGAATATTCAGAATCTTTCGTACTTAGGTATGTTGATCATAGACTTTTTCAAGTGCTGCAAGTTGATTAACAAGGTGAGTATATCTAAGTTCAAATTCAACTATTGACTCACTTGATTTCATTCGAAGAAAATCGAATTCAGTAACCAAAGTATTGATCCAGTTTTCTTTAATTCCTGAAGTTCCTTCATGAGCTATTTCCAAAGCTTTCTACATTTCCTTAGCCATTGGAAGAGTGTAGATTCTGAAGTACTCATTTTGACTCAAAGCACTTTGGATCATCAGAATTGCCTTGCTGTTGAGAGTGATAAGTTTCTTGTTATTCTCATCATATTCCGCTGGCGTCTTAGGAATTTTCTGGGAATCTACAATTTTTATAGGTTGATAGTTTCCACTTTTAATCAAATCCCATAGCCCATAATCTGTAGCCATTACGAAGACTCTGAAGTTTACTTTCCAGAATGAGAAGTGTTTGCCATTGAAACCCAGAGGTCTTGTGATAAAAGCTCTGTCGAGAAGAATTCATTCACCCATACTTGCCATTGGATCCTTCTTAGGCTATTATACCTTAACAAGAAGACCTACACGCTGATACCAAATGTTAGTGCAAGCATTTCACCCAAGAGGGGGGTGAATTGGGTAATACCAGAAATTTTGTTGCATATAAGAAAATTAACAGAATATCTAAAGCAGTTGAGAGTAAAAAGAAATATCACCGAAGTATACACCGAGAGTTATACTGGTTCGGCCACAACCACTTTTACCTATGTCCAGTCCTCAGAACGCTTCTCAGAGTTTCACTATATTATCCAAGATTCAATGGGTTCTTGGCACCTCAGTACACAGTAAGTTCCTTTACCTGGACACTCGCTCCCCTTTACACGTTGTAATCAAATCCCCAACTCAAGGTTTCACAACCTAAAGTTGTCTCAATAACCAATATTGAGTTTGTAATGAAAAACTCTCTCACAGAGCAAATATATAATCACTGAAGTACAATGAATGAGTATAAGAAAACAAAGCACAAAGAGTATATTGATTGATGTGTGATTGCTTGTTCTCAGTTGTTGTTCTCTGTTATTTGAATGCTCCATATATATAGATGATTTGTAGTGTCCATTGGAAGCAATTCAAATATGTCCGTTAGAGTCGCACAGCAATGGTTGACTGTTCTTCTAAATTTAAAAACTATCCGTTTGTGGTAGGTAGTGGTGGGTAAGATCTCTGACATTTTATTTGACTTTTCTCTTATGTCATTATTTCTTCATTGTTTCTCTGTAAACATACTACGAATACTAGTGCAATGAAGAGTTAATCATATAGATAACAAATCAATAAACATTCAATTAAAAACATGATTTCTGGATTGCCTTACTCGAGTGGCTACTCGAGTGATCATTCTCATTACTCGAGTAGTCCCTCAAGTAAACATACAAAAAACATGGCAGAGAGTAATTCAACATTTTTCATAAAATATTACTTGGGTAAGACATGGAGTAAGATATATCATAAACCTTAGAACTACCTGATTACTCAAGTGGTTACTCGAGTGAGCATGTCTTTTCTTCATAAGTTACTCAAGTGAGCCCTTGAGTAAATTTCAAATAAGTTTGCAGATTACTCGATTACTTCCTCGAGTAATAGTATCAAATTCTTGGACGAGAGTACCTATTCTTTGCTTACCTAATTACTTGAGTGACCCCTTGAGTAATGCTTCAAATAACTCTGCATATTACTTGAGTGCTCCCTCAAGTAATGCCTTTTTCTTACTTGGTTACTCGAGTGGCTACTCAAGTAAATTATTGCATTTCTTGGGCAAGAGCTACTGAAAGATATTTTCTCTGGTTACTACTCGAGTAATGCCTTATGATCATGTTGTTACTAGAGTGGTTACTCGAGTAATGGTTCATATAACTTTGTAGATTACTTGAGTGGCCCCTCGAGTAACTTCTTCCAAATTTTGGTTGTGCCTCTCTGAAACATTTTCTCTAACATTACACGAGTGCTCACTCGAGTAACAGTGTTCCTTACTCGAGTGCTCACCCGAGTAACCCTTTAAAGAATCTGCCAGTGATGTTCTTCCTTTGCTCTGTCTCTCAAATCTTCTTCATTGCTCCAGTTCTTACTTTAAGTCAAGCTTTTGTCTGCCATCTAGTTACTTTGTTGAAATTCTTTTCTTTGTTATCAAATCCTTTTATATTATTCATCCAATCTTTGTTATCATCAAAACACATGGGATCTAATATTCTCCCCCTTTTTGATGATGACAAAACTTGGTGATTTTGAACAAAGTTTTTGAAATTGAGTTCTTCGTTGAAAACTTTTCATATGAAATCTTTTGTTCAATTTAAACTTGAAAACTCTTTTGAAATAGTTTAGTAAAGATCTTTTTCAAATGATCTTGAAAAAAAATTGAGTTTTTATTTACTTGTTCACCTTGCATACATAATCAAAAATTCATTAGTTCCACAATGTAATATAACTTGAATTTGAAATTGCAATATGAGTTTATTAAATGACAAAAGACTACAAAAGCTCCCTAAAGCATGTACACCCATATCCCCAATACATTAACTCAGCCATTAATCACAAAATCACTTAGGCTCTTCTCCCCCTTTTTGTCGTCATCACAAAGGTGGAGTCAATCATAAGGAGGAGTAGATGGCTTGGCTGCTGAGATAGGAGTAACAAGAAATGCTAATGATTCATGTGAGCCATCTGAACTAGAAGAATATGAAGATAATGGTTCAGGTTCAAGAAGGTTCACTGGGGGTGTCGAAGATCCTCTGGAGGATTCACTGGAGGTGATGGGTAAGGAATCAGAGAAGTAATTTCAACTTCCTCTGTAGCAATAGGTGAAGACACAAGTACCTCCTCAGTGCGTGCAAGTGAGGCAACAAGAGTAGGTATTGACTCAGGCTGAACTGGCTGAGCTGGATCATCAGTAGTGCTGTGGATTGGCTCGAATGTGTCAGGGCATAGAGAATAGAAGATTACTAGGTTCAAGCTCAGAGGGTCTATGCTCAGTAGGTATAGGATCAGGATGACTAGGCTTGGAAGGTCTAAGTTCAGAGATTGGTAATGGCTCAGGAGTAACAGAAGGACTAGGAATAAGGGAGCTAGATGCCATAGCATCAAGTCTGGAAATAATGGATCTCAGAAGCTCTCCCTGGGCACTTTGTTCTGCTAACATCTCTTCATGCCTCTTATCCATTCTCTTCACAAGTTGTCCCATCTTCTCATTCATATGGGTTACCAACTCAGCGTTGGTATTCACAATGTCGATATGAAAGCTCTTCAGAATGTTCTCCATGAATGTTTGTATTACAGCACCAAAGAAAGAAGGAGAGGTGTGTCATCCATTAGACTAGGTACAGTTTCAGTCTTCTTCTTCTTCTTAAGAGTTGCTTTTAGAGGAGTCTTTAGAGGAATCTCAATGTTCAACTTCCCTATTTGATTTCTCCCAATAGGTGTTATCCTCTCAATTGGCTCCTTACTCTCTAAGTACCAAACCTTATTCTTCTTGAGAAACAAAGAAATAAGTTGAGGGTAAGGTATTGGAGTAATAGGTTTTCCTTCATACCTATATCTCTTGATCTCAGCAAAGATATATTCTCCCAAGTCCTTTTATTCTTTGAGAATCAATAAGGAAAATTTTTTGAAATTCCTCTCAATGAAATGTGTGCAGTTGTTGGATTTGTTCACTATAGCTCTAGAATAGATATACCATAGGACTCGATAAAAATCACTCATATCACTCGAATTGAAATTTAGAGGTCCCACTATCTTACCAGGTCTTAGAATAGAGAATATCTGGTTTGAGTCAAGATTAGTGTAATCATCATCAAGAGGGTCTTCTATTCCTAACTAGGTATTGATTTTAGTGGGTGAGATTAGGATTTCTTTACCTCTAACCTTAGTAATCATTTCCTCTTCTAAGGCATTTCGGAGAGGGTCATTTACAGGCTCAAGATTACAGTAAAAATACCTCACAACTTTGGTGTAAAATGGGAGTTTAATAGACAGCCAGGGCATATAAGAACCAAGATAGGGACTCAGATCGAATTTCAATACCACTTGAAGAACCTTGAAATCAATGTAGTGCATCTTGCACACATTTCTTCTTGTAAAGTAACTCAAGTACTTCTGAGATTCCTCAAGTTTGCTCACATTGAATCTCTAAGGAGGGAATGTGATTTCTTCATCCCTTTCTTCTGGTTGCTTTGAAGATTGCTATTTCTTTGCTCCCTAAAACTGAAAAGCTTATTCAAGCATGCCTACCATGACTTTGATAATCTTTTTATTAATCTTGGGCTTTTTCAGAGGTTTTGGAGAAAATGTGGGAGTGTCCGATGAATCAGAAGGAGGAGGAGAAGGTTCTTTTGTTCCTTTGCCTCTTCCAGGAGGTGAAATCTTATTGGTTTGAGCTCTTGTGACCACTAGTTCCTTAATGACAACCCCTTTCACCTTAGGCTTAGGTTACGGCTTAGACATTGCTTTTGGTTTGGGAGAGATTTTTCTTTTCTTGGTAGGAGACGAGGAAAGTGAATCAGAGGGTTGATATGGTTCAGAGAACTCAGAAGGAGTACTTAGATTAGGAGATTTAGTCCTCACTATCATGATTTGTGAAAAATAAGGATTTTAGGAAAACAGAGGCCGAGAGTCGCTAGATGAGAAACAAGTCTATCTCTATGAGGGCTATAATCTTCAATTCACTTTTATGAAACACAGGCTCACTATTAGCGAGAGTTTTGAAGAGATCCTTTTATAGGAATGAAATAATTTTCTCTTCTACTTTAGTCAGCTCCTTACTACTACATAAAAGGTCTTTTATGACCATTATTATCAATCATAAATCATAGTTATGAACCATCATATATGTGGGTACTATATATGCTTAGCGTAGATACATTACGATTCCAAACCGTTATTTATTCTTGACCTATTATAATGATTTTAATATAACAACCATTATGTATTGAGGCTTGGTAAGACCATGATCTACTTATTGCCATAATAATAATTAATGGGCATATGTAAATAACCATTATAATATATACAATGCTTGTATAATACATAACGGTCTCATTTTGAAAACTATTATTTATTTAGTGACATACATAAAGGTTTATATGTTAGAACTGTGACTTTTAATAATAATAAAATAACAGTCTCCGAAGACAACCGTTATTTATTTAGTAACATAAATGATGGCTTGTATATAAGAACCGTGAACGTTTATAATACATTATGGTTTTTATTTAATTACCATGATGTATGGATGTACAACTCTTTAAGTGAAAGTTTTTAAAGTAGTCAAACTCATCTGTATATAATAGAATAGTACCTTCCACAATAAGTTACCATGCAATTCGGGATGGATTAAGATATTCCAAGGTTTATAGGAAGAATCAATGGCAACTACTGACGTATATATGTGATAATGTAATTGTTGACCTATAATTGTGTCTCTTCATAGGAATTAACCCAGGAAAGCAAAGGCCTATGAAAAAAACATATATCTCTATCAAAGAGGGCGCAGAGGGTAAGTAAACCGTTGAGGTCAAGGTTTTGCAAACCCCCTATGCTCTTCCTGATAAGGATACACTACAAAAAACTGTGATTTAGTATCATTTAAAAGGGTGTATTTGTAGTGGTTTTAACCGCTACCAACATCATTAGTAGCAGTTCATGAAACTGCTACTAAATCCATTATTACAAGTGGATTTGTAGCGGTTAAAACCCACCGCTACAACATTGCCAAGAGTAATAATCATTTTCTCTGAACTTTGTAGCGGTTATATAACCGCTACAAATCTCAAACCCTAAAATTTGAAATAAGGGAAATGAAAAATAAAAACTTAGCTCCGTTTTGTAGTGGTTTAAGAACCACTACTAATATGGATTTTAAAATTGGCATCATTAACAAGTAACGGTTATTAAACTGCTACTAATTTCATAAAAATTCAAATTTTACTCAAAAAAATTAATTTCCATTTGAAAATGGCGCCGTTAATTAGTAGAAAGTAAGAAAATTTTTTTTAAAAAAATACAATCATTTGCTTCCGTTTTTTTAATATTAAATTAAATAGTTTATTATTTTAGTAGTTTAGCTAATTTAATTAGCTTATTATTAATAGTTTAGCTCATTTATAATTTAAAAGAAATGATTTAATTTAGTTGGATAAGTATGAAGATTGTATTGATAATATTATTAAGGATATCTAGATAACAAGAAATTATTGTGTTGTCTACTACAATATGGTTATGATTGTGTAAGAAAAATAGGTGAAAATGAGAAAAAACTCTTAAAAATATGAAAAAAAAAATGAGAATAAATTTTATGCGACGGAAAAAACTATTGAAATAAAAAATTTAAAAACTTGTTACCATATTTGATCACCATGTTCAACTCCTCAACTCAGAAAAAAATTTGTAAATGAGAGAAAATGAAAGAGGAGTTAGGTGGAAAGAAATGGGGGAGTGTTTGAAATGAGATGTGGTGGGGGTATTTATAGGGATCTATATAGCACTTGTAGCAGTTAGTGTATCAAGTTTTGTAGCGATTTTTATTAGTAGTGGTTATTGTTGTTTTTGCAGCGGTTTATAAACTGATACAAACATTTTATTTATTTGTTTTTAAATATTTTTTCAAATATTGTTAATAAGAGAAAAACATAATTTGTTTAATTATTCATCCTCACCATCCCTACATAAATTGTGTAGAAAAATTGTTAGTGATGTATTATTTTATTAAAAAAATTTAATTTAAATGATGTAAACTTAAAAAAAGGTACCGAAGTAGAGGTAAATTGTCATCGCCTTCAGGGAAGAAATTTTTGAAATTGGCAGGCTGAAATGGCTCATACTCATAGGCAATCTTATCACCTTTACCCATGTCATAAAGGTATCGTGGCTTTAAATGAACAACCATGTGCCAATCCCTGTGCCTCTCGTCCTCGACATAATAAACCTGGTGTGCCTCTGAGGCAAGAATATACGGCTTATCATCTTGAGAATTACCAGTATGAATTGGCTGTAAGAAATTGACTAATGTAATCCCTAAGTCGTCAGTTGTCAGTCCATGGGAAGTAGTGCTATTTGCACACAACACTTGAATAATGTCACAGTAAAACGGCCTTGGTAATTAAGTTCGACAACATCATGAAGCTTTCCATAGTAAGGGATGCCTTCGAACTGCATGTTGGCCTCACTACCGCTCGTATAACTCCTTGTCGCAAAGGTTCCATAAACACCTAAATTTTGAGTTTGCAATCCTTGATCCCGTGAAACCAAGCAAAACTTGAAACCATTGACATTGTATGCTGTAAACCTTTTTGCATGGTCAAGAGAGCCGATTGTGAGATCTCTAAAATCTGGTGAGTGTGGGTTGTGGTTATTTAGTATTCTGCTTGCAAATCAGCTTATGAATTCTCTATGGACTATTTTGTCAACTTTGGAGGATGCTTGTGTACGGATCCTGAGTTGATGCTTAACATGACTTCTGAATTCCCTGCAATTAATCATAGGAAGGCGATAGTAAAATGAAAGTGAAAAATGTTACGAAAGATATAGAATAACATGTGAGTGTACAATTTTTACTGTGCAAAAGGTTCAACTTGAGTGTAATTAATCATGACATGTCTATATGCTTGCAACTTGCAGTTGCCGTTAGTTTGAAGTTCTCAGTTCCTCCAAATGGTTTACCAACATGAGGGATAAATTCTCCTGATGTTGGTGTAGGTTCAGGACAATTATCAACATGAGGTGGGCGGTTGAAAGCCATCTCAAGGTCATCAAAGTACCTTGAACAAAAATACAGCACCTCATCCCCTATATAGCCTTCTACTATAGAACCTTCTGGCCACACCTTATTTCTTACATAAGATTTTAATTTTTTAAGAAACCTACGAAGTAAAAAAGGAAAAAATGATACTAAATGCTGAAAAGATCGACTAACAAACATAGGAATAAACAATAAAACACATATTTAAAATGAGTACCTTTCAATCCGATAGATCCATTGATATTGAACTGGGCCAGCGAGCTTTGTTTCATGAATAAGGTGGACTGTAAGGTGAACCATCACAGTGAAAAGGGATAGAGGAAAGATCATCTCTAAATGACAAAGTGTAAGAATGATTTTGGGCTACAGCTAATCGAGCTCCTCAATAATCAAAACCTTGGAACACAACTTCTAAAAGAAAGAACAAAGTTCCTCCACAAAGATGGACACATCAGAAGGAAGTTCATTTTTTATAACCAGAGGGAGAAACTGTTGCATAAGAACAAGTGAGTCATGACTCTTCAGGCTAGCAACCTTTTAAGCCTGTAAGTCAATACATCAAGAAATGTTGCTTGAATACCCATTAGGAACTTTTAATTTCTTCAACATCGTAAGGAAGACTTGCTTGTTCTGTTTTGTGAGGGTAAACTTTGCCGGTTGAAATTTGTCATGCTTATCTAGCCAAGTGTGTTCACGAACTCCTATGGCTCGTATATCTTTCCTCGCTTGAAGATGATCTTTTGTCTTACCGGGTTCGTTAAGCATCGTATATAGCACATTGTCGTAAACATTTTTTTCAATGTGCATGACATCAAGACTGTGGTAAAGTAAATTAGATTTCCAATATGGAAGAGTGAAGAAAATACTTATCTTCTTCCATTGCTGAGGCACTGAAGTCCTGCGCGTCTTTTGGCAAGCTTATGCTGAATCATCACTTTTTCAAAACTCAAATTCAACATACTCAAGCTACTGTAAGATATCTGTACCGGATAAAGTCTGAAGTGGTCCTCTCTTTTCTAGTTTCCCATTGAAGTGATTCCGTTGCAATCTGAACTTATGCCTTCCATCGAGAAAACTCCTATGCCCCATAAAGCACTACTTTCAGCTGTGGGGAAGGTGCACTGCGTCAGAGTCAAAATTGCAAGCTGGATGCACCGACCTAATATGCACATTCCAATTAGATAATGTGCCAAGGCCAGAAAAGTCACTAATCATCCATAACAAGGCTGCACGCAAGTTGAACAATGTCTTCCTGTAAGTGTCGTATGTCTCGATGCCGACATTTCACAGGTCAAGCAATTCCACAATAAGCGGTTGGAGATATACATCAATTTCATTACCTAGTGCCTTTTTGCCTAGAATGATCATAGACATAATGAAGGAGCTTTGTTTCATACACATCCAGGGGGCAAGTTGTAGGGAACTAAGACTACCGGCTAAATAATATAACTTGTGCTAAGATTCCTAAATGGAATGAAACCATCGGTCGCCAAAAGCAATTCAAACATTTCTAGGTTCAGCCACGAAAGATGGAAAGTTATAGTCAAACGTTTTTCAGGCGTTTGCATCCCAAGGATGTCTTAATTTACCATCTTCATTCTTATCAACGTCATGCTACCTTATGTGCTCTGCCGTTTCGGACTACATAAACAATCTTTGTAGGTGCGGCTTCAAAGGGAAGTACCTGAGAATCTTTGTAGGTTTCTTCTTCTGTTTTTTCCCTTTTTGAATTGTCTGGTACCTCGATGTGTGACATCTCTTATAAGTCTCCTTGTTGGAATCGTCTCCCTAATATAACATACAATCTTTCGGGCATGCAGCAATTTTTTGATAGTTCAACTCCAACCTGTTGATAATCTTCTTGGCCTCATAAAATGTTGTGGGAATCTCCATGTCAGGGAATGCATCTTATAATAATTTGAGCAACATTGACATTCCCTTATCTGTGATTCCACACAAGCACTTGATATGATACAACTTGATCAAAAAAGATAATTTAGAGTATTTTCGACAACCTTCATATAAAGGACGATATACTTTATCCATCAAGATAAAAATATCCCAAGCTGCTTCATTCCTCATGAACATCAGCTTTGAACCGTGCACTTCTTCACCTTGTAGCAGTTATAAGAAAAAGACCGCTACAAATGTTCATGACCATTGGAAAAATTTGGTTTCACTCTGTAGCGGTTAGTAATAAAACCACTACAAAATTAGAAGATAGTGGGAGGGAAATTCAAAATTCAAATTTTTGAATGTTTGTGGTGGTTATTACTGTAACCGCTACCAATATTCAACATCTGAATTTTAAATTTCCCTCCCACTCTCCTCTAAAAATATTTATAGTGGTTTGTAAAATTTAACCGCTACAAAAATATTAAAATTTATTTTTTTGAATATTTGAATTTCTTCTAGCGGTTTGTAAAATTTAACCACCACAAAAATGATGAAATTTATTTTTGTAGTGGTTTGGAAAATTGAACCGCTACAAAAATTTTGAAATTTGAATATCTGTAAAGGCTTTACAATAAAACCGCTAAAAATATATGTTTTTTTGTTAGTTTTTGAAATATAAATATAACTGTCGTAAATGCAACAAAAATTTAACAAGGCTCTGAAAATATAAATATAACTATTGTAAACGCAACAAGAATTTAATTTTTGAAAATAAAATATCCAAGTTTATTTACAAATGTTTTAAATATATATATATATATATATATAAATGCCCTAAACTAACTAGCAAGAGGCTGATCATCTAGTCCTCCCTCAGGTGGGACTCCTTCAGGTGCATTGTATCGGGGTGCTGGGCAAAGTTAACAACACCATCATCATCAGCAGGAGGAGAAGGCTGGATGACAAAACTGAGGAACAGGGGGAACCTGTGGATGCTCTGTGTCTGGGAACAGGTGACTCCACAACCTCTTGACCATGAAGTTTGTGATATTGCGCCTCTACACATGCTGAGCATAGTAGAAATCGGCCTGCTGTTGAATCTGCTACATTTGTTGCCGCTGTTGAGCCACTACAGCCTATGTCCTGGCCAAATATGAGCACAGCTCCTCAACAGACTCGTCCCTCAGATGTCTGACCCCAGACGTTTGTGCTCTAGAGCTGCCAGCCTCAAAGGCAGTGCTCCTGCGTAGACCATGCTAGGTCTGGCACCTATCCCCATCCCCCATACAAGTCCGAGGTGCACAACTTGACCTAGACCCACCTTCAAAGGAGTCATGGGGTCCACAAACCCTTATGACTCCTAGGTCTGGGTCTCTCGCAACTTAGCTTGTGACTGCTGTATCCGCCCCTGCCATTTTATGAAACAATTACTTATTATTATTTTTCATAAAAAAGTTGGTTTTATAAACAATATGATAATGAATTCACTTATAATGCCCACCTCTGCTTGTTGACAGGTTGGAGTCCTATCATAGTGTTTATGTGTGATAGCGAACAACTCTCCGTAGTCCGTCTGATAGCTCTCCTGGTATGCCTTCCTCTCCTAAAACAATTACAAAACTAAACTAGTATTATCAAAACAAAATACTAGATTTATAATATGAAATAACCAGCTAAAAGAAATTGATATTGTGATAATTTATCAGCTCGCTGTAAGTAACAGCAAAGGTCTTCGATCTTGCTATATGGTGGATCGACTGCTGCCCACAGCACCTCGTGTTCCTTTGAGAAAGATCCTAGAAAAAAAATGATATGAAAAGTATTAAAATAATATAAAATACTTATAATTAATAAAATCATAAAATTAATTAAATTATAATTATAAATACATTACCTGCCCCTCAGCGCTCCTCCTGAACTAGATGAAACTTGCCTAGTTGTTCAGCAGTACGCCGTCTGGGATGTTCTCAATCAGTTGCTGTACAAGAATCATCCCATCCTTATCCATACTGTAGAAGAGATGATTTCTCCTATTCCTCTAGCCGTCGCCCATCTTCATTAGTATGTACCTCTTCCAGTTGTCCCGGACAGCAAACCGAAGCTGTAACACCATTGAAAAAAATATTTAAAAATGACTAATTACGAATAAGACAATTAAACAATATTAATTAAATATAATTAATTACAGAAAATATAATATAATTAAATACTATTAATTACCTACACCACCTTATCCTAGGCCATGTCCTTCGGCCCCTTTAGAACACTCCTCCACTCCTGAAGTGAAGGGGGAACCGTATCCAATTTGAGCCTAGCTCATTCAGGAAGCGGTTGAATAGGCAACCCTTATTGTCGATGGGCTGGTCCATGGCCTCATTCCACGAAAGTACAACTCATAGTGTCCAGTCCAAGCTGTTCTAACCGACTACGTCTAGACTCCTCATTGACACATTCCCCTACTCATCTGCACAATTTATCGCACATTAGATAAATTGTAATTCAAATTTAACATTTTGAATTTAAATATTTAATTTATTAAATAAAAAATATATATTTACCATGGACCTGCACCTCAAACCCAATAGACCAAGAAAACGGCCGTCGTAGGTTGTTCTGGTCTTGCGCCTCCTCCTCATACAGGAATCGCTCATGTCTCTAATCGAAATCGGGATCTCGAAGTCCTCATTCGCGTCATAGTCACTAACACTGATATCTCCCTCTCTCAGATCAGGCACCTTTAGTGCAGTTATCTTCTGTGGGACTGTCTGCGGTGGCTGTGGTAGGGCCGACTCCTGTAGCTGTTGTATGGAGATGGGCTAAAACGGCACGATCGCTCTCCCTCCACGTTGCCCCATCACACTGGCACCTCCTTTGCTACTACCACCCTGCAAAATCGGTCTGAGGACCTAGGGATCTTTCCCCTTGTCCATCCCTGAAGCCATATCAACTGCAAAAATAAATAAAAAAATAAACCAATTAGTCACATTTATATGTAAAATTATAATAAAAATAAAAATAAAATATGTATTATTCATACCTTAAGTGAGAATAATGAGAAATGCTGCAGTGAAAACTCTCCGACAAAGTTAGAATGCTCAGATTTAAAGGAAAACTCTCAGAGAAATGTCAGAAAACAAAATGGCCAAATGAGAAAAAGGAAGGGGTGGTGGCCTTTTATAGTTGTGGACTTTGTAGCGGTTCTTGAAAGAAACACTACATAAACCACTACAAAAAAGCTAGGGTGGCAAAACTTTATAACGATTATAAAATAACCACTACAAGCGACAACCTTTGAAGTTCTATAGTGGTTATGAAAAAATAACCGCTACAAATGTAGTGACCTTTGAAGTTTTATAGCGGTTATGAAAACCTAACCGTTGCAATAACTGACATTTGGCATTTTGTAGCGGTTTAGTTCGTTGTAACCACTACAAAAAATCGCTACACTATTGGCACGGCCTAGTGGTGCCAAGTAGCATAAACTTTGTAGCGGTTTATATGTTGTAACCGCTACAAATTAACCATAATAAATTTTGGTGGGAAACTCACGCCATATTTGTAGCAGTTCTATCATTTTAACTGCTACAAATAACGTTGATAATTAATCACGCCACTTGGCACATAGCTTACCGCTACAAATTATGTTATAACTGCTACAAATTTCACATTTTGTAGCGGTTAATTTTAACCGCTACAAATTCACTGCTACGAAATACCCTTTTTTTTGTAGTGATATTTGTATTTTTCCCATCTGTCTTTGCTTTCCAGGCTTAACTGCTGAAGAGAAATAATGTATAGGTGAACACTTATAGTATTAGATATATAGGTCAGGAGTGCAATTGATTCTATCCAACAAGCCTAGAAAATCTTGATCCATCTTTAATTGCATTGCCACTCGATGTGAGAAGTACTACTCAATTAGATAGAGTTGAAAAAGTGTAGTTCAAAAACTCTCATATTGAAGAGTCTAGGACTGATCTCACATTGTCGAATTACAAAGCTTTAACATAGTGCCACCTACTTAACACAAAAACAAGAGAGGAACCTTCCATCAGAGCAATAATAGGTTTTCCAAAAAAACCATAACTTCACAAAAGCAACTTAATGTCACCTTGAATGCTTTATCACGTCATAACTTCACAAAAGCTTGTATGCACTTGATCATGTATGACTCTCGATACAACTAACTAGTTTATTCATTACATATGTATTGATCTTTTCAAAGTAATTTTTGCAGATATGGATACTTCTAAAAAATGAGAGATATCCACTTAGGAATCCATATCTCCAAAAGTTATTCAAAAAGAATAATAGAGTAGGAACTGTGAATCATAGCAATAGGTTGACAAATTCCTGTAATAGGAAAGGAACCTTCAATTAGAGCAATAATATATTTTTCCAAAAAACATAATTTTATAAAAGCAATTTAATGTCACCTTGCAAGTAACAGAAATTGTAACCCTACAACTCTTGCTCTTCCGATGCTTGCCATAACTTCGAAGTGAATGCAGGAAAGATAATGCAAAATAGATTAGGGAAATTGTAACTACCTAGCTAAGGCTCATGAATGAAAACACGAGTTAGGGCAAGCATTGGACAAGCAAGAGTTGTAGGGTTACAATGTTTGTGGGTTTCGTTTAAATAAACTAAGTGTCAAGTATATTTTGTTACAGACATTTAAATAGAAGAGGAATATAAGGGTTTTTTTTGTCATTTTGCCTAAGACTTTACATCAATGTTTGTTCATAACAACTATTATTTATCGGTTTACATTTATCACGATTAACCGTGAGGTGTGTTATATTTTTTTAAAATTCTTTATGGGCTAATAGTGCTCATATAATTACATTTATATATTTTATTTAAAAAAATCAAAAAATAACACCCTCTCACAGATAATCTGAGGTCTGCTAGGAATTTTGGAACTTTTGTTTAATTCAATTTGAATGAATCAAAAGTTCCAAACATTAGCAGCATACCTCACATCATCACACTACTCGTCACTAAAGGAGTGGCCTTAATCATCTGGGAGTATGTCAGGATCATGGTGGCCAATCTCACACTCATCAAGAATGAGATTGGCCTTCTTGTAAATATTCGAGAAATATCCATCCAACCTCCTCAGAGCATGCTCTGCATAACGCATCATTGTAGAGAAGGAGCAGAAGGAGGAGAATAAGGTGGAGGTTGTGGAGGAGGAGGAGGAGGATAAAGCCGGGGATTTTCTAGCAAGTCTACAGTATGGCATTTCATTATAAGAGAACCAAGAAGGACAATGAAGAAATAGTATGAAAAACATAAGGAAATGGGGAGTTTAAATAGGTTGGAGGTGACAGGTTTGAACCATCATGGCACATATGGGAAGTTGAAGATGCATGTACAAAGTATTATCATAAGCAAGGGGAAGGGGAAAGGTTTTGAACCACCATGGCATTTGTTGTTTCATGATGATTTTTGCATAATAATTGTCGTTTATGTGAGACAAAATATGATGGCTACTTATTACAACCATTATTTATTTGCATAATATTCTAATAAGTGACTGGTTTTACTTAATAACCATTATATATTTCAACTTTTTTAAAAAAAAAAAAAATTGGTAGTTGATCATGCAACTGCCATTATACAAACAAAATAAAAAAAAGCCAATGTATATAAATAAACTAAAAACAAAAAGTTGTGGAGATGTTTTAAGAATTTGATGCATCACTAGATTCTTCTTTTTCCAATAACTTGTCCACCTTCTCATTCAAAGAGCGAACAAGAGTGGTAAGTTCCTTCAAGCACTAGTTCATACATCCTTACTCTCATAGATAAACTTATGGTGGAGCTCATAGGTCACATGGACGAGACCTTCATTGCTTGTTAGTGGAGCAAGTTCATATTTTGGTTTGTCCTCAAATGACAAAGCATAAGTTCTCTTGTGTTTGTCCATGATTTTGGTGAAGAATAAAAGCTTGTAGTTGGTTATTAGAAGTTGAAATGGAAGTGAAGAAGTGAAGTTCAGTTTTCAAACGTTTATATACAGAGGGTTTCGTGGATTATCAAGCTAGCGTGTTCTTTAGTTTTACATATCATTATATTTTATAAATGGTGACAGTTGGTTTTTTTGATAATCGTTAGGAATTTGAAGTGGTATTCTAATAAGTGACGGTTTCTTCTTAAAAACCATTGTTTATTTGACATATTTTTTTAGTTTTACCAAAAAAAATTAAAATAGTTGAATTCAATTATAGACTTATGAAAATGTACTTTAAATAAAAGTAGTTAGAAATGACAAAATGTTTGAAAGGGTTACCTTAATGTTATTTCTTATGAAACATAATATTTCTCATTCATACTTTATGGTCAAATGTTATGATCATTATGGTTTTGTTTATATTGATACTAGGTTGGAAGATAAATTGTTTGTAAGTGTTACATAACTGTTATATTTGTCATTAAATAAATTATGGTTATTTGTTACAACCATTATTTTTGTACTTTTGTGAATTTCGCAATACTAGACGACATACATAATTAACCATTAATTTTTAAATTTTTATAGTCTTGCAAGATTTGCACCTCAACATACATGATGTTTATTCACTGTAACCGTTATTTATTAAACGTTATATATGCGAGAATCTGTAGTAACGCCTATTGATTTATTATGGTTATTGTCATTTACCATGAAGCAACATCGTTATTAAAGAGTCTTGGCCTAAATAATTTTTTCTACATAACCATCGTAGTTAACATATAACTCATCAATTAAAAGATTAAACTATCTTGCAATGTTCAGTTTGTAAATCCAAGCGAACTTATACCTCGTTGTCGAGTGGTAGAAGACTGATGAATGATAGATTAAGAAGACCCGTTTAGCAGCAAATGTTGAACTCTTGCGTTCTTTGGGTTGCTTTGTTGGTTAGGATGTGTTTTTGGGTTCTCATGCAGTTCATTTAATAATTTATTAATATAAATGCTTCTTCTTTATTATTTGAAAGTAATACGAAAGAAAAAGCAATAAAAATTACGTAGATTTGGAATGTTTTCCAACTTAAAAGGGAAAATCCTGAAGAAGCCCCCATTAAATAACTTCTCCATCTACCTTAACCCTTCAATTTTTCGACTTTGTATTCCATAGACTCAGCACATTGGTTTTTTATTTGTTTTAGCCCAATAATAAATAGTTCATCCGTCATGTTGCAAACCTAAAACCACACACACAAAGAGATCTAGAGAGAGAGAGTGAGAGAGAGTACTTAGCTAGGAATTGGGGAAACTTCTGAGCTTGATTTGTATAGAACTTTTTGAAATGGGTTAAAATTTTGTATAGTAAATGGTTAAATGGTTTAGCTCCGGCAAATCAAGTGGATAGTTGGCATGACGCGTGTAGGACACTTTGTAAAACACACTTTCTATTGAGGGCTTTCACGAGATTTCACTATAGCACAGAAGGAAAAAACAAAATGTTTAAAGGAATCTTACCGATGCTTTTCCTCGCGCGCACAAACCACTGAATTCCGTCGATTCAGTCCATTTAGCCCAAAAATATATAGTTCATCCGTCATGTTGTAAACTTAAAACCAGAGAGAGAGAGAGAGAGAGAGAGATAATACTTAGCTAGGAAGTGGGGAAACTTATGAGCTTGATTTATATTGAACTTTTTAAAATGGGTTAAAATTTTGTATAGTAAATGGTTAATGGTTTAGCTCCAGCAAATCAAGTAGATGATCGGCAATACGCGTGTAGGACACTTTAGAAACCCTCTTTTAGTAAAACACACTTTCTATTGTGCGCTTCCACCATATTTCCCTATACCACAGAAGGAAAGAAACAAAATGTTCAAAGGAATCTTACCTATGCTTTTCCTTGCGCAGACACACCACCGTATTTGTCGATAGGTTCTCCCTTGGTGCCGGTGTCTGTCGTCAGGTGTTCTCAATTTGCACATGGGTTTTATATTTGCAAACCTTAAATTGTCACTTCTACATACCGAGGTATATATAACACTTAATAAATATTATTTATAGTGAATAAACGTCATATAAATCAAAGCGGAGGTCACGTAAGAATATATAACACTAAAATATAATGATTAAACATGCGTACTATCAGGGATTGAGAGGCCAAATTTGTAAAAACACAAAAATAACAGTTGTAGTTAATAACCATTGTTTATTTGGTGACAAATATGACAGTTCTTATAAAATAATCGTTATGTAACACTTACAAATGATTTGTCTCTTATATCAATAAAAACAAATACATAATGGTTATAATAATTAACCGTAAAGTATTTTTATAAATCTAAGATACTATTAGATAGTATAATATCTAATAATATCTCATATTTATATTTCTACGATAAATACAATATGTTAAGATATAATTTTATAATTATATCTAATAATATCTCATATTTATATTTTAAGATAAATATAATATGTTAATATATTAATCTTGTAACCCCCTTCCGTAATTATATCCGAAATACTCAATTAAAATGACATAGAGACCAATAGGAAACAAAACTTATTTAAAATCCCATCTTCACGACAGGGTTTTCACATATAACTTTCGAAATATAATTTACTTGGTCTCATATTCAATTTCGAATACAATTACATTACGCAGAATATCACATTTATAAAAATATCAGAGTGTACAACAATAACTTCCCGGCAACTCCCGGGTTCAAACCTTTACATAGAATTCATAGGGCACATTCGCCCTTTTACAATTCCTCAAATGGGGATTACACAAATCTCAACTCCATACATGCATACTTAATACTCATCCAATATACAAATACAATATCCAAATATACATCCCAACTATCATCCGAACATATACAATTATCCCAGCATATAATGATAACCAACTACCAAATACAAATACCCATAAGGGATTCTCGCTGCCCCTAGTCACTTGCTCTTTCCTTGAGCCACTTGACCTGTCTAAAATGTTGGTAGGGGAGGGTGAGATTCTAGAGAATCCCAGTAGGAAACAGATACCAATATACATGCAAGATAAGTGTTTAATGCATGACATGCTTGCATCACAATAACTCATGTTCACATAATGATATATTCGCATGCTCAATGTTTCAACAACATACTTATGGCCATAGCATAAATAGAAACAGAGCTTCAATCATTCATATATGTTTCACATAATCAAGCAAAGCAATAACATGCATCAATACACAAACACAAATATCAATACATGCAGGAGAGGTAAGTTCCCTACACTTTTCTTTCCACGTATGCTCCAGCTCCGCTTACTCGCGAACCAAACGAATACTGAACCCTTTCAAAATCTCAAAATGCTGAAAATGGGGGTTGGCTGGGGCCCAGAAAATCCAGTTTCTTGGCTGAAATTCCAAAAATCATAACTAATTCAGGAAAAATCTAAATATGGTGATTCCAAAGCCAAATGAAAGCTATTTAAGTCCTCTTTCTAGGAAATATATTGGCCATTACTAGAAATCATCACAAAAGTCCAGATTTACCAAACATCTAACGTTGTGCCAAAACAGAGTCCAGTTTGGATACCAAACTTTGGTCAGTTCAAACTCCCAGCTCAAAACGTGAAATGACACAAAATTTATGTCCATTTTGAATCTTGAGATGTGAACTTTAAGACTGGAAAGTTTCATAACTTTCGAACATCATTTGCCCAGTCAAAACGTCAACGTCATCTGACTGTCCAGAACAGACTTGCCAAAACAGGATCCAGTTTGGATGCCAAACTTTGGTCAGTTCAAACTCCCAGCTCACAAAGCGAAATGACACACAATTTATGTCCATTTTGAAGCTTGAGATGTGAAATTTAAGATTGGAAAGTTTCATAATTTTCAAATATCATTTGCCCAGTCAAAACGTCCACGTCATCTGACTGTCCAGAACAGACTTGGCAAAACAGGGTCCAGTTTGGATGCCAAACTTTGGTCAGTTCAAACTCCCAGCTCACAAAGCGAAATGACACACAATTTATGTCCATTTTGAAGCTTGAGATGTGAACTTTAAGACTGGAAAGTTTCATAACTTTCGAACATCATTTGCCCAGTCAAAACGTCCACGTCATCTGACTGTCCAGAACAGACTTGCCAAAACAGGGTCCAGTTTGGATGCCAAACTTTGGTCAGTTCAAACTCCCAGCTCACAAAGCGAAATGACACACAATTTATGTCCATTTTGAAGCTTGAGATGTGAACTTTAATACTGGAAAGTTCCATAATTTTCGAACATCATTTGCCTAGTCAGAACGTCCACGCCATCTGACTGTCCAGAACAGACTTGCCAAAACAGGGTCCAGTTTGGATGCCAAACTTTGGTCAGTTCAAACTCCCAGCTCACAAAACTAAATGACACAAAATTTATGTCCATTTTGAAGCTTGAGATGTGAACTTTAAGACTGGAAAGTTTCATAATTTTCCAACATCATTTGCCCATTCAAAACGGCAACGCAAACAGACTACCCAGACAGAATTCTCACTGGACAGAATTTCCAGTTTTTCAACCATTTTGTCCAATCCAATTCAAACCAATTCCAATGATCAAATACCACAACATGGCACCATTTTCAACATAAAACACAACCCAATTCATCCAATCCAAAATCACAAGAAAATCAGGGCAAAATTCGAAATTCACAAAGCTCAACCAAAACTCACAAAACTTAGATCAAAAGTCTTCAAATACTCACCTCTTCCTCTTTCCCAAACCAATTCTTTGATTCTCCATCTTTCCAAATTTACTCAAGCCATTAAACACCTCCAATCAAGAATCTAAAACCATAGAGATGAAGCTCTCATCACTATGAACAACATTATAGAAGGGTGTTTTAGCAATAGAGGACCATATAGAGCACTTACCATGAGCTTTCTCCTTTCTCTTTCCTTCCTTGCTTGGCGAAAATGGAAGCTTTGGAGAGATGAAGATGATGAAGATAGTGATCAGATTTTCCCCTTTTTTTCTCATGTGTTGGCCGACCATTTAGAAGTGGAGAGAAGAGAAAAATGATTAGAAAGCTTAACTTTAATCCAAGGGTCCTTGTTTTGCCACTTGGCACCATCCTATACTTCCTACTATGATTTCATATAAACTTGCATGCATAGGATTCCACCTCTTGTTCTTTCAATCCTAGCCATTGATCTTGATTACTAAGGAGTGTTCTTATCGGTAACTAACCAGTCAGTCGGTAAATTTACCGTATTGCCCCTGATTATGGTAATCTCTCTTGAATCACCACCAAACACTTCATATCTTTCCATATCACCACATTATGCGCCCTCCCTCTATTTTAAGTCAATTTAGAGGTTAATCCATAATTAAACTTAAATACAGGGTTTCGGCGCTGCTCACAGCACATACGAATCACATCCGGAACTCAAATCACATCGAATTCTCCAAAAGGGTTATTTATCACTAACCACATCCACTTTTGGAGTCATTATCTCTTAATCACAATTTAGGATCTTGCTAAACCGGGGCTTAGCAGTCCACTTATCTCAGGCTTATTCTCTAGCCTCAAGTTTCAAAATTCGGGGTATTACATTTCTCCCCCTGTTCAATAAATTTCGTCCTCGAAATTTGTCGCACCACATAAACCATAAACTCGGTTGCCTCTTCATGACGGCTTCCGTTTCACCAATTACTCTATCTCGGGAAAGTCTTTGCTAGACCACCCCCACAATTAGTGCATCACAATTTCAGATTCTCGAAAGAATCTTACACAATAAATGCAACCCAGTTGCCATAAATTGCAATCGGCCCATTTCACGATTGTCGCACAAACACAATCACCACACATTTACTAACAAGTGCAATCGCCTCCACACACGATTGCACAAAACTCTATGATCACAAAACCACAATACTCGGAGGCTCTAAATCATGAGCCATATCATAAGATCTCGGCAGTTGGGCAGCATAGGCCACCACTCTGCTCAACTCAATCTAGTTACCCCTTCCGAGAGTAAACACCACAACCTCAATACATCACACAACAGCCTCAGCTGTATACACAAACATTTTAGCTTTCGCTATATCCACTTTCACAGCTTTACCCTCACCCGTACACCCACCAGTAACTCCACTTGTGGTAACCGAGACTTTCTGGAATTCACAACAATCACATATCACATTGCCGTATCAAGTTTCATGGCGCTGCCCTCACACATCCGAAACTTTTGAGTATTACACAATGTCCACGACAGATTCACATTAATGCGTGACGATTTTCACTAAACGACAGCACCCACGGCTATATACACAATGATACGTAGCTTTCGCCACTTGCACACATATCACATTGCAAGAATGCCTCAGCTTCCGCCGCTTGCACAAATACGACAGCTTCTCACTGTCTCACAAATACAAATTGCCCTTCTAGCATTCACATCACAGTTCACATTTACAACAACACACATCACAGATTCTAATTTTATGCACCGCCTTTCGGTCAGGGGTTAACACCGGTGCAACCAACGTGGTGGCTAGCCAGGCTGGCCATGCCAGGGTAGTGCCCTCTGAATAGAGAACCCCCGATCATGTAGTCGAATTACCTATCAGCTGAATTAGTTCTGCTCTACTAGACAACTATACCTCAGTCCCAGCTTATCCACAATTGTCACAAATTCACAATCACACTCCACTCTCATCCCCTTTCTCCGCTGGGAAGACACACAGTCTTTACCCGAACCGTTGTTAGCTACTCAGGAACTATTGACATGGCAGTGCACACATATAGCCATTCTGGCTCACAATAGTAGATCCACAATCACACCCTACCCTCATCCCCTTTCTCCGTCAGGAAGACACACAGTCTTTACCCGAACCATTGTTAGCTACTCAGGGACTATTGGCGTAGCGGTGCTCACACATAGCCTTTCGACTTCCATATCACACTCCACCCTCATCCCCTTTCTCTACCGGGAAGACACACAGTCTTTACCCGAACTGTTGTTAGCTACTCAGGGACTGTTGGCGTAGCAGTGCTTACACATAGCCTTATAGCTCATATAGCTATTCGGCTTTCGCAATTGGCCCGTCGGCCTTCACAAATAGCCAATCCCCCATAAACTACCGCCCCGAAGGCACGGTCCTCCCACCGGAATCACCCAATGGCCGCAGGTGAAATACTCACAAATATCAGTCACATCCTTAGCCTATGCCTACTAGGCGCAGCCCACCAGACCAAACTGATCCAGCCCAACTGGGAAGATGGACTCACAGTACACAATCGTAACAAGCTGGAACCGGGTATACTTATCACCGATGCTTTATTTCATCATAATTCACATAAGCCATCAAGCTGCGTAGGATATACCCAAACCCTTGCTTGTTCACAACACATTATGGTACTTCACAAAATCAAACAGGGATCCTCCAAGATTCCCTTCTCGCACAATTACATGGCCTTGAAGTTCAACTTCCTGAAGCCCTCACTAGCACATCGCACTTTCTGCAAATTTGAGCTTCTGCTCAACACAATTCTCAAACATCACATTCACACGCTTCCGCTGCACACTCTGAGGTCTTTCTCCTTATTTGTGCTTTCACAATGTCAAGTTGATTTAACAGGAGTCCCATAGGAATCTCCCACTACAACTGACAACATTCACAACATATATTTATTTGTGCCAGACCTTGTCCTGATTCAAATTGAATCATTCAGATCCATATAACTTCTTATCTCCAGAATACCCATTCACTGTGGGATTCATTGCAATATACCATCATTGAGAGCCAACACTTCCACAACGCTAATCTACGATTCAACATCATGGCGGCTGCACTCCACGGTTCGTTGTCAAGACGGCTGCACGCTAGGGTTGTCGTCTCGGTGGCTCCACACTATGGTACAATACTCTCCGTAGGTAGCCCTTTGCGATTAGATTTCCTCATAGGTAGTCCTTTCCTATCAGAACTCTCCGCAGGTAGCCCTTTCCAATTTGAATCCTTCGTAGATAGCTCTTTCCAGTTTGTGGTCTCAAAATGAAGGTATCATTGTAACGAGAACTCAGAAGCCATTTACACATCTCATTCTTTGTCTCAACCTTGAGACCATATCTCTTAACTATTCTTGGTTCTATCAAAACCATCCTCAGATCATTTTGAATTCTTAAGAATCAGCTCAGCTATGGAGTCTGATCCTTGGATCACAACTCATCTATCCAAACCTCAACCTTAGTTGAACCGGGAAATCACTTCCCTCATTTCCACGGAGCATCACTGTAATACCCCGAATTTTGAGACTCGAGGATAGAGAATAAGCCTGAGATTAGTGGATTGCTAAGCCCCGGTTTAGTAAGATCCCAAATTGTGATTAGGGGTTAATGACTACAAAAGTGGATGTGGTTAGTGATTAATGAACCCTTTTAGAGAATATAAAGTGGATTGTAGTCGCTTGTGTTATGAGCAACGCCAAAACCTTGTATTTGAGTTCAATTGTGGATTAACATCCAAATTGACTTAGAATAGAGGGAAGAATTGAATGGGGTATTGTGATGGAAATGGTGTCATGTTGTGGTATTTAATCATTGGAATTGATTTAAATTGGATTGGACACATTGGTTGCAAAACTGGAAATGCTGTCCAGTGTGAATTCTGTCTGGGCAGTCTTCTCGTGTGGACGTTTTTACTAGGCATATGATGTCATAAAATTATGACACTTTCCAGTCTTATAGTTCACATCTCAATCTTCAAAACGGATATATCATTTGTGCCATTTCATTTTTTGAACTAGGAGATATGACTGTCCAAAAGTTTGGGATGGAAACTGAACTCTGTTTTGGGGCAGTGATGAGTTTTGAGTAATTCTGGAATTGTGTTTTGCTTTTTAGTAATGGCCAATATTTTTCCTATGAAGAGGACTTACATATCTTTCATTTGGCTTTGGGATCACCTCATTTCGATTTTTCTAGAATTAGTTATGATTTTTCAAAGATTGGGCAGAAAATCTGCCAGAAAATCCGAAAATGCCAATTTTGGGAATTATGACATCATCAAAAGGCAAGATGACATAAGCATGGAATTAAAAGATCTTCTCATCATCTTCAGCTCTCATTTCCGATGTGCTGCACAGCTGAATATGGAGAGAGGAGTTGAGAGAAAAATAGAGAGAAGGAAGGAGAAATCTCGCAAGGTAAGCCGATTTCTCCGGCGATTTAGCTCCTAACGCGTATAACTCTACTCTTAAGCTTCTCTTCTATGTTCTTGAAGGTTGTTGAAGCTCAGATCTTGGTTAGGAAAGTTAGGGTTTTTCAGCCATATTGGGGAAAAGCCAGAAGGAGCTTGAGGTAACTTCCAAACTCTTATATATTGACTATTCTAGCTACTGTGGGCAATTTAATCGGTGAAATTTCGTCGGATTGCCGTTGGTTTTAATTTATGGAAATGGATTGTAGGGGCTGTTATGCTGCCCAAATTGATACTAAATGGTAGTTGTAACCTAATGGAATAGTCAATAAAGTGGTTAGGAGTGGAAAGAAACACGTTTACGGAGCCGAAACCGAAAAACCCCAATTTTCCCCTTAAAACCCATATATTTTGGACAGCATTGTAAATGGGTCTTAGAGCTGGATTTTCAATGATTTGATGATTCCATTGGATTCAGTGGGCGAAAATAGGTGGGTTTACAGTTGGGCACTTTTTCGGAAAAGGCCGAGAAAGCATAATTACAGAAACGCCCCTAAAACCCTTAAAGTGGGGCTGTCAAGGGTAATTTTGTAATTGACATTGAATTTGATAATTCTAAGTCTGGAAATGGATTTCTTGGGCGAAAATATGTCAGAATAGCCCATGTCAAAATTTTAAGAAAAGTACAGCCGGGCCGGGTACGGCGGGGCCGGGCCGGGTCCCCGGGGGTATTTTAGTAATTTTTCCATATAGCTTCATATAACCCCCAGAAACACTATGGAAGTATCTAAATAGTACATTTGACATTGTAGGATCGAATGTGAAGCCCCGAGTTGTTGGCACGCAAATCGAGGAGAAAAGACTGGAGTAGGGAACTTATCTCTCCTGCATGCTCTGATAACTGTATTAATGTGTTGATGCATGTTATTGCTTTGCTTGATTATGTAGAACATGTATGAATGATTTGAAGCTATGTTTCAATATATGTTATGGCCATATGTGTATCGTTCGAAGCATTGAGCTTATAGTTTGTCATTGTATGTGTGCATGAGTTATGTGATGCAAGCATGTCATGCATTAAACTCTTATCTTGCCTGCATATTGATAATATTTCCCTACTGAAATTCTCTCGAATCTCACCCTTCCTTACCAACAATTTAGACAGGGCAAATGGCTCGTGGAGGGAGCGGCTATGACTCATTCGAGATGAGATTGTGTAATCCCCATTTGAAGAATTGTAATGGGCAATTGTGCCCTATATAACTTTAGCGAAGGTATGTACTCGAGATTGCCGGGATGATTATGTTGTGCACTCTGATATTTATATGAATGTGATTTATCTCCGCGTAGCAATTGTATTCGAAATGTGAATATGAGACCAAGGTTATAAATGATTTCGAAAGGTATTTTTTTGAAAACCCCATCATGTGATGGGTTAGTAAATGTTATTTGATTATTATTGGTCTCTATTTCATTTTAATCGCGTATTTCGGATATAATTATGGAGGGGGTTACAATCACAACTCCTATACAAATCCAGATATCTCTACCAGCCTAAGGCACACTGGTCCCCTAGGTCTTAAGGCCTTTACATACACAAGCTCAATATGATATCACTACATGTAACATCATACCACCCTAGGTTACTTACCCAACATATAGGTTAGACATAACACCTATAACACCTAGAAGCTCAATACCACATTCCTGGGAAATCATTTTCTTCCACCTCTGAGTTTACACATCAGATTCTCAGGTGAACCACACTGATTCACCACATCCACATCATAGATAATGTATACACATATCCCTTACTCTCATATATCCACAAACAATAGGGACCAAAATGTGTATACCACAACAAACAAAGTCATCTCCTATGACTTAAGGTAGCAACTACTGCCTTTATCTTAGCAAATCCTTTACTTGCCAGGAACTACAGCTCTGATACCAAAATGTAACCCCCTTCCGTAATTATATCCGAAATACTCAATTAAAATGAAATAGAGACTAATAGGAAACAAAACTTATTTAAAATCCCATCTTCACGACAGGGTTTTCACAGATAACTTTCGAAATATAATTTACTTGGTCTCATACCAAAATGTAACCCCCTTCCATAATTATATCCGAAATACTCAATTAAAATGAACTAGAGACCAATAGGAAACAAAACTTATTTAAAATCCCATCTTCACGACAGGGTTTTCACATATAACTTTCGAAATATAATTTACTTGGTCTCATATTCAATTTCGAATACAATTACATTACGCAGAATATCACATTTATAAAAATATCAAAGTGTACAACAATAACTTCCCGGCAACTCCCGGGTTCATACCTTTACATAGAATTCATAGGGCACATTCGCCCTTTTACAATTCCTCAAATGGGGATTACACAAATCTCAACTCCATACATGCATACTTAATACTCATCCAATATCCAAATACAATATCCAAATATACATCCCAACTATCATCCGAACATATACAATTATCCTAGCATATAACGATAACCAACTACCAAATACAAATACCCATAAGGGATTCTCGCTGCCCCTAGTCACTTGCTCTTTCCTTGAGCCACTTGACCTGTCTAAAATGTTGGTAGGGGAGGGTGAGATTCTAGAGAATCCCAGTAGGAAATAGATACCAATATACATGCAAGATAAGTGTTTAATGCATGACATGCTTGCATCACAATAACTCATGTTCACATAATGATATATTCGCATGCTCAATGTTTCAACAACATACTTATGGCCATAGCATAAATAGAAACAGAGCTTCAATCATTCATATATGTTTCACATAATCAAGCAAAGCAATAACATGCATCAATACACAAACACAAATATCAATACATGCAGGAGAGGTAAGTTCCCTACACTTTTCTTTCCACGTATGCTCCAGCTCCGCTTACTCGCGAACCAAACGAATACTGAACCCTTTCAAAATCTCAAAATGCTGAAAATGGGGGTTGGCTGCGGCCCAGAAAATCCAGTTTCTTGGCTGAACTTCTAAAAATCATAACTAATTCAGGAAACATCTAAATAAGGTGATTCCAAAGCCAAATGAAAGCTATTTAAGTCCTCTTTCTAGGAAATATATTGGCCATTACTAGAAATCACCACAAAAGTCCAGATTTACCAAACATCTAACGTTGTGCCAAAACAGAGTCCAGTTTGGATACCAAACTTTGGTCAGTTCAAACTCCCAGCTCAAAACGCGAAATGACACAAACTTTATGTCCATTTTGAATCTTGAGATGTGAACTTTAAGACTGGAAAGTATCATAACTTTCGAACATCATTTGCCCAGTCAAAACGTCAACGTCATCTGACTGTCCAGAACAGACTTGCCAAAACAGGATCCAGTTTGGATGCCAAACTTTGGTCAGTTCAAACTCCCAGCTCACAAAGCGAAATGACACACAATTTATGTCTATTTTGAAGCTTGAGATGTGAACTTTAAGACTGGAAAGTTTCATAATTTTCGAACATCATTTGCCCGGTCAAAACATCCACGTCATCTGACTGTCCAGAACAGACTTGCCAAAACAGGGTCCAGTTTGGATGCCAAACTTTGGTCTGTTCAAACTCCCAGCTCACAAAGCGAAATGACACACAATTTATGTCCATTTTGAAGCTTGAGATGTGAAATTTAAGACTAGAAAGTTTCATAATTTTCGAACATCATTTGCCCAGTCAAAACGTCTACGTCATCTGACTGTCCAGAACAGACTTGCCAAAACAGGGTCCAATTTGGATGCCAAACTTTGGTCAGTTCAAACTCCCAGCTCACAAAACTAAATGACACAAACTTTATGTCCATTTTGAATCTTGAGATGTGAACTTTAAGACTGGAAAGTTTCATAGTTTTCCAACATCATTTGCCCATTCAAAACGGCAACACAAACAGACTACCCAGACAGAATTCTCACTGGACAGAATTTCCAGTTTTTCAACCATTGTGTCCAATCCAATTCAAACCAATTCCAATGATCAAATACCACAACATGGCACCATTTTCAACATAAAACACAACCCAATTCATCCAATCCAAAATCACAAGAAAATCAGGGCAAAATTCGAAATTCACAAAGCTCAACCAAAACTCACAAAACTTAGATCAAAAGTCTTCAAATACTCACATCTTCCTCTTTCCCAAACCAATTCTTTGATTCTCCATCTTTCCAAATTTCCTCAAGCCATTAAACACCTCCAATCAAGAATCTAAAACCATAGAGATGAAGCTCTCATCACTATGAACAACATTATAGAAGGGTGTTTTAGCAATAGAGGACCATATAGAGCACTTACCATGAGCTTTCTCCTTTCTCTTTCCTTCCTTGCTTGGCGAAAATGGAAGCTTTGGAGAGATGAAGATGATGAAGATAGTGATCAGATTTTCCCCTTTTTTTCTCATGTGTTGGCCGACCATTTAGAAGTGGAGAGAAGAGAAAAATGATTAGAAAGCTTAACTTTAATCCAAGGGTCCTTGTTTTGCCACTTGGCACCATCCTATACTTCCTACTATGATTTCATATAAACTTGCATGCATAGGATTCCACCTCTTGTTCTTTCAATCCTAGCCATTGATCTTGATTACTAAGGAGTGTTCTCATCGGTAACTAACCAGTCAGTCGGTAAATTTACCGTATTGCCCCTGATTATGGTAATCTCTCTTGAATCACCACCAAACACTTCATATCTTTCCATATCACCACATTATGCGCCCTCCCTCTATTTTAAGTCAATTTAGAGGTTAATCCATAATTAAACTTAAATACAGGGTTTCGGCGCTGCTCACAGCACATACGAATCACATCCGGAACTCAAATCACATCGAATTCTCCAAAAGGTTTATTTATCACTAACCACATCCACTTTTGGAGTCATTATCTCTTAATCACAATTTAGGATCTTGCTAAACCGGGGCTTAGCAGTCCACTTATCTCAGGCTTATTCTCTAGCCTCAAGTTTCAAAATTCGGGGTATTACAAATCTCATATATAATATCAATTAATATCTTAAGGAGGTAGGGAAAACAGCGTTATGAAAAAAATTTTATTTTACAATACTTAACAATTCTTCATAAAGAACCATTATGCATTTTTTTAAGAGTACCTGACAAGTTTCAATGAAAATCATCATATATAAAAAGGCAGGTTACTAAAAAGTTTTATTTCACAATACTTGACATTTTTCATAAAGAATCGTTATGTATTCTTTAATATTACTTAACGGTTAAAAATGGTAATCGTCATATATAAGAAGGCGGGATTATGAAAAATGTCAAATATAAGGAGGCATGATTTTATAAAAAAAGTTATTTGACAATACATGACGGTTCTGCTTCACAAAAAATCATTAGGTATTATTTAATATAAAAATGTGAAATTCTGGAAAAAAATATTTGATAATATGTTATAGTTCTTTATGAAGAATTGTTAAGTGTCCTGTAATATAAAAAAATTATTTGACAATACATTATTATCCTTAGCAGAGAACAATTAAGTAATATAGCAATATATTAATATATTCTTTGTTGATATATTAATTAATATTATTGACAATACAGAAGAACCGTTAAGTATTCTTTCATCTAAAAAGGCGGGATTATGAAAGAATTTTATTTGAGGCAACTCTTTCAACTCATTCTTGAATATTATTAAGCTTTTTTAGTGGGTCTCATACTCTTCTTTCCATGAGTGTTGCTCTGCCACTGTGGGTTCCATCCTCCACTATAAACATAGATCTTCACTCTGCAACTCCATTCTTTCTTGGGTAAGCTTTCATTTTTTTTCAATTACCCTTTTTAGTTTCATTTTATTTTTTTATCTAACAAGAGCTCACTAGATGAGGCTCAAGGTCACTGGATTATCTAGGAAGAAGGATTGCAGATAAAAAGTGATATTCTATTTTTTATAATAGTCATTGATTTGAAGATAAAAAAGAGAAAAAACACCAAAGAAAAGTAGAGGGCACAAAAAAATGATACGATAAAATGCTGAATTTTTTATTATTTTTTTATTGCATTGAAAATAATTTTGATTACACTAGATTATATAGACTAAATAAATACAATTTTTTCTCCTAAATTCTAGTAACTTGTTGAATCACGATATACTTGAACGTTCACTATGAATATCCTATTTTGTTTGGGCCCTAATCAAAAAAAAAAAGGAAACTAATCTTATTGATGTTGATTGGGGGTCCAAATTAGCAATTATCATTAAAGAGGAAAATAAAAAACAGAAAAAATAAGAAAATCCTCTCATTGATGATGATTGGGGTCCAAATTGGCAATCATTATTCAAGAGGAAAATCAAAACATAAATAATAAAAAAATAAAAATCCTCTCATTGACAATGATTAGGATCTAAATTGGCATTATCATTCATTAAAGGAAAATAAATAAAAATGAAAAATGAAAACAAAAAAATTATTTCATTAATGATGATTTTGGTCCAAATTGGCAATCATCATTAAAAGAAAAAAATAAAAAATAAAAAATGCATTAATGAGGTAAAACCCTAGGTGATGTCTATTTAAAGGGGAGCACAAAGAGCACAAGAAAGAGCAAGACACTCAAGAAGTTATGGGGAGAAAGGCTAGTGAGAAAGGGTGAGAGAATCTACTACACTTATTCATCACATGTTCTCTTATGGCTTAAAGGGGATAAGTCATTACTCTAGGCATAGGTCATTTTCTTATGCTTGATTTGTTGTGAGGGTGAACCTTTTTTATGCCAATATAATGAAAAGCCCAAATGAGATCGAGGCATCAGTATATCCCTTTCACTTCTCCTATTCCGATGGTTAAATGATGAAGCTTCGATCCTCTTGATAGGATCACTCATGAAATAGTAAGAAGTAATGATACTTGCTTTGCCTTAATATTGCGTGTGGTGGTGCATACATCCTCTGTAACATCCTAAATTTGTATTCATAAAATTTAGATAATATTATGAAGGAAATATTTAGTGGTAAATAATACATAACTAAATAATAAAATAAAAGGGGAAGAGAAAGTCCCACATCGACTAAATAAGGAGAGGAGGGAGACTTCGAAGCCTATATATAAAAGTGGAGAGTTTGATTTAAGGTGCAACAATTCCATCTTCGCGTATACCTTAGGAAGCCTCTATAAAATGTTATTTTCTCCTCTGTTGACCTTTGGATTGGGATGAAATTTTGACAACCTATCCAAGACATCCAACTCGTGATTCTAGGACACGGAAAACAAACCCTAGAAGAAGGAATCATTGTTTTCAACTTCCTCCACTATTGGATCATCATGAAATTTTTTGAGAAGGTTTGAGACATATCTTTCAGAAATTTCAATAAAGGGATCAACGATTAGATGCTTAAGGTAAGAGAAATTTATCACGCATTGAATTTGCTATTCGAAAAATATGAATTCTGTCGTAAATTTGTGACCTTTCTATGAAATGGGGTTCTAAAGGTTAGAATCCCAAATTGAGATAATAGAAATGTTAGATAAGGCTATTCTAACACTCCAATGTTTCCAATACTCAGATTTAATATAGTTCTCATATAACGTTTCCTACTCATAGGAAATTCTAAGCAACTAAATGGAGGTAAAATTATGAACATCTAGTGTTGTTAAATGATTTTGTTTTAATTAAGTTTCTCGTTACACTATAGTTGAGTTCGAGCTTTGTGATAAGGACTTTTCTCAGTTTCAGCTTAGAAAATACCAGGTAACGTGGTCCTATCTATCTTAATTATCGGTGTTACTCGTGGGTTTTTCTGAAAACTCCACAAGTGTAAATTGAGTAGAGCTAGTATGAACCTTATAATTTTAAGACTAAAATTGCCTTATGGAACCTTTGTATGAACCCTAAGACTAGATAGATTGATATGTGTGATAATTAGAGACAACCATAGGCATGTATGTGTGAACTAAGCTGAATTTCATATAGTTGTGACTCATGTATTGTTTCAGAAAACAACACTCTTATCGAAGCAAGTTTGATGTAGGCTCACTCCGGAGAGGGATACACTCACTGAGGCGAATGGCCTAATAAGGGGAAAAAGTGATTTTCATATTGTGATGACCATGATACTACTGTATGATTTATTTGTATGTGTTTAATGTGCAAGCATATGATCTTTTGATATATTTTGAAAGTATAATTGGTAATGCATCATATAAGAGTTGAGTTTATGATATTGATTGACATGCATGGGCATGAGAACATATAGAAACCCCTTGAGAATAATGTAATATAAATGGCGGAGTTAGTGATTAGGTTGTGATTTGTTAAAAACCAAATACCATATGGTAGGCCACTAGTTTGAATATTGTGCAGTACTAGCTGGCATCTATGTTACAGGGCAGTTTTCCCTGATACGAAACTCTAAGGGCTTTTGGGCAGTATTCCCAGGGCATGGGCAGTATTCCTAAGGGTAGTAACCCTACTGGAGGAACCCATGGTCCCTTATGTGCTCTGTAGTACTTTGGCCAGTCTACATCACACTTGTGGAGAGCTAGTGACATGGAATGTGCTTAGCTAATAGGTTCAGTTAGAGGATATAAGGATGGTTAAAGGTTAATGAAAGTTAAAGAGTAATTATTGCATTATGACATTTTGTGATATGGTATATTGTGTTATGAATAAATGTCCTTTAAGACATATAAATCGATACTAATTATGCTTCTGCTTATTATGTCTGCTTGCCCTCCTACTTATCATATTTGTTTAACATGTTTATATATTAGTCCCACCTAGCACCACACAGGTGGTGCCGGTAGTTAAGGTGGGTAGTGACTATGTTATTAAGACAATAGTCTCATCCCATTACTTCTCATAATTTTCAGGTGAGAGCTCGACGATTGACGTGATTTAGAAAGTACTTGAGGCCTAAGGCTACAACTATTAATAGTTGTAGTGTACTTGTTTGATTCCATTTATTGCCACAGTTAGAATCTGCATTTTAAATTCATGATTATGTTGAACTCTGAGTAGTCCTTTATCTGGATTTTGGTAGTAGATGACCCGAGGCCTAGGGTTTTCATAGAAATGCATTATTATAGTTTATGAATTATTATGTGATGGATTTTGGACCTACAATTGTTATATCTGGCTGTGTGAGATTTATGGGCTAGGAGCTCGAAGCTCCTATAGATTTTGATATTTACTATAAGGGTATGGTAATTATGCTCAATGCATGACGATAAATAAAAAATTTTGTTAAAATTCACTTTAAAAGTAGTGAATATGAGATAGGGTATTACATCCTTCACGTCTTTCTCTTTATTGTTGTTTTGCTTTCTCTCTCTCTCTCTCTCACCTCATTTTTTCAAGTAGCACACAAGGCTAGGGAGCATTTGATTATTTATTAATTAATAAGAGCATGAACATGGGTGGCATGTGGTGACATATAAATATTCTTGTGCTCTTTTATTCATTTTGCTGACAAAATGTTGAGAAATAATTATCATTGCTTTACCTTAGTACGATGCTTGTGTTGATGTGTGTCTTCTTCACTTTTTTTTTTTAAATTTGCTTTCTCATATCACCTCTTGCACCACATCAAATACTTGGAGGTATGTCCCCTTTACATGATCATTTATCTATTGGCTTGAGTGATATAACAAGCATATCTTCCATCCTCCTTTTGCAATATCCTGAATTTTGGGATTCGAGGCTTGAGAATAAGCCTGAATCAACTGAACTGCTAAGCCCTAGTTTAGCAATAGTCCCAGAAATGAGGATTTACTATAAGCGTATTTTTCCATCGTCGCAGCCTTCTTGTAGCGTACTTTCAAATAGCATATGATGATAAAAAATTATGGAACATTACATGGTGAAAGTAGACATCCTAAGCCTTAATTTGATAGATAATGGATAATTTTTTGAGCTCTATACAAATATTTATGAATTTTTAAACTTAGCTCAGAAAAATTGTTGATTTTCCTGAACAACGTTCAAAGAATTTAATTCTAGGAATTTTGTACTTCCAATTGGCAAAGAACTATATTTTTCCTTGAAACTGGACTCAATAAGGGTTCTATAGCCTTTTGGATCACTCCAATTTGATATCTACAAATTAAATTATGATTTTTCAAAGTTTGAGCAGAAAATCTACCAAAATTGCCATAATTCCGGAAATGAAAAGAAAATGTGATGACAATGTTGTAATTAAGATATAAATAGTTATCAGCCCATTTTGGCACTAACTTGGGCACTTGGGATGTGATTTATGGCTGACCAAATAGAGGGAACTATTAGTTAGCTTCAATTGGGCTTGTGACTACATGTACATAAGAGTTATGTACATAAAAAGTCAATTTTTTTATTTTTGCTTAAATAAATAAATAAAATGGAAAAAGGAAATTATTATAAAAAGCATTTTTCTCCCTTTATCTTCCTCAACACCGTGCATCCAAGTACAAAGAAGAGAGAGAAAGCTTGTGTAGAGCTAGAGAGAGAAGGAGAATTGGTAGAGCTAGAGATAAGTGATTTCTTTGGTGAATTGGTTCCTAACGTGTATAATTCTTCTCCTAAGCTCCTCTTCTATGTTATTTAAGGTTTTTGGAAGCAAAATTTCATTGTTAAAGGGAGTTAGGGTTTAGCCACAGGAGGAAAAGCTAGCAGGAAGAAGAGGTAACTTCCTAAACTTCAAATATTGGTTGTTCTGGCTGCTATGAGTAATTTAATAGGTGAATTTATGGCTAATTTTCTCTGATTGTAAATATGGGAAAAGTTGTGTCATAAACATTATGCTACCCAAATTAGGTCTAAAATAGTGGTTTTAACGTAATTAAATAGTTAATAAAATGATTAGGAGGAGAAAGGAGCAAGTCTGCGGAGTCAAAATTGAAAAACCTCAAATTTTCCTATAGAATCCTAGGTTTTGGCCAGGTCCAATTCAGGGGTTAGAGTTGGATTTTTGATATTCTGATGATTTCATTAGTTCAGGAGTGAAACTTTGCTAGGGTTATAGTTTATCACTTTTCCAGAAAAGGCTGAAAAAGCATAATACGAAAATACCCCTGAAACCCTAAAATAGGCGCTACCAAGGGCATTTTTGTCTTTTGGCAGTGAATTTGATAATTACAAGGTCAGAAATGGATTCCTTGGACAAAAATATGTCACAATAGCCAAGGTCAAAATTTCAGGAAAGGTACGATTGGACCGGGTATGGCTGGGCCGCGCAAGTCCTAAAGGGTATTTTGGTAAATGTTTATAATAGGCTTATATAACCACTAGAAACACTATGGAAGTGTCCAAAGTAGTACATAAATGGGTTTTAACCAAATTCTTGTACATTTTGGAAATTTTAGATCAGACAATAGCTTGAGCCGGACACAGAATGTTGGATTGATAAAAAGGTACAAGATGAGGACTCAAAGGCTAGAGGTAGGGGACTTACCTTGTTTGCGTGTATTTGATATCTTTGCCAGTGTAGTGATGTATGTGACTACTTTACTTGATTGTGTAGAACATATTTGAATAAATAAAGCTCTATTTCTATTTTTACTGTGGCCATAGTTTTGTTGCATGAAACATTGAGCATATAGAAATGTCATTATAGGGCATGCATCTAGTTAATGCTAACATGTCATACACATAGCATATATCTTGCATGTATTATGGTAACTATTTCCTACTGAGATTCTCTTGAATCTCACCCTCCCCTACCAACAATTTAGACAGGTGAATACAGAAGGTATGCAGAGATCACATATGAGAACTTCATGAGAGGATTGTAGTGCTGGAATGAAGATAGGAAGATGTCTCCATTTCATTGGGACGGGTTCAGATACCCAAATAGCCCTATGCGGCTATATTAGTAGTAATTATCATGTACGAACCCCTACCGAGGATACCTGCAATGTAATCATGTACTAAATATCAGTATTTTTACGCTATTCCTATGTTGCTCACCGAACTGCGTATCGTTCTTTATAAATACTCTAAAAAAGGTGAAAATAAGATAAGGGTCTGACATTTTGGTATTAGAGCCCAAAGCAGTTCCAGTGGAGTAAGCAATTCTTGCCACAGAATAGTATATTGATATGGTAAAAGGAAGTAACTCCCAGTCTGTGAATTTGCCCTGGAGCAAATAGTGAATATCTAAATGGTAGCAAGTAGTGCAAAACTGTACTAAGGATGGTCCAAGGATATTGTGAAACCCAAGGAAGCGGACACGACTAAGGCAAGAGTACAGACATGGCATTTAGTATGCCAAAGGCAGTTGGCACGATGTTTGAGACAAGGGAAGTCTCAGGGTACCGGTGGTTAGAAGTAATTGAAGCCGATATCTGCATTTTCGCACGAGAGCACGAAAGTTAAGCCTGTTCAACCCAAGGTAATCTTAGAATAGTTGACCCCCTGGGAAGTCATGTTGGCAAGATCATGGAGACTTGAGGAATATTATTTATCCTAAGGTTTCTTCATGGCTAATAATCATTTGAGTTAGATGATTTAAAGAGTGCTTAGAAGCATGGAGATAATGATTATGTAAGTATTGATTTTAAATTGGGATAGTTCTGTCACGGTTAATATTGCCTAGAAAGGTTCATTTGATGGCATTATGGAAATTTGAGGCATAGTAAATGTTTTGAGGTTTCTTCATGCTAAGTGATTATCTTTAGTAACACCGTAATGTTAATGGTATGTAGGTATTATATACGGTGATGCATAATTAATAGTGATTACTCTGCATATTGATCCTAAAGGATCCGAACTAATGAATAGTACCTATGGTACAATGATGAATATGTTTTACGAGTAGTATTGGTATTGGGACTCGCCATATATATTGTATTTGACTGTGTGATACATTTAGGGTTGAATGTATATAAATAGCTATATAATGTGATTTTGATCACATCTATGGGTGTGAAAAACTTGCCATAATGTCTTGATTAGAGATATAAGTGGAATATTTGAATGAAATTGTTGACTAAAGTTAGAATAGCATGTTATAGACTTAGTGTCGATGTTTTAATCAACTTAAGGAGTAGAGAAGAACATGAGAAACACCTATGGGTGGTATTGGGAGTCAAATGTAAGCTCTGGCTTTCAAGGATTAATTTACTGAGTGGTTTATGGTGATGTAATCTGTGTGGTCTAGGATAAGATAATATATGTGGTGTGACCTGTGTGGTCTGAATGAGATAATCTATGTGGTACAAACTGTGTGGTATGTTGTATGGTGTCTTATGTGGTTTTCTGTATGGTGAATTGAGTGATCTACAATAACACAGCCTGTATGGCATATAGTGATTTTCCCTGAGTAGTGAGCCAGTATATCATAACATGTTAAAGATGCGACTAATCAATCTATGATCGGCAGCTATTATCCCGACATGGCCATGCGGGTTTCGCCACTCTGGTGGCTTGCAGTCAAAAGGTTGGGCGTAAAACATATGTGCTGAGGTGATGTAGCTAACAATATTGTATCAGTATAGTGATGAGGACCTATGTGGCTAGTAATGAGGAAACCTGTGTAATGTGACAGGATATAATCTGTATGGCATGCAATCTCTATGTGGTGTGTGATTTGTGTGTAGTGTAATCTTTCTGGTATGTGATCTCTGTGTGGTATGCAATCTCTGTGTGGTATGTGATCTGTGAAGTGCAAAAGGGGTAGTAGGTGATCTGTATGGTTTGTAGCGAAATATGTAGGCAGAGTTGGAAAGAGCCCTTGTGTAGTAGGGCATAATGGTAGCAGGGGAGCTATGTATGTGGATCCTGGTTACATGCTTCATGGACATCATTTGAGCATATTGGATAAAAAGGGATTCCCTAAGGAATAGATGATTCTATTTGATGTTCAAATTTTGAGGACAAAATTTATTAAACAGGGGGAGAAATGTAATATCCCAAATTTTAGGGTTCGAGGTTTGAGAATAAGACTGAATCAAGTAGACTGCTAAGCCCCGGTTTAACAATAGTTCTTGAAATGAGGATTTGCTACAAGTATATTTTTCCATCATAGCAGCCTTCTTGTAGCATATTTTAAAATAGGCAAATGATGATAAAAAAAAATTATGAAATTTTACATGGTGAAAGTAGGCATCATAGCCTTTAATATGATAAGTAATAGGTAATTTTTGGAGTTGTAAACAAATAATTATGAATTTTTAAACTTAGCCCAGAAAAACTGTTGATTTTTTGGAACAACGTCCAAAGAATTTAATTCTGATAATTTTATGCTTCCAATTGGTGTAGGGCTATCATTTTCCTTGAAACTAGACTCAATAAGGGTTTTATTGCCTTTGAAATCACTCCAATTTGATATTTATAAATTAAATTATGATTTTTTAAAGTTTGGGTAGAAAATCTGCCAGAATTGCCATAAATCTGGAAATGAAAAGATAATGTGATGGAAATCTTGTAATTAAGAGATAAATTGTTATCAGCCCATTTTGGCACTAACTTGGGCCCTTAGGATGTGATTTATGGCTGACTAAAGAGAGGGAAATATTAGTTAGCTTCAATTGAGCTTGTGACTACATGTACATAAGAGTTGTATACATAAAAAGTCAAATTTTTTTATTTTTTCTTAAATAAATAAGTAAAAAGGTTAAAGGCAATTATTATAAAAAGCATTTTTCTCCTTTCATCTTCCTCAAAACCGTGCAACCATGCACAAAGAATTGGTTCCTAATGTGTATAATCCTTCTTCTAAGCTTCTCTTCTATGTTATTAAAGGTTGTTGGAAGCAAAATTTCATTTTTAAATGGAGTTAGGGTTCAGCCACAGGAGGAAAAGCTAGAAGGAAGAAGAGGTAACTTTCTAAACTTCAAATATTGTTTGTTTTGGCTGCTGTTACTAACTTAATCGGTGAATTTCTGGTTAATTTGCTCCAATTGTAAATTTGGGAAAAGTGTGTCCTAAATGTTATACAACCCAAATTGAGTCCAAAATGGTGGTTTTAACATAATTAAATAGTTAATAAAGTGATTAGGAGTATAAAGGAGTAAGTTTGCGGAGTTAAAATTGGAAAACTCCAAATTTCCCTAGAGAATCTGGGTTTCGGCCAGGTCCAATTTTGGGGGTTAGAGTTGGATTTTTAATATTCTAATGATTCCATTGAGTTCAGGAGGGAAAATTAGTTGGGGTTACAGTTGATCACTTTTTCAGAAAAGCCTAAAAAAGTATAATTACGAAAACGCCCCTAAAACCTTAAAATATGCGCTGCCAAGGGCATTTTTGTCTTTTGGCAGTGAATTGGTAATTGCGAGGTAGAAATGGATTCCTTGGGCAAAAATATGTCAGAATAACCCAGGTCAAAATTTCGGAAAAAGTACAGTAAGACCCGGGACAACGGAACTGGGTCGAGGGTTCCAGGGGCATTTTTGTAAATTTTCACAATAGGCTTATATAACCACTAGAAACACTATGGAAGTGTCTAAAGTAGTACATGAATAAGTTTTAACCTAATTCTTATACATTTGAAAATTTACAATCGGACAGTAGCCTAAGCTGGACATAGAATGTTGGACTGATAGAAAGGTACAAGAGGAGGATTCAAAGATCAGAGATAGGGGACTTATCTTACTTGCATGTATTTGATATCTTTGTTTGTGTAGTGATGTATGTGACTACTTTACTTAATTGTGTAAAGCATATTTGAATAAATGAAGCTTTGTTTCTGTTTTTACTATAGCCATAGTTTTGTTGCATGAAACATTGAGCATGCAGAAATGTGATTTATGGGGCATGCATCTAGTCACCCTCCCCTACCAACAATTTAGACAGGTGAATATAGAAGGTATTCAAAGATCAGAGATGAGAACTACACGAGAGGATTGCAGTGATGAAACGAAGATGGGAAGATGTTTCCGTTTCACTGGGACGGGTTTAGATATCCAAGTAGCCCCGTGCGGCTACATTAGTGGTAATTATCATATACGAACCCCTATCAAGAATACCTGCAATGAAATCATGTACTAAATATCATTATTTTTATGCTATTCCTATATTACTCACCGAACTGTGTATTGTTTTCTGCAAATACTCTGAAAAAGGTAAAAATAAGATAAGGGTTTGACACTTTTCATTTCTATTTTCCTTCCTACTATAGCATATGTGTAGCTTAAAAGGATGATGCATGAAGACGTATGTGTGCTTGCTTTTCATTATCTCATTGAATTATCCTCTATATTATAGATACATGTATTGCATTGGGGATCAAGAGGTATGTGCTTTTGCCATTATCTACACCTGATCATGAATTGCCTCGTCTTCTAATGGTGATAGGTGTCATGCTTATCTGATTTTGATTTCATGATCTTCCTTGTCTTCTAATGGTGATAGGTGTCATGCTTAATAAATATAGGTAATATGATTGTAATTGTCTCTTGTTTATTATGTGGTTCTATCACTTTATCTCTTGTTGTAGTGGGATTCAAAACATTAAAGTTACACATTCTCACCATATTTTTATTGATTTTCTTGTCATCTTAGAATTTTTTGTAATAAATGATATAATGAGAATGCAATTCCTTGTTGGCTTGATGAACTCTTGTTTTTTTTCTTTTTTAAATAAAAATTTTTAAAACAAAAAACCGGTCCTTTTCTTAAAATAAACAAATTCTGTTTCAGATGAGAAAATAAGGAAATTTTTTTTTTGAAAAAGTAAAAAATACAAACCAAACAAAATTATTTTTCTCAAATAAATTAAATAAAATTTTCTTAAAAGACTCTAACCAGATGCCACGCCTTTCCACCCCTAATGAACAACGTGGCCTTTGATTCCATTATAGGGTACGTAGGCTTAGGCTTTCATTATAGATCAAGTCCAACCGTATAAATAAATAATTTTGTTTACTGATTTATTTTCTCTTATTGTAAATAATTTTCTATTTGTTTATTCTCTTTTGGGTAATTATAATATAATGAAAGGCCATATTCATTTTTAAATAATTATGTTAGGGTAACCGTTATCAAGAACAAGTGTTGTACAGTGCCTAACATCTTCCTCAAGCATAATTGACTCCCGAACCCTGACTGGTTTTTTAGGCCATTTTTTTTACAAAATTATTCTTGTTTTAAAATTTTGATTGTGGCTTCATATTTTTTAAATTTTGAGCGCTATATTCACCCTCTCACATTCCTAAACTTTAGCACGTATGATTAAATCAAATTTGTTGAATCAGATTCGAGAACTGGTCAAGTTTTAATATTTGCCCATTTTTACTATATATATTTTGATTTTGTTTTTTATATTATCTTTTTGTAGTTAAAGGATGTGTGAGTGGAATTCTGGAGTATTGATACGTGATTGACAATATACAACAAAAGCATTGACGAATATTGCTGACTTTTTTTTAATAGATTTTTTTTATAATTAAAAAAAAAGATAACGTTATAGAGTATTTAAATGTTAATCTCTTTTAAATTGTATGATGTTTATCTATAATGTATTAATTTTTTTTATAATGTATTGAATTTTGACTACGATAAAGAAAATTTATTATTTAATATTATTATCTTGACCAACATAGAGTTGGTCTAACAGGGTCAACCAAAGGAGACACTTAGGAGGGGAAGCTATGAACCCCGAACCAGATGCCGGATAACAACATCAAAAAAAAAAAATTATTATGTTGTTATTATCAATGATTATATTGTGTTTTATTAATAAATATTAACAATAAAACTGAATAAAACAGATACTAAAACTAAGTATATATAATAAAAAATTAAAACCAATACATTACGGTTATTAACAAATAACTCTTATATATACCCTCCATACATTATGGTTCAAAACTGTAATGTATCTTATGCTAAGCATATATAATATCCGTATATACAACAGTTCAGAATCGTGATTTATGGTCAATAATAACCATCATATATCAACAATTTTGTGGTAGTGAGTGTGCTCTTCAATTCATTCTAGGATGCATTTTCTTTTTGTTTATTTAAAAAATAAAATGGGGGCATTTAAAATAATAAAGATTGGGAAAAAATACTTATGTGGCAGAGGGTTAAATAACATACAATTGCGTCTCTGTCATTAAAGGGCCACAACTGCTCCAATTAAATTATTTCATGGTCAAAATTGCATCCCTAAATATTTTAGGGTTTTAATTACACCTTTAAAATTAGTTTGGGGCGTTGGCTTTACATTCACCCTTTAATAAACAATCCCAAAAGCTTATTTGAATTCAAACTCAAGCATACTTTACATTACAGGCTTTTATGTGCTTATTTAGGATGGCGTTCTGCCATCCCAAACAGGCTTTTTTTTAAAACAAATCACGGTGGCTTTTAGCTTTTTGAAAACTAAGGTGTTTGAGTTGGCTTTTTCCTTTCTTTGCAACTAAGCTTTTTTTTCCTCTAAAAGTAGCTTTTAAGTTGAAGCTCAAAAATTTAGCTTTTTAATAAAAAAAAGTCACTTCTGTCACTACCAATCTAAACACAAATTACATTTATAATTTAATTTTTATCTTATCTTAAATCTGTAAACATCATATTAAAAAAAACTACTCCTATCATCATTAACCCAAACGGGCCTTATGTAACTCCACTTTGGGCTCCTTTCTACCAAAAACGAATTGTAAATATTAAAAAGTGTTGCCTATTGGATAAATGGCTTTGAAACCTTAGATATTTGAACGTAAATAAGAAAAGAATATATATATGACAGTTACTGAATTACCTTGTTGAATTTTATTTCTCTCCGCTACTGAGTCACTGTTGGGAGAAGGGTGTCTCCTCTCCAAAGAACTTTCCCACCATTGGATTAATTTCCAATGGTTTTGGATTTAATGTTTTATAATAAAATATTATAATCTTAAATAATAAAAAATATATAAATAAATGTAAAATGTTTAATTGTACTAGTTTAAATTTATTTTTGTATTTAATATTTTCATAAAATAGTAAATGCCGACCATTAGAAGTTAATTATCCAATGATGAGGAGAGTAAATAGAGAGAAAATAGAGAGGAGGAAGGTCAATGAAGACACCTCTATCTTAGATTGGGTTTCTCTTATTGTCCCCTTTTTCATCTTCTTCTCATAATTTTATATCAACCGTTAGATTAAAACAATATATAATTTAGATTTAATCTTTTATAAAATTATTTCTATAAACATAAATAAATAAATCTAAACTCTTAAAATATAATTTATACAATTTATAATTATAATCCATAAAAAATAAATAAATTTTAATTTATAAAATATTAAATTTAAACCATTTATTTCATAATTTAAAGATAATGATAAGGTGATGAGAATATAATAAAAAAGGAGGACAAGGGGAGAATTCTCTCTCCCGCTGTCCCAAAGTCAACAGCCTAGGCAAGTGGGTCACGATGAAGGATGATCATTGGCTACTATGATTCAAGGAAGCAGTAACTTTGGAACTCAAAAGATTGAATGATGCTGAAATCCTACCACCCATAATTCTCCTTCAACAATAATTTAAATTTAAATTATTTAATCATTCAATTTGATAATCAGAAAGTCTCAGGTATATATGAATAACTGCAGATGTTGAATATGACGTTTTTACTTTTGCCTTTCTTAGATTACCTCAAAGATTTCTTGACAGATATGATCCTCCCACATTCCCAGTGCCCTCATGGTGGAGTCAGAGTCAGACTCTCGAATCGATGACAACCTCTGATTTTGATCTCTACTGTACTGTCCACCTCATCACTCTTATTCATCACCTCACAACATTGTCTACGTGGTGCCTGCTCATAGGTGTCATCCACAAACATACATATCAACTAAACAGTTTTTAAATTTATTATACCCTAAACACACCAACCCATTGCACATACGTCTCCAGCCAATAGGGCATAGAGAAATTTTTTTTTCTATTTATAATACATCTCATTAAACTTTTGATATAAATGCATAATTTAATCATTCACTTATTATTATATTGATTTTTTTTTTTTTGTTATATATATTAAGTAGGGATAGAATCAAAAAGTTGTTAAATTTTATTAAAGAGTTAATGAATTTTAAGGTCTTTTTTTTAATTTATGTAAAAAATATTAAAAATGTCATAAATAATACCAGAGGAATATACTTTATCTGAATATAAATATGATATGAATATTCGACGTCCCTTACCTTATTCCACAGGTCTCGAGTGAACTGAGGGGCAGTGACGACGACCAAGTCAACACGCATGGTTGCCGTGTAGTTCTCTCCATTACATTTCTTTTCCAACACGTCACCATACCTTATGTATGTGGATCGGGTCTCCCCTCTGCGCACGCTCTCGACCCGATCCAAGAAGTAGACCACGGGCCTCCCACACGGGTCACTCACCGATCGGATGTTGAACACAAATGGCTCATCACTCCAACTCATCCACGTCTGAAACGTCCCCAACACCGTTTCCAGTTCTTTTGCCGTCATCAATGAAGGATACAACTGTACACTATAGCCCCACGACACCGATATCGACCAGTTCCGTTGTAGGTCGTAACAGATACTCTGTTGTGAGATCCGACCTGGATCCATTTTATACGCCGTCACTAGCTTCCTGTATGACTCAACCCGGTTTAAGCTCGGAAACAGCTGGTCCACTGCTTCAAGATGGTGCAGCGACACCAGTGGCGCCACCGGGTGTGCCGCCAGTAACCCATATTGACTTCCTCGTATGTCAACCTGAAACAAAATTTTCTTCTCATCCTTGATATAAAAGACATATTTGATAGTTAATTTGGATCCTAACTATAGGATATTATTTTCATATTTGTAATTTTTTTTTAATTTATCTCAATTGATGTTTTTTCAATAATAATCAAGGGGAAGTGATTTTCCTACTCATCTCTTTCATATTTGAACCGTTCAGATTTAGATTTGAATCGTCCAGGTTTGATTTTTCTAAATTGGATGATTTTTTAATAAAAAAAATTCATTTTTTGAAAAAATGTTAGTTAAGAGATTATCTTTATTTTAGATTCTATATCTACTAAAATAATTTTTTAAAAAAATTAAAAGTAAAAAAAAATTAAATATGGATCGTCTATAAGTAACTTTTTTAATTTAATTTAATTAAATAAATATGTATTATATTAATGGGAGGACGAAGAAGAAGACCTGATGAAAACCACGCTCTTTGGTAGTTTGAACGCCAATCTCACTAACGCAGGCTTGTATCTTCTGATCACCTCCGTACAACTGAGCGTACCGGTTGATGCAGCCGTCTAGAATCTTTACAAGCTCCTCCGCTAGGGGGTAGCTGATGGCATATCCGCCACCGCCAAACGCGGTCTTGTAAGAGAATATAACATCCTGTTCCACGCTCTCTGAATCGGCTCCGATATAGTACAAGTCGTTGTGGTCATACTTGGCCAATACTGTAACTAAATTCTCGGGGAAAAACAAAGTGTCATCGTCTCCCATGACAAACCACCTCACGTTTTTTAAGCCGAGTTCGAAGCTTTCCTTCAGGATTCGCGTCAGGCGAACGGCGGACCGGTCACCGTACCAGCAGGTGTAGTTGAAGGACGATGCATTGGCGGAGACTTTGTAGGGCGGCGAAGTCTGCGGCCATGTCTCGTTTTCTGGAGGCTTCTGGTCCATCCACACGAAGCCTCTGGTAACGTTAGGTTGCCAGTAGAGCTCGACGTATTGACGTCGCTTGGGCCAGGTCTTGGCAGAGCCGCCGAGACCGAACAGAATATGAGAGATATTAGTGGGTTCTCGATCGCCCACGACGGGAGCGGCGGTTGTAGTATAGTGTTGAATGGAATGGTTGTAGTTGAATTCTGGGGTACGATTGTAAAGATGAACTTTGTGGAAGAAGACCAGGAGGAGGAGGAAGGTGGAGAGGGTGAGAGAGATTTTGAGGAAAAGATAGAGAGGAAGTATCCATGATTGAAGATGGCGAAGAACTGTGGAAGAAGGCATGGGAAATGTTTAGATTGGAGGATGGAAAGTCTAAAGTTGTGAAAGCTGAAGTGTATTGGGTCTTTGTTGGACATGAATAAACTAAATAATTAAAAGGTTCACAGATACATACAGGGAAGCTTAAGATAAAAGAATAAGAGAAGCCAAACTCGACACTGCAGTGGCATTATTGGAGCGTACAATGAACGCTGAAAGCGATCTTTAATTGGTATAGTAGAATATGGACCAAGAATTCATGTGGCATCATTAAATTAGAAGAGCTTACCAATGGAAGTTGGCACAGATTGGAAGTTGGCGCAGATGGGTAGGCATCTGCGCCACACCAATCCGTTCCTGGGTTCGATCCCAGGAAACGGAAGGTGTAAAGAATTTCCATTGGGAGCTCTCTCCCCTGGGGCGCCTCAAAGAGGTGAATTCCTGTCGGGCCTATCAGATTGGGGGCGCTAGGACTAGTCGGTTGTCCGGGCCCATGTCGATAAATCCGGCGTTGGCCTTCAGGTTAATGCCGGATACCTGGAAGGTGGGTGCATCGAAGGCCAAAAATGGTCCATTGCATAAACCATCAAAAAAAAAATTAGAAGAGCTTTAAGCTTTATATATATATATTCATGTGGTGCCATTGGCACATAATGATAATGTATGAGTTTCACCATAATGTGAATAAAAAATCCTTGTTTTGCTTCATATTAATGTATAGGGGCTTTACCAACAAGTTGTTGGTTGAGGTGGTAAGGGGCCTTACCTCTGTAAGGAGGAGAACACAAGTTCAAATCTCGGAAAACATATTTATTGGGAGAAGTGAAAACCATTTACCCTTTAAATCTCTAGGGAAAACCCTTGATCTAATGAAAAAAATGTATTATATATGTACACTATATAATCATATAACCTATGATTTTATGTTTGAAAGGTAAACAACATTGTGTTCATATCCATGCTAGTAATAAGTAACGCTGAAATTAACATGTATAACTCCCTCCAATCTTTTCCAATTATAACTCTTTTCTTCTTTCTCTAGATGAAAATTTTATTAGTGACAATGACCCAAATTATTGTACTAGTACTTTTTTTTGGTACAAAATTTGTATAGTACCGATGCTTTATGTGTACATATATAAAATTTATTAGGTCCTTTTAAAAGTTTTAAACAATTTATTTAAAAACAGAATTTTACTTTAAATTTAAGTAATTTTTTTTAATACTTTCAACTTGTATCGAGTGCTTTTTTGGATTCTATTACTAATTATTTGAGCAACTGATTACTTCAGCTTTAGGGTTCGTGACTTCCCCCTCTCAACATAAGTGTCTTATTGGGACTAGAACTCGAGACCCAGAGGCCAGAGAGATCTACCATATTGTTAATTTCAGAATTGCTTTCATATTTTGGAAAATATTGTTATATTTGAATCCAAACCAGTTTGGTTAATAAATATTTAAATGAAAAAAAAAATAAATGAATAAATTGAGTTTAGGTGATCGATAAGTACAATATTTTTGTCCCTTGGGAAAAAGGCATTACAGTATATATTGGGAAAATTGCATCGGAGGAGTTATAAAAATTAATGTCTATGAATTATGAAATATCATGAAAAATTATAATTAAAGTACAAGATGAGAAGAGCAAATGACAACACCTTTCAGTATAAACCATTGATTTAGGATTTTTAAATTCTAGACTCTAAAGATATTTAATTGAGACTTTCCCAAAGAGAAAAGACTAAAAAGGAAATGTGATGAATTGACCCAAATAATTTTAAACAAAGGAGGTGTTTATCCCACATTTTCAAACATGATTCAGTTCCAATAAGAAGACACATGCCTATAAAAAAAGCACGGAAAAAATTATTTTGATCAAGTTTAATATTCCTCTCTCCATTTAATGTATCCATTATTAGGTCAAGTTTAACATTCTCTCCCCTGAGAAGGCCAGCTTTATAAGCAAAGTCATTGTTGTCAAACTCACTGAGTTTACATTCTAAGCTCAATAAATAAATGGAGTTAAGTCACTTGTAAACTCACTATACTTGTTAACTCGATCAAACTTAGTGAACTCACCATTCCAAAATTGAGTTGAGTGAGTAAGAGATATGAGTAAGGCTTAAGGGACATTTTTACCATGGAAGTTTTCACCGAACGTCAATTTTGCCCTGGAAATTTTTTTACATAGTTTTGTAGGAAAGATAAGAAAAATCTTCATGCCAAGAGTATGATTCATTTCTTGATGAAGTTGAACCTTAAAGCTTAAAATTTTGGTGCTGAATGTGTAAAGGAGAAAAGCCAATATTATTCCACCAAAACCAAGCAAGCTATCGCAAGGACAAGAAACAATTGCGATGATATCTAATCCTTACTCTATAATGTGCTTATATGAATTATTTATTTTGGGTAATGAATATATGTCCATTATTACATTTCTTTAGCAATCAATCCTTGATGATCGTTAAATTGTTTACAGATTTCTAAATGAACCAAAAGTAAAACTGTGAATAGTTTTTCAATCAGTTTATGTTTTGAAATGTACGTTTCACAAATTTACTTGGATTTCAATTCATCCGATTTATAAAAGTGCATACACATGTTTTTGAAAAATATTCATGTTTTGAATGCATTTAAATTGGTTTTGAAAACTGGAAGTTAATATCTTATGAATTGAAAATAAAAAATGCTTCAAATTCATCCACTAGAATTCCCCCCGGTCATTTACATATTACTGCTTGAACTCCTCAACCTTTATTTTCTAACAAGTTAGACCCTATATCTAACAAGTTAACTATCTATATGAGTTTCAAGTGTATTTCCTAGAAAGAAATTCAATTTGTGAAAGCCTTATGCCTAATGCATAAATCCTTAGTTGGACATGTTATTCCAAGTATTACAAATGTCCATTAATACATTGAATGTTAATGCATTAACCATTATAGTAGAATAACTTACTAGGAGGATATTCGAGTACTCTAGTCATTTGGACTAATGAGTATGTGTTTCATCACTCATAAATTCTTATACTCATTTCGTTGCTCAAACACATTCACCATTGATATGATCTATCTTTGAGTAACCAATGTCATGTATATTCATATCTTTCAAGACACAACTCTAAGTGTCAAGATAGTCTATGAATCAATAGCAAAGTCATGATATTCATATATATATCTATCAAGCTAATCCTTTTGGATATCCATATGACTTTTGCACTTGAAAAAATTCTCCAACATGATAACTCTGATAATTAACATGTTATCTTAGTTGAACTTCAAAGTGAAGCTTTCTGCTATATATATTTTATAACTCTTGACTTCGATCGTCTTTAGCATGAGCATTTGTAAGTTTCAAAAATGAGTTTTGAATATATCCAAAATCTCAATTTTAAAATGCATTGTCATGATTTGGAATAATATTGGAAATTTTAAAAAAATTACATATTTCATTATCATTCTTGGAAAACTTGATTCAATTCATGATTTATCATTTCAAAAAGGGTTGGTCATTATCGATAGATTCTCTATTCTCTTTAATTCAACTTACATGGATTGCATGAAAATATTTTCAATGACATATTTTTCTATACAAAGTATATTTACAGATTGTCACTGAAAACATCATTCTTGATATCAATTGCTTGCTATCATTTATGACTTGAATTAATTAGACAACATTATAATTCTAGATTTTGGTGATTTAATACACTCTTTTCTCAATAATCATGTAGTTTAATTATATAAGAGCATAAGAGTGATTATGTCTAATATTGTACGGACCCAAGAGAAGTTGGGTATCAAAGAGCACGTATTTATACTTTTGCAGGAGTTGATCAAGATGCTCTGCCTCAAAGAACATAGGCTAATAAAATGGGTATGACTGACAGCATTGCAATGTGAGCAGAAGCAGAATCTATGGTATCACTCAAGTGACACCCCTACCAAGTGACTAAAATGTGATGCAATTAGAAAAGGAGAAAGAAGGTCTCTTAGTGGCCACAACAGAATTCAATTTAAAGAAGCTCAAGCCAAGAGCAAGGCCAAAAGTGACAGTGACTATAATAAAAGATCCTTTTGTCCAAGATGCCTATCTTGACTTGAAGACATTGAAGGATATTCATAGGTCAGATTCATACTTCCGACACTATAATCCTTCGCTATCCAGCCATCTTTACTATCGCCAAAGGCAGTTAGACATCTCTACTGCAACATGGAGCCTGCTAAGTTATTCTCTGAGGAAGAAGTTGTGATTGAGGAGACATTGAAAAAGATAATCAGATATCAAAAGGGTTACCATCTTAGCCTCAATATTCAATGAATGGTAAAGGATAGAGAAGCTTCCTATCAGACTATTCAAAGTGTTTAATAAGCTAGAAATATTCATCATCATACCATGAGAACATATGTGGTTTCTCAACTTTAATCCTAGCTCTATGTGCAATATTCACTGATTATCTGCTATACCTATACTAGAGCTATGGTGAACAAGGCCAATAACATCACTCACTTCATTAAGAAGAATTATCACACAATAGCCTATGCTATCAGCAAGGAGGAGAGGAACACTGGAGAGATTATGTTTTTCAGAGAACAAGAGGTACATGTACACTTTTACAAGGCATACTCCAACGATATACCCTCATTTGATATCTCTATTTCTCAAGGCCAACAAGATATGGTACTTGGAGCCAAATTAGCCCCTTGTGAGGACTCCTATGGTTAAGAAGCTGTATATCTAAAAGGTGAATATACACTTGTCACTACTAGGCGGTACTAGCTAGAGACAGACAACAGAATCTAAGGCAATAATAGAGAATGAAGTACAATCCTCAGCTAGAGCTAAATCACTTGGAGACTCTTTCATTGAATCCACCATTCAAACAGACTGAGCTTTACTTGATGTTACCAATGAAAAGCTCATTAAGGTTGAAAAGTTAGGAAGTTATGTGTTGTATCAAAACTTCCAAATGTTGTTTAGTTAACACTGGACCTAATGTTGTTTACTTTCAAAGTTAGGAAGTTATGTGCTGTATCAAAACCTCCAAGTAATCTATGACCACTCCAAGTAATCTGTGATCACTCCAAGTGATTCTGAAGATCACTCCATATTATTCACAGCCACTTTGTTTAAATTACTGAACCTCACTCCAAGTTAACACAAGAGGCGCAGAGGATGGGAGCTAAGACTTCAAGGATAGATGTGATACAACATTGTGCTAGAGCTGATCCCCTTAGTCCTTCATTCTTTTGTCTATCTGTCTAGGCTATCTGAGAGAGGAGCTTCAACAATCACACAAAGCTTACTAAGAACAATGTTGAGTTCATCACTTTTGTGAATGGCAAGATTAGACAACTCTGTGATTTGATCAACCAGAATTTCAAGTCCTTATTCTGAGCTCATCTTGGTATCCTAAAGTGCTTACAGAGATTACATTTCAGAATTCCTAAGTAGCTATCATATCATCTAACATTGACTAGCCAATAATGCATCAATGGATTACAGATGACTATGAATCGAGTGATTACGACATTACTTTAATGAGGTATTGTATTCTTTATTAATTCAAATTCTTTGAGTTGTATTACTCAAAGTGAATACTAGAGTGATGACTTGAGTAATACAGGGTTACAACCTTAAAACCCTGAATAGCATCATCATTTTCAAAACTTGATCTTTAGATTTTTCATACTCATTCTCTCTACGAAATTTCCAATGATTTTACAAATCCAGGAGAGTTATTACCTGTATTACTCACAACGATTTTCTTTTAAGCCATGTATTCATTAAGGGGGAGCTTCACATTCACATGTGTTTTACATCTTAAAAGCTCATCTCATTTATTGAAAAAAAAATCCTTTTAACATACTCATATGTATTCACTCTCAATTGATTAGTTTTGATGATGAGTTTCTCATATTTCTTCTTTCCATAATCTTAATTTGCAGAAAGGAAACTTTCAATACTTGATTACATTAACCATTCTCCTTGCAAGAATACTTTTACTTATAGCAGGAGAATTTGCTCTATACAAGATCATTCCTTAACACACTAAAAGGAGAATATATCAACTTTAAGGACATATGCTTTAATGATCAATCAAGGGAGTTATATTGGCCGCAACATCCAAAACAACAAATACATATGCAAATACAAATGAGAAGTTCAACTTAATAGGAGAATCTTGGAAACAACATGAATATATAGTGTATAGTAGGAGTATAGTGAACACAACATCTTGAAAAAGCATTGCCAAAGAATAAAGCAACGGATTTCATGGAGCACTTACATGAACATTTCTAAACCCTACCTCCTTTTATTTTGAGAATAATTTTCATATCTTTGATTTTAATTTTCCTTGATCATGAAAGTTATCTTGAAAATCTCTCCAAATTGTTTCAAACTTTATTTTCATGAAAACTATTTTTCATTTGCATCACATTATAAATAAAAGTAATTTCAAATAGAGGGAGAGAAAATTTATTTTCTTGACACATTTATTTAATGGGAAGAAAGAAATTTCTAATTTGTTTTCATATTTACTTCTCTACAAGCATCTCTTCTTTATATATCAAACTTTTTGCGGTTGTCAAATAGGGGGAGAGAAAAGCAAGAAAAATATGTTGCTCTTAAAATACTTTTATAAATCATACATATTTTTCTTAAAGGGTTTGCCATCATCAAAAAGGGGGAGAATGTTAGACATGATGAGTTTTGATTATGTCAAATATAGATGTCAAATAAGAGCAAAAAGTTTGCATAATATACTTATCTTCTACATTCACTAAGTACTATATTTAATGTTGCATAGTTTGTAGATTAGTCAAGCAAAGAAAGAAGAAGATTGAAGATATTCAAGAAGATATCTAGTTGGATTATGAAGAATGATCATCAAGAGGAAAAGCAAGAAGATATCTTGTACATTAGTCAAGCAAAGAAAGAAGAATATTGAAGATAGTGAAGAAAGATATTGAAGAAAGAAGAACTTACAAGGACTAATGAGAATATAAAGATCCACACTATTAGAAGTCATACCGAAGGTTTCTATGGTTAAATGGAAGTTGGAATGGGTTAATATAAAGCTAAAATGACTTATACGAAAGTTATGCTACCTATAGAGGTGATCACTTGAGTGATATGCCACTGCCTCATTTTAGAGGTGCTCACTAGAGTGATGACCCAGAATCACTCCAGTGACCACTAGATTGATAAGAATTCTGATGTGCTTTATTTTTGCATAACATAATAGAGGTTCGGTATTTTGGCCATATCTCTCAAACCACACATCAGATTGAACTGAAACTAGTGGCATATGAAACTATACTCCTAACAAGAAAAATGCACACCAAAATCACATTCAAAGAAGTTCATATAGAAGAGATATGATCTTTTGAAGTTGACATTGGAATCACCATCACATTACAAGGCAGTTTTGGTATTTTGGACATAACTCTCAAACTACACATTGGATTGAGATGAAACCGGTGCCATATGAAACTAGACTTAAATATATTTCGATGGATAGGTAATTAGTCAAATTTGAAGTTATGTGCTAAGAGATATGCCTTTTGGAAGTTAATGTTGGAAACTTTGAAGACTGTTGGGAATAGTAGACACTCTTTGGATCATAACTTGTAGTATACAATGAGTTTGGAGTTGATTCTTGTTAGACGATGAGAGCTTTCCAATAATATGTAATTTACCTTATTTCAAATCAAAATCAAGAGATCACTCGAGTGATGTCCAATGATCACTCGAGTGATAAAGTTGGAAAATAGTTCCGATACTCTCTGCTATATTTTGAAGAGGCTCACTCGAGTGATGACCTAGGATTACTCGAGTGACCACTCGAGTGATGCGACAGACAACATTCTGAAGTTTTTGAAAATCATGGGAATGATTATGAAACTCACTCTTCTTGCTTCCAATCACTCTAACACTTCATTGTATTAGTGTTTAATGTATTTCTCCAGGAATACAATGAAGGGACGATGTGAAGAGACAAAATGTGACTTTACAGAAGCGGAGCATCAACGTTCATAACGGCTAGTTTTCAAATTCAAGCAAAAGGTCAAACAAAGCAATGGGACTCAATGGATAGGTTGAAATACTTATAACGGTTATATCCTACTTAACTATAAATGCGAAAGATTCAAGTAGACAGCAACAATGAAAAACATGCCAAGATCATAAAGCATCCATTTCTACCCGTATACTCTCTGTTCTTATCTATTTTCCATATCATGTGTATTTGAGAGTGTAAACATTTGTATTATACTTCAGTGAGCATTTTATCCACTCTGTGAAATAGTTTGTAAACACTTGTATTTCTGAATTGATCACAAGGTAGAGGGACCTTGAGAGGGTTGATTTATTTATGGAGAAGCTATAGAGAAAATTCCTAGTAAGACTTTTTGCTCGAGAGATTTACAAGGTGTAAACAGTAGAGAACGTTGCTGCTCGTAAGACTTGCACATGTAAGCGGGAGAGAAAAGGTCTTCAGAATTGTTCTGCTTGGAAGACTTACCATGCATATGAGGGAGTACCTTGACTGTAACCTTACAGTGTGTAAGGGGGAGTAATTCAGGGTAAGAGATTTGTAAAAGGCTTCACAAGTGCTCAACTAAATTTGTAAGATTATAGTGGTTCTCAAGTACCCAATTAAACTTGAGGAAGATAGTGGATTGAAAATCCCATGAGGAGCCTGGGGACTAGACGTAGGTCATCGTGGATTCGGCCGAACCAGGATAAATCATAGTTTGCATCTTCTCTTCCCTAAGCTTTTATATTTCTAGCATATATGTTTTAGATACTTACTTATAGTTTTATACTTCCATACTTATTGATTTCATAAGATGTGAAAAGAATTTCAAAGTTCTTAATTTCTTACCGTACACCCAATTCACCCCTTTTTGGGTGTTGACCAATTCTAACACTATTATGGATCCAGAAGGTAAAGATACTAAGGCAAGGGAGATAAGTTTATATTGACTTTTCTTTTGATTTAGATTTGGCTTGTATTTTGCTTATTTAAATTCAGTCCTTTCATTTCAGCACCCTTTTCATTTTTCCTTTTCTTTTCAGCTATTTAAATTTTGTCAATTTAAATTTTGCAATTTAAATTATGTCTTTTCTTCTCTACTCCTTTTCTTCCAAACTCAGTAATAGTAGTTCTTCTTCTACTCTATTAAATTCTATGCTAAATGATGAGGAATCAAAATCTTCAACTTCTAAACGGATTTTCATCGCATAAATTTCCTTTGAAAATATAAACTAGAAAATAGATGATTGGGTCTTACCCCAAATAGCAATAAACATGCTTTATCAAACCCAGGATAGGAAGTGGTTCTCCAAATCTAATTACATAATCAAAATAGTTGAAGAATCAATTCTTATCCAACGAGACAAGGAAGAATTTTTCCTTCTTTCACGTAAATCAATTGATAAACATCGCAAAGATTACAACTCTTTACACATTAGAAGTGTTCGAGTTGACCTAAAACCATTAATTCGTAAAGGATTAAACGTATCTGGTTTAGTATGCCTTATGGATGCTAGACTTTATGAATTTTTTGACTCTCTGCTTACGGCAGCAGAATTTGGACTTCATAATATACCTGTATATTTTAATTGTTATCTAGAAAGGATGGCTGATTTAAAGGATGAACATGTCCTTGACATTCTTAAACTAAAAGGTTTAAAAATGGAACCAGGATCTATACCTGCTACCCTAACATATAGGATATAGTATAAGGTCTTAAACTTGTTCAATTCAATTGTCTAAATACCTTCTGATAATGGCCAAACAATAACTTCTGATTGGAGTGCCGCCAACTACAATCTAAGGTACCCTACCCGACGTCACGCAAGCCTAGGGTTTCATACAAGCAAGATCCTTTTCAATTCAAAACGAAACCACAAATGCCGACTTCAGATTTTTTTTAGAATTGAAATTGCATAACTAGCAGCTCATATAATCGAAACAATTTTTGGCAGATCATATATATGCAGTTAAATCCAAAAATGAAAATCACATATATGTTTATACGTTTCTTATAAGCATCGTCCATATCCTATATATCACATGTATAAGAATCATAAACTCAATTTAAATGCACAATTGACCTGGCTTTGATGCCACTATTAGGATCTGCAGGCACAGTGGAAGAATTATAAAAATTTTCACCGATCCTAATCAAGGATCTATCATCAGTATTTAACCAGAGTTAGAAAGATTCATACCTTTTCGAATTCAGGGTTTTCAATCTCTAGGAGCCAACACGTCAGGTCTGCTCCCTCTACTGGTATCCACATGAATACTCTCCAACAAAGACTGCGTCTAGCACCTCCAATATTTACTAGGGTATCCCTTTGCGGTTCTGGATTCTCATGCGCATCAGAGTCTATCTACTCTATCAAGTTTATAACCTACGAGGGCTATATTTGAATTTCAAAATTAATCTTTATTAATTTTAAAATTAATTAACAATTAATTATCTTGATAAGCTAATTAAATAAATTCAGTTTAAATTAAATCTGTCTAATAGTTTTAATTTAATCAATTTATTTAATCCAAATAAAGAGCCATTAGATTTAATTTATCTTCATAAATCAAATCTGAGATACTATATCTCTATCATGTTAGTTATTAAATTTAATATATCTTAATAAATTAAATTTAAAACTAACACAATATAATAATATCATATAACACACACACACACACACATATATATATACATTATGTATTTCAAAAATACATATATATATATATATAATATTATTAATAAATTTTATATTATATATATATATATAAATATAAAATTCATTCACCCTAGATTTAACATTATCTCGTGTTGGGCCATTCTTGTGTTCGACCCTGTAGACCCATATAAAGTTAGTAGTGGGCCAATAACTGTACTAACTCACAAGTCACAAGCGGCCTCTAGCAAGACATTACGACTACCTAATTCATATGAGGATCGTTAACACGATACAACCTGTCATACAACCATGTCACGTTCCTTTTGTCATATGATATATCGGTCAATGATGAGGCATGGATAATGTCATCCTCTTGTTCTTGACCATTACTTTCTTGATTCCTGAGTAGCCTGACAATAGAAATGTAAACTCCTTTCCATTGTAGTATGGCCATACATTTCTCAGACTCACTCATCGAGGGGCCCAGTATTATCTCTCTACTAATGTGAGGGACAAATTCCATCTTGATAATTCATATTCCTCTGCATGAAAAACCACCAAGTCCGATCATAGCCTTTATCATCACCCAGTCAAAAGTGACTTTTGACTAGTTCAAACCTTAGCAACTCTCATGTATGAATCCATGATGACCTTAGGTCTAAGGGCATTGTGACTCGGTTATACATGAGAAAAGCTTATAACTTGATCCATGTAGCTTTCTCATAGTGGGTCAGTCCAGCACCTTGTATTCTTACAAGTGCCTAAGACTTTGATTCGTATCTCCATATCTTATCAAAGTCATACTGGTCTTTTTTCATCTATGCTCCCGCATAGATGACCGACCATGGACATTTTAGGACAATCTTTATTAATTATCCAAGGAGACAATTATCACAGTTAACATGCAAATAATATGATAACAGAATGAAGAAATTTCATTAAATTAATAATGTTCAAAGTATAATGATTGGCCCTTAGGGCACAATTTCCAACACAGCCTACTAAACAACAAACAATTTTATAGATAAAATGATTACTAATATTTTAGTTTATGGTTTTACTGGACAACTTAAAGGTTGGTGGGATTATCTTTCTTCTAAAGATAAAAATACCATTTTTACATATGTTAAAATTGAATCTGATGGAACACACATTACCTCAAATGGCGAACCTATTCCTGATTCTATGAATACTCTCATTTTTACAATTATTAAACATTTTTTTGGAGATCCATCTATTTGGAAAGATAGATTGACTGAACTTCTTTCAAACCTTAAATGCAGTACCCTATCTGATTTCAGATGGTATAGAGATACTTTTCTGACCAGAATACTCACTAGAGATGATGCTTATCAACCATTTTGGAAAGAAAAATTCCAAGCTGGATTACCTAAATCTTTAGGTGATAAAGTTAGAGAAAAATTTAGAAACCAAAATGATGGCAACATCCCTTACGAGCACTTGACATATGGTCAATTGATCTCTTATGTCCAAAAAACTACTCTTAAGATTTGTCAGGATGACAAAATCCAACATCAACTAGCAAAATAAAAGGATATAAACTTGAAAGAATTGGGAACCTTTTGCAAACAATTTGGTTTTCCTCCTTGCAAACAATCCGAACCTCATCGTAAACCTTGCCATAAAAAGAAAAAACATGCCTACCCAAAGCATAAACCCAATGCATCTCCTCTTAGGCTCGAAAAGGAATTTCGCTCCAAACCAAAAGTTGAGTTTCCTAAACAAACAAAAGTTACTTGTTTTAAATGTGGTAAACCGGGTCATATTTCAAATATTGCCATTTGACTCAAAAATTAAAGAAGATTAAGAGCATTGAAGAACCTCATTTTTAGCAAATAAACAATCTTTTGATTGAAACTTCTGAATCTAAATTTAAATCTAGTTCTTCTGCAGATCTCAATCAAATTCAAAATGAAGATCTTCCAGAAAACACTTCTTCAGAAATTAATGTTATCATGAAGGAACAAGATTTACTTCTTGATATCATTAGTAAACTTCCAGATTCTGATAAAGGAGAATATTTGTTCAAATTAAGAAATTCTTAATCAAACTCTAAGTTCTGCACACTCCAAACCTTCTGTTCTTTTCAAAAAATATGATTTAACATGTTTTAAACATGTTCAAACATTCTGTTAAACCAACAACCATCCAAGACCTTCAGTACGAGGTAAAAAACCTCAAAGGTGAAATTCATTTCATTAAACTTCAACAAGATACCCATGCAACTATTATATCCTAAATCCAGGATATTCAACTTGCAACTCAAACTGAAGGGCAACAGAAAACACCATCCGATCAAGAAGAGGATAATCTTTCTGAACCATTTTTTAAATTGATTTCAAAAATATCAATTCAAAAGTTTTATGTTCATGCCAATATCATTATTAATGATGATTATGTCTTGGAACAAACTGTTTTGTTTGACACAGGAGATTATTCTAATTGTTTTAAAGAAGGAATCATTCCTACAAAATATTTTGAAAAAACAACCGAAAGGTTTAATGGCATTAATGGCTCATGTCTAGATGTCAAATACAAAGTTTGAAACGTTGTTATTGAAAACGAAGGTTTAAAGATTCAAATTCCATTTGTATTAGTTAAAGATTTGGGAATCCAGATCATTCTTGGGGCACCATTGCAAGGCTATTATTCCCATATATGACTGATGAAAATGGAATTTCAAAACAACATCTGGGTAAAACAATTTTGTTTCCTTTTACTCAAAAACCCAGAGTTAAAGAATTAAATCTTCTTTCTTTAAAATGACAACAAATTAATTTTTTGAAGGAATATATTTCTTTTAAACATATAGAAACCCAGTTGTGTCAAACTCCAATCAAACAAAGAATTCAAACTTGTCTTGTAAAAATCCATCAAACAATTTGTTTGGATTCGCTAAATGATTTTTGGAATCGTAAGAAACATGTTGTTGACTTGCCTTATGAAGTAAGTTTTTTTGAAAAGCAAATACCAACTAAGGTACGACCAATTCAAATGACTGCAGAACTTCTTGAAACCTACAAAAACAAAATTCAAGAACTTCTGAGCAAAAAATTGATTCGCAAATCTAGAAGCCCTTAGTCTTGTGCTGCTTTTTATGTAAATAAAAATCTAGAAATAGAACATGGAGCTCCTAGACTTGTAATCAATTACCAGCCTTTAAACGAAGGGTTGCCATAGATTAGGTATCCAATTCCAAACAAATCTGATCTACTAAAACATTTGTATTCTTCAAAAATCTTTTCAAAATTTGACATGAAATCTGAATTTTGGCAGATTCAAGTTTCTAAAAACGATTGGTATAAAACCGCTTTTATTGTGCCTTTTGGTCAATATGAGTGGAATGTTATGCCTTTTGGTTTAAAAAATGCTCCTTCTAAATTCCAGGGGATCATGAACGAGATCTTTAATGATTATAGCCAATTCACTATCATTTACATTGGTGGTGTTTTAATCTATTCTTATTGGATAGAACAACATTTTAAACATGTTTATCACTTTATCCAAATTGAAGAAACAAATGGTTTAGTAGTTTCTAAACCTAAAATTAGTTTGTTTCAAACTAAGGTCAGGTTTCTTGGTTATTGGATAAAACAAGGGTCTATAATACCAATTGAACGTGCAATTCAGTTTGCTGATAAATTTCTTGATCAAATTGTTGGAAATCGTGCCCTAAGGACCAATCATTGTACTTTGAACATTATTATTTTAATGAAATTTCTCCTTTCTGTTATCATATTATTTCCTTGTTAACTGTGATAATTGTATCCTTGGATAATTCATGAAGATTGTGCTAAAATGTCCCTGGTCGATCATCTATGCGGGAGCAGAGATGAAACAAGACCAATATGACTTTGATGAGATATGGAGATACGAATCAAAGTCTTAGGTACTTGTAAGAATACAAGGTATTGGACCGCCCACTATGAGAAAGCTACATGGATCAAGTCATAAGCTTTTCTCATGTATAACCACATCATAATGCCCTTAGACCTGAGGTCATCATGGATTCCTACATGAGAGTTGCTAAGCTTTGAACTAGTCAAAAGTTACTTTTGACCGGGTGATGATAAAGGCTATGATCAGGCTTGGTGGTTTTTCATGCAGAGGAATATGAATGATAAAGATGGAATTTGTCCCTCACATTAGTAGAGAGATATTATTGGACCCCTCGATGAGTGAGTGTGAGAAATGTATGGGCATACTATAATAGAAAGGAGTTTCCATTTCTATTGTTAGACTACTCAGGAATTAAGAAAGTAATATTTAGGACAAGAGGATGACATTATCCATGCCTCATCCTTGACCGATATATCGTGTTACAAAAGGAACGTGACATGGTTGTATAATAGGTTGCATCATGTTAACGATCCTCATATGAATTGGGTAGTCGTAATGTCTTGCTAAAGGCCGCTTGCAACTTGTGGGTTAGTACAGTTATTGGCCCATTGCCAACTTCATATGGGCCTACAGGGTCGTACACAAGAATAGCCCAACACGAGATAATGTTTAATTTAGGGTGGATGAATTTTATATTTATATATATATATATGTAATATAAAATTCGTTAATAATATTATATAGATATGTATTTTCAAAATACATATTATACATATATATGTATATATATTATATGATATTATTATATTGTGTTAATTTTAAATTTAATTTATTAAGATATATTAAATTTAAAAACTAACATGATAGAGATATAGTATCTCAGATTTAATTTATGAAGATAAATTAAATCTAATGGCTCTTTATTTTGATTAAATAAATAGGTTAAATTAAAACTGTTGGACAGATTTAATTTAAACTAAATTTATTTAATTAGCTCATCAAGATAATTAATTGTTGATTAATTTTGAAATTAATCAATTAATTTTGAAATTTGAATATAGCCCTCATATGTTATAAACTTGATAGAGCAGATAGACTCATACACGCATGAGAATTCAGAGCCACAAGGGAAACCCTAAAAAATATTGAGGCGCTAGCACGCAGTCTTTGTTGGAGAGCATTCGTGTGGATACCGGTAGAGGGAACGGACCTAACATGTTGTCTCCTAGAGATCGTGAAAACCCTAAGTTGAAAAAAAGGTACGAGTTCTTTCTAACCCGATTTAAACGCCGTTGATAAATCCTGGATTAGGATCGGTGAAAATTTTTATAATTCTTCCGCTGTGCTTGCCGATTCTAACACAAACCATTGACAAAACTCAACTTTAAAGATTTTTGGGATGCTTAAACTATGTTGCTGAGTTTATTCCTCATCTTCGCAATTTTATTAAACCACTTCACTAGCTTCTTAAAATAAATCCTTTTCCATGGATGGATGTTCATTCAAACGTTGTTATGCTGATCAAACTTCTGGTTAAGGAGCTTCCTTGTCTTAGCCTTCCTGACCCCTCTACTTATAAAATTGTTGAATTAATGCCTCTGACATTGGTTATGGTGGCATTCTTAAACAACGTGTATACGACAAAGAAAAAATTATGTCTTGAACATCTAAACATTGGAATACTGCACAACAGAATTATTTCACAATTGAAAAAGAAATTTTGGCAATTGTTTTATGCATTTCCAATTTCAGTATGATCTTTTAAACCAGAGGTTTTTAGTTTGCATTGATTGTAAATCGGCAAAATATGTTTTACAAAAAGATGTTAAAAACCTTGCATCTAAACAATTTTTTACTAGATGGCAAGCAATCTTAAGTGTTTTTTATTTTAACATACAATTTATCAAAGGCACTTCAAACTCTTTACCAAATTTCCTCACCCATGAGTTTTTACAGGGTAGGTAATAGATCTGAGTGAAAACCAAACCACTAAACAAAATGCCCAGAAAAAAGAAAGATCCAGACGATAAATAGAGCGATAAACTTAAGTGTGTCATCCAAGATGCCCAGAATCAAACAGTCTCTAGCGAAAAGCCTTGAGGCAATCATGCAACAACTTCTACAATAATTCGGATCCTAAACACAAGGATCTCAATAGCAGAAGCAATCTCAAACGGAGTCATCCACTTCATCTGGATCATCTACAAAAAAGAATCTAGAGTCTTATACACAGGCTTACGCCTAAAGGCAACTCCCAGAGCAAACATGGGAACAGGTAGTAAAAAGAGGGGAAAACACAGCCCTTGTACGATTTTCCCAGAAACGTCTGACCAAATAGGAGTATGATAGGTTGAACCAGGAACCCTCCAGGTTACAAGTTTGTCTAAAATCTTCTACCCCTCCAAATTAGAAATAATTAACAACTGTAGCCTTTTTATCCAAAGCAATTGTCAGTCAAACCCAAACACAAGCAAACACACATATGCCTTATTCCCATAAAGAGGCTTATGCAAAACATATTCTCCTGGAGGAACCATAAGTTTTCCACCAAAATCCAAATCAGGTGGCTTTGAATGTCTTCCCACCGGGATTTCATTTTAGGCCTTCGGATTTGAGAAAAACATGAGAATATTATGAGCTAATTTTGGTTCATTCTGAGTCCATTAAAATCAAAAGAAAAATGGACAAAAAGACTGGACCTATGATTACTCATTCTAGTCTCTAGATTTTAAAAATTCTCACCCCTTCCCAGTGGGGACAAGATTTATACAAACCTAAATTTTGGGAAATTAAATATGAACCCAAAGGATATAATTATTGGGATTATGTTGTTGCATGGTCTCATGTCTTTTGGGATTAAAATGAACCTTTTTTCACATTCTTGGTTTATCTATTTCAAAACAAAAACCCAGTATGATTTTCCTCAATAGTTTGTTCATTAGTGGGGATTCTTTGGTTTAGTACCAGAAATTCTACCTCCAAAGGGTGTACAAGCCTTGAGTTATTTAAAAAGAAACTCAACATTGGTGAAGATCCTTTCCCAATTGATCTTCGCTATTTTTCAAAACTATCTGTATCTTAGGTTTTTGCCTGGAGTTACAGATTTTCTCAAACAAACCAAGGAATAACCCTCTTACCAAATCTACAGAGATTTCCTTCGATAAGGTGGTAGTCCAAATTTGACATAAGTAGGGTAGACAATAGAGCAGTTGACAAATGGTTTAAGGAAAATCCTCAACATCTTTGTATGATGGAGTAAAGTAAGTTCATAAATTAGAGGTCAAGGATCCAGTCTATCCTGGCAGCAACCACGAACAAGACCAATCTTATTAACCAACTCAACTCAATGTTGCAAATCCTACAACAGCAAGATCAAACTACTTCAACAAGTCAACCAGTCTCTTCAGTAGCCTTAGACAATCAAGAGGATGATGAAGAAGAACTTGTGGTAAATTTGAACAAAGATTAAACTCTTAAAGACTTAGAATTATTTTGAGTTTTTGTTGTAACTATGCAAACCAGAATTATAGCATCACAAGTGTCCAGTGTCACTGTAGTGTCGGTAGTACTATACAAATAGTATTTACCAAAACCGCTCAAACAGTGCCAGCCACTAACAGGTCAATAGTCAAATACAATTCAAACAATAACTCTTTTGTTTATTTGAACGGATTCAGTCTCACCTCAGAATAGGTTCGATTAGGCTAAGCTTAGAGAGAGAATCTAGAGAGAGACGCTTTGCTAGGCTAGACGCTTTGTTTTATTTTCAATAAAATTATCCAGTTTTCTTTCTGGACATCATATCCTTCCCTTCCTTGATGAATTAGGGAGGCAGATCTTATGAACTAATCTTGGTTGGTTATACCGCCTTTCTGTTCATACGCCCATCAGTTCATTCTAGAGCATCCCCTCTCATGCATTATTTAATATTTTAATTGCCTTATTAAGAAGTCCATCTTCTTTCCTTCTTTACACGTTCCTACCTTTTCTTCTTTAGACCTACCTTCAGGGCCCCTCCCCCAACTTGGCTTCAATTAATTAAGGAAAATAAAGGGAAAATATATATTGTTCAATTAATTATGCCAAGTGGCATTATTTCAAGCCAAGAGAACTAAATAATAATTGTAAAACTTGTGCACATGTGAAATTAGATTAAAATACAATAGTGTGTGCATGTAGTAAGGTTAATGGATTAAAGCCGAACTTGGTATTTAAGGGGACCTTGTGGATGCCTTTAATGGGCTAAAAAGAGGGGAGGGAATTGGATTTTCAATAATATGATGATTTAATTGTGTTCAGGAGTGAAAATTAGGTAGGGTTACTGTTGAACACTTTTTCAGAAAAGCCCTAGAAAGCGAAATGACCAATACACCCCTCAAACCCTAATTAAGGCCTGCCAAGGGAAAAAATGTCATTTGGCAGTGATTTTGTCAAAACCAAGGCCAAAATTTGATTCCTTGGGTGAAAATATGCAAGAATAACCTAGGTCAAAATTTTGGGAAAAGTATGGTCGGACCGAGTACAAAGGGGTCGAGCCAGGTCCCTAGGGGCATTTTGATAATTTTTTTAATATAGACTCATATAACCACCAGAAACACTTTGGAAGTCTTTAAAGTGGTACATGAATGGGTTTTAACCTAATTCTTGTACATTTGAAATTTTAGGACCGAGTTGAGAGTCGAGTCATTGACACAAACTTCGAGGCATGATTTACGAGGTGAAAAGGATTTAAGGTAGTAACATTATCTTTTGTACACTATGCCATCATTTATATGTTTGCATATGCCATTGTTTGCATTTTAATTAATCAATATGATTTTGCCGAGAAGGGGCAGTTAGTGCAAGAAGGGCACTTTTACTTGGTTGTTGAATAACAATCCAACTAAGGTATACGGTTAGTGGGGGTTAAGCCCCTAACTCATGTATACATGCTGTTATATTATTAATTAGTTTGTGCATAATATGGAGCATGACATATTTACTTTTTGCATTTTATATGAATGATTATATGTTACTACTAATATTCCTTGAAATCTCCCCCTTTTTCGTAAATAATAAATGTTCTAGCGATAAGGGAAAAGTGGTAGACATGGGAAACTGATGGGTGCGAATCTCAAGATAGAAGCTAGTTGGTTATATGTAGTCTATATTTTTGAATATTTTAGGTTAATGTGTATATATTATCAAACCCTGCGAGAATGACTCCTGTACGTAAACATGTACTTAATATTAGTATATTTTTGCTATTTCTGTATGCCTATAGAAATGTGCCTTAATCACTCTGTGAATATCGAAATGTTAATGGGTGTTAACATGATAAGTATATATTTTATAATTAAATAAATGTATATTCTGAGATATATTTGATTAAATGTATTAATCTTTTATACTTAATTATTTTTTATATAATTTTTATCCTTTAATTAATTATAGGATTAAATGATATTTTGATATAAAATTTACTCGTATCCTAATATATTTTGAGGAGATATTATAAAATTCAAGTGGTAACAAAATATGAATATAATATATCTATATTATATGAAAGTCAATAAAAGATGCAGAATTAGAAGAAGCAAGGATCCATAATATCAAAGAAGTCAAAGAGAAGCTATAATGAAATAAAAGGAATGTAAATATAATGTGTGTGTGTGTGTGTAAGAGATAAATCAAGATATTGTGATAGAGACGTATGCAAGGAGACAATATATACCTATATATATGTCAGGTGTAGCAAGAGGACAATGTGTTCTATTTTCTTGGTTGGTGACGACAATGCACGAGCTTAGAATTTTAATGGAGGGAGATTAAAGTTTAGAGATGCAAAAGATCTATAGTATGGGTGGAAATTCAAGATTAAGCTTTTTTCTCTCTTTTCTTTTTTCTTCTTTCTTTGGTTTTTCTTTATTTTGTCTTTGGGTAGCTATTATTTTGTTTATGACAATGTTCAATTGATATAGGTAAACCTTCATTTTGGATTTTTTAGTTTGATTATGGATTAGTGGATGATAATTTCTTCTTTTAATTGCTTTAATATTATATTTGTTGATTTAATTTTGTGCTTGATTATCCTGAAACAAGAGAAAAATGATTGGGACTATTTTGGTGTTTTAAAGAAGCTAAGACAGAGAAAATTTAGACTAGACCTTCAATTAAATCGTGTAGGATTAAGCTTTTTGACTTAATTTGCTTGTAGGATAAACATAAACCTACTGGCCCTATATGGTCTCATCTGGCTTGCACTTAAATGAACTAGGGATTAACATAATTGGAATGTCTTTTAGTCGATCGAAAGATACTCTTAGGTTAATAAAAGTCTTAGACTAGCAAATACAACTTTAAATGAAATTAAGGGAAGAAATTATATTCTAAGAAGTAATCAAGACTATAATAATCCAAGTCCCTACCTAAGATCTATAATCACCTTTAGCTTAAAACATAGTTAGATTTGATTTTTCTTTTCTTTAGTTATTTTTATTCATATCTTGATTTAAATTGAGTTTACTCAAATTTAGCAAAATTGTAAAATCACTACTCAATCGAATTGTTAGTACCAAGTTCTTATGGGAATAATACTTTTCTCATCACTTTATTACTTGATATGGCATGTATACTTATGGAGTCTTATGCTCTATATTTTGTACCTATCAAGTTTTTGGTGCCATTATCAGGAACTTGTTTGCCACAATTGTCTTGGTTGAAATTGATTGAATACTAGTAACTTAAGCTTGAGTTTGTAAATATTTTGAAAAAAGATTAAAAAAATGGATTATTCATAGCAAGAGCCGGGAATACAGGTTAGCCCTCACGCTATGTGGTATGGACGCTATGTGGTATGGGCTTGTACAGCCCCACACATTAATGGGCTGGGAAATAGCCAAAGCTAGCCCCCATATGGGGGTTCGCAAGCCAGCCCGCAGTCTGCAGAATTTTTTTAAAAAAAATTTTCCCCTTATTTTATATATATATTTTTTGTCAAACCCTCTAACATTTTGATATATAACTGATAATTAGTACTTGTTTACAATACAGGTGATCCCTGTAGGGTTTGAAAATATATACAGATCCTCAAAGTTTACAAAATAAAACTAAGGGTAACCAAGAGTAGTCCTTACTAGAACTAGTACCCTCATATGCCGTTATTTACCGTTTTACCCTTCGATCTGCTAGCTTCAGCTAGAATGTTTTTAAATATTGGAAAGGGTGAGATTCGAATGAATCTCAGTAGTGACATACAACTAAACATATAAAATGCGATAAATAAATATGTCAAGTACCATAAATGCAACAGAATAAATACACTATAAAACTCATAATCATCAGAATGTGCACATGTATTTAGGGCTAACTACTATTAGAACTCCTACTTGTCCATACCTCAACTGAGCTCACGGCTACAGACTGGGCAATGTACCCTCTTGGTATTGTATCTCATAACTAGATCCCCTTTAGGGGTCGTTAGGGTACTTGTACTTTTCCCCCTGAACAGTACTTGTGCTTTTCCCGCCCCAGTTAAAGAGTGCATTATTCCTATCACAGAAGATGGCAAACACAAGCATATAAATAATCACATAGTTTATAAAAGATAGAGTTACTACCTTAATCCCTTTTCCTAGCTCAAACCTCATCCCGACATGGGTAAATTTTCCAGTCCTAAAATTCCAAATTTATAAGAATTGAGTTATTACTCATTCATGTATTGCTCTAAACTCTTCTAAACTCATTTTTTTGTTATCTTAGCTTTAAACTGCAAAATGATCAAAATACCCCTAGGGACCCAGTCCAAGTCCCTTTGTACCCTGTCCAACTGTACTATTCTAAAAATTATGACTTAGGCTAATCCTAAACAATTTCATGTGTATAATCCATTTTTAACCTCAGTTCTGCCAAATTAACTACTAAAAGACAATTTTGCCCTTGGTAGCCCTTATTTAGGGTTTTAGGGCTCATTTTGTCATTTCACATTCCAAGGCTTTTCACACTTCATAATCTTCATGAACCTTACACAATTTTCCCTTCTAAATACAACGAAACCACCAAATTGATGAAATTTCAGCTCCTTCCCTCATTTCTACAGCTGGCCGAAACATACACAAGAGAAAAGGGAAAGTTGGTTTTGATGATTTAACCCCTTAAACACCTTTTCACTCCTAATCACATATTTAAACACTTAAACACTCATTCATCATGATTTGTAGAAATTTGGGCAACATAACCCCTTAGGGTTTCATCTTCCCAAGATTTCAAAATCAACAAGAATAACTACAAATCAAGCCAATATCAACAATAAACACCACAACAACAACATATTAAGTAAGAGGATCAAAGTTCTTGAGATTACCTCTTGATTTCTCAACTCTCTCTCTCTAGGCGTCACCCTCCTTTCTCTCTTCCCTTTGATTTTTGATTGCTACTCATGATTTTTTAGAGGAAAAAGATATTACAAGAGGTTTCCATGGATTTTGTGAGCTTAATCACATGAAATCTCAAGCACTTACCTTGATTTTTTTGACTTCTTGAGCTCTCTTCTTCTCTCTCTATTTTCTCACTTTGGACGAAAATGAGGTCTTGAGAGAGGATGATGATGATTTTAAATATCCTCTTGATAAATAATGTATTTTAATGCCAATTTACCATGTGAATTTTACTTTCATGGTTTCATCTTTTTACTTGGCTCAATATAATGATACATGTCATGTCTAATGTCCAAGTACTTATTTTTCCCTCTTATTTCCTTGTTTAGCCCAAAGTTACAAGAGGAGAGTGAAATAATAATTGCTTTTTGCATTTTCCATAATTCGCTTCTTTAATTAATTGAGCCATAATTACTTTTGAATTTTCAAACTTATTTTACTTGGCTATAATTGCTCCATATTTAGGATATTTATTCCAAATATTTATTTTCCCCCTATTTTCTTTATTTGGCCAAAAATGGCCTCATGAAATTGGGAAAACAATTTAACTCTTTTGCTTTATTGGTAAATTACCATTTTGCCCTTCCATTTTTGCATTTAATTATATCTTCTTCCTTTTTCCTTGCTTGTTGGCCGAAAATCACCCTTAATATTAACCCAAAATTGTGCTCTTTATTTCTCCACTTTGGGCTTAAATAATGGCCATTTTGGAAACCCAAAAATTAACTCCATCATTTGTTTTAGCCCAATTTTTGTGTAACCTCTTTTTAAAGGTATTCTTGTCATTTCAAATGTATTGAAATTCACCATTATATTCCATTGAATTCGATAAGTATTTACAAAGCATATTGGTGAATAAAAAGTGGGGTGTTACAACTCTACCTCCCTTAAATAAATTTTATCCCTGAAATTTGCTACATATACATGGCCATAATCTTTAGGTAACACTTCTGCATATCTTCCATTGCTTCCCATGTTGCCTCTCTAGGAGATAATCCCTTCTAGACAACTTTAATGAACGAGATACTCCTGTGCCTAAGCTGTTTCTCCTATCGATCAATGATTCGGTTAGGTGCAACCTCATATGTTAAATCATCCCATATATCCACATCTTCATACTCAATCACATGTTCCGGATTGGGTTGATATGTCTTCAACTGGGAAACATGGAAACATGATGCAAACTGCTCAGATTTGGTGGGGTGTGTGTGTTTGGCAACATCTTAAACCATGGTTTGAGCAATCTGAGATAAAACTACTCTCACACAATTACTTCGTAAATCATAAAAGCTATTAAAAAAAGCTAATCCAAACACACACTAAAGCCATTTGGTACGCTACTAGCCTAATCTTTAACAAGATCTCAAATGGACTCATGTGCCTCAAATTTAGCCTTTTGACTTTCAGTGCTCTACCGATACCTATGACCGGCGAAACTTTCATGAACACATGATCACCAACTTCAAACTCTAGAGGTTTTTGCCTCTTATCAACATAGCTCTTTTGTCTACTTTATGCAATAACAATCTTTGCTTGATTAGCTTAATTTGCTCTATTGTCTGATCAACTATGTCTAGCCCAAGTAACCACCTCTCAGACAACTCTGTCTAGCATAAAGACAAATGACATTTCCTTCCATATAATGGCTCATAAGGAGCCATTTGTATGCTCGACTGGTAACTATTGTTATAGACAAACTCTGCTAATAGAAGGAATTTATCCCAACTACCTTTAAAGTCTAAGGAGTATACCCTCAGTATATCCTTTAATGTCTGTATTGTTTGTTTTGTCTGTCCATTTGTCTAAGGATGATATGCCTACTGAATCTGAGCTTGGTACCCAAAGCCTCATGCAACGCTTTCCAAAATTTGGAAGTGAAGCGAGGATCTCTATAAAAAATGATGTTCTTCAAAGTACCATGTAGCTGCACTATCTCTTTGATATAAATCTTTGCTAGCTTACCAGGAGAGTAGCGAATACTGATGGGTAAGAAATAGGATGTCTTTGTGAATCAATCAATTATTACCCATATTGTATTATGATTTCTAATCTTGGGTAATCCGGTCACAAAATCCATAGTGATGCTTTCCCATTTCCACTTAGGAGTCTCCGGGTTTTACAAAAGCCCTGAAGGTCGTTGATGCTCAATTTTTACCTTCTGGCAAGTGAGACAACGTGCCATGAATTTTATTACATCTCTTTTCATCCCTGTCCACCAATAATTAGACTTCAAGTTATTATACATTTTGTTGCTCCTGGGTGTAAAGTATATTTACTCTTGTGTGCCTCATCTTGGATTTGCCGTTTAAGCTGTATTTACGGTGGAACATATATCTACTTCCTGTATCTGACTAGGCCACTCTGTGACAAGCAATATTCCTGAGTTTTTCCTTACTCAATCAGATCTTTGATAGATTATACTTGTCTATCATGTATCTGAGCTTCTTCAATTATTGCTCTCAGATCATTCTTAGCCTGACTGACATTATTGCCATAAATCATTATCTGATTAGACAGGTTGAGATCTCTGAAATCCTCAATCAGTTTCTGCTCATGAATCATTAAGGCTGCCACTTGCACTGTTTTACGGCATAATATGTTAGCAAAAATATTAGCCTTTTCTGGATGGTACTTTATCTTCATGTTGTAATCTTTATGCAGCTCCATCCATCTATGCTGCTTCATATTGAGCTCTTTTTAATCATATAAATATTTCAAACTCTTGTTGTCAACACCATACTTATTCTGATATTAACTAGAGTAGCAATATGCAGTTCCGTAGGCACACAGGAATAGTATAAATATACTGATAATATATACATGATTACAACAATTCCCCATAGGGACTTGTACATGATAGTTACAGACTTGAAATAACAATAAGCGTACAGATAACCGATGGCTTCTCCTGGACTGAATCGGAACCTTCTGTATTTTCCTCGTGCAGTCATCTTCTCTACTTTCACCTGTCTAAATGGTTAGTTGTGGGGGCCAATTTAGGGGAATCTCAGTAGTAAGTCGTTACCATAATGCATGCAAGATATATACTATGTGCATGACATCTTAGCTTTAACTAAATGCATACCCCATAATGACATTTATGTATGCTCAATGCTTCACATACTATACTCAAGGACATAGCATAAACAGAAATAGAGCTTCATCATTGAAATTTTCTCTACACAATCAGGTAAAGCAATCACATACATCTCTACACAAGCATAATTGTCAAATACATGCAAATAAGGTATGTTCACTACCTCTTATCTTGAGTCATCCTCTTGTACCTTTTCTTTTCCAACCATTGAAGATGCTTCTTCTTGACTTCTCATGGCTCTAAATAAATACCCATATTATTAGAGCCATGAAAATGAATGTCCAATATGGCTATATGGGCCTTTATGACATGTCCTTTATATTTGGCTCAATACTTACATCAATTCAACACAAACTGCCATAAATTCATAGGTTAGCCCAATCTACCAGTTTTGTTGACAAGACTTTGGAAATTCATAGTTAACTCTACAAAACTACAAATGGGTGGGTTTAGGTTCTATAAAAAGCTATGTAAGTCATCTTTCAATGAAAAAAATTACAGAGCATCAATTATAGCCACATAGTTCTATAAAATTTGTCAAATCCAGCCTGCCGTAAATTTCGTTCCATATTCAAGGCCAAACTTTGAAAAATAATAACTTTCAATCCATTACTCAAAATGGCTTATATTACAATCAAATTAAAGCCCAGAATGTCTATCTTTATCCTAAAAATGTTCATGAGGTTTGGACTAGGTTTGGCCATTCAAAAACATGTTGCAATTACTCTGCCACCAGAAAACGAATTTAGGCAGATTTGAACACAACATCCAAAATCATCATAAAATCTCTTTTAACCTCATAATCACCATCTTAATCATGATTAATCAAAATTTCGGCAGCACTTCCCCTTAGGGTTTGGTATTGCCTAATCACAAACTAATCCAAAATAAAGCCATAAGTCAACCACAACAATATTAAACACCTAGAATCAACCAAGATAACAAGGTTTTAATGCTTACCTCTTGTTCCTCCTCTTTCTCTCTCCTTTCCCTCTTGATTTTGCTTGCAACACATATATTTCAAGATGGAGAAGAGATTAGGAAAGATGTCCTAGAAATTGAAGACAAGAACAAGTGAATTCTACAACCAACTCACCTTGATCTTGCTTCTTGCACGCTTCTCTTTCTCTTTGCCTTTTCTTCTTGAAACACTCCCACTCCTCTATTTCTCTTGGCTAGCTGAGATAATGAGGAAGAGAAGGGATAATTGTTTGGAAAAATATCTCTCTTCTTGATTTTGGTTTACTATTGTTTAATTCAAAATCAACATGTGCATTATTTACTTAGCTATAATTAATCCCTGTTGAATTAATATGGACCAAGTAAATTATTCTCCTTTCTTGCTCCCTACTTCAGCCAAAATTTATCCTAATTAAAGGGAAAAAACATATGGATTCTTGCTTTATTGGTCAAATGACCATTTTGCCCTTACATTTTTTCCATTTTCTTACTTTGCTGGAAATTTGGTAGAATTTTCATCAAACTTTGAAAATTCATATCTAATTGTACAGATGTCCAATTGGTATGGTTCTAAAGGCTATGTGACCCTTATTAAGTCTATTTTTTTGGAAAAATATAGCCTTTACCCTTATTAAGTCTCTTTTTGGGAAAATATAGCCTTTAGCCAACTAGAAGCTCATAATTCCTAGAATTTTTATTTTTGGACGCTATCACAGAAGCTGGCAAGTTTTACTGGGCTAACTTCAAAAATATATAACTCTTTATGTACAGCTCCAAATAAATCATACGACCTATCAAATTAAAGCTAGATAAGTTTATTTTTATTTTGAAAAATATCTTAGGCATTGGACATCATTTGCCTATCCAAAAACACATGACAATCTCACTGTCACACATGAAATTACACTGGCAGTAAAGTTTACATTCATGAGATACTTGGTAAACTGGGGCTTAGAAGTCCACTTGATTTAGGCTTATTCTTAAGCCTCTAGTCCCAAAATTTAGGATATTACATTTCTCCCCCCATTCAATAAATTTCGTCCTTGAAATTTGAACATCGTATATAATCACCTATACCTTAAGGAAGCCCTTTTTATCACTTAATCTATCTCTTTCATATGCAGGCTCACAAACCATGCAACACAAGCATCATTATATTCTTAACATAGATCTCAGATAGTACTCAGCATTCACATTCTTCATAATGACATTCAATAATAAATGTGCAACATAAACAACTGCCATATAAGATCTTATAACCCAGCGACATTGCCCCATACAATCTTGCGCACAGAGTCTTATACCTCAAGCCTTTACTTGTCACAATTTTTAATTACATAACATTCTGCCAGCCCAAGGACATACATGTCCATCAGGCTTATGGCTTCAGGATATACAATCCATCATCTTTACTGAATACATATCAAGAGTAATAACCTCATGACTTACAGCCCATTAGGTATTACTGCCTTATACCAACATGTACATTGGGGCTTACTGCCAATATGAGTGGGTATTCACCATCATGATGCCCTGCTATACTAGAGCTCATTCCAATCTTTTTTCGCATATTGTACTATTGACCACATAGTTCGCATTACTGCAAACCTCACAGGTTGTATCATTATAAACCACACAGCTACACAGATCACTACATTACAAACTACACAGTTTACTTCATTACAAATCACACAGTAGACCATACAGTTACCACACGGCAGACCATATAAGCCACCACACAGTAGAGCACACAGTTCACCACACAGCAGACCACATAAGTCAACACACAATATACCATACAGTTCACCCCACAACTATTAGGATCAGTAGGCACAGCGGAAGAATTTTAAAATTTTCGCCGATCCTAATCAAGGATCTATCAACGGTGTTTGAATTGAGTTAGAAAGATTCGTACCTTTTTCAAGTCAGGGTTTTTGATCTCTAAGAGCCAACACGTCAGGTTCGCTCCCTCTATTGGTATCCATACGAATGCTCTTTAATACAGACTACATGCTAGCGCCTCCAATGTCTCTTAGGGTTTCCCACGCGACTCTAAATTCTCATCCGTATATGAGTATATCCGCTCTATCAAGATTTATAACCTATGAGGGCTACATTCGAATTTCAAAATTAATCTTTATTAATTTTGAAATTAATTAACAATTAATTATCTTGATGAGCTAATTAAATAAATTAAGTTTAGATTACATCTGTCCAACAATTTTGATTTAACCTTTTTTGTTTTTTAACAGAAATTTAACCTATTTATTTAATCCAAATAAAGAGCATTAGATTTAATTTATCTTTATAAATTAAATCTGAGATACTATATCTCTATCAGGTTAGTTATTAAATCTAATTTATCTTAATAAAAATAAATTTAAAACTAATACAATATAATAATATCATATAATATATATACACATATATATATAAATTATGTATTTTGAAAATACATATATATATATATATATATAATATTATCAACAAATTTTATGTTAGGTCATTCTTGTGTGCGACCCTATAGGCCCATACGAAGTAACTCATAAGTCGCAAGTGACCTCTAGCAAGACATTACAACTACCCAATTCATATGAGGATCATTTACATGATGCAACTTGTCATACAACCATGTCACATCCCTTTTGTCACACGATATATTGGTCAAGGATGAGGCATGGATAATGCAATCCTCTTATTCCTGACCATTACTTTCTTGATTTTTGAGTAGTCTGATAATAGAAATGGAAACTCCTTTTCATCGTAGTATGGCCATACATTTCTCAGATTCACTCATCAAGGGGCCCAATAATATCTCTCTACTAATGTGAGGGACAAATTCCATCTTGATCATTCACATTCCTCTGTATGAAAAACCACCAAGCCCGATGGTAGCCTTTATCATCACCCGGTTAAACGTGACTTTTGACTAGTTCGAAGCTTAGCAACTCATGTAGGAATCCATGATGACCTTAAGTAAAAGGGCATTGTAACGTGGTTATATATGAGAAAAGCTTATGACTTGATCCATGTAGCTTTCTCATAGTGGGTCAGTCCAGCACCTTGTACTCTTACAAGTAGCTAAGACTTTAATTTGTATCTTCATATCTTATCAAAGTTATACTGGTCTTGTTTCATCTCTACTCCCGTATAGATGATCGACCAGGGACATTTTAGGACAATCTTTATGATTTATCTTAAGATACAATTATCACAATTAACATGCAAATAATTTGATAACAGAATGGAGAAATTTCATTAAATTAATCATGTTCAAAGTACAATGATTGGCCCTAAGGGCACAATTTCCAACAACAACAAACCATACAGTTCACTACACAGCAGACCACACAACAAGTTAAGCTCTAAAAGCCAAAGCTTATATGTGACTTCCCAACACCACTTATAGGTGCTCTCATGTTCGCAAACTATCTCCCTGAGTAGATCAGAATATCAATACTGAGTCTATCACAACTAATCTAAATACTATCAATAATTCCATGTTACGAAAAATTATCCTTTAGGAGCAAGTCTAAGCAGAGGCTCCTATTTGTCATCATATGATTGGCCTCAACACCAACATGTTTCGTGTCTTAAAGAATATTTACTTGCCATGGCTATTAGCCTGATACAGCTTTCTCTTATTCTTCTTAGAGGGAACTTCTTAATTCGTATGTTTTTGGGAAGGACTCCCACTATTTATTCAATGTATCCTTATTGTTAACATACCCAATATTTATTGTATTAAGTCAGGTCTAACTTCCTAACCCAGCCCAGCACCTGTACCTTTTGGTTTCCTCACCTTTATGTTTCACTACATGAAAAAAAGAGGTAAACTTCACATAACACAAGGGCATATATGTCATTTCATAATGTGTTGGGTACATAGATACTCCTGTAATAACATATAACAGATGTTTATAGTAGTCAGGGAATGCCTAAAACAACATACAGCCTCTAAACTACTGTATAGCATGTACTTGTTCTTTTATATTACATAACATAACATGTTCATGTAACTTCCCAGTGGGTCACCCATCCCGAGATTTCCCTGAGTTGAACACGCTTAACTTTTGTGTACCCGTGTGAAAATGCAGATACTGGCTTTAACTGGTTCCGACCACTGGTACCCTGTGACTGTCCTTGTCTCAAAAATTGTGCCCACCGCCTTTAGGCATCAACGTACTGTATAGGAATTGCATATTAGTGCCATAACATGCACAATACCAATTCTGATACAATTATCAGAATCGATACTATTGAGTTTGATACCAGTATTACGTGCATTAATATCACTATTAAGTGCACTGGTACCACTGATACTGCCAATTGGGTACTGGTATCGCCTCTATGCACACTGATACCACTATTCTTTGATACTGTTGGTACCATCCTGATACTACTATCACGAGTATTGGCATCATTACTGTGTGTACTGGTACCACAGATACCACCAATTAGGTACTGGTACTACCTCTACATATACTAATACCACTACTTCCTGATAGAACTGATACCATCCTAATACTAATGATACCACGATTACAAATAATGGTACTATCTCCATGTTTGCCAGTACCACCAATACCGCCAACTGGGCACTAGTATCATCTCTAAGTGCACTGATACCGCTGCTTCTCAAATACCATCCTCATACTGGTATTGTAATACTAGCTACCCTTTAGGCATTAACAATTTTCTTCGAGGCTCGTCTATTCCTTTCAAGGGGCTTGTATGTGAATTAGGTGAAGTAATTCACTTTGTTGTTCCTGTTACTGTATATTAAGCATATCAGTGTACTATCTTGTTTGCCAGAACCTCACGCACTATGGCTAAAACCCCTGCTCTGATACCAAAAATGTCAACACACTTACTTGTTCTGATGTTAACCAGAGTAGCAATATGCAGTTCAGTAGAAATATAGGAATAGCATAAAGATACTGATAATATATACATGATTACAGTAATTCCCCATAGGGACTTGTACATGATATTTATAGACTTAAAATAATAATAAGCATATAGATAACCAATTGCTTCTCCTGGATTAAACCAGAATCTTATATATTTTCCTTACGCAGTTCTTTTCTCTGCTTTCATCTATCTAAATGGTTGGTTAGGGAAGGTGAGATTTAGGGGAATCTCAATAGTAAACAATTATCATAATGCATGCAAGATATATACTATGTGTATGACATGTTAACTTTAACTAGATGCATACCACATAATGACATTTATGCATGCTCAATGCTTCATATACTATACTCATGGCCATAGCATAAACAGAAACAGAGCTTCATCATTCAAATATGCTCTATACAATCAAGTAAAGCAATCATATACATCACTACACAAGCATAATTATCAAATACATGCAAATAAGGTAAGTTCACTACCTCTTGTCATGAGTCCTCCTCTTGTACCTGTTCTTTTTCCAACCATTGATGATGCTTCTTCTTGAATTCTCATGTCCCTAAATAAATATCCAATTATTAGAGCCATGAAAAAGAATTTCCAATATGGCTACACGGACATTTAGGATATGTCTCTTATATTTGCCCAAAACTTATGACAATTCAACACACTTGCCATAAATTTGTTGGTTAGCCCAATCTGCCAGTTTTGTTAACCAGACTTTGGAAATTCATAATTAATTCTACTAAACTCTAAATGGGTGGATTTTAGGTTCTATAAAAATCTATTTAAGTTCTCTTTAAATGAAAAATATTATAGAGCATCAATTATAACCGCACAGTTTCATAAAATTTGTCAAATCCAGCCTGCCACAAATTTCGTTCCATATTTTAAGTCAAATTTTGAAAATCATAACTTTCAATCCTCTAGTCCAAATGGCTTATATTACCTATCAAATTAAAGCCTAGGATGTCTACATTCTTCTTGTAATTTTCATGAGGTATGGACCAGGTTTGGCCATTTAAAACCATATTGCAAGTACAATGCCTCCAGAAAACGAATTTAGGTAGATTTGAACACAACATCATAAATCATCATAAAACCTCTTTTAACCTCATAATCACCATCTTAATCATGATTAATCAAAATTTGGGCACTATCTCCCCTTAGGGTTTGGCATTCCAAAATCGTAAACCAATCCAAAACAAAGCCACAAATCAACCACAACAACATCAAACACCTTAAATCAACCAAGATAACAAGCTTTTATGGCTTACCTCTTATTCCTCCTTTTTCTCTCTCTAAACCCTGTTCTTTCTCTCTCCTTTCCATCTTGATTTTCCTTGCTACACATATATTTCAAGATGGATAAGAGATTAGGAGAGATGTACTAGAGATTGAAGACAAGAACAAGTGAATTCTACAACTAACTCACCTTGATCTTGCTCCTTGCACTTTGCTCTTTCTCTTTGCCTTTGCTTCTTGAAACACACACACACACACTCTCTCTCTCTATATTTCTCCTAGTTGGTCGAAATAATAAGGAAGTGAAGGGATACTGACCTTGGGTTAAGCATGCTTAACTTTTATATACCTTTTCAAAAACACAGATACTGGCCCTTTTACTTCTAGCCACCAATACCCTGTGACTGCCCTCATCTCAAAAATCGTACTGGCTATATCCAGTAACCAAAATATCGAGTATAGACTATCTATCAGCTGGTGCACATGTACAGCTACATGTATAGGTCCATGAGACCTATAAACTGCACAAAATGGTTGTTGTGACCTCGTTCAATAACATCATTCTTCTTCTGGGTCTAAAATAATTTATCCAAAAAGAAGTACAGTGTCGTGTGGATCCATACGTGATCTGGAAAATCTAGGTGCTACCTGACCTAATCTAAGTACAGTGAATCTACCTCATCAAGATATTCCGTATACTGGTCTATAAGGGTGTTGTGCTCTTGAAAGACACATAGATATATGTCTCTGACACGATCCCACAAACCCTGATTTGGTTACAAATTAAATCTTACACGTAATGGTCTGGCTCTGGAGAGTAATATAGAAATCAAACTCTGATCCATTGGGAGTGGCTACTTGGAATCTCCAACCGATTCTTTGGGTACTAGCTCGAGTCACGACTGTGGCCCATATACCAATCTAACTCAAACCCGCTTCCTGGGTGTCCTCGTCACTACAGAATAATCCCCCTTGGGAATCCTCTGACACGGGGAAACCTGGTTTACCGACAATGGTGAACTATCTCGCTGTCGCTACCTTCCTCTCATCATTCCTATCAACCTGTAAATAATACTATATCAGTATACTATTTTGATAATGCTAGAATCACTTTTATCTCTGATACCAAAAATATCAAACCCTTTAACATTTCGATATTTACCAGAGTAATAAAGGCATAGTTCTACAGGCATACAGACATAGAACAAATAAACTAATAATTAGTACTTGTTTACAATATAGGAGATCCCCGTAGGGTTTGAAAATATACATAGATCCTCAAAGTTTACAAGATAAAAATAAGGGTAACCAATAGTAGTCCTTGCTTGAACCGGTACCTTCATACGCCGATATTTACTGTTTTGTTCTTCGAGCCGCTAGCTTCTACTAGAATGTTTTTAAATATTGGAAAAGGTGAGATTCAAATTAATCTCAGTACTAACATACAACCAGTCATATAAAATGTGACAAATAAATATGTCAAGTACCGTATAATGCAACATAATAAATACACTGTAAAACTCATAATCATCAGAATGTGCACATGTATTCAGGGCCAACTACTGTTAGAACCCCTACTTGTTTATACCTCTGTAGGGCTCACGACTATAGACTGGGCAATGTACCCTCTTGGTACTGTATCTCATAAATGGATCCCTTTTTGGGGCCATTGGGGTAGTTGTATTTTCCCCCCTGAATGGTACTTTGCTTTTCCCGCCACAGTTAGAGAGTCCATTATACATATCACAGAAGATGTCATACACAAGCATACAAATAATCACATAGTTTATGCAAGGCAGAGTTACTACCTTAATCCCTTTTTTCTGGCTCTAACCTCGTCCCAGCATGGGTAAATTATCCGGTCCTAAAATTCTAAATTTACAAGAAATGAGTTATTACTCATTCATGTATTGCTCTAAACTCATTTTGTTGGTTATCTTAGTTTAAACTGCAAAATGACCAAAATACCCTTAGGGACTCGGTCCAAGTCCCTTTGTACCCGATCCAACTATACTTTTCCAAAATTATAACCCAGGCTAATCTTACACAAATTTCACGTGTTGAATCCATTTTTGACCTTGGTTTTGCCAAATTCACTGCTAAAAGATAATTTTGCCCTTGGCAGTTCCTATTTAGGGTTTTATGGCTCATTTTGTCATTTCACATTCTAAGGCTTTTCATACTTCCCAATCTACATAAACCCTGCACAATTTTCCCCTCTAAACACAATAGAACTATCAAATTGATGAAATTCCATCTCCTTCCCTCATTTTTTTTGGTTGGCCGAAACATACACAAGAGAAAAGGGAAAGTTGGTTTTCTTGATTTAACCCCTCAAACACCTTCCTTTTCACTTCTAATCACATGTTTAAACACTTAAACACTCATTAATCATTATTTGTAGAAATTTAGTCAGCATAACCCCTTAGGGTTCTATCTTCCCAAAATCACAAAATCTACAAGAACAATAACAAATCAAGCTAATATCAATAATAACCAACACATACTACTACATAAGGCACTTTTAATGACTGTTTTTATGCCCTTTAGACTACTGTTTTCTAGGGGATGTGTATGTGAATGTCATTGAAATTTTTCAAATAGACGACTATTTTAAAACAGTTGTTGTAAGTGTCCTACAGTGACTGCTTTATAAAAATAGTCGTTGTAACCCAAGATCATACAATAACTATTTTCTAAAAGTAGTCGTTGTAAGTGACATACAACGACTGTTTACAATAACATAGTCATTGTTTGTTAAGACATATAACAATTATTTTTTAGTAAAACAGTCATTGTAACCCAATTTGTTTTTAAAAAAATTATTCACTCTTCTTCCCATACCATTTGAGAACCAACAATTCCCAGACACTTATATTTTGAATTTGGAACTATTTTTTTCTAAAAGTAAAGATGGATAAACTAATTTGTCACTTAAATTAGCACCTACAATAGTTGAGCTAGCATTTGCAAATTTAGGAAAGCTCACGGCTACGTTTGGCAGAAATAACAATAGCATTCATCATGTTCCATGAAACCCACCTTTCTCTAACTCGAGAATCCCAATAATTCTTTTCCCACCAGCAAATATAACATCATCTTTAAGCTTACCTAGATGCTTCCTAGTACTAGTATCCATAGATGCTACTCCTAATACTTGAGATACACCTCAAATTGCAATGACAGAACATCAAGAATAGTTTCAAAAACAAGTTACAGACCTTGTTGAAAATCAAGGATGGCAACAATTCTCTGGAAATATATTTTTTGCAGTAAAAAAAATAAGCCTTCCCTCAGGGGAAAAATGTTTCTTGCATCAATGGAAGTAGATTTATGATGTTATACATGAGATAGTGCAAAAAATTTAGAAACTCAAGAAAAATTCCATTATGGTTGAAAATTGAATCATAAAAGAAAAAAAGTCACCCAAGAAGTTGAGGTACTAGATCATTGCAGCATAGCTGGTGTTTTCTAAACTATTAAAATCTACATTCTGGTTTCTTGAAACCATTCATTTAGAATGCCTTAAAAATTCCATAATAACACTCGACAAATACTAGATAAAAATACTACTCTAACCATATATAGGTTCCAATCTTTCTTTCACTTTGTGTTTTACTAGCAAGACTTATGAAAGAATAAGCGATAGATGGAGCATCTTTTGAACCATAAATACACAAATGCCCGACTCAGTGTCTGTTACCATAGAAATTTCTAGCTCATCCTTCACCTAATACCACAAGTTTAAACATTGAATTTAATCAATAAAAGCATATTTGTCCTAAGTCCTGATGCTTGAGACGATATAAATAGAAGAAAGACCAACTAGATTTAAAGTTTAGTAAGACTCTAACTAGGAGGATCAAATGGTCACATTCTTCCTTAGACAAGAATCCCTTGTATAGAAAGGCTCTGAATGACACAAAATTGAATTTTAATCAAATATATGAACATATCTCAGATGTATCACATACACTAAGTAACCATTTCCCATCCGTCTTACAATGTCATGCTTCTTTATCTCATCCATAATAGGCATAACTCTTTGGATATAACTTTAAATTTGGCAAATGACCAATCATCAGAAAGCGCTTCCAATCTACATTCTAATGAAAAATGAATCAGCTCCAAACTTATTGTATTTGGAAAGTTATGATCTAACTATTGACTACTAATTTGGACAAAGTTTGAATTCACGAGCGTCAACTTCCTGAAGGCATACCGCTTCGTATATAGCTCCAAATATAACTCATAAACTATCCATAGAAAGCACTTTAAGTCTAGTTTCATATCAATGGGATGTGTAGTTTGAGAGTTATATCCAAAATACTAAACCTACTCTGAAATATGACGGTGATTAGAATGCCATCTTCCAAAATTCATATCTCCTTTATCTTAGCTCCTTTTAGCTTGATCTTTGTGTCAAAATGACGCATTGTAAGTATAGTTTCAAATAAATCAAGTTTCACCTCAATTGGAGTTGTGGTCTGGGAGATACGACCAAATTACTAAAGCTCTGTCATGCTGGAAGAAAATAGAGACAAGTGATAAATTGATTTGGTTTTTGGTAAATTGATTTATCTTTTTTTCTCATTAACATAAATTGATTTGCCTATTACTTAAATCAATTTACCTTATTTTCTAACATTTAGATGCCATTATAAATCGATTTGAATAATACTTGAGTTCTGGAAACCATATAACTTTCAGCCAGATTTGTAAATCGATTTGCCACTTCCATAAATCAATTTCCATCATATTTGAAAATTTTCCAACTTATGTAAATCTATTTGCAACATTCGTAAATTGATTTACTTCACATTTGAAGATTTGGATAATCTGCTATTTTGTGTAAATCGATTTACTTCATATCTAAGCACTTAGTTGTTCTGGCCATATTTGCTAAATCAATTTACAACATCCATAAATCGATTTATTTCATATTTAAAAATTTGCAAACTCAAGTAAATCGATTTGCGACAACCATAAATTGATTTACTTCACATTTCAAAACATTATGATGTAGGAGGTAACATTCTCTTCTTCCTTTTTATCCATTTTGATTATTCCCAATAATCAAACTCAATAACTTCTTTCTTTTCTTGATTTCTCCTATATTTAATTTCCATATTCCAACTTGATATCTTCTTTATTTGCTTGACTAATTTACAAGATATTTCACATTAAACACAGTAATTAGTCAAGGTATAAAATAAATATGTTATATAAACTTTTTGCTCTTAATATATGATATCTATATTTGACATCATCAAAACTAATCATATCTAACAACCTACGCCTACATGAAAAAAAGATGAAAATCGATATGGCATAATTATCAAATAAGAATGTTATCGGAAAGAACAAAACACTTGATTCAGCGTTAACAAGAATATCTTTATAGAATTTATTCTGATTAGAGAATTCAGTATTAACAAGCAATAAGTGAACATAAATATCAGGCAAAGATGACTTTAAAAAGGCTTGTAGGCTACATAGATTGGTTATGGATAGTAAAAAGCTTGATGTACTTTAAGAAATTTTTTTGTCCAACAAAGTAATTTGAGAAGTTAGTTTAGGCCATCAAACTTTAAAGGAAGAATACATATTTACATTTTTTTAATGATTGTAAGATCTTTCTATCTAATCTCCAGTGCCTAGCCAAGGAACAAATCTAAAGAAAGTATGCGTGTTCTTTATATTCCAGTCTGCAGGGAAAGCATAAGGCTAAACTATGAATGAAGACTAACCTTAAATACAATTATCACAGCATTCTGAACTTCAGAGGTCACTTCCTAAGGCCAAGCTCAACCACGAGCTCATCATCCTCTTCAAACAACTTCAAAAGACCAGCGTATTGCTCTTCTTTTTTTTCTTCTTCTGGCACAACTTAAACAAGCAAAAAAAGAACATCTAAGCTACCACAAGTGCGATCACTATAATGGCAACTGTAGAAATCTTTCCTTTAGGCTTTACTACATCATTAGCACCAGATGAATCATCAAAAATGACTGAGGAGAAAAATACCCCAAAAAAGAAATTAGATGGTGTGGGTCTACACTACCTAAAAGGATGACAAACATTGGCGAAGAGGCCAAAGGTCCATCTGGGGTTGGAGAAGGGGCTGGATAATGCGCTTGTACATCAGAGAAGGAGAAAGAGGTGGAGGTGTTAGAGATGACGAGAGGCACGTATCTAGTGATGAATCGAAATAGATTATAAGGCGAAGTTTTCAATGATTGTTTTTGAAAACAATAAAAACAAATTATTCCTTTTCCTTTCCGTCATTTAAATTCTATCAATTTAAATTTTATAATTTAAATTATGTCTTTTCTTCTCCGATTCTTTTCATCCAAACGCAATAGTAGTAGTTCTTCTTCTACTCCATTAAACTCTATGCTAAATAATAAGGAATCAAAATCCTCAACTTCTAAACGGATTTTCAAAGAAGAAATTTCTTTTGAAAATATAAACTAGAATGTTGACGATTGGATTTTACCTCCAATTGTATTAAACATTCTTTATCAAACTCAAGACAAGAAGTAGTCCTCCAAATCTGATTACATAATCAGAATAGTTAAAGAATCAATTCCTGTCCAACCAGGCAAGGAAGAATTTTTCCTTCTTTCATATAAATCAATTGACAAGCATAAGAAAGATTACAACTTTTTACACATCGGAAGTGTTCAAGTGTCCATTTAAACCATTAATTCAAAAAGGATTAAATGTATCTAGTCTAGTATGCCTTATGGATGATAGACGTTATGCCTTTTCTAACTCTCTACTTGCGGAAGCAGAATTTGGACTTCATAATGGACCTGTTTACTTTAACTGTTATCCAGATAGAATGGCAGATTTAAAGGATGAGCATGTTCTTGACATCCTTAAACTCAAACTTAAACTAAACGGTTTAAAAATGAAACCAGGATTTATACCTACTACCCTAACATAGAGGATAGTATAAGGTCCTAAACTCGGCCAAATCCTTGGTCCTAATACCTCCTGATAATGGTCAAACAATAGTCTTTTTATTAGACCAAGAAAATGCAAAATTGACCATTCCAAAAACAATTATGTGGGATGATGTTGACTTACCAGAAGATTGGCTAATGGAAAAGGCCACAAAATCGATTCCTAAACCTATATCTCAGGTAAGCAAAATCATTCAAACATCATATGGAACTGTTAAACTATCTTTTGATAGACCAAGAAGATCTTATAGTCAAACTATCAGAACTAATCCTTCATTATATGAAGACTATAGGTGATTAGGTATGAATCTTCAAGATATTATTGTTCTTCTTTACCAAAACCATCGATTGTCATTTACATGCCAGCCCCTAGTACATCAACTCCTCAACAAACACTACCAAAGGTACCATCTATTATTTACGCACCAGCACCTACGGTACCCCATAACCAACAAACGTTTCAATTCAAGGAGTTGACAATTCTTTAAATATCCCACAAACAAGTTATGAAAATGATGAAAACTTAAGATCAATTGAGTCTCCAACCTATTCATCTCTTAGGGAACTAGGGGAACCTTATGTTATAAACATTTTGGAAAATGTTTTCCAAATTGACAAACAGACTTTGCAAACGGAATTTTACTATGAGAAATATACCCTTCAGAGAGAATGGTTTTTAGAAAATTTCAAAAAATCTTCTAGAAAAGAAATTCAAGAAAAAATCTACAGATTTCTTGACAAGATTCAAGAAAATATTCCATTTTTTGATTGGTTTGATGCCTACCCTCAAGATCAAAATTTGGAATATCCTTTCTTACAAACTACTAATATGACAAAGAAACAATGGAAAACTTCTGAAGGTGAAATTACTTCTTGAGTTTCTTCCACCAAAACCAGTGTAGATACCACAATTGGTAGACGACAAATGTCAACCTATTATGGCTGCACCTTTCAATTTTAAAAATGTTGAAAGCCTTATTGATGCAAGGGATATTAAAAATATTGTTGAACAAAACAATTATACAAATCAATACCTTCAGGTATTTGGTGATTATTTTGTTCAGACACTAGTTTCTTCAAAGAAGGTCGAAACTAGGATTGAAACACTACTTTCTAAACCTTTTCAAATTAGCTCAAAACTTAAGTCAGATTTTTAAACTAAAACTTGATCTTATTTATTTAAAAAATCAATCAACAAATTAGCCAACTTCAAACTATAACTATCACTGAAATACCTCAAATGTCATCAACCAAATCTAAAGATGTTATGACTTTTGAAAAAGATTCCCAATCTGGAGAAACAAACTCTAGCCATTCTGAGTCGCAACTCCAAATCAGCCACCAACACTGGAAAAAGCCTTCAAAACTTTATTACCATAGAGCCAACCCTCCAGATATTATGGTTAAAGAGCGAATAAACCAAAACTTTAAATCTTTTAATGCTGACAATATCTATGAATGGAATATAGATGGTCAAAGTGAATCAAACATTCTTTAAATCCTTCAACAAATGACCATGGTAAGCACAGCCTACCAGACTACAAATGATTTTACAGATGAAATGATCACTAATCTTTTAGTTCTGGTTTTACTGGACAACTTAAAGGTTGGTGGGATAACTATCTTTCTTTTGAAGATAAAAATACCATTTTTACATCTGTTAAAACTAAATTTGATGGAACACCCATTACCTCTAATGGTGAACCTATTCTTGATTTCGTAAACACTCTTATTTTTACAATAATAAACATTTTGTTGGAGATCCATCTATCTGGAAAGATAGATTGGCTGAACTTCTTTCAAATCTTAAGTGCAAAACTCTATCTGATTTAAGATGGTATAGAGATACGTTTCTGACCAGAGTACTCACTAGAGATGATTCTCATCAACCATTTTGGAAAACAAATTCCTAGCTGGATTACCTAAATTTTTAAGTGATAAAGTTAGAGAAAAATTTAGAAATCAAAATGATGGCAACATCCCTTACGAGCATTTGACATATGGTCAATTGATCTCTTATGTCCAGAAAACTGCTCTTAAGATTTGTTAGGATGACAAAATCCAATATCAACTGGCAAAACAAAAGGATACAAGCCGTAAAAAATTGGGAACTTTCTGTGAACAATTTAGTTTTCCTCCTTGCAAACAATCCAAACCTCACCGTAAACCTTAATACAAAAGAAAAAGCATGTATACCAAAAACATAAACCCAATACACGTAGTAGGCTCGAAAAGGAATTTCGCTCCAAACCAAAAGTTGATTTTCCTAAACAAACCAAAGTTACTTGTTTTAAATGTGGCAAACCAGGCCATATTTCCAAATATAGATCCTGGTTTCATTTTTAAACCGTTTAGTTTTAGTTTGAGTTTAAGGATGTCAAGAACATGTTCATCCTTTAAATCTGCCATCCTATCTAGATAACAATTAAAGTAAATAGGTCTATTATGAAGTCCAAATTATGCTTCCGCAAGCAGAGAGTTAGAAAAGGCATAATGTCAAGCATCCATGAGGCATACTAGACCAAATACGTTTAATCCTTTTTGAATTAATGGTTTAATGGCAACTTGAACACTTCCGATGTGTAAAAACTTGTAATCTTTCTTATACTTGTCAATTAATTTACGTGAAAAAAGGAAAAATTCTTCCTTATTTGGTTGGACAGGAATTGATTCTTCAACTATTCTGATTATGCATTCAGATTTGGAGAACCACTTCTTATCCTAAATTTGATAAAGCGTGTTTAATACAATTGGAGGTAAAACCCAATCGTCAACGTTCTAGTTTATATTTTCAAAAGAAATTTCTTCTTTGAAAATCCGTTTAGATGTTGAAGATTTTGATTCCTCATTGTTTAACGTAGAGTTTATTGGAGTAGAAGAAGAACTACTACTACTACCACATTTGGATAAAAAGGATTAGAGAAGAAAATACATAATTTAAATTGCAAAATTTAAATTGATAGAATTTCAATGACGAAAAGGAAAGGGCAGAAGGAAAAGAGTACTAATGTAAAAGGACAAAATGTAAAGAAGTAGAAAGAAAATCAAAATACAAGCCAAATCAAATCAAAAGAAAAGTCAATATAAACTTATCTCCCTTGCCTTAGTATCGTTACCGTCTGGATCTATAGTGGTACAATAATTAAAAATGTATCAGTTTTTATCGATTAAAATATCTTGTTAAGAAATTAGTGAGATTCTTTAGATCTACCTCTAGCCGACATGTAGTATATAAAGTCTTTATTTATTATACACTACTGCGTAGGGCACAATGCCTGCCTCAACACACGGGACTTATGGCCACCTCAACCCATGGATGGACTCATGTATGATAAACAAGAACTATATACAATGTGCTATTAAGTATAGAACTTTAAATCATACTAATCCATTAACAAAAATTTTAATACCATAAAAACATATCTAGACCTACGTATCATATCTCTACTTCACCTTATGGCTCTGATACCAAGATAAGGGTGTAGGATCGGTAAGCACAGCGAAAGAATTTAAAAAATTTTCACCGATCCTAATTGAGGATCTATCAACGGCATTTAAACCAAGTTGGAAGGATTCATACCTTTTTTGATGATTCAGAGTTTTCACGATCTCTAGGAGCCAACACGTCAGGTCCGCTCCCTCTACCGGTATCCACACGAATGCTCTCCAACTGAGACTGCGTGCTAGCGCCTCTAATGTCTCCAAGGGTTTAACTTGTGGCTCTCAATTCTGATGTACACTGAGTCTATCAGCTCTATCAAGTTTATAACCCATGAGGGTTATTTTCAAATTTCAAAATTAATCATCATTAATTTCGAAATTAATTAACAATTAATTATCTTGATGAGTTAATTAAATAAATTCAGTTTAAATTAAATCTGTCCAACAGTTTTAATTTAACCTATTTATTTAATCTAAATAAAGAGCCATTAGATTTAATTTATCTTTATAAATTAAATCTGAGATACTATATCTCTATCATGTTAGTTATTAAATTTAATATATCTTAATAAATTAAATTTAAAACCAACACAATATAATAATATCATATAATATATATATATATACATATATATATATATAAAATATTTCGAAAATATATATATCTATATAATATTATTAATGAATTTTATATTATATATATATATATAAATATAAAATTCATCCACCCTAAATCAAACATTATCTCGTGTTGGGCCATTCTTGTGTGCAACCCTGTAGGCCCATATGAAGTTGGCAGTGGGCCAATAACTACACTAACCTAAAAGTCGCAAGCGGCCTCTAGCAAAACATTACGACTACCCAATTCATATGAGGATCGTTATCACGATACAACCTGTCATACAACCATGTCACGTCCCTTTTGTCACACGATATATCGATCAAGGATAAGGCATGGAAAATGTCATCCTCTTGTTCCTGACCATTACTTTCTCGATTCCTGAGTAGCCTGATAATAGAGACAGAAACTCCTTTTATCATAGTATGGCCATACATTTCTCAGACTCACTCATCGAGGGGCCCAGTAATATCTCTCTACTAATGTGAGGGACAAATTCCATCTTGATCATTCATATTCCTCTGCATGAAAAACCACCAAGCCCGATCGTAGCCTTTATCATCACCCGGTCAAAAGTGACTTTTGACTAGTTCAAAGCTTAGCAACTCTCATGTAGGAATCCATGATGACCTCAGGTCTAAGGGCATTGTGACATGGTTATACATGAGAAAAGCTTATGACTTGATCCATGTAGCTTTCTCGTAGTGGGTCGGTCCAGCACCTTGTACTCTTACAAGTGCCTAAGACTTTGATTCGTATCTTCATATCTTATCAAAGTCATACTGGTCTTGTTTCATCTCTGCTCCCGCATAGATGACCGACCAGGGACATTTTAGGACAATTTTTATGAATTATCCAAGGATACAATTATCACAGTTAACATGCAAATAATATGATAACAGAATGGAGAAATTTCATTAAAATAATAATGTTTAGAGTATAATGATTGGCCCTTAGGGCACAATTTCCAACAAAGGGAGGGGCCCCGAAGGTGGATCTAAACTGAGGATAAAGGGAAGAGCATGTGAAGAAGGGAAGAAGACGGACTTCTTAAGGCATAATTAAAAATATAAATAATGCATAAGAGGGAGATGCTCTGGAATGAACTGATGGGCGTTTGAATAGAAAGGTGGTAGAACCAGTCAAGATCAATTCATAAGATTAGCCTCCCTAGTTCATCAGAGGAGGGAAGGATATGATGCAAAGAAATGAAAATTAAAACTGAATAATTTTATTCAAAACATAAAAACTTACAAGTGAAAAGAGAAAGAGGAAGGAAGGAGGAAGAAGAAGGAAGTAACTTCGCCGGACTCAGGACAGACTTAGAACGGACTCAGAGATTCTCTCTCTAATTTCTCTGTCTAGACCTAATCGAACCTATTTCATTATCCCATAAGGACCAAGTGCTCTACCACTGAGCTAAAAGCTTAAGCTGGTAGCCAAAGCGAGGAACTTAACCTTTAACCTATGAGCACCAGTACCAACGAGAGTCCATTGTCCCATAAGGCAGGGGTGGCATGTGACCCCACGAGAAAGCAGCCTATATTATTCTCCCGCCCCTTTGTTTTTAATCCACCCTAGGGATCTAACGCGGGACCTCTAGCTCTGATACTATAAGCATTATGACCAAGTGCTCTACCAGAGCCAGAGGCCTCGTGTTTGATCCTAAGGGTGGGTGAAAAACAAAGGGTCAGGAGAGTAGTATGGGCTGCTCTATCGTGGAGGCACGTGTCACCCCTGCCTTACAGGACAATGGACTCTCGTTGGTACTAGTGCTCATGGGTTAAAGGTTAAGTTCCTCGCTTTGGCTACCAGCTTAAACTTTTAGTTCAGTGGTAAAGCAACGACTATTTTCAAAAACAATCGTTGAAAGCTACTTTCAACAACTGGTTATAAAAAGAAGTTGTTGAATTATATAAAACAATCGTTAAATTTTAAACTTTCAACGAATTCTTTTTATAACCAGTCGTTGAAAGAAACTTTCAACAAGTTTTTATCTAGAAACAGTCATTGAAATATAAGTCAAAATTTCAAAAAAGCCATTGTCTCCTTTTTAACTTCTATTTTAGTAAAAACGGATGTTAATTAGTGTCGTTAAAAGAACTTTTTGTACTAGTGACAACAACAACATATTAACCAAGAGGATTAAAGTTCTTGAGATTACCTCTTGATTTCTCAACTTGCTCTCTCTAGACATCACCATCCTCTCTCTCTTCCCTTGGATTTTTTACACATGATTTTCAAGAGGAAAAAGAGATTACAAGAGGTTTCTATGGATTTTGTGAGTTTAATCACTTGAAATCACAAGCACTTAGCTTGATTTTTTTGCTTCTTGAGCTCTCTTCATCTCTCTCTATTTTCTCACTTTGGATGAAAATGGGGTATTGAAAGAGGATGATGATGATTTAAAATATCCTCTTGATAAATAATGTATTTTAATACCAATTTACCGTGTGAATTTTATTTTCATGGCTTCATCTTTTTGCTTGGCTCAAGATAATGACACATGGCATATATAATCTCTAAGTAATTATTTTTCCCTCTTATTTCTTTATTTGGTTGAAAATTACAAGAGGAGATGGAAATAATAATTGCTTCTTGCATTTTCCTTAATTCCCTTCTTTAATTAATTAAGCCACAATTACTTTTAACTTTTCAAGCTTATTTTACTTGGCCATAATTGCTCCATATTTAGGATATTTATCCCCAAATATTTATTTCCCCCTATTTTCTTTATTTGGGTAAAAATGGCCTCATGAAATTGGGAAAATAATTTAACTCTTTGTTTTATTGGTAAATTACTATTTTACCCTTACATTTTTGCATTTAATTATAGCTTCTTCCTTTTTCCTTGCTTCTTGGCCAAAGTTCACCCTTAATATATTGGCCAAAAATTGTGCTCTTCATTTCGATCTCCACTTTGGGCTTATTAAATAATGACCTTTTTGGAAACCCAAAAATTAGCTTCATGATTTGCTTTAGCCTAATTTTCATGTAACCTCTTTTTAAAGGTACTTTTGTCATTTCAAATGGATTGAAATTCACCATTCTATTCCATTGAATGCCATAAGTATTTACAAGGCATATTGGTGAATAAAAAGTGGGGTGTGACATTTTTCCTCTATTTTTTCTGCTATATTGGAACTGCTTTATACACTACATTATAACACATATAATATAACTTCTATATAAGCCATCAAGGTTGGTTACAAAAAAGCCCTAAATTTTACCAAACAGAATGTGGTGAAAGTGAAATAGTAAAATCGGCTAGGTTTCTTTACAATTTAGGCTAATAGGCTTCAACACAACAACTAGAGACTACTTCACAAGTTCACTTCAGCATTTATATATAAAAAAGAATTGTGAGCTAGCCCGTAAACCTGCTGGCTAACCCTTGCCAACCCGCTGGTTAGACGATGTGGGCCTATGCGGCCTGCATTTACTAGAGATCCATGTGGATGAGATGAGACAAGCACATATAAATGTTGGTTGGATTGAAAATGTTGATTCTACTCCTCATAATTGTTTTCTTGTGTTTATTGTGGAAAAGGTCATTTATATGAGAATTGTCCATATAGCACAATTAGTCATTATGGGAGAGATGATTTCACTAAGAATCAAACTTGTTTTGATCATTCCTTTTATCCTAGTGGAAGTTTAAAGTAACAAGAATCTTGGGTGTCAAGAATTGTTCTAATGAGATGACCTCACCTTTTCACTCTTGTCTAGTATTTTGAAGGAAACATTCATGAGGAAAGTGAAGAATCTTGCTTCAAAAGATTAGTTAAGGATTTTCTTCATATGTAATGAATTTGTAACCAGTTTTGAGTTACATGCCCAAAATATTGGAGCTCATGTAAGCCAAATGTGGAAAGAAATTGAAGAAATAAAACAACAAAAATCCTTTAATTATATTTCCCATTAGTGCTCTGTTGAAAATTATTATAAGGACACCAGTACAAAAAAGGTCTTTTAGACCGGCCCATTTAGACCGGTTGTAGTGGATACAGGTCTAAAAGAAATGCACGGTGGCATTTCTGTTATTATGAACAAGTTGGGAGACCGGTTATTATAATAACGGGTCTAAAAAAGATTATTTAGACCGGTTCTATTCTAACCGGTCTAAAAAAATTAGGGATTTATTTTTTAGACCGGTTACTGAGAGAACCGGTCTAAAATATATATTTTTTAGACCTGTTAAGAGGATAACCGGTCTAAAAAATGTTTTTAAGACCGGTTGCCTAACAACCGGTCTTAAAAACCTTTTTTAGACAGGTATCCTCTTAACCGGTCTAAAAAATGTTCTAAATTTACTTTCGCGCCGTGCCTCATCAGCTCATACTCCCGCCTCTGCCATTCTGAAATCGATCCCTTCCATTCTGAATCACCCAAGCAACTTTGTCCCAATCTTTTCTCTCCTCAGTGCGCGTCCCCGTCCCTTACCTTATCCCATTCTGAATCGAGTCCGTCGTCACTCTTCGGCCGCTGTATTGTCATACATTGCTTCAGCTGCTCATGGTTTTTCGACGTGGGTCTTGTCGTCCCTACTTATTCACTACATTTCTGGGACATCTTCGTCTTCAATCTCTTTTTTGAGGTATGTTCCTCCTCTGTTTTGAGAAAACACCATTATGCTCCTCCTCTGTTCTATTGTTGAATGTGAATGCACATTAGGTGTTTGATAAAATGTTTGAAAGGAGAAATTAAAGACATTAGATGTAATAGCAAAGCAGCTTACCCCAGCTAATTAATTAAGGAACTTCACATTTAGTCTTGGTCTATTATTATATTTGATTCAAAAAAAATCTGGAACTATTACAGCATATGGCCCCAACTGTTGAAAAAGTTTGATATAAATTACAATAACAACAGCGTGAGCACTAGCTAGATAAAATATCAGACCCGTCCCCATTGCACGAATCTTCTACTTCACTTGCGTGCCTCCCCAATTACTCGTCTCCTTCTTCAAAATTCACCACCATTCTTATCTATATCTTCTCCAGTTATTAACATTCAAAGCATTCCTCATCTTGTTTAGAATTCCACTACATCTATTTTATCAAGAAATTAAATTATGTCATACACATGATATAAACACCAAAGAGATGGAACTTAAGTCATGTCAAATAGTAAAATATTTCTGTACCCCGCAGGCACATCGTGAAAAGAGCGAGCATGTTTGAAATTTTAATATGATTAATCCAAACAATATGCTGGTTATGATACCTTCTGAGGACATGCTTAAATAATATGACCTTTGTTTCTAGCCCAAGCTGATACGGCCCCTGGAGAAAATTCACAAGAGAACCATGTTTCTAAAAGGATGGTGTTGGAGAATTTTCTGTTTGATTTAGTTTGAAATAATACATGCTCCTCTCTTAGTCATACTTTATATACATGTTCTTGGAGGAGACAATATCATTTGAACGGGAGACAACCTGAACCAATTTACAAGAGAACCATGTTCCTAAAAGGATGGTATTGGAGAATTTTCTATTTGATTTAGTTTGAAATAATACATGCTCCTCTCTTAGTCACACTTTATATACATGTTCTTGGAGGAGACAATATCATTTGAACGGGAGACAACCTGAACCAATTTAGTCACTAGGACTTGTCGTAAATCACCACCAGCAATCTAATCCTTCATCTAATATAAACCCACAAAGTGAACCTAAATTCAAATGTACAATGAAAATCTCCTCACAAGCCACAATGAAGAAGCAAAAATCATAGGGGCAAACCATGTGCACGATGTCGGTTGTCAGCTTAATTTGGTCATTAGAAAATTTGATTGATTAGATATGAAACTTCATGAGCACTCAACACGTACACTTGTCATGGGTTTTGTACGATATATTGATTTTTAATATTTGTTTTCTTTTCTCTATCTATTCCCTGTACAAGGGTTAATTAGATAAAGAGACTTTAGTGAGGAATATATAGTAAAAAATTATAAGCACCCAAATTTGTTTTCTTGTATAAAAATTGGTGGAGCACTGAAGGTGAAGCTAGAGGCCATGAAAAAGTAAGAGACAAGGGAGATTGAGGTCTGAAAAGTGACTTAAGGAAAGGTATATGCCATTAGAATATTTGGGAGATTGTTAGTGCCTTTGTTGCTTATATATGCTTCCTTACTTCTCTTCAACTACAACTTCCTCGTCAGTTCCATTTTTTTCTCCTCTTTTTTCTCTCACTTATACCTTGTCTCTTTTACAGGTACACTGTACCTTCCTCTCTGACTATCTTTCCCTCTTTTCTATATGTTTTCATTCCTTTTTGTGTAGTTTTTCTTGTATGTATGTCTTCATTCATCCACTCATGTTTATTTCGGTTATGTTACTTTCTTGTTTATTCATAAAAGTAACTGAACCCTTATGCTTTCGGTCTCTGCTCCCATTCGTGCTTTTCCTACGTACTAATCATTATCATTTTGTGTACTATGTCTTCATTCAATATGCATGAATAGGGTTGAGATCTAACTTCTTCAACCCCATTCATATAAATTTGTGGCCAAAATGTTTCTTATATTTCAAATAAGTAAAAAAGTCAACACTCTTGTTTATGCTTGAAGAAAAAAGATGACCCATTCTTATCAAACTCCTACCTTTTCCAGGGGAAAAGTAGAAAAAAAAAGGTGTTGGAATATATGGATCGTAGTTGGATACAAGCTAAACGGACGAGTGTTGAATATAATATTGGGGTGAAGGGTTTTTTAGACTTTGCAAAAAGAAATGCCGATAATGATAGTGGGATGTTTTATTGCCCTTGTGTGAAATGTTTGAATGAGAAGCGATTAAGTGCTGCAGATATATATACACATTTAATTTGTGAAGGGTTTTGTAAGACGTATGTAGTATGGGTATGGCATGGTGAACAATTAGAAAAGCCAAGTGCATCTCAACAGGGGGAAGTGACTTGTGATGATAATGACACGGATATGGATGATCGGATAGAGGATATTATTCGTGATGTAGGAAAAGAGGCTTTTGAACAATCACATACATATGGTAATATGTGCAGTGATACTGAGAAGCCGCTGTACCCGGGGTGTAAAAAATACCAATTGTTGAATGCTGTATTGAAATTGGTAAGCTTGAAAGCAAGGCATGGATGGAGCGATAAGAGTTTTTTAGAAACGCTTGAGGCCTTTAACGATATGCTTCCTGATGATAATGTGTTGCCTTATCGATACTATGATGCTAAGAAAATATTGTGTCCACTAGGGATGAAGTATAAAAAGATCCATGCTTGCCCTAATGATTGCATATTGTATAGAAAAGATCATGAAGAGAAGGAGCAATGTCCGATATGTGAAACTCCGAGGTATAAATCAAATAAGGGCCCTGCAAAAGTGTTGTGGTATCTTCCAATCATTCCAAGGTTCAAGCGCCTGTTCGCTAATGAAATTGATGCAAAAAATTTGAGATGGCATGCAGATGAGCGGACTTCTGATAGAAAGCTTCGACATCCAACTGATTCTTCTCAATAGCAGAAAATCGATCAATTATTTCCTAGTTTCGGTGAAGAACCTAGGAATCTCAGGCTTGGGCTTAGCACAAATGGTATGAATCCTTATGGTAGCCTAAGAAGTATACATAGTTCATGGCCTGTTCTGTTGGTAATTTACAACTTATCTCCTTTGTAATATATGAAACAAAAGTACATTATGTTGTCTATGTTGATTTCAGGACCAAAGCAACCCAGAAATGACATAGATGTTTACCTAGAACCCTTGATCGAAGACTTGAAAGTGTTAGATCCCAAGTTTTGATGATAACAATAATTTAATTATGAGTAAAACATGTTTTTAGAAGGTTAAGAAAAGATTCCAAGTTACCAAATGCATATTTGGAGTTTGCTGATATCTGCTGTGAAATTGCACTTGAGTGCTCGAGCATGAAATCTGCACTCGAGCACAAATCACTTCTGTACTCGAGCAGGTATGAGAGAAAGCCAGGAAGTGAGTACCCGAGAACCATTTTCCCTTTGTATTCACTGGATCACTCGAAGCACAAAGTATGCACTCGAGCAGAGAAGTCATTCTCACTCGAGCACACATGCGAGTGAGGGCATGCGAGTGCTTGGCCGAGAGCAAGTAATAGCATGCTTCCATCATTCACTCGAGCAAGGCACTGCGAGTACTTGGCCGAGAGACTTGAAGTTCAGAAAAGTACAAGTGTGCTCGAGCACACCTGTCCATGCTCGAAGTGACACGTCCATGCTTACGAGTAATATTTCCATCCCTCTCCAGATCAGTTGTGAGTGCTTGTTCAAGAGAGCATATTCCTTGGGAATATGCTTCTCACTCGAGCAGAGGTAAGTGTGCTCGAGTGAGGGCCCATATCACTCGCGAGTGAAAATTCTATCCCTCTGAAATTCTGATGTGAGTGATGGTTTAGAGAGCATATTCCTTGAGAATATGCTTCTCACTCGAGCAGAGGTAAGTGTGCTCGAGTGAGGGTCCATTTCACCCGCGAGTGCAAATTCTCACTCTTGTCAAAATGGTATGCGAGTGATGACCCGAGAAGACATTCCCAGTGTAAAGTGCAAAGATCACTCGAGTAGAGTTTTGTGCTCGAGTGAGACCCTTCTTCACCCGCAAGTGAAGATTCTGTCTCTCTATTTTTCTATGCAAGCACAACCCGATAACAGAGGTATATGAAGGAAAATAGGAGATCACTCGAGGTGAGCCTTTCATGCTCGAAGTGATGCCCTGTTAACCACAGAAAATGCTAAGTATCACAACGTTCATTACGAATATGGTTTATTGTTATTAATTCATATCATCATTTCTTTTTATCTTTGTTTAACATTGTTTTGAATGTTTTAAGAGGATGGTACAGGAATATGAACGTTTGTATTGAACCACATGAGAAAAGTGATACAACGGCAGACAAGATGATTATGAACACGCTGGCACCTACCGCACTCAGATTATTCAAACATGCACGTGTCTGCCATTAGTTTCAAATGTCCCGCTCCTCAAATGAAGAATTTCCAAACGGGCAAAAACTGGAGCAACTATATATATACAGAGACTCACGGAGAAACAGGACAATGCAGCACATGCATTCATAAGCTCATATCAAGTTTCTGCTATTCATCATTTTTCTCTGTATACACTTTGATCTTCAGTGTTTATTCATTTGCTCTGTAAGAGAGTCCTCATACAAACTCAAAATTCTATGTTTGTGTGATCTCAAGGTATTGGGACCTTGAGAGGATAGTTATTCCTTACGAGAGAAGCAGTTGAGAGAATCCCTTGTAGTGTCTTCCACTCATAAGCCTTATAAGATACAAGCAGGAGAGAACGTTGTTGTTCATAAGACTTACAGTGGTGTAAGCGGAAGAAAACGTTGCTGCTCATAAGTCTTGTATACATAAGCAAGTGAGAAGAGTCATAGGTTCTTTCTCTGCACATAAGACTTGTCGTAAGGGGGAGAGAAGTTTCTTGTTGAGAGAATATTTCTGCTCGTAGTCCATTCAAGGACGATTGTTGTCTTGTGGCGTTCTGAGAGCCCATTGAATCTTGGAGATATTGTGAAAAGCTCAGTAGGTCTTGATCTCTGAGGACTGGACGTAGGCATTGTTGTTAGGCCGAACCAGTATAACTCTCTGTGTTCAAATCTTCTCTACCCTACTCTATTCACTATATTTACATATCACCACCTCAAGCGAAAAATTTATAACATCACCCAATTCACCCCCCTCTTGGGTGAAGCTTGCCTCTTACATTTGGTATCAGAGCCTCGTCTTCTCCGAAGAGCCTAACAGCTTGAGAAGGATCCGACAAATGGCAACAATGGGTAAAAATATCCTTCCAGACGGTGGTTCAATCACTAGACCTCCTGGTTTTGCTGGAGATCATTTTTCGTTCTGGAAAGCCAAATTCAGAGTGTTTGTGATGGCCAACGAGTACGGATTATGGAATGTTATACAAGATGGTGACTATGTTCCAGTGAAGAAAATCGAAGATAGAGCAGTTAAAAAGAGTCCAGATGAGTTTGACGAAAATGACAAGAGTCGTTTGATCAAAATTCCCAGGTAAGAAAGATTCTTAATATTCTTACGAAAGAATGGGAAGCAAAGGTGACAGCCATCGAAGAAGCCAAAGGAGAGTCAATGAGATCCGTAGCTGCTCTCTTTGGTAGTCTTTCTGAATATGAAGGTAAGTTGAGATTCAAAAAGGAACTTGAAGAAGTCGATGATAGAAAGAAAAAGGGAGTTGCATTTAAAGCTATTAAAGAAGAAGAAGAAACTTCCGAGAATGAAGATGTTCCTAGTGATGATGAAATGGGAATGATCGTGAGAAAGTTCAAGAAATTCTACAGAAGAGGACAAAGGAATTTCAAGAATTATCAAGGAGGACCAAGCAAGAAAGAAAACAAAGAACACCAAATAGTATGCTATGAATGTGGAAAACCAGGACACATCAAATCTGAATGCTTCAGGAACAAAGACAAAAAGAAGCAGAAAAAGAAAGCATATATATCATCTATTTGGGGTGATAGTTCGTCAGACGAAGAAAATGACAACGACGAAGTAGCCAATCTATGCTTGGTAGCTAAGGAAGAAGAATCAGACTCTGAGGTAAGTGACTCTGAACCCTCTTATAATGAATTGTTATCTGAATATAATGCATTACATACAGAGTTCATTAAAGTTGCTAAAGAAATGGTTAGTTATAAGAAGAAAGTAAAAGAATTAGAAAGTAATGTCATATCATCACATGAAATGTGTAAGGAGAAAGATAAGAAAATAGAAGACTTAACAAAGATTGTTGAAAAATTTACTAAAGGAAGTGAAACTCTCAAGGTTATCTTAAGTTCTCAGAAAGTTTCCTTTGATAAATCTGGAATTGGATATAATGCTGTGCATGATAAGAATAAGAAGAGTAGTAGAGACTATCTTAAATATTTTAGGAATTCTGTGCATACATCAAATCCATTTGTGTCATGCAATTTTTGTAATAGGAAAGGACATTATACTTCATCGTGTTATTTCAAAAAGGGAAAGGTTGTTGGAACATATAAATGGGTTCCGAAAGGGACACATATTCCAAATACTAACCACAAAGGACCCAAGAAAGTGTGGGTACCTAAAACTTGATCATCTTATTCTAGGTATGTCTCAAAGCATCTCGAGCGAACAAATGGTATATTGATAGTGGATGTTCGAGACACATGACTGGTGACAAAAATAAGTTCACCATGTTTGAACCTAGAGAAGGAGGAAAGGTGACTTTTGGAGGAAATCAATCCGGAAGTATTGCTGGAATTGGTGAAGTGGGAAGAACAGATGGCTTTCAAATCAACGGAGTATATTATGTTGAAGGATTATGCCACAATCTCTTAAGCGTAAGCCAAAGCACTGACAAAGATAACTGGGTGATTTTCGACTCAAAAGAATGCTTGATAGTAAGTAAGAAAGATCTACTTCTGAACAAAGAAACTATCAAGGCAAAAATCCGAGCTCAAAGGGACGGTAATTGTTATACAATTGATTTAAATTCAAATTCTTCTGAAAACTGTTTTCTTAGTCGATCAGAGGAAAGTTGGTTATGGCATAAGCGTTTGGCTCATGTCAATATGAATCAACTTGACAAATTGATCAGAAAAGATTTAGTTGTTGGCCTTCCCAAACTCAAATTCAAAGACAACATGATTTGTGAAGCATGTCAAAAAGGCAAACAAACTAAATCCTCTTTTAAAACAAAATATGAAAATTTCTACTTCAAAACCTTTACAATTACTTCATATGGATTTGGTAGGACCTGCAAGAGTAAAAAGTTTTGGAGGAAATTTATATATGTTAGTTATTGTAGATGATTTTACAAGATTTGCTTGGACTATATTCATTGCCTCAAAAGATGAAACTTTTGCTGAATTTATTATGTTTGCCAAAAAGGTTCAGAATGAGAAAGGTATTTCTATTGTCTCTATTAGAACAGATCATGGAGGAGAATTTGATAATCAATTGTTTGAAGATTACTGCAACAACGAGGGGATAGATCACAACTTCTCAGCTCCTAGAACACCTCAACAAAATGGAGTAGTGGAAAGGAAGAACAGAGTGCTTACAAAAATGGCAAGAGCTTTACTTAATGAAAAAGAAATGTCACAAGTGTTCTGGGCAGATGCAATGAGTACTGCATGCTATATTTCAAACAGAGCATATATTCGTAAATCTCTTGGAAAGACACCATATGAACTCTACAAAGGAAGAAAGCCAAATATTGCTCATCTTCATATCTTCGGGTGTAAGTGTTTCATTCACAACAATGGTAAGGAAAATTTAGGTAAATTTGATTCAAAGTCTGATGAAGGTATTTTTCTAGGATATTCTAATAGAAGTAAAGCTTATAGAGTTTTCAATAAAAGAACATGTACTATTGAAGAATCTATTCATGTTGTGTTTGATGAAATTGAATCTCAGACAAAACTTAATGATGAAGAAGAAATGGATTCAATCAAGAAAAACAAATCTATTTCAAAGCAGGATGATTTTGAAAATGACCTTCAAAATTTGGAAGATGTTGATGATCATGATCAACCTAAAGCATGGAGACATATGAGGGATCATCCAATTGATCAAGTTATAGGAGATATTCATGAAGGTGTCAAAACCAGAAATAGAATCCTCAATGAGGTAACATTTTCTGCTTTTATTTCTGAGATTGAACCTTCTAATATAGAAGAAGCTTTATCTGACAATGATTGGGTGATTGCTATGCAAGAAGAATTAAATCAATTTCAAAGAAATCAAGTCTGGGATTTGGTTCCTCGACCTAAAGATCATACGGTTATAGGGACCAAATGGGTTTTCAAAAATAAACTTGATGAATCAGCAATCATTGTGAGAAATAAAGCAAGATTGGTTGCCAAAGGCTATAATCAAGAAGAAGGTATTGATTATGAGGAAACATATGCTCCAGTGGCAAGATTGGAAGCAATACGAGTACTCTTAGCTTTTGCTTGCATCAAAAGTTTTAAACTTTATCAAATGGATGTAAAAAGTGCTTTTCTAAATGGTTATATTATGGAGGAAGTTTATGTCGAACAGCCTCCTGGTTTTGAAGATGAAACAAAACCTGATTATGTCTTCAAACTTAAGAAAGCATTATATGGTTTGAAACAAGCACCCAGAGCTTGGTATGAAAGACTAAGCAAATTTCTTCTTGATCAAGGTTTTGTCAGAGGTAAAGTTGATACAACTTTATTCATCAAACATAACAAAAATGATATTCTAATAGTTCAAATTTATGTTGATGATATTATTTTTGGTGCTACTAACGAATCTATGTGTCAAGATTTCTCTAAGATTATGCAGGGAGAATTTGAAATGTCCATGATGGGAGAATTGAACTTCTTTCTTGGACTTCAGATCAAACAAAAGAAGAATGGCATATTTATATCTCAGACAAAGTATTTGAAAGAATTGCTGAAGAAATATGGTCTAGATAATGCTAATGGAGCTGATACTCCAATGAGTTCTACAACATTACTGGATGCTGATGTAAAGGGACCTAGCTTCAACATCACAAAGTATAGAGGAATGATTGGATCATTACTCTATCTTACAGCAAGCAGGCCAGATATTCAATTCAGTGTCGGAATGTGTGTAAGGTATCAATCCAATCCTAAAGTATCTCATGCAGAGACAGTAAAAAGAATTTTCAAATATCTAGGAGATACTTCAGAGCTTGGACTTTGGTATCCAAAGAGAGGGAACGAGTACTTAATGGCATATTCAGATTCAGATCACGGTGGATATAAAACTGACAGAAAGAGTACCAGTGGACAATGTCAATTTCTCGGAGGTTCTCTAGTGTCATGGTTCAGCAAGAAGCAAAACACAGTTTCATTATCCTCGACTGAAGCTGAATATATAGCTGTAGCAAGCTGCTGTTCTCAAGTGCTATGGTTAAAACAACAACTTCAAGATTTGGGAATTTATTTAAAGGAAATCCCAATCTATTGTGATAATACTAGCACGATAAGCTTGGCAAAGAATCCTGTACAACATTCAAGAACCAAGCATATAGACATTCGACATCATTTCATTCGAGATCATGTTCAAAAGAAAGATGTCAAAGTGGAATTCATACCAACTCATCTTCAACTTGCGGATATTTTCACGAAACCAATTGCAAAAGAGCAATTTCTCTATATTCGAAGAGAATTGGGAATGGTTAATCCCAATGAATTGTAAGTTTTCTTGTTAAAAAGTTTAATTAAATGTTTATTTTGATGATAACCATACTAATTTTAGCATCGGAGTGGCCAAAATTTGTTTTTGTAGGAGTCTCACTCGAAGCACTGAAGGTACTGCTCGAGTGAGGAGCTGTGTCACTCGAGCACAAGAAGCTCTGCTCGAGCACAGCACTATTCATGATGCTCTGTTCTCTTATAGTTAGAACAGAGGTTAACAGAGGAGTTAAGAACACCAAGGGAATATATCATAAACTACAGTGAGAATTGAACTCACTCGCGAGTGAGGAATTCTCACTCGAGCATGGTATGAACATGCTTGAGGTGAGGAATGCCTGCTCGGGTGAGGAAGAAGAATCTCTGTGCAAAAGTTATCCAAATCATGGTTACTCAAATGATCTTGGAGGATTTGAGTACAAAGATGCAAAATATGTTAAGGAATCAACAATCCAGGTACGTTCTACTTGTTTCTTTATTTTTCCAGAACATCACTCAAGCACAGATAGAACACTCTCGAGCACAGTATGAACATCACTCGAGCACTAGGGTTCATGCTCGAGCACTGTCACTTATATCAGTTACTGGGGAGCTCAGAATGTCGCACTTCCTCCTCTCACTCGAAGTGCTCTCTCACTCGAAAGACACAACTCTTCATCTTCAACCGTTTTCTCATCATTCAATCACGTCCTTCTGCTTCAAATCGCCGTTACAACCTTTCAATCTTCTATAAGAAGTGATTTTTGTCTTCTGCATTCTTCACTTGTGCCCTAATCTCTCTTGTATTTTTCTTTCTTTCAAAAACAAGAGTTCTTGTTTCTCTTCCACTTTTTAAATGGCAAGAACAAAGTTACCCTCTATTCCTCAAAAGTCTCATTCTCCTTCTCCTACTCAATCTGCTGCCAGTGAATCTGGAACCCCTGAACTTACTCCTCCATCTCCCAAAAACTCTCCCTCATCTTCACCTCCTCCTAAGCCTAAGACCAAAAAGAGAACTCCCGCTAAGAAACCTCACCCAAAGCCTCAAGTTTCCAAGAAAGACCAACCTCCTCAAAAGAAACCAAAGGGTGTGGTCTTCAAGGAACCCTTAATCAAGGAACCCATAATCACCCGGTCTCAATCCAAAGAGGTACAAGGAAAAGGAAAGAAGAAGGATTCAGAGCAACCTCAATCATCTTCGTCTTCTGGGGATACCTTCAGTAAACAACTCAGGGAAGCAATAGAAAAATCCAAATTGGACAAGGTAGTTGGGAAGATTACATCTCAAGCCGGTGTTTCAAGTTCACACCAAGTTAAGCACCCAAGTGCTTCTGCTTCAGGAGCACCTTCTGCCTCTCAAGCACCAGTGGATGACCAACTCACTAGTCCTCCTGAGGGATTCAATGTGACAGAGCTTAAGGCTTTACCACAGAAGGTATATGATGATGAATTTAAGCATAGACATTTCTGCCCTGTAGTGTATGTTGATCTGGATTATCTGAAAAAGAATTGTCATTTGGACTTGAATCCTTACCTTCAATACTATGCTCCCTGGCTAAATATCCATTTGCCATATTCCCCCACTGTTGTGAAAACTTTTTATTGCAACATGAAAACCCATAATATTATGTCTAGATCTGGCGATTTGATTGAAGAAGCTGTATCTACAACCATTAGAGGGAAATTCATTATGATTTCTGCCAAAATCATTAATGATTTACTTGGTTATATTGCACCTCCTACTGATCCACCCTCATTCTCTGCCAATGAAACTTTTAACATTTTAAGACCAAAAGACCCAATTGGCCCCCTCACTTTCAAACCTATTGATATGCCTGATAATCACAGAATCCTTCATTACATTTATTCCCGGAGCATAGTCAATAAATCCAAAAACTTTACCCACTTTGCTCAAAAGGATTACTATCTCTTGGCTTCATTGGTTGCTGGGCAACAAAGGAATGTAGGGGAGATCATTTTTAGTGAGATGAGAAGGTTTCGATTTTCTTCAACAAGATCCACAACCATACCTTACCCTCAACTTGTTTTCTTCATCTTGATGAAAAACAAAATCTGGTATTTGGAAGGAAAAGAAAGGGTTCTCATCTCAAGGTTTGGAAAGACTCAGTTAACTCACATGGGTATCAATCTTCCGGTGAGTCGGACCAAAGCCACATCAAAGAGGGAAGCCACTCCATCCAGAGGAGATGAGGCACAATCATCTGCACAAGGTCCTATTCCTCCTCCTTCATTTCTCAATGCCTCTCTATCCAATCATCTGTCTGAGGTAATTAATCAAGCTGTGTCAAGTTTGAAGAAGGAGTTAGTGACTGAATATGAGAAGCTTGTGGAGAAAATGGAAGCACAAGTCATCAATCTGGTAGATAAGGCCAATCTGAATTTTGAACTGATGTTCAAAACTCAGGATGAGATGTCACAGAGGATCACCAATATGGAGACCTTCCTGCATTCACATTTTCCCTCTTCATCTTCCGGGGTACCTCCTGAGACCACTTCTCCTTCAGTACCACAAACTCATGTGCTCTTCACTGATCCTGAATCCAATGTTGATGTCACATTTGATCGGTCGCCTTCACTTCCTCCCTCATCATCTGTACCTCAAGCACCATCTCCCTCTGATCAGCCTATCGACCCTCTCACTGCCATGATATCTTTTGTTCCACCTCCAGAACCCCCTTCTGATGTTGACAAAACGGGGGAGAAGGATGTGTGATGTTTTCTGAGCTTTCGTAGGGTGTATGCAGGGTGTATATGGGTGTTTAGGTAGTTTTTCTGTATTGGGTAGGATTTGCGATGTATGACTTTGTCATTTTGCTATTTTGAAGTTATCTTGTGTTGTTCAAGTTTGTTTCTGTTTTCCTTAAAGTTTAATGACATGGTTCAAGTTTTTAATTATCAAAATTTCAATGTTTCAAGTTATTAAGTTCTTATTAAGTTATATACCTCATACTATACTTATCTTGGTTGTTAAGTGTCCAGAGAAAACATTGCAGGAAAACTTGAATTTGGAACTTAAACTTGATATGCATTTTGGAAACATTGAAGAAATTTCAAAATTTTTCAATTTCATTCAATTTCTTTTAAACCTTCATCACAAAGAGTTTTGTCATCATCAAAAAGGGGGAGAATGTTAGATCCCAAGTTTTGATGATAACAATAATTCAATTATGAGTAAAACATGTTTTTAGAAGGTTAAGAAAAGATTCCAAGTTACCAAATGCATATTTGGAGTTTGCTGATATCTGCTGTGAAATTGCACTTGAGTGCTCGAGCATGAAATCTGCACTCGAGCACAAATCACTTATGTACTCGAGCAGGTGTGAGAGAAAGCCAGGAAGTGAGTACCCGAGAACCATTTTCCCTTTGTATTCACTGGATCACTCGAAGCACAAAGTATGCACTTGAGCAGAGAAGTCATTCTCACTCGAGCACACATGCGAGTGAGGGCATGCGAGTGCTTGGCCGAGAGCAAGTAATAGCATGCTTCCATCATTCACTCGAGCAAGGCACTGCGAGTACTTGGCCGAGAGACTTGAAGTTCAGAAAAGTGCAAGTGTGCTCGAGCACACCTGTCCATGCTCGAAGTGACACGTCCATGCTTACGAGTAATATTTCCATCCCTCTCCAGATCAGTTGCGAGTGCTTGTTCAAGAGAGCATATTCCTTGGGAATATGCTTCTCACTCGAGCAGAGGTAAGTGTGCTCGAGTGAGGGCCCATATCACTCGCGAGTGAAAATTCTATCCCTCTGAAATTCTGATGCGAGTGATGGTTTAGAGAGCATATTCCTTGAGAATATGCTTCTCACTCGAGCAGAGGTAAGTGTGCTCGAGTGAGGGTCCATTTCACCCGCGAGTGCAAATTCTCACTCTTGTCAAAATGGTATGCGAGTGATGACCCGAGAAGACATTCCCAGTGTAAAGTGCAAAGATCACTCGAGCAGAGTTTTGTGCTCGAGTGAGACCCTTCTTCACCCGCAAGTGAAGATTCTATCTCTCTATTTTTCCATGCAAGCACAACCCGATAACAGAGGTATATGAAGGAAAATAGGAGATCACTCGAGGTGAGCCTTTCATGCTCAAAGTGATGCCCTGTTAACCACAGAAAATGCTAAGTATCACAACGTTCATTACGAATATGGTTTATTGTTATTAATTCATATCATCATTTCTTTTTATCTTTGTTTAACATTGTTTTGAATGTTTTAAGAGGATGGTACAGGAATATGAACGTTTGAATTGAACCACATGAGAAAAGTGATACAACGGCAGACAAGATGATTATGAACACGCTGGCACCTACCGCACTCAGATTATTCAAACATGCACGTGTCTGCCATTAGTTTCAAATGTCCTGCTCCTCAAATGAAGAATTTCCAAACGGGCAAAAACTGGAGCAACTATATATATACAGAGACTCACGGAGAAACAGGACAATGCAGCACATGCATTCATAAGCTCATATCAAGTTTCTGCTATTCATCATTTTTCTCTGTATACACTTTGATCTTCAGTGTTTATTCATTTGCTCTGTAAGAGAGTCCTCATACAAACTCAAAATTCTATGTTTGTGTGATCTCAAGGTATTGGGACCTTGAGAGGATAGTTATTCCTTACGAGAGAAGCAGTTGAGAGAATCCCTTGTAGTGTCTTCCACTCATAAGCCTTATAAGATACAAGCAGGAGAGAACGTTGTTGTTCATAAGACTTACAGTGGTGTAAGCGGAAGAAAACGTTGCTGCTCATAAGTCTTGTATACATAAGCAAGTGAGAAGAGTCATAGGTTCTTTCTCTGCACATAAGACTTGTCGTAAGGGGGAGAGAAGTTTCTTGTTGAGAGAATATTTCTGCTCGTAGTCCATTCAAGGACGATTGTTGTCTTGTGGCGTTCTGAGAGCCCATTGAATCTTGGAGATATTGTGAAAAGCTCAGTAGGTCTTGATCTCTGAGGACTGGACGTAGGCATTGTTGTTAGGCCGAACCAGTATAACTCTCTGTGTTCAAATCTTCTCTACCCTACTCTATTCACTATATTTACATATCACCACCTCAAGCGAAAAATTTATAACATCACCCAATTCACCCCCCTCTTGGGTGAAGCTTGCCTCTTACAGAAAGAGTTGTGGGATAAAGGTGTCAATGTTTTTTATGCGAACAAGGAGACTTTTAATATTCGAGCAATGATCTTTTGTACTATAAATGACTTCCCTGCATATGGGAACTTGTCAGGATATAGCGTTAAAGGCCACAAAGCTTGTCCGATATGTGAAGAAGGCACATGCTACCATCAACTTCAATATAGAAGAAAGACGGTTTACCTTGGCTATAGGCGATTTCTAAGATAAAACTACCCTTATCGTAGATTAAAAAAGCTTTTTTCGGTGGCCAAGAGTTTGAAGATGCTCCAGAGGCATTGACTAGGGAGAAAATTTATGTAAAGGTGAAAAATATCAATACTATGTTTGGTAAGTCATCAAAGAGTAAAAATGAGAAAAATATATGGAAAAAAAGGTCCATCTTCTTCGATCTTCCATATTGGCTCGATCTTGACGTCAGATACTGTATTGATTTCATGCATGTGGAGAAGAACATATGTGATAGTATTGTTGGGACACTGCTCAACATACAAGGAAGTTCTAAGGATGGCGTGAAGGCAAGATTAGACTTGCAAGAAATGGGAATACGAGAAGATTTACATCTAAGGCCATACGGTAATAGAACTTTTTGTCCTCCAGCTACTCATACTTTATCTAAGGTTGAGAAAAGAAGCTTTTGTGAGTGTTTACATGGTGCTAAAGTTCCCTCAGGGTATTGTTCAAATTTTAAAAAGCTTGTATCGATAAAAGACTTGAAGTTAATAGGGCTAAAGTCTCATGATTGTCATGTCTTAATGCAACAACAACTCCCAGTAACTATTCGAGGCATTGTCGAATATGATCTTCAACACATATTGACTAGACTTTGTTTCTTCTTCAATGCCATTTGTTGTAAAGTCATTGACATGGAAAGATTGGAGGAATTGGAAAATGAAGGATATATGATCTTATGCCAGCTTGAGAAGCTTTTTCTTCCTTCCTTTTTTGATATCATGGTACACTTGATTGTTCATCTAGTAAGGGAGATAAAGTTGTGTGGCCCTATCTATTTCCGGTGGATGTACCCAATCGAAAGAACTATGAAAATACTAAAAGGGTATGTGAAGAACCTCAACCGGCCTGAAGGATCTATTGTTCAAAAATATGTTTCTGAAGAAGCTATGGAATTTTGTTAGCATTATTTGTCAAATGTACGACATATTGGCCTTCCTAAATGTCATGATCAAAAAGGGGGTAGACGCGGGGCAACAGTAAAGAGCATAGATGCTGATAAATTGCAACAAGTCCACTTGTACATCTTAAACAATGTTGATGGAGTTCAATATTACATGAATGCCCATAAAAAAATTGTACGGAAACAAAATAGTCGAATAACTGAACAAAGGTTAATCAGGGAGCATAACAGAACTTTCGCACATTGGTTCAAATAAAAGGTTGACAGAGAAGAATGTGTTTCTGATACAATAAATTGGTTAGCACGTGGTCCTGAAGTTGATGTCATAAGTTGGACTTCATTTGTGATCAATGGTTATACCTTTTACATGAAGTCCCTAGATGATAAGAGCACTGTCCAGAACAGTGGTGTTGTATTAGTAGCTGAATCTATGCACTTCTCTAGTTCGAAAGATAAGAACCCTACATTGGCTGCCATACCTTATTATGGGGTGATTGAAGAGACTTGGGTGGTTGACTATGTTAAAATTAGATTTCCCATTTTCAAATGCAAGTGGGTTGATGTCAATAATGGTGTGAAGATCGATAGGTTAAGATTTACATTAGTAGATCTGAATAGTAGAAGTTTTGGAGATGAACCTTTCTTTATGGCAGATCAGGCGCAACAAGTGTTCTATATCACTGATTAGGCAAATAAAATGTGGTCTGTAGCTCTCCAAGGAAAAAGGGTCGTTGATATTGATGAGAAAAGTCACTCAAATTATGATTTTCTTGAGACTCCTTCTTTTTCCAAGGGTCTACCAGAACTGAACGAAGAAGATGAAGCAGATAATGCGCACGGTACAAGAAATGATCATCACGAGGGAATATGGGAGGATATCTCTTTATGATACTATTTTGACCTTAACTAACTAAAGTAATTATGATTATGATTTATATCCAAAGAATATGTTTAGTTATTTTATCGATATAGTCTTCACATGTCATAGCTTAGGATTTATCTTTCTTTGTTGTCGTTACAGGAAAATGACGAATCCCCAGCGTCCTAGTACAGAGGATCAGCCACCTCCTACACCTCTGAGTCAGCCACCTAGTGCTCAGCAGAGTCAGCCAGCTAGTGTTAACCAGGTCGAGCCTAGCAATGCTCCGAGCCAGGGTCATAGTGAGCGCAGTAGCCAGTTTGTACGGAGGGGTAGACGTGGCACATGGTTGACAGATGTTTCCCTCAGTCGGAGTGCAGGCCAAAAGATACCGATTGAGTTTGATAGATATTGGAAACCAATTGGGTCTAATACATAATGATATAGGAGTTTCGTCGGCCTCCTTGCACGTAACAAGCCGAGCATCTTGATAGAGGAGTGGAGAAATGTTGATGCAAAGGTGAAGCAACATATTTGGGACACTGTTTAGGTATACAATTCTCTTCTGTATGTAATTAATTATTATCAAATGTCACAAATTTGTCACTTACTCCTTCAATGCATGCATTTCAGCTCACCTACGACATTCCTCAGAGTGAGATCTTGTACAACAAGACAATGACGTATTGTTATGAGCACTGGAGTAAGTTTAAGACAAATCTGACCAACAATTACATTCATATTGAGGTAAAAGATGGTAAGCCTCGTCCTAATCCATGCCACCAGTATACATTTCTTGATCAAGTGACTTGCCAAGAATTTGTTAGGCTCCAGACTACTCCAAAATCTTTGGTTAGTTAACTTATTTTTCGTTTTATTTACTTAGCAATTATCTTAATTGATTATAAAACTTTCCTTTTGTATCATTTCTTATTCACAGGAAAAAAGGCAAAAAGCACAAGAGAGTGGTAGAAAGAATGATTGCCCTCATACAATGTCTCGTGGGGATTATGTAAAAGCTGAAAGAGACTTGTTGGCGGCCAAACGGAAGAGATTAGAAGAAGCATCTCAATCCGATCCTTCTATTCTTCTTTCTCTGCCATCTCCAATTCGTCGAGAAGAAAAATGGCAATTTGCCCACCAAAAGAGGAGTGGGACTTATACGAGTGAACAATCTCGTATAGTAGGTGAAAGAATTGTAAGTATATATCGTTATTGTAATTAATTACATACGGAACGTACATTATTACTTATGTTTGTTATTTTGTATTATCTTACAGGATGAACTTAGAAAACAACAAGTTCAGGGTTCTTTTATGTCGGAGGGCAGGAATGATATTCTAACAGTTGCTACTGGCAAACATGAGCATCCAGGCCATGTCAGGGGAGTTAGAGGAGGGGTAGGGATACGGGATTACTTTGGAGCCCCCGTACGCCATGACTAGGGAGGAATTGGAGACTATGTTGGCCATTACAAGAGCAGAAGCAAAGGCTGAGGCTGAAGCATCATTTGATACACTATTAGAGACCCGGTTGAGCAAGATGAAAGAGGAAATGATAGTGTTTATGAGCTCAAGACAAGATACCAGTGCTCCCCAGCCACAATCGATTGATCCTAATAAGCATAGCACTAAAGGTAGTTGTTGCAACATCGAACAGTCATCAGAGGGTCCTAACCCAGAAATTACTGAGCTTTGTGATCTTTTTGTCAAGGATCCTCTGAGACGGTTAGTTGCACGGGGTAGTGTGCATAACCTGGGATCAACTGTCCACCACCGACAAATAGAAGGTGATCAAGTCCGAGTGTTAGTTGAGCAGGTGATTATTGCAGATGCACCTGTCCCTATCCCTTCTGATGAATTCAAGATCGTTAGCGATGTCTTGGGCACATTCATCTTGTGGCCAACGAACCTTGTTTCTGGTTGAGCCAAGGAAAGTCCGATCAAAGCCCCACCAAGTCCAGCTCCCTTCACTCAACAAGAAGTTTCACAGCCTCCATTGAATATCATGCAACAAGTGATTCTGATGGCATATGATACATCCTTCAAAACAAGAGAGTGGCCTATGGATTCAGTTATTGGACAGTCAGGGGTGACATGCTATCTTGAGAGGGATAATTTGATGTCCCTGGTAGCTCCTGGACAAAATCTTACGATTGGGATTGTCTAACTATTCTTAATGTAAGTAGCTTCTGCAATTCAAAGTAAATATTTTAAAAGTTTCACCGTTTACCTTTTATTTATGTGCTTGCATTATTGTAGGTACATGCATCGTAGGTTGGTCTCCTCTGGCAAAAGCGAAAAATTTGGATTCTTATGCCCCCTTCACATCCAAGAGAAAGGGACCACTGCTGCTAGTAGACATAGATACTTATCAGAGAGGCTTAGTGAAACTAGAACTGAGTGTTTCTTGGCTCCATATGTGCATAGGTAAGAAACAAACTGATATTTTATAATTTATATAATGTTTTATGTTTGCTTAATATTCTTCTATTTTTTTCAGTGATCATTGGCAGTTGCTTCTTCTATGCAAGAGTAGTTAAACTGTCATCCTCTTATGTTCCCTCCACTTTAAACCAGGGAATGATTTGAAAAGGACCATGAATTCGTTAGTTTTCTTGCATTATTACCTTTTGTATGTAAATTTTATGGAATTTGTGTAAAACCAATAACCTTTGTCATTGTGATGATCATAGGGCTATACGGACATTCCTACACAGTGCTTGTGGTAAGCATGTTCGTGACTTAAAGGACCCTACATGGATCATGCCAAAGGTTAGTACATATGGATTTTTTTAAAGAATGTAATAAGACATGCCTTTATGTTTGTTTTAATGATATCATGTTTTTTTCTCAAAGCCGTAGGCAACCAAACAGGTCCAACTTATGTGGTTTTTATGTTTTGAGACACATTTACAATATTATCACTCTAGGCACGACTGATTTTACTCAAGAGGTAAATTTATATTTCAGAACTTTTGTTTTACTTTATTGTTTTTAAGTTACTAAATCAATATTTCATCTGGTTTTGGTATTACAGATGTTTGATCTTACTGATCCCTTTCCTGAAGAAGATATTGATTTCATTCACACATGTTGTGCTGAATTCATCTATGAGCTATTACAAAAATAGTGATTTTTTGAATCCAACATTACATTGTACATTATTGTTCTCATATGTATTGCTAACAACATTACTTATTTCATCAAAAAGGTAACTGGAGACTCGAAAAAAGATGCATTATGATTATGATCTTGCTACGACCCAGTTTATGAATAATTTTAGAAGTTGTTGCCACTTGTTAGTAGGTAACTCTCACATTTAGTTGTCTCAAACAATTAGTTCTGGTAGCTTTGCATAAATCTTATGGTGATTAAACGAAAGAGATCAGTTGAAAGACAATTTAGTTGTTAAAAGACTAAAACATGTCAATCATGCTTGGCCCATGGATAGTTTTTTATTCATGAACGACCAATGAAGAAAAAACTAATGAGACTTCATTAAAAATCAGGTGATGTTATAAAGAGCTGAAAAAAAGAAAGAAAAAATTACATGGACATAATTAAAAATAGGTGAAACTATAAGGACCATATAAAAAGGGGGAAAACTATAAGGGCCTGATTAATAATCAGGTGAATCAGTAAGGACTTGTAGATCAATTATATCCCTAGTTTACTCTTGTTGAATTGTGATGGCTGTGTCCTGGTGTTTTTGTATCTATATGATGGGTTAATTGTGGCAAGATATTGCTCCTAGAATAGGATTCTTGATTAATCATACTGTTGCTTAAACTTAAACCTGTTAAATGTTCATGTATATAAGATTCAGGAAAATGATACTCAATTTAATGCCTTAATTAATACAGAATGCTTGATTATTTGGGTTTTTGTACAGGACATAATTGACGCCAAGGGCTATTTGAAGCAAAGAGGAATTGATGTCAGTGTCAGCTGAAGCAAAGATCTCATGAACATGGTTCAGCAAACTTAGAATCTGGCTGATCACAATTATCTTATTGAGAATTATCACCTGTATATTTATCTTGATAATTCTATTCAAAATTGATAATTGTGAAAGTGAAAATCTCAAAGTAAAATTAGGTGGAAGAAAGGTTAATGTCATTTTGCTTTTGTTGGTTCTTGCGTGTTTGCTCTATTTCTTTCTCTAATTCTTAAAATTATTTACACATGATTTTCATTGTATTGTTTGATATCCATAGTGAGGCTAGAGAAGAGAATTTATATTATTCTAGCATCCTTTGAAAGCTGGATAGCTTAGATATTTCCAAGACATTCAAAGATTAATCATGTTAATCAACAATCAATAGTAACAATCATAAGTGACTCAATGTATATGAAATAATATAAGGACGAATCATGCTGAGAGGCTTGATGGGTTATATTGGCAAATACCAAAGTACCCTGTTTTTTTATGGCATGTTCATTTCTTTGCTTGGTTCTTTTCCCAGAAACTTCATGTTTGGTGTAGGCAACCAAAGGGACACTGGGGACTAAGGAAGGTACAATCAACTTCAAAAGAAGCTTTTGTTTTACTGCTATCATTTGGTCATCCTTACTGTCTAATTGCAAATGAATCATCAATATATGAATGTACTGGCTTGTATGAACATTAATTTGTTGCTGCTATAGACTGCTGCTTTTGAATTTTGAAATTGAAATCAGTGATTGTTATGTACTACTATTAAAATTGGAGCATTCTGTGCGTGTATATATAATAAAATGGACGTTTTTAAAAAAATGAAGCTTTAAGACTGGTTGTAGTCACAACCGATCTTAAAAGTACTTTAAGACCGGTTGTGGGCACAACCGGTCTTAAATGTGGATTTTTAAGATCGGTTGTGGGCACAACCTGTCTAAAAAATAACAAACTTTTTAGACCTGCTGTATCAAGACCTAATACAGAACCGGTCTAAAAAGTCATTTTTCTACTAGTGGGAAATTGAAGATGGGGAATTGCATAAGATTATAGACAATGTGGAAATTGAATATGAGCCTGAAATTTAATTGGGAGAGAACAATAGGTGTCCAATGGAGGTTCCGATTGTAGAGCCTAATTCATGTATTCTTGATATTGAGGTTTATAAGGAAATCCCAACAGTTGTTATTCACAATTCTCCTATTGAAGTTTTAACTCTTAATGATGAGAATTAGGTGGATTTTGTTAAATGCTCTAAATTTTTTTGGAAGTGCCTATATCTATTGGCAAGGATGTGCATGTTGTGCTTTCTTTGAATAATTAATGCTTGTACTATGAGATTATCTATAATTCAGGAATTACAAGTAATTAATATGAATGAACATCTTTTCGGTTGGAAACCTTGTAGCTTGAAAAGAAATAAAGACAAGGTGATTGTGGTGTTTAATACGTATGATTAGACGTTGGTGTTGACAAGTCTGGCTGAAGACTTTAAATTTAGCGCTTGTTAAGAGGCAACCCAATCTAATGAATTCTTATTTCATTATTAATATTTTTTTCTTTTTTTTCTTTTGGCCATCTCTTAGCTTCAAATTTTTCACTAATACCACTCTCAAGTTTCATTATAGGAAAGTGAAGCGTCATTGAAGGTATTAGAGGAAGAACTCCATATTAGATTCAGAGATCTAAACTGGAGGAGTACTAGTCCCTTTCTCTTTTATTGAAACACTGAGGACAAAAGACCTAGAATCACCCTTAACCTAAAACATAGTTAGATTTGATTTATAGTTAGATTTTATTAATATATATCTTGATTTAAATTATATTTACTCAAATTAAGCAAAAGTGTAAAATCACTACTCAACCAAATTATTAGTACCAAGTCCTCATGGGAACGATACTTTTCTCATCACTTTATTACTTGATACAACCCACATACTTACAGTGTCTAGGTTCTAAATTTTGTGCCTATAAGCAAATATAGGAAATATGTCTTATATTTAGGACCAAGATCAACCACCCAAATATATCCTATATTAAGAATTGGAGGGAGTACTATCAATAAAGCTTGGTGGAATTTTCAACTCCCTTACACATTGAATTAAAAAATCTCACCTTACTCTATCATGAGCTTTTTCAAGATCAATCTTCAAGGCCGTAAAATCACTCTTCTTCCTCGTGTGCCTCATTGGATGAATAACTTCCAGAGCCAATGTAATATTATCCGTACTTTGTCAGCATGGAATAAAGCTACATTGATTCGGAACAACTATTAGAGGCATTACCTACTTCAACCAGTTTGCTAAAATCTAGGTGATTACTTTATAAATAACAATACACAGGCTTGTGGAACGAAAATCACGAAATTCCTGAGGCATGTTCACTTTCAGAATTAACAAAATATTCATTCCATTAATTCTTCGAACCTCATCAGGTTTGCTGAACACTAACCACACCATATTTGTCACAGAGGGTCCCACAACCTCCCATTGAGTCTGGCAAAAAAGAGGGTTCAATTCATCTAGTCCAGGTGCATTGAGGGAACCCATGCTAAAGATAGCTTGTTTAACTTCCTATGAGGAGACAACGATTGACAAGGCACCTGACATATCACATGATACAGTGGGAAAGGTCCCACAAAAATTCACTGAATTACTATACTCTTGATCCATCGTATACAATCTTTAAAATTAGTTGGTACCTTCTCTAGCTATCTCTTCCTTATCATAACGCCATTCCCCATCTTTATTTTTTAAAGCTTCAACTTTATTTTGTCATTGGCTACACTTTGTGATTGTGTGGAAGTATCTAGTATTACGATCTCCTTGATAATACCAAATGGTTCGTGAATGCTGCATCCACATTAGCTTTTCTTGCTCCAAAAATTTATCCAATTTGACCCATAAATCTCTCTGCTGTCATTCCCACAGAGAATCAAAGGCAACTTGCCGGCTAACAAATTCCAATCGTTGTAGGTTTACCTTTCTTTGGTTGATATTACCAAAGACCTGCTTATTCCACACAATAACCTCCTTTGAAAAGCATGCCACATTACCTCCCATTTCCATGTTCTATATATACCATGAGTTCTTCACCACTTTTGAGAAGCCTTCAAGTCACACCCAAGGAGCAAAAAATGGAAAGAAGAGGAGTGATTGTTATGCTACTTAGAGCTCCCAAGACTTAAAAACAGAGGGCAGTGGTACAACTTAAATTTTGGTAGATGAAGAACCACGTCGTTCATGAACCGTTGAAACCAAGAAGATGTCACTAGCATCATGTCAATTCGACTGTGAGAACTACCATGATTCCAAGTAAACCTGGGACATTTGATTGCAACACTATATCAATAACACCTGCTGTTCGACCCCAATCTATAAAATATTTGTCAGGTCTCGCTTGACCATACAATACCGATTTTCCCTCGTCATCTCTTAAGGTGGCATTGAAATCTCCCCCTATACTGTAGGATCGGTAAGCACAGTGGAAGAATTTAAAAAAAAAATTTTACCGATCCTAATCGAGGATCTATCAACGGCGTTTAAACCAAGTTGGAAGGATTCATACCTTTTTGATGATTCAGAGTTTTCATGATCTCTAGGAGCCAAGACGTCAGGTCTGCTCCCTCTACTGGTATCCACACGAATGCTCTTCAACCAAGACTGCGTGCTAATGCCTCTAATGTCTCCAAGGGTTTAACTTGCGGCTCTCAATTCTGATGTACACTGAGTCTATCAGCTCTATCAAGTTTATAACCCATGAGGGTTATTTTCAAATTTCAAAATTAATCATCATTAATTTTGAAATTAATTAACAATTAATTATCTTTATGAGCTAATTAAATAAATTCAGTTTAAATTAAATCTGTCCAACAGTTTTAATTTAACCTATTTATTTAATCTAAATAAAGAGCCATTAGATTTAATTCATCTTCATAAATTAAATCTGAGATACTATATCTCTATCATGTTAGTTATTAAATTTAATATATCTTAATAAATTCAATTTAAAACCAACACAATATAATAATATCATATAATATATATATATACATATATATATATATATATATAATATATTTCGAAAATATATATATTTATATAATATTATTAAACATAATAATATAATATAATACATATATATATATATATATATAAGATATATATTTTGAAAATATATATATATCTATATAATATTATTAATGAATTTTATATTATATATATATATATATATATAAAATTCATTCACCCTAAATCAAACATTATCTCGTGTTGGGTCATTCTTGTATGCGACCCTGTAAGCCCATATGAAGTTGGCAGTGGGCCAATAACTACACTAACCCAAAAGTCGCAAGCGGCCTCTAGCAAGACATTACGACTACCCAATTCATATGATGATTGTTATCACGATATAACCTGTCATACAACCATGTCACGTCCCTTTTGTCACACGATATATCGATCAACGATAAGGCATGGAAAATGTCATCCTCTTGTTCCTGACCATTACTTTCTCGATTCCTGAGTAGCCTGATAACAGAGACAGAAACTCCTTTCATCATAGTATGGCCATATATTTCTCAGACTCACTCATCGAGGGGCCCAGTAATATATCTCTACTAATGTGAGGGACAAATTCCATCTTGATCATTCATATTCCTCTACATGAAAAACCACCAAACCCGATCGTAGCCTTTATCATCACCCGGTCAAAAGTGACTTTTGACTAGTTCAAACCTTAGCAACTCTCATATAGGAATCCATGATGACCTCAGGTCTAAGGGCATTGTGACTTGGTTATACATGAGAAAAGCTTATGACTTGATCCATGTAGCTTTCTCATAGTGGGTCGGTCTAGCACATTGTACTCTTACAAGTGCCTTAAACTTTGATTCGTATCTCCATATCTTATCAAAGTCATACTGGTCTTGTTTCATCTCTACTCCCGCATAGATGACCGACCAGGGACATTTTAGGACAATCTTTATGAATTATCCAAGGATACAATTATCACAGTTAACATGCAAATAATATGATAACAGAATGGAGAAATTTCATTAAAATAATAATGTTTAAAGTACAATGATTGGCCCTTAGGGCACAATTTCCAACATCCTCCCATTTGCCCTAGGTGTAATCATTAATTTGCCTAATTCCCATTACCCTAACATGACGCTCATGCTTTGCCTGTGCAAGCGGCTTAGTAAGAGGATCAGCAACATTATCTTCTCCTGCTACTTTGCATATCTTTATATCACCTCTATCATTGATTTCTCTAATAAGATGAAATCGCCTGAGTATGTGTTTGGTCCTTTGATGTGACCTAGGCTCCTTGGCCTGTGCAATAGCACCGTTATTGTCATAGAACAAATCTATTGGATTTGAGATGGTAGGCACCACCCCTAGTTTAGTAATAAACTTTCTGATCCAAACGGCTTCTTTAGCTGCATCTGATGCATCTATATACTCAGCTTTTGTTGAAGAATCTACTATAGTGCTTTGCTTGGAGCTCTTCTAGCTTACTTCTCCACCATTCAGGAGGAATACATATCCAGATTGTGATTTAAGGTCGTCTTGGTCAGTTTGGAAACTTGCATCTGTGTAACCGGTTACACAGAGCTCATCATCCAATCCACCATAGACCAAAATTAAGTCCTTAGTCCTTCTTAAGTACTTTAGGATATTCTTAACGGCAGTCCAATGACCATCACCAGGATCTTGTTGGTATCTGCTGGTCATACTTAAGGCAAATAAGACATCCGGTCGAGTACATAACATGGCATACATGATGGATCCAATGGCCGAGGCATATGGAACCTTACTCATGCGATCTCGCTGATCAGGTGTACTAGGACACAGATCCTTGCTAAGATGGATGCCATGAGACATAGGCATGAAACCCCTTTTTGAATCATGCATATTGAACCTATGCAGTATCTTATCTATGTATGTGCTCTGACTTAGGCCTATTAGTCTTTTGGATCTATCCTTATAGATCCTAATCCCTAGGATATAGGTGGCTTCACCTAAGTCTTGTTAGATCCCAAGTTTTGATGATAACAATAATTCAATTATGATTAAAACATGTTTTTAGAAGGTTAAGAAAAGATTCCAAGTTAACCAAATGCATATCTGGTGTTTGCTGATATCTGCTGTGAAAATGCACTTGAGTGCTCGAGCATGAAATCTGCACTCGAGCACAAATCACTTCTGTACTCGAGCAGGTGTGAGAGAAAGCCAGGAAGTGAGTACCCGAGAGACATTCTCCCTTGTAACCAATGGATCACTCGAAGCACAAAGTATGCACTCGAGCAGAGAAGTCATTCTCACTCGAGCACGTATGCGAGCAGGGCATGCGAGCACTTGGCCGAGAGCAAAGCAATGGTGTGCTTCCTATGTTCACTCGAGCAAGGGTATGCGAGTGATTGGCCGAGAGCAAGTTAAGGCATGCTTCCATCATTCACTCGAGAAAGGCACTGCGAGCACTTGGCCGAGAGTCTTGAAGTTCAGAAAAATACAAGTGTGCTCGAGCACACCCATCCATGCTTGGAGTGACACGTCCATGCTTGCGAGTAAAAATTCCATCCCTCTCCAGATCAGTTGCGAGTGCTTGTTCAAGAGAGCATATTCTTTCAGAATATGCTTCTCACTCGAGCAGAGGTAAGTGTGCTCGAGTGAGGGCCAATATCACCTGCGAGTGAAAATTCCATCCCTCTGGATTTCTGATGCGAGTGATGTTTTAGAGAGCATATTCCTTGAGAATATGCTTCTCACTCGAGCAGAGGTAAGTGTGCTCGAGTGAGGGTCAATATCACCCGCGAGTGAAATTTCTATCCCTCTGGATTTCTGGTGCGAGTGATGGTTTAGAGAGCATATTCCTTGAGAATATGCTTCTCACTCGAGCAGAGGTAATTGTGCTCGAGTGAGGGTCCAGATCACTCGCGAGTGCAAATTCTCACTCTTGTCAAAATGGTATGCGAGTGATGACCCGAGAAGGCACTTCTAGTGTAAAGTGCAAGGATCACTCGAGCAGAGATTTTGTGCTCGAGTGAGACCTCTCTTCACCCGCGAGTGAAGATATTTTCTCTCTGATTCTCCATGCGAGCACAACCCGATAACAGAGGTAAAAGAAGAAAAATAGGAGATCACTCGAGGTGAGACTCCCATGCTCGAGTGATGCCCTGTTTAACCACAGAAAATGCTAAGTATCACAACGTTCATTACGAATATAATTTATTGTTATTAATTCATATCATCATTACTCTTTATCTTTGTTTAACATTGTTTTGAATGTTTTAAGAGGATGATACAGGAATATGAACGTTTGAACTGAGCCACATGAGAAAAGTGATACAACGGCAGACAAGATGATTATGAACACGCTGGCACCTACCGCACTCAAACTATTCTAATATGCACGTGTCTGCCAATATTTTCAAATGTCCAGCTCCACAACTGAAGAGAATCCAAACGGGCAAAAATGGAGCAACTATATATATACAGAGACTCACGGAGAAAGGAGTACAACACAGCACAAGAATTCACAAGCTCATATCAATTCTCTGTTATTCATCTGATTTCTCTGTATACACTTTTGATCTTCAGTGTTTATTCATTTACTCTGTAAGAGAGTCTTCATTCAAACTCTAAACTTTATGATTGTGTAAACTCAAGGTATTGGGACCTTGAAAGGGTAGTTATTCCTTACGGGAGAAGCAGTTGAGAGAATTCCTTGTAGTATCTTTCACTCATAAGTCTTATAAGATACAAGCAGGAGAGAACGTTGTTGTTCATAAGACTTACAGTGGTGTAAGCAGAAGAAAACGTTGCTGCTCATAAGTCTTGTATAAATAAGCAAGTGAGAAGAGTCATAAGTTGTTTCTCTGCACATAAGACTTGTCGTAAGGGGGAGAGAAGTTTCTTGTCAAGAGAATATTTCTGCTCATAGTCCATTCAAGGACAATCGTTGTCTTGTGGCATTCTGAGAGCCCATTGAATCTTGGAGATAGTGTGAAAAGCTCAGTAGGTCTTGACCTCTGAGGACTGGACGTAGGCATTGTTGTTAGGCCGAACCAGTATAACTCTCTGTGTTCAAATCTTTTCTTCTCTACTCTATCCACTATTTACATATCATCATCTCAAACGAAAAATTTATAACATCACCCAATTCACCCCCCTCTTGGGTGAAGCTTGCCGCTTACAAGTCTTTCATTGAAAAGGACTTTCCTAACCAAGACTTGACACTCTGCAAGGTAGGAATATCATTCCCAATGAGTAGGATGTCATCTACATAAAGCACTAGAAATACAACTATGCTCCCACTAACCTTCTTACAAACACAAGGTTCATCGATGTTTTGAATGAATCCAAACTCTTTGACTTCTTCATCAAAACGATGATTCCAGCTCCAAGATGCTTGCTTTAATCCATAAATGGATCTTTGAAGCTTGCAAATTTTACCAGAGTCCTTTGGACGCACAAAACCTTCAGGTTGTGTCATGTACACATCCTCAAGCAGCTTTCCATTAAGGAAGGCTATTTTGACATCCATCTGCCATATTTCATAGTCATAATATGCTACAATGGCAAGAAGGATTCTGATTGATTTGGCCATGACAACTGGGGAAAAGGTTTCATCATAGTCTACACCATGAGTTTGAATGAATCCTTTTGCAACCAGTCGTGCCTTGAAGACATTTACATTGCCATCTATGGCAGTTTTCTCCTTGAAAACCCATTTGCACCCAATGGTTTTTACACCTTCAGGTGGATCGACTAAGGTCCATACCTGATTGTCGTACATGGATTGCATTTTAGACTTCATGGCATTTAGCCATTTCTCAAAGTTTGGTCCCACTATGGCTTCTTGATAGGTGGTGGGCTCATTTTGCTCAATAAGCAACACATCACGGCCTTCAGTAATCAGAAATCCATATCTTTGAGGCTGATGCCGTGTCCTATCAGATCTTCGTGGACCTTGTGTTGCTTGAGGAGGCTCAGCAACTTGTTGTGAGTCTTCTCTAATTTCCATCTGTGGTTCTGTACCATCTTGTGGATCTCGAATTTCTTCGAGATGTACGTCACTCCCACTGGTTGTTTTAGAGATAAACTCTCTTTCTAGAAACTTGCCATTTCGAATAACAAACACTTTGTTATCGGTGGGATTGTAGACATAGTATCCTTTTGTTTCTTTAGGATACCCTACGAAAAGGCGCTTTATGGATCTGGGCACTAATTTATCAGAGGCTTGTTGCTTAACATATACCTCACATCCCCAAATCTTAAGAAAAGATAAACTTGGTTTCTTTCCAGTCCATATCTCATATGGTGTCTTTTCAATTGCCTTAGATGGAACACGATTTAGTGTGAACGCAGCTGTCTCTAGGGCATATCCCTAAAAGGACGGTGGAAGATCTGTTTGACTCATCATAGATCGAACCATATCTAATAGTGTTTGATTCCTCCGTTCAGAAACGTCATTCCATTGTGGTGTTCCTGGAGGAGTCAATTATGAGATTATCCCGCAACTCCTAAGATAGTCAGTGAATTCTTGGCTCAAATATTCACCACCTCGATCAGATCTAAGTGCTTTAATTGTTTTACCAAGTTGGTTTTATACTTCATTTTGGAATATTTTGAACATTTCAAAAGATTCAGATTTATGTTTCATTACATAGATATAGCCATATCTACTAAAGTCATCTATAAATGTAATGAAGTAGACATAACCTCCTCTGGCAGCTATATTTAATAGTCCACATACATCTATATGTATGAGGCCCAATAATTCAGTAGCCCTCTCACTGTGCCCAGTGAAAGGTGCCTTAGTCATCTTTCCTAATAAGCAAGATTTGCATGTATCATATGATTCAAAATCAAATGAGTTTTAGAAATCCATCTTGATGGAGTTTAGAAATGTGTTTCTCATTTATGTGGCCTAGACGACAATGCCATAGGTAGGTTGGATTCAAATCGTTTGATTTTATCCTCTTTTTCAGATCTTCCAGGTAGAGTTTGCAATTCCTCTTCCAATGACCGGGTTCATTGCAGAAGTAGCAGACTCCTTCCTTTGGAGGCTTTGCCTTCTTAGGTGTAGGCTTGGTTTCGGGCTTGTTTGACTCTTTGGTCTTACCACCTGAGCCATTACCCTTCCATTTGCCCTTCCCTTTCTTTTTCATACCCTTTCCTTTCTGAACCATTAAAACTGTGCTAGGCTTTTTCTTAATCCTTTGCTCAGCAGTTTTGAGCATCCCATGCAGCTCAGAAATTGATTTCTCCATGTTGTTCATGTTGTAGTTCATAACAAACTGGTCATAACTCTCTGGGAGTGAGTTGAGGATCAAGTTCGTAGCTAACTCCTGGCTCATGGGAAATCCAAGCCTCTCAAGGTGATCAATATAGCCTTTCATCTTTAACACATGAGTACTAACTGATGCACCTTCAGCCATTTTGTAGGAATGTAAGGCCTTTGTGGTCTCATACCTTTCTTGCCTTGCCTGTTGCTGGAACATTTCCTTGAGATGTACTATCATCTCATGAGCCTCCATGAGTTCCAGATCTTTTTTGGAGCTCTGGAACCATAGTGGCAAGCATCAGGCAACCTACATCCTCAGAGTCATCCTTATGCTTTGTGTAAGCATCTCTCTGAACTCTTGGAGCATTAGCTGCAGGCTCCTCAGGAATGGGTTGATCTAGGACATAAGCCTTTCTTTCTTTCTTGAGAACAATTCTCAAGTTCCTGAACCAGTCAAGAAAGTTTGTCCCATTGAGTTTGTCCTTCTCAAGGACCGATCGCAATGATAGTGTAGCAGTATTACTAGTCGACATGATTCTACAATTAAAATATGCAAAGTTATTTAGTAATCTCCCACAAAATTAACAACCCTCAATATAATAATTAGTGGGCTAAGATCCATATTTGGCTTAAACTTAAGTCCGCTTTGGCAAGACGCTTAAATTCAAGTTATTTAGGTAGGTAACCTATTTACCAATTACATCACATGTAACTCTTAGATCTTTATGGGATTTAATCATCATATGATCCGGCATGTTTAACCCCATCTAATGCCTTGAGATTCAAAACCGTTTTGTTAATCTCAATTAAGTCAAAACAATAATGAATATTATGAGCAGCACCATTACTCAAGCTTGTCTCATCAAGATAACTCAAGTGCATCCACTTTGGTGGTTTCCATAATTGAGCGATCTAGGTTTTGACAAGTATTCATTAATTGACAGCATTATGACTTAAGATTTAATTCGGAGGGCTTAATTAATTAGTTTTGTTTATATGGATGCAATCATGGTCGTATCTCATAATGATAAATACATATAAACGTAAAAGTATTCATGCAATGATCTTATCAAAAGCATAATTTAAACGTGACACAACATGGCTTACCTAACCTAAAATCCTCCCAAGCCAATGAGAGGACTTCTCTAAATAAAAAAAAGAAATACATTGAGAGAAACCTCGCTTAAACATTCGAGGGGAGTGAGATTAGAAGAGAATGTACATCGAGAGTATTTAGAGAAAGGCACGGCACGCATGCCGTATTTAAATATTACAACCTTTGTAAAATTCTAAAGCCATGTTGTTCACCATACCCAAACAAGGATAAATAATAAACCACAACAAGAATTCATATAATATGAAAAGCAATAAATGCCATGATCAGATTATATTGTGCTACGCAGAGGTGGTCACAGCGGTCCCGCTATAGATATCCGAACCTAGACCCAATTTGATTGCCGCCAACTACGATCTCAGGTACCCTACCCAATTTCATGCTTGTTCAAAACGAAAATCACATACATGTTTCAAGATATACATGTTCGGAATCGATTTCACGCTTGTTCCAAAACGAGAATCACATACATATTCGAGTGTTTCTTATAAACATACATACACATCCCATATATATCACATGTATAAGAATCATAAACTCAATTTAAACGCACAATTGATCTGTCTCTGATACCACTGTAGGATCAGTAAGCACAGCGGAAGAATTTAAAAAAAAAATTTTACCAATCATAATCGAGGATCTATCAACGGCGTTTAAACCAAGTTGGAAGGATTCATACCTTTTTGATGATTCAGAGTTTTCACGATCTCTAGGAGCCAACACGTCAGGTCTGCTCCCTCTACTGGTATCCACACGAATACTCTCCAACCGAGACTGCGTGCTAACACCTCTAATGTCTCCAAGGGTTTAACTTGCGGCTCTCAATTCTGATGTACACTGAGTCTATCAGCTCTATCAAGTTTATAACCCATGAGGGTTATTTTCAAATTTCAAAATTAATCATCATTAATTTTGAAATTAATTAACAATTAATTATCTTTATGAGCTAATTAAATAAATTCAGTTTAAATTAAATCTGTCCAACAGTTTTAATTTAACCTATTTATTTAATCTAAATAAAGAGCCATTAGATTTAATTTATCTTCATAAATTAAATCTGAGATACTATATCTCTATCATGTTAGTTATTAAATTTAATATATCTTAATAAATTAAATTTAAAATCAACACAATATAATAATATCATATAATATATATATACATATATATATATATATAATATATTTCGAAAAAATATATATTTATATAATATTATTAAATATAATAATATAATATAATATAATATATATATATATATAAGATATATATTTCGAAAATATATATATATATATATATCTATATAATATTATTAATGAATTTTATATTATATATATATATATATATAAATATAAAATTCATCCACCCTAAATCAAACATTATCTCGTGTTGGGTCATTCTTGTGTGCGACCCTGTAGGCCCATATGAAGTTCGCAGTGGGCCAATAACTACACTAACCCAAAAGTCGCAAGCGGCCTCTAGCAAGACATTACGACTACCCAATTCATATGAGGATCGTTATCACGATGCAACCTGTCATACAACCATGTCACGTCCCTTTTGTCACACGATATATCGATCAAGGATAAGGCATGGAAAATGTCATCCTCTTGTTCCTGACCATTACTTTCTCGATTCCTGAGTAGCCTAATAACAGAGTCAGAAACTCCTTTCATCATAGTATGACCATACATTTCTCAGACTCACTCATCAAGGGGCCCAATAATATCTCTCTACTAATGTGAGGGACAAATTCCATCTTGATCATTCATATTCCTCTACATAAAAAACCACCAAGCCCGATCGTAGCCTTTATCATCACCCGGTCAAAAGTGACTTTTGACTAGTTCAAAGCTTAGCAACTCTCATGTAGGAATCGATGATGACCTCAGGTCTAAGGGCATTGTGACGTGGTTATACATGAGAAAAGCTTATGACTTGATCCATGTAGCTTTCTCATAGTGGGGCGGTCCAGCACATTGTACTCTTACAAGTGCCTAAAACTTTGATTCGTATCTTCATATCTTATCAAAGTCATACTGGTCTTGTTTCATCTCTACTCCCGCATAGATGACCGACCAGGGACATTTTAGGACAATTTTTATGAATTATCCAAGGATACAATTATCACAGTTAACATGCAAATAATATGATAACAGAATGGAGAAATTTCATTAAAATAATAATGTTTAAAGTATAATGATTGGCCCTTAGGGCACAATTTCCAACATATACACCATTTCTCACTACATACATTATGAATGTCACTCAGTTGCTGCCATAAATTTCTACGATGATCCGGGTTCAGATGGCCATCCATTATTGACAAATCCCATGTATAAACAGTACCAGCATTAAAACGTCCATGCAACACCTGTGAATATTTAGTCATAGCCATAAAATTAAGTAATTAACCGAGTCATCCCAAAATCACCAAATGCCTCTACTAAAACCAACCGCCTCCACCACCTCCATGTTTCAAAGACTCATTCGTCTAGCTAAGAACAATGATATCTCCTTTCTTTGCCACGGTTGAAGCAAGGCCAAGAAATTGAATCCATATTGGCGCTTTATCTCAACTAATAAACCTGAAAAAGATTTTCCTCCAACACCCCTGGAGTTCCATATCATAATTTTTAAATCCTTATAATATAGTAAATTATGAACAGAATGTGGCATAATTGAGAAAGCGCATTAGGCAGTCCTCTGTAGATCACCGAGCACGTCAGACATGACGTCTTTATCATCCAATGACAATGGATTAGAATGGACATTAAAGTCACCTCCATTAGTGGTTCCTGTTTGTAGTGGATTATCATCACGAACCATCACAACCTTTGCTAAGCCCGCGTACCACATAATGAACCCAGCCTAGTTCCCTCCTTACTCCAAAAAACTATGGCCCGACCTTCGCCATCCAACGCTCCAGCGTCCACTGTGTTCGACCCACTAGCACTTGACTGATCCAAACGTGATTAGGCTCGTGGGATAATGGGCATATCAGTAGCTTGTTGGGAAACAGCCCCTTGCTTTCGCCCAGTTTTCGACCCAACATTCAGCCCACAAGGTGTTGCCTGACTATGCTGGCCCACCTCATTCGCTAGTTTCACCCCCACGCCCAACTTGAATCCCAAGAATTATGGGCTTTTTAACCAATGGAATCTGTGCCGAAAGCGCTCCAATGATTGCCGCTAAGAATCTTCATGCATATTCATAAATATATATTTTATAATTAAATAGATATAGATTTTAAGACATAATTTATTAATATTTTATATCTATTTAATTATATTTTATATATTTTCTATTTTTTAATTAAGTTTATGATAAAAAGAAATTTTGATATAAAATCTATTCATATCCTATTTTATGATGCAAGAGATATTATATGAAGAAAAGAGATAAAAAAAGGGGAATCAAAATAAATAAAAAATAGGAGCACAAGCTATTACCCATACATGGGTCCATGGAAATTGAAGGAGAAGCAAGATTCAAATACAATATATCCCATGACAATAATGATCAAAGATATATTATTGTGAAGAGTAAAGATGTGAGGTCCACCAACTAGAAAAAGATAAAAACAATTGCTGCAGATAAAGAATTGTACATGATGGTGGAAAAAGGGATATAATATATCTATTGAAAAGAAAAAAAAACGATAAGACCTGGCACCAGCCCATCCGAAGATCTATAGAATGAGTGAGAGAGGGGCGAACGAAAAACAGATAAGAGCTGAACAAGAAAGTCAGCAACGGAGATCGAGCGGAAAGAGGAACAAAGAATTAAAGGAGGCGGCAGTAAAATTCAACAATTTGATTTTCTCTTTCTTTCTCTTTATTCTTTGAATCTGAATGTTTTTATGTCATTATGTATTTTATTTTAGCCATGAGTGGAAAATTTTCTTTTTAGACCTAGGAAAACTATGAATTCATTAGTGAACTATATTTTATTTCCATGATTTATGTTAACTTTTGTTACTTAATCTTGCTTTATTATATCCGTTTGATGATTGGCCACCATTAAATGTGAATTTGAGCATTAGGATTTACCTTGACGAATGAAGTTTTAATTAGGCTCTGAGATTAAGGAATATGGGATTAGATTACGATTTAATTTGCGATTAGGATAGACATATATCTAATAGGCCCATATAATTGTTGAAGAGTGTGTTTGAGTTATCTTGCCTCTTAAGTAATTAGGTTAGACATAACAATTATATTTAAGAGAGGGTTGTGAGTGAACCGACAGGCACTTATAGCTATTAATACTTGAGATTAACAAAATTAATATTTTAGATTAACTAATTAAATGGATTTAAGATTTGGAGCGCTAGTGAGGGATTAGTGACTTTAGATTATATTTGATATTGATAGTTTTCGTTAATTAATTTTCTCATAACTAGATTCATTTAACTTAAAAGAAATTGAGATTTTAATACCTAAAAATTAATTGATTGATTCCTTGTGGGACAATACTCTACTTATCACTTTATTACTTAGTACCACCTGTATACTTGTGGAGCGTATCAAGTTTTTGGCACCGTTGCTAGGGAATCAAGACAACTAATTTTTAGTATTAGAGGACCTTTAGTATTTTAAGCTTAAGCAATTTTTTTTCTTTTCTTTCTTTTTCTTTTTTCCAGTCTGATATTTGATCTTTGTCTCTTTGTCTTTGCAGGGCTTCGCATTTAATGTCAAGCGGAGAAAAGAAAACATCTAAGAAGACAAGGAAGGTCAGTGAACTTTTAGAGATAACAACACCGAAACATTTAGATCACGAGGAGAAAGAAACCATAAGCAAAGAGATGGCTGAGGATAAGAATGATACGTTGGGTGTCAATGATTTTCTAGGGAGGCAATCTCGAGGTTATCAGTTCGGAATCAGAGTACCTGCGTTTCAAGCCAACAATTTTGAAATCAAGCAGGCTATGCTTAAGATGCTTGAACTACAGGGTCAGTATGCAGGAAACAATACAGAAGATCCAAATCAGCATCTCATACAATTTCTTAATGTTTGTGATTGTCTTAAGTAGAATGAAGTTCCTAGTGATGTGATCCGTCTTCAGCACTTTCCATATTTGATCTTTGTCTCTTTGTCTTTGCAGGGCTTCGCATTTAATGTCAAGCGGAGAAAAGAAAACATCTAAGAAGACAAGGAAGGTCAGTGAACTTTTAGAGATAACAACACCGAAACATTTAGATCACGAGGAGAAAGAAACCATAAGCAAAGAGATGGCTAAGGATAAGAATGATACGTTGGGTGTCAATGATTTTCTAGGGAGGCAATCTCGAGGTTATCAGTTCTGAATCAGAGTACCTGCGTTTCAAGCCAACAATTTTGAAATCAAGCAAGCTATGCTTAAGATGCTTGAACTACAGGGTCAGTATGCAGGAAACAATACAGAAGATCCAAATCAGCATCTCATACAATTTCTTAATGTTTGTGATTGTCTTAAGTAGAATGAAGTTCCTAGTGATGTGATCCGTCTTCGGCTCTTTCCATACTCTCTACAAGGAAAAGCCAAAGAATGGCTTAATGGTTTAGAAGAGGGCACATAACCTCTTGGGAGACATTGGAGGAAAAATTCAGATCAAGATTCTTTTCGTACAACAAGATGGTGGATGCAAGAGCTGCTCTTACTAACTTCTATCAACAATTCGGTGAGCATTTGTATGAAGCTTGGGAGAGAATTAAGTTGCTTGTCAGGCAGAGTCCAAGTTATAATCTATAAAAAAGGGTATTGTTTCAAATCTTTTGTACTTGTTTTACTCCTGAATCTAAGTTTGAATTGAACGCTGTCACTAATGGAGGAATTACAAAGCAACCAATAAATCATGTTTAAAAATGTTTAGATGACTTATCAGCTGACTTTATCCTAGGGGAGAGCAATGGGCGGGTGGGACAGCCCATGCCTAAACCCATAGCCCGCCCAATTAACTTTATACGAGTACGGGCTACCTCAACCCATTTAACCTATGTTAAATGGGATAGCTAATAAATGGGCAGGTTAGCCGGGTTACCCGGAACCCATTTATATTGGACCTGTTTAATTTTTTGAAAAAAAAACATACATATTCACATCAACATCAATCTTTCAATCCAAATCCATCAATCTAAATTCTAAAATCTGAATCTTCAAAGTTCAATAATCACAATTTACACAAAAGAACCTAAATTTAAACAAACTCTAACTTTTAAATTAACACATTACAACTACAAGTTCAAATATTAAGAGAAAACATAAACTAAATCTTCAATTTTCACCATCATCTTTCAGAATCACTTGAGGAAGGGGTTGTAGCTCCATAAGCTAAATATACTGGACTGGACATTGGACAACATTGGACTATAGGTTAGTTTTAAAAAAAACTAAATGGGCGGGTATAGGTAGCATGAAGGTGTGCCTATAGCCCGCCCATTTAAGTCTTAAATAAGTGGGTTGAAACCCACCCCATTAAGGGCTCATTTTGGGTGGGCTCACAGTTGCCCAATTACATCGGGTTGTGGGCTAGGTTGATGGGTTATGGGCTTCTTGCTCAGCCCTACTTTATCCAGAACAACAATGAAAGAAGGTTAGTGAAGAAAGTTATTGAGGACCCTTGTTCACAGTTAATGGCAATGTTTCATACTATCAACAAGAGGTTTGACCACCTAGAAGCTCAAGTAAATAGATCCAATAATAGAACATGGGAGTGAACGCTATCTATACGCCTTGTGATTATTGTGGAAATAGCCATGCTAATGGACAATGTCTTATATCTCAATAGATAGAAATAGTAAACTATACAGGAAATTACCATAGTAATAATCAAGGTGATCCATACTTAAATAACTACAATTCTGGGTGGCGTAAAAATCCTAACTTCTCTTTGAAAAATGGTGCAACTCTTAATGAAGCATCAACTTCTAATACAAGGCAAGTTTCACCTCCTGGCTTCTATCAATTGGAAAAGGAATCCATTCATACTCAAGAACCCAAACCTAATCTAGAGGCAATGATATCTTAGCTCACAAGTTTTCAACTAAAGAGTACTCAGGATCAAGCTGCTACTAATGCAAGATTAGAATCGTCTATTAAGAATCTCGAGACACAAATGGGACAACTTGAAACTGTTGTGAATGCATTACAACAAAGAGAATTGCCAAGTAATACCATGCCTAATCCTCGTAGAGATGAAAAAGCAGAATGTAAAGCCATTACCCTTAGAAGTGGTAAAGAATTACTTGAAGTGCAATAGCTAACAACAAAGCCTTCAGGTTCTAATGGCAAAGAAACTTCAGAGGTTCTTGTGGAGAATGATGAAGGGTCGACACAAAAGGTTAAAGGATTAGATGAAGACAGGGAGTCTCAAACGAAAGAGGTAAAGAAAAAGGTGACAACTACTAAAACTCCTAAATGGAAATCGCCTCTACCATTTCCTCAAAGATTTCAAAAGAAGGCATTTGATGAGCAATACAAGAAGTTCTTGGATATTTTTAAGTAATTACACATTAACATCCCTTTGATAGAAGCTTTAGAGCCAATACCTAAATATGCTAAGTACTTGTAGGAGATGTTGAGTAAGAAGAAGCATTTTACTGAGTTTGCAACGGTAGCACTAACCAAGGAGATCACTAGTGTTATTAAACCAAATGTTCCTCTAAAGTGTAAAGATCCTAGTTCATTCACTATTCCATGTGTGATTGGTGACAAATTTGAAGGTCATGCACTCTATGATTTGGAGTCTGCTGTGAATCTTATGCCCTTATCTCTTTTTAAGAAGCTTCAGTTAGGGGTGGCCAATCCTACAACTGTTACACTTAAGCTAGTTGATCAAAGTTTCTCATATCCATATGGTATCATTAATGACGTGCTGGTGAAAGTTGGCTCTTTTATATATCCTACTAACTTCATTGTTCTTGACATGGAAGAGGATCAAGACATTCCACTAATTGTTGGAAGACCATTCCTAGCTACTGCAAGAGTATTAGTAGATGTCAAACAAGGAGAGATAATTCTATGACTTAGTGATGAGCAAGTTAAGTTTAAGAGGGACAAAGCAACAGAGTTTGAACAATATGCAAGGGTTGTTGTGATGGATGATCTCAATCTAAGTGAATTGGATTCATTTGCCATTAAAGAGCCCCTTAAAACAACTATCATTATTGAAAAAAATATTATGGAGAATGCTTATAGGCAAAGTGAGAAGGTTTTGTACACCTCTGAATCCTTCTCTGCGTTATATTGGCACTACTTGTTTCAACCTCCATGACCTTCTGACATAGTCAGGCTAAAGACTATAAAACAAGTGCTTGTTGGGAGACAACCCAATGATTTGATTTCCATTTATTATTTTTATTTTCTTTTTTGTTATCATTCTTATTCAAGTTTAAAGATGATCACTCCTCTTGTGGCTGTAAATTCTTGCTTGTGCACTCTTTCTTCAATCAAAATTTGAAACATCAAGGATGGTATTAGACGAAGAACTCCACATCAGAATCAAAAACCTAAACCAGAGGAGTACTAGTTCCTTTCCCTCTTTATTGATATTTGCAAAATTGAGGACAATGTTTGATTGAAGTATGGATGAGGGATATGATTTTTTTGTGCTTGTCCTTATGCAATTGAAAATAAATTTTTTTGGTAAAATTTGAAATTTTTACATTGCCAAGGATTAACCTTAACTTTGAACCTTCTCCATCTTAGAGAGTGTTATTGAAAACAAGAAAAGACTAAAATAGAAAATAATGTTTCAATTAAGCCTCTAAGCCTTGATTTTTTGTATAAATCTTGAGATAGACTATGAGAATAGGGAGTAGTTTGTAATATGATCAATAAATTATTAGTTTATGAATATTTTGCTACCTGATTTTGGTAGGAAATTAGATTATGACCTTTGTTGGCTAAGTAAGATTTTGTTTAGGGACATGAGTCAGGTAACAAACAATATATAAAAGAAAAAAAGGCAAAGAATAAGAAACATAACTCCAATGGCTTCTCTAGACCTAACTTAGTAACCGTGGGCACTTCATCACTAATGTTGGCACTCACGTCAAATGGTAAAGTCAAAGAAGGCTATGAGTTGGGCTAAAAGCCTCTTAAGGTATCTGTTGGAGTAATTGAGTAACCAATGCTGCATCACCCATATGCAGAGGCGCGTCAAAAGGGAATCTACAATAGCTCAAGATGAAAAAAAAAGGGAAAGAAAATAAATGAAGCAATTTTCTACCTAAGGATCCTTAGTAAATTAAATGAAAAGCTTAGTTAAGTGGGGCATTTGAATTTTTCTAAAGGAGTCTAGTGGCGTAATATTCCTTTAGAAATTTTATTGTTGCACTTATTACTTGCCGAGCCTTTAATCATGGGACATTAAGAGATTATTACAATTATTTAAGGCTATTGGCTTAGTGATCATTCTTATAAGACATTAAACTGAATAGAATTTGATAGCATGATCTAAGTGTGGTGGTGTGCTGCTCTGTATTTAGGAATTTAATAAGTAATGTCCTTTTTAATCAAATAATGACTTTTCTTTCTTTTGCTTGAGGGCAAGCAAATGTTTATATGTGGGGGAATTTGATAAATATATATTTTATAATTAAATAGATATAGATTTTAGGACATAATTGATTAAATTTATTAATATTTTATACCTATTTAATTATCTTTTATATATTTTCTTTCTTTTAAATAAGTTTATGATAAAAAGAAATTTTGATATAAAATCTATTCATATCCTATTTTACGATGCAAGAGATATTATATGAAGAAAAGAGATAAAAAAAAGGGAATCAAAATAAATAAAAAATAGGAGCACAAGCTATTACCCATACATGGGTCCCATGACAATTGAAGAAGAAGCAAGATTCAAATACAATATATCCCACCGCATTAATGATCAAAGATATATTATTGTGAAGAGATAAAGATGTGGGGTCCACGAACTGGAAAAAGATAAAAACAATTGTTGCAGATAAAGATTTGTACATGATGGTGGAAAAAGGGATATAATATATCTATTGAAAAGGAGAAAAAACAGATAAGACCTGGCACTAGCACATCTGAAGATCTATAAAATGAATGAGAGAGTGGCGAACGAAAAACTCATCAGAGTTGAACAAGAAAGTCAGCAGCGGAGATCGAGCGAAAAGAGGAACAAAGAATTAAAGGAGGCATCAGTAAAATTCAACAGAATTGATTTCTCTCTTTCTTTCTCTTTATGCTTTGAATATGAATTTCTTTATTTCATTATGGATTTTATTTTAGCCATGAGTGGCTAATTTTCTTTTTAGACCTAGGAAAACTATGAACTCACTAGTGACCTATATTTTATTTCCATGATTTATTAGTTGTGATTTATGTTACTTGTTATTACTTAATCTTGCTTTATTATATCCGTTTGATGATTGGCCACCATTAAATGTGAATTTGAGCATCAAGATTTACCTTAACGAATGAAGTTTTAATTAGGCTATGAGATTAAGTAATATGGGATTAGATTACGATTTAATTTGTGATTAGGATAGACATATACCTACTAGCCCCATATAATTGTTGAAGAGTGTGTTTGAGTTATCTTGCCTCTTGAGTAATTAGGTTAGACATAACAATTATACTTAAGAGAGGGTTGTGAGTGAACCGACATGCACTTATAGCTATTAATACTTGAGATTAACAAAATTAATATTTTAGATTAACTAATTAAATGGATTTAAGATTTGAAGCACTAGTGAGGGATTAGTGACTCTAGGTTGTTTGTGATATTGATAGTTTTCATTAATTAATTTTCTTGAATTTTCTCATAACTAGATTCGTTTAACTTAAAAGAAATTGATATTTTAATACCTAAAAATTAATTGATTAATTCCTCATGAGACGATACTCTACTTATCATTTTATTACTTGGCATGACCCATATACTTGCGGAGCACATCACATATCCCCCTCTTCCTCATGTAACACCAAAAATCATGATATGATATTATGGAACCAAGCATCGTGATGAAAGTGTCACCTGTAATCACTCTCCCTATTCTCCACTGCTCCATTGTTGTACCGGCAAGGATGCCGTGAATATCGCATGATCATCCAGGAATCATATGGAGATGTTCTATTAACAAAAGGTTGCTCTTACTCCCTACTGATATTACTCTATCAGTTAAACAAGCACCCACAGTACCACCGACAGCCACATTGGCCTTCCCAGCATCATGACTAGTCGTCTGTTGTGTCATGAATGGGTTGTTTGGACATTATTCGGCATCGTGCCCATATCATTTGCATGAAAAACAAAAAAGATGAATACCCTCATATTGACTTCACTATTCAATTCCATCAATCAAGATCATAAAGTGAAGGGGATGTTTAGATTGAGCTCGGCACATTTTCTCGTAAAACTTCCCTTCTTATGGCTTGACGTCGTTGAATCCAATTTAGGAACTCTGCAGACTTGAGAACCCAGTACATATAGAATACCCTCATCATAAATGGATCCAAGTTGCTACCTTTGTGATATGTTCTAATATTAGGTTAAAATTCTGATGTTAAGATTGAATGGCAAGATAATAGTCATAGAGAAGCCACGGTCCTCCAGTTAAAGCTAGGTCATAATCTTTCATGTCAATAAAGGTCATAACAAAAAAACCTGAACCAATGTTTATCATTTTAAGTTCTCCCTTACTGGCCCATAACTGCTACACTTTATAGTCGAAGTACTTAGGACTAACCATACAACCTAATAGTTTCATTATCAGTGCATTCTCCTACTACTTCATCAACCACTCCGTCATCTGCACCAACACCCTTTCCTTCCACCTTTCTCATCTAATCTACTAGTCCTTATCTTCCTCCCTTCAGCCCCTTGCATAAACGCCTCCTTGAAAGAACCCCACTTCTTTTCTGATCCCTCACCAACCCCACCCTCTTTCACAACTGATTCTGTCTCATCATGCATCGAGTCATCATCACGACTCATAAATAGCTTAGTATCTCAGAACTGGCCCCCTCAAGTTCAGACCTTCTTCCTGCTCATAACTAGGGTGTTGGGAATTGGGCTTAGTCCGCCCTTGATGGATTAGGCCCAAACCCATTAAGCTTTAAGTTTTTGGGACCAAATAAAATACCCAAATGAATGTGGGGTATTTATTGGTAATTTTCCCTAAGGGTTTAAAATTGAAACCTGGTGGGAACAGTTTCCCCGTATGTTTTGGGGGGAACGGTTTTTAGCTGCGTATGTGTGTAAATAACAGAAACACACATGAAAACCTGTGACAGAAAAAGATTTCTTTACAGAACCTCTTCTCCTCTCTTCCCTTCTTGTGTATTTACTGTGTGATATAGTCGGTGTCCCGAGAGTAATCCGGTTCACGTGGGTATTGTAAGAGTTTGAAACAATGCTTAAGGTACGCCCAAAATCTAACATTAGTATCAAAGCATTTAGATTTTTATCATTCCTGAATGTGGCTTCTGATGTGCGTCTGTGTTCTTGAACATGAAAGCATGCATATAATAAATTTATTGTCCGTCTATTTTTCGTTTTATGTTCATGATATACTTGTACGAAAGTTTTCTTAGTATATATATGAATATATGATTATCTGTATGAGAATGAATTTTATGTTCATATGTATATAAATGTATGCATCATTTCTTCCATATAAGAGGTATTCTGTGGGTTTGTTTTTTTTAATTCCTGTTATGTGTTTAAGTTTTGGTACTATGAGTATTAGCATATAAAAAAGCCTCATAATACACATAATAAGGCTATGAAACAAAAGAACTAATAAGTTGTGCGAAATCCGGAAAAAGAATTAGATGGCTGATAAGAGAATTGAATTGGGTCATCATAAAATGAGTTTTTTAGGATTTAAAAATAATCCCATTACGTAGAGCTCAAAAAAATGATGAAGATGGACACCAAGAGCGCACAAAACAGACATCAGACGGCGAAGTTACGGAGGAGAGAAGTTTTCGGGTCGACGGACCTGACCTGCGATGGAAACCGGGTCCAGTCTGACCTGGCTGGAGGTCGAAGATAACCTCCAGTGACTCTAAAACGGTGCCATTTGGTGCCTGGTTTTAAAAAAACCAGATCGGGTCATAGCCCAACCCGATTCAGTGAAAACAAAAAAAATACAAACAAACAGATTTGGGCTATCGGTGGCCCAAAGCCAAAAATAATCAGATTGGGTCAGTGGTATAACCCAACCCGACCCATCAACCCAAACCAAAAAAAAAAAGAATTTAAAAGGGACAGAAACTCTATGTGGCGCGTGTGGCCACGTTGCAGACCCAATTGACACCTGGCTGACATAGACCGACAGCAGGCGGTGCGTGGAGTCTAACTAGCCGGCACGTGTAATGATCGGAGGACTCCAGAGAGAGTGGACTTTATGCAGTTTTTTTTATTTTCCCTAGATTTTTCTCTTCTTGGGGCTCGTGAGGGCGCGTGGAAGCTCTGTTTGAGTCGTGGTTTGTTCCTAAAAATCCCAAAATTTGAGATCTTCATAATGATATGTTATTTGCCTATTTTTATGGCAATTCAGGATCTGTTTGTAAGGTTTTAGTGCTTATTTAAGTATTTTTCATACATTTAAAAAATACCTAAAATCATGATAATGACTTACATTTGTTTATTTTGGTTTAGGTAAAAAATGAAGCAAGAGGCTTCTAACAGCACTGAAACACTTGAGTATGGGTCATTGAGCATTGAGTTTGTGGACGATTAAGCTCATATAGATGATCTTGAAGAGGATCCCGAAGAGGAACCTGAAGAATATGATTTTTTTTAAAGAAGATCCTGAGGACGATGTTAATCTTATCCCTGAAGAAGATTTTCTGGAGCCCATTCCAAAGGAACTTCAAGTGGTCTACTCTGATTCTAGACCAAAGTCTGTTCCTTCCTGTCCTGAAGAACCTCTAAATTTAGAAGAAGAGGTCGACCAACCTTATTCTACTGCTATGGCTGAGAAGATAGCGGAACTTGACACAGACAAAACAACTAGAATAAATAATATAAAAATCACATACTCAATCATTACGAATTATGTGGAAAGCATAAAAGACAAAAAAGAGTGCAGAATTCTATGTGAGCGTAATGATGAAGTACCACGCGGCTGTAGAGCATGGAAAATGGGCCGAGCCCGTCAGGTCGGCCCTTTTAGGCCCTGGCCCTTTAAGGGCTGGGCTTGTAAATTATAGCCTCAAAAGAAAGTCGGGCCTAAAAGGGCCGCCCTATAGGGCCTCGGGCTGGCCCTTTAAGCCCGTTTAGTTTTTATTTTTTTTGTTTGGAAAGGAATCATATTACATTTTTGAATTGCCTTATTGAATCTATATGTCACTCTGTCCTCATATTGTATAGAGTATGATTTTTGAGTATATTGTTTTGTCTAATTGAATCATATTATGATTTTTGAGTATATTGTTCTGCCTATTTAGAATAAAATCATATTATATACTATTCTACTTGATAGAGTATGATTTTTGATGGAGGTTGTGATTATTTAACTACTTGAACCTACTACTCAAAGTGAAATACAATCAAATATCCTTGAAATTGATGATAGTGGCGAAGAAGGTGAAAATGATAGTCGTCATACTCATGTTGTTTAGAGGTTAGAGTATTAAGCTTCTTGCCTTCTTATACTTTGGCCTTAGTATGAGTTACTTATGGACATGATTTTACCTTTGATTATACATTAGTAACTGTGTTTGTTTGTTGCAAGAGACGTATTATTTAAACCTTAATATTGACAACATTTATGTATTAAATTTGAAATTTAATCGTTATTATTTACTAATTATATCTCTATGGGGAAAATACACAGGAAAAATATTTAAATATTGTGAAAAGGACTTCCCAACCCTGCGGGCCGACCCTGGCCCTGATGTTCTTAGGCCGGGCCTTGAAAAACTACAATTTTCCTGACCCCAAGCCCTTTAGGGCCGGCCCTGGCCCATCAAGGGCTGGCCCTGATTCCTAGCTCTACGCGGCTGTAAGGGCAAGGGGCACATTCTCAATGACTGTTGCTTGGGTTGATGCTGTGACGAAAACAACAAAATTCATGAAGAAAAAGAAAAGAATCTTTGGGAAACTAAGGAAAGTCATTATTGACTACTGTTGTTCAGACATTTAATGGTGTATTATGTTCCTATTTCCTTTTATGCTGTTTGTATTGAGAATATTACTCTAAATGTTTTTGTTTGTATGTTTTATGTATAGACATGGTACTTTTCATGTAATGAATTATGTTTGTCAGTTAATGCTGATTTTTAATTATGCATTATGATACCATGTATCCCTGATGAGTGGGAGCTTTTAGAAGGTGAAACTTCTAAAAGCTGATGACTTGTTTAAAGTATTTATATGAAGTTTTTTTTATAGAAAATAATAAGTTGCTAGTATTTATGTGATGGAAGGTACAAATGTATTCTCCTGATCATGGATCTAGTAATGAACTTATTTTATGGTCAAAAATTATATAAGTACAGACGTTGTATACCGTGTTATGCCATATAATCATTTAGTTATGTTTTTTAAAGGGAACAACATTTCTGAATGTGAAAAACGTTACTTCAAAATTGACAAATGGCCATGAAAGGCATCATTGCTGAACTGAATAAGGGGGAGAAACTGAATGGCAACAACTAGGACATATGGCACCGTAAGGTGCAGTACATTTTGGAGGAACAAGAGGCTGTTGAACCACTAACCACTATTTTAGTGGAACCTGAAGGTGGGGCTACTACTCAGCACAGAAGAAACTTGGAAGTTTACCAAGCGTGGAAGAAGAAGAACAGCATTGCAAGAGTTACCTTATTGAGCACAATGGAGAATGACCTGATATGCCAATATGAGAAATACCAAATTGCTCAGGCTATGTGGGCTACACTTAAGGATAAGTTTGGTGGCACATCAACCGCTAAGCTTAGAAGGTTGACAATTAAGTTTGATAGCTACAAGCTTAGAGAAAATACTCCTATGAAGTAGCATCTGAGAAAGATGTCCAACATGATCAGAGAACTTCAGGAAGCTGGAAACACCTTAACTGATGAACAACAAGTTCAGGCTGTAATTAGATCGCTTCCTTCTAGCTGGGAGCACATGAAAGTGAACTTGACTCATAATGACAACATCGTCACTTTTGATGATGTAGTGAAACATCTTGAGCTTGAGGATGAACGCATAGAGGCGTATAAGGCTTCTGGATAAGCTTACTACACTAAAAATGCTGGTCCTTCTAATGCAAAGCCTAATTCCAAAAAGGGCAAGAAATCTCAAAAGAAAGGCAAGAAGGATGGCTCTAAGTTCAAAAAGGGTAGAAAGCAATTCAAGAAGAAAGGTAAGAAGGGTGGCAAGAAGAAAGTTGATCTAAATAAGGTCCAGTGTTACACCTACCAGAAAATGGGTCACTTTTGCAAGGGACTGTACCGAGCGAAATGACCATGAAAAGGTACTAATGGATTATGTGAATTCACACATTTCTTTTGTTTTAAGTACTTCTTTTCTAATAGAACCTGTTTGTTCTTCTGGAATTTTGGATTCAGGCTCAATAGACCATGTGATGAGGAATCGAGGATCCTTCATGGAATACCATCGGTTTCCGCATCTAAGCAAATGGCTTTACGTGGACAACAATGCAAATATTGAAGTCAAAGGAATTAGCACCTGCAAGTTACCTTTGCATGGTGAAAAGACTTTGATCCTACATGATGTTCTTTATGCACCTAACATCTGATGGAATTTAGTTTCAGTACTTTGTTTATTAGATTATGGGTTTGATGTAAACTTTCATGACAAAGTTGCAGACATTTTTACCAATAAGACCTTTTATGGTTTAGCTTGTTAGAGCAAGCGTTTCACCCAAGAGGGGGGTGAATTGGGTGATACTAAAATTTTGTTGTGAATATAAAAAAAACTTGATGATGAATATAAAGCAATAAAGAGTAAGGAGAAATATCACCGAAGTGTACACCGAGAGTTATACTGGTTCGGCCACAACTACTTTAACCTACGTCCAATTCTCAGAGCTTCTCTGAGAGTTTCACTATAACTTCCAAGATTCAGTGGGTTCTTGGCACCTCAGTACAAGCAAGTTCCTTCACCTGGACACTCGCTCCCCCTTACAAGTTGTAATCCAATCCCAACTCAAGGTTCCACAACCTTAAGTTACCTCAATAACAAATATTGAGTTTGAATGAAATATCTCTCTTACAGAGTAAATAAGAATCACTGAAGCATAGAATTACAAGTATAATGTAAAATAGAGTAATGAGCTTGATAATGCGTTCGTGTGTGTTCTTGTTATTTTCTCTGTTTGGATGTTCTCGTATATATAGATGTGTTGGTAATGATTGTTGGAACATTTTTCTTCATGTCCGTTAGAGAGTGCGCAGCCACTATTGACTTTTCCAATATTTGAAAAATATCCGTTTGCGGTAGGTGGCATTTGAACATTGCATTTGACTTTCCTTATTTGGTAAGATATCTTCATTGTTTATCTGTGGATATGCTAAGAATACTAATACAATGAAAGGTTAGTCATATAGGAAACAAATCAATGAACGTTGGAATAAATTCTCAAAATCTGAACTTGCATACTCGAGTAGTTACTCAAGTATTCATTTAAGTTTACTCGAGTACTTACTCGAGTATCATCGTGAAAATATTGACAAACTGCAAGTTAACAAATGAACATTACATTACTCGGGTAGTGTATGGAGTAAACACAATTTCAAACCTTTGAAAATACCTGTTTACTTGGGTACTTACTCGAGTATGGCATCCTTTACTCGAGTATCAACTCGAGTAAACTCTCAAATCAACTTTAGGTTACTCGATGCTTTACTCCAGTAATATTGGCAGGATTTCAAGCCCGAGAGCACATTAAGTTTGATTACCTTATTACTTGAGTCCTTACTAGAGTAAACATAAATTTTGTGCATTGCTTGCTCGGGTAGTGACTTCAAGTTCCGTGCAAATAAATCTGCATATTACTCGATTACTTACTCGAGTAATCCAGTATAAATAAGTGATTGAACACCTACATACTTGAGTAGTGCCTCGAGTGAAGTGTGATAAAAACATAACATCTTATTCGAGTAGTACCTTCAGGTTTTGACTTACCATAATGAGTTACTCGAGTAGCTCCTCGAGTAACATTGGCAGGGTTGAAAATGTCGAGAGCAGCACATTTCTTGAAACAGAGTAACTCGAGTACAGACTCGAGTATCATTGGCAGGGTTGAAAATGCCGAGAGGAACTGGAAGTCTTTGACATGGTTACTCAAGTACTTACTCGAGTAACGTTGGCAGGCCGAGAGCAACTTGGAGTCATTTACCTTCTTACTCGAGTACTTACTCAAGTAACGTTGGTAGGTTACTTGAAGGTTGCTCTGGTTACTTCAAGTTTCTGTCCATTACTCGAGTACTTACTCGAGTAATCCTTTAGAAAACTTGCCAGTGATGAAGTTTCTCAGCTTTTTCTCTTGGCCTTTCTTTATTACTCCAATGCTTACTTCAAGTGATGATTTTGCCCTGTCATTACTTTGTTCAAAATTATTTGTTTATCAAATCTATACCATCCTTTGTTATCATCAAAACATTAGAGATCTAACATAGCTTTCCTTTCTAGAAAGTTCTTTGTTATGGATATTGTTGGTAATTTTAATGTGCATGACTGTTTTGTTATTTCCTCCAATATAACTGTTGATATGAATATCTGGCATGCTAGACTAGGGCACATTAACCAAAATAGAATGATTAAATTAGCTAGAGAAGGTTTGCTAGGTGAAATTTTGAATATGGAAATGTCCTTATGTGAGAATTATCTAGCTGGTAAGGCAACTAAGAAACCTTTCGGTATGGGAACTAGAGCTGAGATTCTGTTGTAATTAATCCATTATGATATATGCGGTCCAATGAGTGTAAGGGTGAGACACGGAGCTTGGTAATTCATTACCTTCATTGATGACTATTCACGATATGGTCACATCTATTTGATCTCACACAAGTCTGAAGCTCTTGAATGCTTTAGACTATACATGAATGAAATAGAGAAGCAAACGGATTGTAAAATTAAAGTATTACACACTGATCGGGGTTGTGAATACTTATCTTATCAGTTTAAGGAGCTCTGTGAAGAAAAAGGGATAATTAGGCAACTAAACATCCCCAACACTCCACAACAAAACGAAGTTGCTGAAAGAAAAAATAGAACTCTTCTAGATATGGTTAGATCAATGATGGCTCAAGCAAATCTGCCAATTTCATATTGGGGTGATACTTTACTAACGACTGCCTTCATTCTTAAGCGTGTGCCCTCAAAATCAGTCACTTCTACACCCTATGAGTTATGGACAAAACACAAGCCAGATTTAAACATCCTGAGACCTTGGGGGTCTGCTGCGTACATTCATAATGATTCCCATAGGTATGGGAAATTGGGCCCTAGAGGAAAAAAATGTATCTTTATAAGATACTCTGAGCAATCAAAAGTATATGCTTTCATAGGTGAAAACAAAGATGGAACTGTGATTGAAATTGAATCTAGAGATACCATATTTCTAGAAAATGAATTTTCTAGCGGGGGAGATATTGATCGCACAGTATCTCTTTATGAGACATAAGAACAAGGAAGAACAGAACAAACTCAGACTAATGATCCTCAAGCGTCTCAATACATTGACTTGAGTGGGAGCTCAGAAAGGCCTTTACAAAGGCCTATACAAGAGAAGCGAAAGAGATAAGAAGTTCCCACAAGAAGGAGTGACAGGGGAAATGTACCTAGGAGATGCTTCTCCATAGAAGGAGAGGCACTTATTGTTACTCCAGACAGAGATGACGAGCCTCATTCTATGCAAGTAGCCTTATTAGGTCCTGCTAGCTCAGAAAGGCCTTTACAAAGGCCTAGACAAGAGAAGTGAAAGAGACAAGAAGTTCCCACAAGAAAGAGTGACAGGGGAAATGTACCTAGGAGACACTTCTCCATAAAAGGAGAGACATTTATTGTTACTCTAAATGGAGATTATGAGCCTCGTTCTGTGCAAGCAGCCTTATCAGGTCCTGTTAAGGATGAATGGAAGAATGCAATAGAGGAAGAAATTGATTCAATAAAGAAGAATCAAGTTTAGGAACTAGTTGATCTACCAAAAGGGCAAAAAGCCATTAAGAACAAATGGGTTCTCAAAATTAAAAGAAAAGTTGATGAATTTGACAAATACAAGGCTCGATTAGTTGTAAAGGGGTACACACAACAGGACGATATAGATTACTAGGATACCTTCTCACCTGTTGTACGTTTCAATTCTATAAGACTTATTCTGGCAATAGTAAATAGTTTAGATCTAGAATTGCATCAGATATATGTAAAAACTGCATTTCTAAACGGTGATATGGATGAAGAAATCTATATGGAATAACCATTAGGTATCATTAAGAAAGGAATGGAAAGTAGAGTTTGTAAGCTCAAAAGGTCCATTTATGGACTGAAACAATCATCCAGACAGTGGTATTTGAGATTTCATATAGCAATAACCTCTTATGACTTTTAAATGATTGAAGAAGACCATTGCGTCTACATTAAGTGGTTTGAGGGTAATTTTGTAATATTATCCTTATATGTAGATGACATACTATTGGCTAGAAATAGTCTAAAGTCAGTCTTAACTATTAAAGAATGGTTATCATCAAATTTTGAGATGAAAGACATGCATGAAATAGAATATATACTTGGAGTTAAAATCCAAAGGGATCGCTCTAAAAGAATTTTCTCTCTTTCACAAGAGAATTACATCAAGAAAATTCTTGAGCGATTCAATATGAGAGACTGCAATCCTTTAGATACCCTAATAGCTTCTGGTGTAACCTTGAGTCTTGATATGTGTCCCAAAACTGAGTCAGCAAAGAAGAAAATGGAAAGGGTTCCCTATGCTAGTGCCGTTGGAAGTTTGATGTACGCAATGATGTGTACAAGGCTATATATTTGTTACGTAGTTGGACTGGTTAGCAGATTCCAGTCAAATCCCGGTGAGCAACATTGGAAAGTAGTGAAAAGGATTTTGAGATACTTGAAGGGCACGTCAGATTATGCACTATGCTATCAAGGAAGCGATTTGCGCTTGATTGGATACTCTGACGCTGATTTTGGTGGAGATGAAGTTGAGCGAAGATCATCTTCAAGATACACCTTCTTGCTAAACAATGGCACCATATGTTGGAGCAGCAAGAAGCAAACGTGCATTGCCCAACATCATATGGAAGCTGAATTCGTGGCGTGCACCTCAGCAATGCAAGAGGCTATATGGCTCAATAGATTTATTGAACATCTTGGATTTAGAAATGAAAGCACAAATCCGGTGTTAGTGTATTGTGACAATACCGCAGCCATAACCTATATAAAAGATCCCAAATATCATAGCAAGACCAAACATATAGATATAAAGTATAATTTTGTGAGAGATTATGTAGCACATAAAGTTGTACTGTACAACATATTTCGACCAAGAGTATGGTTGCAGACCTCCTAACTAAACCCATAGCCAAGGAAATGTATGAAAAACATGTGAAGGCTATTAGGATGCACAAAATGTAAACTTGGAGACACTATGTAAATGTTTCTTCATAAAATTTCATGTGTCTATATGAAGGTATACAATGTCTAGTATGTCGTACAGGCAGGTAAGGTTGGCTCTCTCACACGAGCAACCGCCTTTGATACTCAGGAAGAGTATGCAAAGATGAGACAGTTGTGTTCACTAGTAAAGCAGCAGGAATGCTGATATGGTAGAGAAGAAACACAAATTATGTCATCTCGATAAGAGTGTAGTATGTCGAGATGAGATCCAATAAGACATAACATAAATATGGATCGAATCATGGATACCCACTTTCATAATGCCTGTTGCCAGATAACAAATTCTTCAACATTGACGTCATGATAGATAAATGGAGTAGAAGAATTTGGGTCTAGATACTTGGAGCATCTAAACTCATGTCTGTAGAATGTTAATAATAAGATTTAAAACGACATACACTCTTATAGTACAAGAGTAACACTATAGCATGTGATTCATACCACATGTGCGAAAGAACCACAAATAGGAAGCAAGCGAATGGATCTCTGCTTCATTACTGTGTGAATCCCAAGAAGGTTAAACACTTTTGTGATGTCCTTCGACTTTGACATTATCATAGAGGTATACTTCAGCGTCTACTACCTTAACATTCATCTTATGATCATGACTGATACGATCCAAGGTTTTATGTTAGGAAAGCGGTTGACGCATATCAAAATGATATATGAGCGAAAGGAAGATTACCTAAAATATACTTATCTATGCTGGTGTCTGAGACATGTCCCTTATGATATTAATATTGGTAATTTCATGAGTGTAGATACTAAGCATATGAAAAAGGCAATCTAAGTTTTATCTTGACTTGAGAGGGATTAGATCTGCCATGTGGAAGTGTATATTGGTATATCTAGGACACGAGTCATTATATTAAATTCAAACTACACAAAGAAAGGTTGTTTTGTGCTAGTTCTGTGAAAGGGATTGCTAGTACAAGTACTTGGGAGACGTCATGCCCATGCGGTCACGGCAAAGCACCTAGTATGAAAGAAGAGAGAGAGAGAGAGAGAGAATTCTAATGGCATCCAATCCATCAAGTGTGAGTGGGAGATGTTGGGAATTGGGCTTAGTCCACCCTTGATGGATTAGGCCCAAACCCATTAAGCTTTAAGTTTTTGGGGCCAAATAAAATACCCAAATGAATGTGGGGTATTTATTGGTAATTTTTCCCAAGGGTTTAAAATTGAAACCTGGTGGGAATAGTTTCCCCGTATGTTTCGGGGGGAACGGTTTTTGGCTGCGTATGTGTGTAAATAACAGAAACACACATGAAAAACTGTGACAGAAAAATGTTTCTTTACAAAACCTCTTCTCCTCTCTTCCCTTTTTGTGTATTTACTGTGTGATATAGCCGATGTCCTGAGAGTGAACCAGTTCGCGTGGGTATCATAAGAGTTTGAAACAACGCTTAGGGTACACCCGAAATCTGACATAGGGTATTACTGTCTCTCAGTGATAGTGATATTTTCGAGTTTGTGATATCTACAAGTTGCGAATTCAAAATTTGGGATTTAGTATTAAGGTTAAATTAATAAATAAATTTTATTTTTATTAAGGTTAAATTAATAAATACATTTTATTTTTATATAAATTTTAATTAACAATGTATTTTTTGAATATTCTTAACAGAGTTAGCGGTTTAAATTTAAGTTTATATTTTTAAAATATAGGGGAGGTCTATATAATTAAGGCAAAATAGAAGATGATAAGCGTATTTTACTCTTTCTTTTAATTAAAAATGTTGACTCAGTAAATTGAGATGGTACCTTTACAATTAAATGTTTACAAAATATGCTTAAATTTTAATTCTTTAGTATAATAATTTTATATTTTTAAGATTTAATCAACATTTGATGGCATTTAATTGAATAATCACCATCTAAATAACATTTTTTCGTTAAATAAAAATAACGGTGTTAATACTATGGGAAAAAGTACACTTGTTAAATTTTAGAAAAATAAATTTCAAAGGCAAAACATATACTTTAATCTATTTTTTCAATACAAAGTTAAAACAAATATGCTAATGAGCAGTTATCAACATGTTTATTTTAATTTTAATAGACAAAAATAATTACAATTAAATTGAAATTTTAATATATATATATATATATATACACGTTTTTATTTTTATTTTGAAATATTAAAATCTTTATGTCAAAGGGAAACCTACTGATCAACAGATTTATTTTTATTTTAAAATATGAAATATTATACTAAAGGATTAAATTTAAAATAAGCCTTCAAATACGTTTATTTATTTTAAATTTAATTAAAATATAAAAATCATTCTATCTCATTCTTAAAATTAAAATGAACTTGTTAAATTATTAAATTTAGGACAAACACAAACAAACACACACACACACACAACAAATTAAATATATATAATATTTTTTATTTAATTTGATATATCCCAAAATTCATACTTATTCAATTATAAAATTTATACTTATCACTCTTTAAGTATACAAGTTTTATGTTGTATAATATTGAAATAGAGATGATTACAAAGTAGTCAACTTTATTTAATTGCATTACTTTTCATGATTTTTTCATTAAATCTGTTTGAAACAATTTTAAAATTTTTTTTTTATGTTTTACGAAACAAACCTTCACTTTCATATTTGCTTTGTTTAGCGCAAAATAGTAATAAAAATACATAAACTTAATGATGCTCATTGCTCCCAAAAAAAAAAAAATCTCAATAATTATGAAGACCGAGCTATGGCAGCAAACAACAACAACAATAAAAGACCAATCTAAGTTATCTCACTTATAAGTCACTTTCGTTACCAATTCCCATTGACAAAATAAAAAAGAAACAAACGAAATTTTGTTAGGTGTATCAGGTTGGGTTCTCTGATTGTCTTCTTAAAAGCTCACATTTATCTTTAGATTTAATAATGGATGATTCATATTTAATATTTTATAGATAATAATAATAATAATAATAATAATAATAATAATAATTTATGTTTATAATAATAATTATTATTATTATAAACATAAATAAAAAATTTAAACAGGTAAAGTCTAATCTATATAATTAATAATTGTAATATAGGCAAAATATAAAAATTACTTTATAAAATACTATAATATTAATTTTATGAAATATTCAATCTGAACCACCCATATATTTTAATTTAAGGATGGATGTGAGATTGCGAAAATAAAAATGAGAAAGGGGACCCTAATCGGCTTCCATGTTGAACCTAAAAAGAGATCATTATTGATTTGGGATTCCCCATAATTTATATTAAGTTCTTATTTGTAACTTAATGAATTTCAATTTTCATTAAAAAAAAAATCATTAATAACTAATGTCGTCCAAAAGGCCAAAAGTAGTGAAACAAAAGCGAAGGAAATATCTATTCATTTTTAAAAGAGGAAGCCAACTAGTTTGACCAATGAAAATCCATACACATGAACAAGCAGGAAAAAGAAAGTTAACAGGCTAGTTTACGATTTTCTTACATCCCGCTTAAACTCTTTCTCCATTTGAGTGCAACTTCAGATAGTATCTTTGTAGAAGAACCATCTTCGTTAAGTGCATTAGTAGAAGCATCTCTTAAATCCATCATTCTCTTGCGAATCTGCTTACCTTCTTCACCTTCCATCAAACTCTTCACCAATTTAGCAATCTCTTCGCTTTCCACAATGCCGTTTTCACTAACTTTTGGCCTCAAAGCAACCTTAAGACCATCAGTTAACAAAACAGCATTCATTTTTTGCTCTGCAAAAAGTGGCCACGCTATTAATGGTACTCCCTTTTGTACACTCTCAAGTGTGGAGTTCCAACCACAGTGACTCAAGAACCCACCAACAGAACTATGACTGAGGATTGAGATCTGAGGTGCCCAAGAAGGAATAACAAAACCTTGCTCTTTGGTTCTCTCCAAAAAGCCTTTTGGTAAGAAATCTAAAGGATGCTCATTTATAGAACCAAGGTAAGCAGCATTAACGGAGTTACTTGGTGCTCTCAAAACCCATAAGAATTTTTGTCCACTCATCTCCAAGCCAAAAGCTAGCTCATTGATTTGGTCTTGAGATAGGGTCCCACCACTTCCAAAAGAAACATATAAAACAGAGCTAGGTAGTTGATTCTCCAACCACTTTAGACACTCTGACCCGTTTTCTTCAGTATTTGACCCCGTCTGTATGATGGGTCCAATCGGATACACAAGTGGATAACCACTTTCTTTCTGTTTCAAGGCTCTTATACCCTCTTCTTCCATCTCCGTGAAGCTATTAACCAATATCCCATCAACAGATAACAATGTCTTGCTTCGTTGGAGAAACATCTTGTAAGATTCGCTGGACCGATTTTGTACCGGGTCAGGGAGGTCTCTACCATAGAGTGGGACACAACCCGGAATCTTGATAGGTTCTGGTACGTCTCTGTATTCTCCAGAAATCTCTTCATGGAGAATTGGGAGATAAAGGCAGAGGGAAAGGGTTGAAGCACCTGCAGGGAAGTAAATGAAAGACAACGTATTAAGTTCCTTTGCGAAACTTAGTACCTCAGAAGCAAAAGGGTCTGCAACTAGAGCAGCAAAATGGGATTTGGAATTCAAGGACTTCAATTCGTGATGTAAAGATGGCAAAGATTTGGTCACTGTAAGTTGAATTTGGACTGCTGTGTTGGCATCTTTTGGTAGGTCTTGTTTGGTGATAGGCGGAAGAAAAATGGATTCAATGTTTGAAGGAAGATTTTGAAGGTAGGCTATGGAGGCAGGAGGAGGAGATTCTAGTGAGGGGATGATGAAAGTTACATGAAAATCTGGGTGAAGATGAACAAGTCTCTTGGAAAACTCAAGAGGAGGAATCAGATGGCTAAATCCAGGACTTGGAACAACGGCTATGTGTGTTGCTTTCCCCATGGAAATTTTGAAACAAAGGCTTGCGATCGATGAAAAGTTGAATCGACTGTTTGTAAATTTGTTGATTTCTGGGTTTGATGATGAAGACTTGAAGATTTGATGTGCTTATATAGAAGATATGTTATGTTGTTATTACGTGGTCGGAAAGCTAGAATCTGTCAAGCATGTGGTGGGGCCCACCCGGTTGTAGTTTTTGGTTTTGCCTGTGATTCTTATAAAATAACAGGGAACTTCGTGCTCGTTTGAGAATTGGGATATTTAAAGTATTTTTTTAATAGTAATTTATAATATACGATATATATATATATATATATATATGAAAAGAGATATGTCTCGATTTATATAAAAAATAATTTATAAACAATCAGATTGCTAAAACAAACATGGTTAAATTTGTTTTGATCCTAATTTCAGTCAAAGGAGAAGTGGTGATGTCAGCGATAACGTAGTACTTTCTTCTGAATTATTCTACGCAATTTCTTTTATTAAGGAGCAAGAGCATTAAATTAAGGGGGGAAAGAGGGATTTGGCTTTCTCCGCAGCACCCAAAATTACACCGTTTTCGTGTAGTTTTGGGTGTAAAATATGAGCTAATCTCTTTTTTTATTTTAAAATGGTGTCTAATATTTTAAAAGATTTTTTTTAAAAAAACATCTTAACATCTTAAAAATATTTCAAGTAGTATATAACACCTTAAAATAATTTTTTATGCTTTTAACCTGTTCAAATATTTTTTCAATTGTACCTAAGATTTTATCAGACTGAATGTAATATTATTTTTAATGTATTTTTTCAACTCTAAAAATTATTTTAAAATATTGGATGCTACTAGAAAAATAAATTTAGAGTGGGTGGAAATTAATAAACCAGTATCCTATATTTTGGATACTCGTTACTATTAAGAAACATATATTAAAAGTAAAATTGTAGTCGATCTCTTAAGACACTGAGTGCACCTGAAAAAATATTTCAAGCGGTTAAAAGCACCAAAAATTATTTTAAGATATTGTATACTATTTAAAACATTTGTAAGATTCTAGATACTTTCAAAAAAATTCTTTAAAATATTAGACATTATTTAAAAAAAAAAAGAGATCAACTCATATTTTACAACCAAAACTACACTAAAACAGTGTAATTTGGGGTGCAGCGGGTGATAAGGTGCAGAAGAGGGAAACCAAATCCGAAAAAGAGTTCATCGAATGTAATGAAATATTTTGTCCAAAAAAAAATGTAATGAAATATTAAGAATAAAGTAGAATCCGATGTAATCAATAGCACCCTACCATCGCTGCCGACAAAGATTGACCCGACACCCGCCATCCCCCCTTCACATCCTTCATTGCACTGATTGAAGGTGAAGATTGACCCATCAAAGAGAGAAGCGAAGTCAAAAGTGGCAGTTAAGGACAGAGGCTTCACTTTGTCTCGACACGTAGTTGCCATTGATCTCGTTTTCTAGTGAAATCCTACATCTGGAGTGGTTGAGACGTAGTAATCTGATGCAGGATATTGAATAAGAAGAGTGAAGAGAGAGAACTTTGGACAGTAAAATATGAGATGAGGAGGATATATGGATTACTAGTGTCTAGGGGACTAGAAAAAAGATAACGAACGTCAAAGGAAGTTAACGGTTGAGACAATTTTTTGACTGTTTTATAATCTCCATGGGGCACTTTTTTTTTCTTTTTTCTTTTTATCGGCATCCATAGGCATTTTTACACCTAAGGTTTTAATATGTTTCTAGATGCACTTTTAACATATTAATATCGATTTGCCCTTTCACCCTTTAAATTATCACGACTTTAATAGTTTTTGAATTTATTTATTTATTTTTTAATAGTATGATATTTTATCAATAATTTTATAAAACATTAAATCTGAATATCTCGCCATCATTGTTATCTAGTAACAACTAAATCTTTGAATAGATTATCAACTAAAAGATCTCATTCAATAAATGCATTGAATGTTTTCTTAGTCTTCCTTTACCCTTTTTCAGATGACTCCATATTGTTTGATCAATCATTCTTATCAATGCATCCAATGGCCTTTGAATGTGCCTAAACTACCTCAAATAATTTTCTAGCTAAGGTTTTCTCCTCAATAGATGTTACTTCAATTTATCTGCATATATGCTTATTATGAATCTTATATTTTCTTTTATGATCGCACATCCATTTCAACATCTTCATCTCAGCTACTCCAACTTTATGCTTATGTTGTTCTTTTAAAGACAAACATTCACTCCTACATAACACTGCTAATGTTATAGCAGTGTAATTAAACTTCCCTTTTGCTTATTAGGTACCATTTGATCATAAATAGATAGCTTTTCTCCATTTAAATCACTCAACTTAAATTCTATAGTAAACATCTCCATCAATTTCACCATCTTTTTGAATAATTTAACTCAAATATCATAACTTGATCACTTGTGGGAAGATTTGATCCCCCAATTTAATCTCCAAGCTACATCTAACTTGCTTATTAACAAAATTGCAACTCATATTCTGCATTGCAACTACTTAGGCGAAAACCCTTTGACTCCAATGTCTTTCTCAATAACTCGAGTTTAGAATTAATCGGTTCTCTTGAGTCAGCCAAAAGAACTATTTCATAAGCAAAAAAGTATGTTGTTAAGGATTTCTTCTTTAATAAGCTTAAGTTAGAACTTTTAAATATGGGTTAAAAAACATAATGGCTCAAAGATAATCATGATGTAGATCAGTTTTTATAGAAAAGTCTTTTGTCCCATCTCCAAACCATCTAATACTCGTTTTTACCCCCTTATACGTATCTTAAATGACTTTTATATATGTACACATATATTTCTATCCAAGGCTTTTCAAAAGTACATTTCTTAGTTCATAGTCATAAGCTTTTTCTATGTCAATAAAAACCATACGCAAGTCTCTTCACTTTATCCAGTACTTTTCCATTAGTAGCCTTAATACATAAATGAGTATGTAGTAAACCTTCTCGACATACATCCAAATTGATTCTAAAATACAAGTTTCAATTCCTTTGCTCTGATACTTTTCTATAAGCCCCTTAGTAAATAAATCTTAATATGATTTGTAAATATCATTCATATTATTGATGATATTTTGGTCCAGGGGGAATGTTATAAAATGGAAATAGACTCTCAAAAATATAGATGAGAGGTATGTGTTATGTAATTTTTAATTTTCGGGGAGCTTTATACAAGTTCTGAAAATAGAATAAGGGTGTAACGCCCCAAATTTTGATTAAGGGCTTATATTGATTATTGAGAATGTAATCGTCGATTAAAGTTGAATTAATGTGTATTTGTGACAATATTATCTAATATGTCATAATTGATGGAAAATTGATAGAATGGAAATATTGGCCATGAGTATTAGCTAATGGGTAAATCAATTACTAATTAAGAGGAAATGAGAGGTATGATTATATGGCTAATGGAGGGATTAGATAAGCTAATTGGTGGTTTATTGTATGAGAGCCAATGGGAAGAAGAAATGTGGCAAGTTGGTGTTGTGTGAGGGGTGGAGGAAAAGTCAAAGAAGGATTTTTTTATGTTTCTCTCTCTTCTCTTCCTTCTTTGTGCGTTGAACAAGTATGGTGGGAGGGAGTATGATTATTTTCTTCATCTCTTCACTCTTCCTCACTCTCATCTCTCTCGCTCTCTCTCTTCTCTCTCTCGTTAGCCATTGAAGACCAAAGGGAAGGAAGAAAAGCTTGAAAAGGTAAAGGAGAATGATCTCTAATGTTCAAACTCATTTCTCTAAAATTGTTCCTTGAGTGATGAGCTACATTTCTATGGTTGTAGTTTGTCCATTGGTATTGGTTTGTGATCTCAAGGAATTTTGAAAGTGGAGAATCAAAAAAAGTTCCTTTGAGAAAGTTGTTGAGGTGAGTTAAAAAAACCTATCTATCTAAATTTTGTGCCAAATGAATTAGCTTTGAATTTCTGGGATTTATTTTCCATTTTCGAAAAATGATGAACATTGGGTATTTGGCATGTTATTGGGCTGAAAATGGTATGTTTGGAAGGTGTATGGATAGATAGGATTGATTGGAGATTGAATGAGTGAGTTTGGAAATGTTGGAAATTTAGTGTTTATTGTTGCCAAAAACCAAAGCATGATAATGGAGTAGGATTTTGATAGTCTTGACACTTCTATTGGAATCCTTGAGTGTTTTTATGTGGGAGTAGCTTTGGTTGAGGTTTTGGGTCCATTGGTAGCTTTCGGTAAGAATTCTGGAAGTGCTGTATTGTTTCTGCATTTTTTGAGTTCTGATATGGTTACTCGAGTGATCTGGGTTTTACTCGAGTGAGGGAAGAACATCACTCTGGTGAGATTGGGTTCCACTCGAGTGAGTCAGTGTAATTCTTTGTTTTCCCTTCAATTTATGCATTGCACTTCTGTGGTCAAAGGCAAGTGTTGCCTTACCTGCGAGTGTGGTGGGTTCTCACTCAAGTAAGCTTCCTCTCACTCGAGTGCTGGTGTATTTGACACCTAGAACTAGCCTCTAGGGTTGTCACTCATGGGTAAAGTGAAAGAGTGTGTCTTAACACTCGCAAGCATTCAGTATCACTTGAGTGCAAAGGCTAGTACTCGAGTGCTCCTTTTCTTTTGAAATTCCATTTGCTTTCGGGTTCTCACTTCCTGGACTTCACTCTCTAGTGCTTGAAAAAGTGCTTGTGCTCTCGGGTGCTCACTCGTTAGCCTTCAATCTCAGTCACCCAAGTGCAGACCATACCATCACTCGAGTGAGGCCATCTTCACTCGAGTGAAACAATGAAAAATGTCATTGTTTGTGCTTCCAAAAGGGGATCCCTAGGGTAGTTCTTCCAATCATTTAAGGCTTTTATCAGAGGCAGATATGAGTCTTAAAGAGACAATAATGATAACCAAATTAAGTATTGTGAAGGTATTAGATATTGGACTAGGTGATAACGCATCATCCTTAATTATGACTTTAGGATTTGATACTTGCCTAGAGCGTAGAAGGCCTGTGCCTGCTAAAAAACGGAAAGACCAAGGTAGTAACACTTTATCCTATATCATATATATTGCATTGCTTGTATACATTAGTCATCGAATACAGATACAGTTGATAGGATGTGGCGAAGGCCCGACCTTTAATACAGATACAGTGAAGGGAATGTGGCGTAAGCTCGATCTCGGATACAGATACAGTGAGGGGATGTGGCGAAAGCCCGACCTTGTATACAGTGAAGGGGACGTGGCAGTGTACCCGGCCTTGAATATTGATTGCTGCATTGTGATATATGTTTACTTGATTTGTTTATATGCATCATATTTATAAACTGTTGCTACTGGGATCCTTTAGAATATCATTCTTTCCAAATAACATTTTCTAGACAGGGCAAGTGGATCGAGGAACAAGCAAGTGGATAAGGGCGATTAGGACTGCTGGCGGTAGTCTTAGTTAGATATTTTGGTTTTATACTGAACTGGTTATCATTTTGGACAAATGTACATGTTGATTAGCTTATAGTATTATAGTTTTGTGTAATCCCCGATACGAATACTGAGATGAGCAATGATGCCTTGTATAAACCTTTGGATTAATGTTATTATCCCGAGTGAATGTCGGAAATTGTGGTTATACTCTAATATTATAATTGTGACAAACCAGACAGGCCAATTGTTTTTATGAATGAAATGAATGGAGATCATATTGTATAAATGTTGTAAAAAGTTTTTAATTATCCCGGATCTCTCATTCGATTATTAAACATGTTTTAAACAAATAATTCCGACCTTGATGAGGAAGGGGGATTACAAAGGGCTTTGATGATTAGTAGGGGTGTGCAACGGGCAGGCGGGGTTGACCCATGGCCCAACCTGCGACCCGCCCGTTTACAACACACGGGTACGGGGTGAGCCGTTCCCGTGGCCCTATCTATATAACTGGTGCCAAAATGGGTATGGGTTAAACGAATATTTCTAAATGGGTACGGGTCACCATGTTTACATCTAGACATATTTTTTTTTAAAATACAAGGCCAAGCTAAGCTTAAAAAAACAGCAAGCATGCGTAGCAGCACAAGTGGTCACTGGTCAGGCACAAATCGCAATGTATTATTCAATTTACTACAAAACCTTCCTAAAAAGATAGAGTATTAATTACTAAAAGCCTAAAAACATAAGCTATCATATATGATCATCATCATTAGCAAAGTTCAAAGGCATTATCCAGATTCAAATCCAAAAGCCTTGAGTTCAAAGTTAATACAAGGGCAAGCTAAGCTTAAAAAAAACAGCACGTATGCACAAAAGCATAGGTGGTCAGGCACAATGTATCATTCAATTTACTACAAAACCTTCCCAAAAAGAAAGAGTATTAATTACTAAAAGCCTAAAAAGGTAAGCTATCATCCATGATCATCTTCATCAGGGAAGTTCAAAGCATCCATCTAGATTTTGATCCAAAAGCGTTGAGTTCAAAGGTAAAAACTCAAGCATCAAAAGTTCAGAATCAAAACTTTGCAATTCAAAAGTCATAAAAAAACAAAACAAAACAATACTAATAATTGAATTTCAAAATTGAATGACTTCAAATCAATCATAAAAAATTCATCATCTATTTATCTTCAACTGCAAATCTTCACTGTTCAGATCCACCTTCTGTTGCTCCATCTTCCTCTTCAAAATGAACAAAAGATAAATCATATTGATTATTGATTAATATGTATTAACTATTAAGAAGATGAAATGAAACAGTAAAAGCTAAAAATACAAAATGCAAAGTAAGATACTGATAACAATAGCTGTAGTCTCGTCAAAATTATCAACATCAGAGTCATTCAAGTAGGGTGGTTTTATTGATAGCCAATTTTGTGCACAAATGAGTGCCTCAACCATCTTTAAGGATAAAGAGCTCCTGAAAGCATCCAATACTCAACCTCTAGTGCTAAAAGCTGCTTTTGAAGATATTGTAGAGATTGGTATAGCCAACAAATCACATGCAATCAAGCTTAATACTTCATACTTACAAGCATTCCCCTTCCACCATGTCAAGAGGTCAAATTTGCATCACGATATCCAACCAATTCAGCTTAAAGGTATTCATCCACTTATGAAATTTTCTCTATATTACTCTGTGCATCTGCCTGGGCGAAAAACTTTTGGTATGTGGCATCACCAGATGACAAGGCAACTTTAAGTTCTAACTCTTGAAATAGCACATTATTGACAACACCACTTTTATCCCCTTGATCTATTGTGGATTAGGAAGCAAGAGTTTCACCAGCTTGAAGACTAGCTGAATAGTGGTCATATAAACAATACAATACACCTATAGTCTTCCTCAACACAGCTTTACACTTGGTTGGTTCATGAAAAATGTCAGCAAAATTAACTTTGATATGTGTCAATTTATATCTGGGGTCTAGTATCAAGGCTACAACCAATAAAGGATTCATTTTCTCAGCTGCTCCCCAGTATTTATTAAACTTGGACAACATTCTTCTTTACATGTCGTTCAAGAGAGAGTAGGAGCTACCTACACTTGATTCAAGGCTTTTTTGAATTGCAAATATGTGCCGGAAACAAGTGTTACTAGTAATATAGTTTGATCCAGAAAACTTCAAAGTCATGTTGTAGAAAAACTTTAAGAAGCCAAGAAACTCCTTTGCCGTGCTCTAATCATATGCACTAGGAGGAAAAATTGTATATTCTGCAATCCTTCTTATGGTTATATCATCGGATACATCATCAACGCCTTCTAAAACATCAATCAAGGTATAAATATTTGGACTAGAATCTAGTTTAACTATCTTCTTAAAGCATTGTTTGTATTCTTTATCCTCCTCTTCCATCCGAGTAAAGACTTTAATGAACTTAATAATGCTCTCAAGCAAAAGATATGTCAAATTCCACCTAATGACATCACAAAAATGAAAAAAAATTAAACATAAGCACATAATCATATCAAAACTCAATCAAACAAATTATAAAGAAATTACCTTATGGGACAATCCAAGGTAAGAAGACTTTTTGATTCTACTCACCCTCTTTCAGCCAGCACCATGAACTTATGCTTCCTTGATGGAGAAGATTTAACAAACTTTACTGCATGTCGGATGAGCTCATTAGACTTGTTTATTTCTTTGAGACCTTCAGAGACAACCAAATTTAATATGTGAGCAGGCACACTGCATTTGCAAAAACTTTCTATCACATACCAAACCATCCTAGCTCCAGAAACGCTTTTTTAGGATTGTAATTGTAGAATCATTGGCAGAAGCGTTGTTAATCGTAATTGTAAACACTTTGTCAATGCCTCATTGAAATAAGCAATCCTCAATTTGTTTGCAATTGACTCCCCTTATAATCTTTAATCTCATAGAAATTCAGAATGCATTTCTGCAAAGTCCAATCCTTATCAATCCAATGTGCAGTCAATCACATGTACTAGTTATTTTGTATAGATGTCCGACAATTAGTGGTGAAGGAAACATGAACTTTAGAAGTCTTGAAATATTTTCTCAAGACATATGCTTGTTCTTTATATATGTTGTAGTAATCTCTAACTGTTGTCCATCTTGATGGCATTTAAATTTGGGTTGAAACTCTTGCAAAAGTTCAGTCAAACCTTCCTTCTCCACTGCTCAGAAAGGTAATTCATCTTTTATGATATACTTAGCAACAACCTTTCTGCCTCGCTCTTGACTGAACAAGTGATGACTTAATGCATGATTTGCCATAGCTGTGAACAAACTTTAACCCTTGCTTGCTTTGTTAGGATTATTTGGACACTTGTCCAAATGCCTCCATAATTGTTTAGTGCCATCATTTGAGGGATGACTTGCATACGTTGTTCCATAATGGTTGCACTTTGACCTATGTTTTCCTTTATTTTTGGCTAGTGGCAGCCTTGTAAAATAGTTCCATATGTCAAAGGAGTCCTTCCTTTTCTTTCTAGGTTGTGATTCAGCATCTTGTCCTTCATTGTTGATATCATTGTCAACATGAGTAGCAGTATGTTCTACCATTGTCACTTCAGTTTTGTTACTAGTTTCCTTTGTAACTTGTGCCATGCTACTTTATTCCCTACATGATGAAACTTTTAGGAGGCTACAAGCTGCAATATTGTAATAATTTTTTATTTTACTTGCATATATTGCATAACAACCATACAAAAGTACAAAAATCAGGAAACAATAAAGTTAGGGCATGCAAGAACATATTAGTTTATAATAGCTTTTGAAGTACTACCTCAGTTACTTACTCAACATTTTTTTGAAGCTACATATAGAAATATTAGAACACAAAATGTAACATATAATTCAGATTCTTCATTATTCTTCAATTAACAATATGCTTAAGATCATGAAATATAAGAACAACTTAAAAACAACAAGCAGTCTAGATAAGGCAAAAAAAATGGGGGAAACATTTTTAATACTAGGTGTTTTTAACATTAAAGTTGAGTGGTTTTTAACACTGAACAAAGGCATAAAGCATTATATCTTAACAGAATAAGGCCAAAAAAGCTACAAATCTAACAAGTGTTACTTGTAAAACACCTCAAGTAGATCACTATATCATTTCTAAACATTCTAGAATTAGTAAAATGCCAACAAACATGAATAAAGTGGGCGATTTCTCAAGAAAGACATTGATTTCAAGTAGAAAAACCTTAAAGATTTTAGCCCTTGTAAATCAGCAAGTTCGTCATCTGCAATGGAGCACTAGAGTATGGAGGGCTGATAGCAATCGAGAGGGAGCATTGGAGCAGGGAGTGCTAGAGGGACTACTGGACTGGTTGTGGCCTTGTGGGAGGTAGTGAGAGTCGTGGGCTCATGGCGCACAAGGAATCATAGAGTCAGCTGTCGGGGAGTAGGGAGTCTGTCAAACAGTCAAATTGCCAATGAAACCATAATAAATTGTTGATACCTTAGCCCTAGACAAAGGCTGACTTAAAAAAAATATACTGAAATGGGTAACCGGTGGGAACGGGTACCCTGTGGCTCAACCAGTTTCCCATCCATTTAGTTTAAAGGCCATAGGAGGGTAGGCTTAAACAGGGAAATTTTTATGAGTTTCGAGCGGGTGGGAGGGTTGCGGGTGTTTTGCTCAGCCCTATGCTCTTGTGCTATGTTGGATCGGATGAGACTGTCTTTGATGCTTTGTATTTATATCCAGTCTGAATTAGCCATTGTGGAATGTGCTATTGTGGATTGGAGCATTTTATTGATGGGCAGGATGTATATATTTGAGTTTTTAGATAGTTTTTCATGGTGGGTAAACTATATGTGGTGGCAGGTGTCCAATATTTGGTGTACAATGTGTTAGATCCCAAATGTTTTGATGATAACAAAGATTGGATCAATGATATAAAAGGATTTGATAACAAACAAATGAATTTGAACAAAGTAAATAAATGGCGAAGCATTACTTGAAGTAAGCACTGGAGTAATGAGTAGATTTTGTAATGACTTACTCGAGTGACTACTCGAGTAAGGAAAGTTGTTACTCGAGTAAGCACTCGAGTAATCATGAAGAATTTCATCAAGAGAAGTACTGCCAAAATTTGGAAGAAGTTACTCGAGGGACCTCTCAAGTAATCTGCAAAGTTATATAGACCATTACTCGAGTAACATCATGAGCAAAAGGCATTAACTGAGTAGCCACTCGAGTAACCAAGTAAAAAATATTCCAGTACCTTTCGGCCAAGAAATGCAACACTTTACTCGAGTAGCTACTCGGGTAACCAGGTAAGAAAAAGGCATTACTCGAGGGAGCACTCAAGTAATCTGCAGAGTTATTTGAAGCATTACTCGAGGGGTCACTCGAATAATCAGGTAAGCAAACTCTCGGCCAAGAATTTGATGTAATTACTCGAGGGAGTAATTGAGTAATCTACCGAGTTATTTGAAATTTACTCGAGGGCTCACTCGAGTAACTTGTGAAGAAAAGACATGGCCACTCGAGTAGCCACTCAAGTAATCGGTATTGTCAAGGTTTGTGATATATCTTACTCCATGTTTTACCTGAATAATATTTTATGAAATATATTGAATTACTCTCTGCCATATTTTTGATAGGTTTACTTGAGGGACTACTCGAGTAATGAGCATGATCACTCGAGTAGCCACCCGAGTAAGGCAGTCCAGAATTCTTGTTTTTAATCAAATGTTTATTGATTTGTTATCTATATGATTAACTCTTCATTGTACTAGTATCCTAAGTATATTTGCAGAGAAACAATGAAGAAATCATATAATAAGAGACGAGTCAAATAAAGTGTCTGAGATCTCACCTATCGCTACCTACCGTAAATGGATAGTTTTCAAATTCGAAGAACAGTCAACTGTTGCTGTGCGACTCTAACGGACATATTTGAAATGCTTCCAACAAATACTACAAATCATCTATATATATGGAGCATTCAAAGAGCAAACAACAACAACTGAGAACAAGCAATCACACATCGATCAATATACTCTTTGTGCTTTGTTTTCTTATACTCATTCATTGTACTTCAGTATTATATATTTACTATGTGAGAGAGTTTTTCATTACAGACACAATATTTGTTATTGAGAGAACTTAAGGTTATGGAACCTTGAGTTGGGGATTTGATTATAATGGGTAAGGGGAAGTGAGTGTCCAGGTGAAGGAACTTGCTGTGTATTGAGGTGCCAAGAACCCACTGAATCTTGGAGAATATAGTAAACTCTCAGAGACATTCTAAGGACTGGACGTAGGTTAAAGTGGTTGTGACCGAACCTATATAACTCCCAGTATACACTTCAGTGATATTTCTCTTTGCTCTCAACTGCTTTAAATATTCTGTTAAATTTCTTATATGCAACAAAATTTCTGGTATCACCCAATTGACCCTCCTTTTGGGTGAAACACTTGCACTAATATTTGGTATCAAAGCGTAGGTCTTCTTATTAAGGTTTAATAGCTTAAGAAGGATCCAATGGCAAGCATGGGTGAAGGCATTCTTCCCGACGGAGCTTCTATCACAAGACCTCCTGGTTTCAATGGTGAACACTTCTCATTCTAGAAAGCAAAGTTTAGAGTCTTCGTAAAGGCTACTGAATATGGGCTATGGGATGTGATAGAGAGTGGAAACTATAAACCTGAAAAGATTTTCGATTTACAGAGAGTTCCCAAGACACCAGCAGAATATGATGAGAATGACAAGAAACTCATCACACTCAACAGCAAGGCAATTCTGATGATTCAAAGTGCCTTGAGTCAAAATGAGTACTTCAGAATCTACACACTTCCAATAGCTAAAGAAATATGGGAAGCCTTGGAAATAACTCACGAAGGAACTTTGGGAATAAAAGAAAATCGGATCAATACTTTAGTTACTGAGTTTGATTTACTTTAATTGAAATTAGGTGAGTCGATAGCTAAATTTGAACTTAGATATACTCACCTTGTTAATCAACTTACAGCACTTGAAAAAGTCTATGATCAACATACCCAAGTACGAAAGATTTTGAATATTCTTTCTAAAGACTGGGAGGCAAAAGTCATTACAATAGAGGAAGCAAAAGGTGAATCAATGCGATCGGTTACTTTCTATTCAGAAGTCTTTTTGAATATGAAAGTAATTAAAATTTAAATGAGAACTAGATGATATTAGTGACAAGAAGAAAAGAGGTCTAGCACTGAAAGTAAAAGAAGAAGAACAAAATGAAGATGAAGAGCTAGACGATGACGAAATGAGCCTAATCATAAAATGATTCAAAAAGTTTTACAAGAAAGGCTAAGGATTCAAAAACTTCTAGAAAGGAGGAACAAACAATAAAGAACACATTATCTGCTATGAACGTGGAAAGCCAAGACATTTCAAATTAGAATGTCAAGAAATGATTCAAAAGAATAAAGAAAAGAGAAAAGATAAATTCTACAACAAGAAGAAAGCCTTTGTATATGTCATATGGGGTGATAGCTCTTCTGACAAAGAAAGCGATGAAGAGGAAACGGATTTTGATTTTACCTATGATGAATTACTTTCCAAATATAATGCCTTACATTCTGAGTTCATCAAAGTTGTTAAAGAACTAGTTGTTTTCAAAAAGAAAAATAAAGCTCTTGAAGTAGAACTTAAAGAGAATTTTGAAAAGGATTGTGAAAACTGTACTTCGTTGAAAAAGAAAAACACTGATCTTACTAAAAATATTAAAACATTCACTAAAGGAAGTGAGATGCTAAATGTAATTTTAAAAGCTTAACGATTTGTGAATGATCGATTTGGAATTGCATATGATCCAAAATCAAATAGAAGGAAAGGAAGAAAGAAATCTGGAGGTAAATTATACTTGAACTATTTTCAGCATTCTATGCATACTTCAAATCCTTTTGCATACTGTAATTATTGTAATAGAAAAGGTCATTATACTTCATCATGCATTCATAAGAAGAAAGGAAAAATAGGAACCTACAAATAGGTACCTAAAGGTTCATATGTTCCGAAAATCTTTTGTACTAACCCAAAAGGACCCAAAAAGATGTGAGTACCTAATACTTAATCGTATTTGATTGCAGATATGTCTTAAAGCATCCAAAAACAATAAATGGTACATAGATAGTGGATGCTCTAAACATATGACTAGTGATTTTGAAAGTTTTACCATATTGCAACCTAAGGAAGGTGGAAAGGTAAAATTTGGAGGAAATCAATCTGGAAAGATAGCAAGAATTGGTGAAATAAAAAATGACAAAGGAATACAAGTCAAAGATGTATATTGCGTTAAAGGCTTGTGTCATAATTTGCTGAGCGTGAGTTAAAGTACAGATAATGACAACTGGGTAATATCTGACTCAGAAGAATGTCTAAATGTAAACAAGGTAGATTTACAATTAGATAAGAAGAATCTCAAAGCAAAGCTCAGAGCAAAAAGAGAAGGTAACTGCTATACTCTTGATATCAATAAAAATGGCTCTGAAAATTGTTTTCTAAGTAATGCCGATGAAAGTTGGTTATGGCATAAGAGGCTAGCTCGTGTCAAGATGTACCAACTAGGCAAGTTAATTAAAAAGTATTTAGTGATTAGATTACCCAAAGTAAATTTCAAAAACAATTTGATTTGTGATGCATGTCAAAAGGGTAAACAAACTAAATCTTCTTTCAAATTGAAAAATGAGATATCAACCAATAGACTACTTCAATTATTACACATGGATTTAGTTAGACCAGCAAGAGTTAAGAGTCTTGGTGGCAACTTATATTTATTGGTCATTGTTGATGATTTCTCTAGATTTACATGGACCATTTTTCTATCATCAAAGGATGAAACCTTTGGAGAATTTTTTGTTTTTGCCAAGAAAGTGTAAAATGAGAAAGGTATGTCCATTACAAGTATTAGGACAGATCATGGTGGAGAATTTGAAAATCAAGCCTTTGAAGAATATTGTGATACTAATGGCATAGATCACAATTTCTCTACTCCAAGGACACCTCAATAAAACAGAGTCATGGAACATAAGAATAGAGTGCTCACTGAAATGGCTAGAGCAATGTTGAATGAAAAGAACATGTCTCAAGTTTTCTAGGCCGATGCAATGAGCATAGCATGCTATATTTCAAATAGAGCCTACATTACAACAAAACTTGGAAAGACACCATACGAGCTATACAAAAGAAGGAAGAAAAACCTTGCTCATTTACACATCTTTAGTTGTAAGTATTTCATTCATAATAATGGTAAAGATAACTTAGGAAAATTTGATTCTAGAACAGATGAAGGAATTTTCCTAGGCTATTTTAACCGATGTAAAGCATACAGAATTTTCAATAAAAGAACATGTGTTGTTGAAGAATCAATTCATGTTGTATTTGATGAATTTGAATCCTCTGACAAAACCATTGATGATGAGTAGGAAGTTGTTTTAAATCAAGAAAATGGTCAATCTATTTCTAAATCTCTTATTCTAGATGTTCATGAAACCAAGGAAGATGATCAGTCACTAGGACAGCCTAGAGCCTAGAAATACAATAAAAGTCATCCCCTAGATTAAGTCATAAGAGACGTGAATGAAGGAGTCAAAACAAGAAATAGAATCTTCAATGAAGTTAGTTTCTTTGCTTTTATTTATGAGATTAAACCTTCTAACATTGACGAAGCCCTATCAGACAATGATTGGGTTATAGTAATGCAAGAAGAACTAAGCCAATTTAAAAGAAATCAAGTTTGGGAGTTGGTACCCCGACCTAAGGATCATCCGATCATTGGCACTAAATGGGTATTCAAGAACAAACTTGATGAATATGCAATCATTGTCAGAAACAAGGCAAGATTGGTGGCCAAAGGCTATAATCAGGAATAAGGAATTAATTATGAGGAAACGTATGCTCCAGTGGCTAGATTGGAAGCTATACGAGTACTCTTAGCCTTTGCATCCATCAAAGGATTCAAACTCTATCAAATGGATATAAAGAGTGCACTTCTAAATGGCTACATCATGGAAGAAGTATATGTAGGCCAACCTCCAAATTTTGAAGATATAACCAAACCTGACCATGTTTTTAAACTCAAAAAGGCTTTATACGGTTTAAAACAAGTTCCTAAAGTATAGTACAAAAGGCTCAGTAAATTTCTTATTAATCAAGGTTTTGTCTGAGGAAAAGTTGATACAACACTTTTTACAAAACAAAAACGTGATGATATCTTAATTGTGCAAATATATGTTGATGATATAGTTTCCGGTGCTACTAATGAAATCATGTGTAAAGAATTTTTTGAGATAATGCTGGGGGAATTTGAGATGTCAATGATGGGAGAATTGAATTTCTTTCTCGGTTTGCAAATCAAACAAAGAAAGAATGGAATTTTCATATCTCAAACGAAATATTTGAAAGAGCTATTGAAGAAGTATGGATTGGATGAAGCAAATGGAATGGACACTCCTATGAGCTCAACTACGTTGCTTGATGTTGATGTCAAGGGAAAATATTACAACATCACAAAATATAGAGAAATGGTTGGATCATTACTCAATCTCACTGCAAGCAGGCCTAACATTCAATTGAGTGTCGGTATGTGTGCAAGATATCAATCAGCACCAAAAGAGTCACATGCTGAAATCGTCAAACGTATCTTCTGATATCTTGCTGACACAGCATAATTAGGTCTCTAGTATCCCCAAGGAAGAAGTAAATATCTAGTTGCATACTCAGACTCTAATCATAGAGGATACAAGATATACAGAAAGAGTACCAGTGGACAAAGTCAGTTCTTGGAGGCTCACTTGTGTCATGGTTTAGCAAGAAACAAAATACAGTGTCTCTTTCGTCAACGGAAGCTGAGTATGTTACAACATCAAGTTGTTGTGCACAAGTATTATGGCTAAAGCAACAACTCCAGGATCTTGGTATTTATTTAGAGGAGATACCAATATATTGTGACAACACTAGCATGATAAGCTTGGCAAAGAATCCTGTTCAACATTCCAGAACCAAGCATATTGATGTTAGATATCACTTTATCAGAGATCATGTCCAAAAGAAAGATGTCAAAGTGATATTCATTCTAACTCATCTTCAACTAGCTGATATCTTCACAAAATCTCTTGCAAAAGATCAATTTTTGTATATTAGATGAGAATTAGGAATGGTAAATCCCAATGAGTTGTAAGTTATTTAGTGTTTACAAAATGTTAGATAATGTTATTTATTGATGTTTTGATGATTACTAACTTAAGCATAGAAGTTTCTAGCAATTTGTTTTGCAGGATCATGATATTATGTTTTGGAGTATAAAAAGCAGAGGTTAACAGAGGACAACATTACTGGAGGGACAACTTCAAGTAACCACCATCACTGGAGTGACACCTTAAAGTAATTGAAAGGATTACTCAAGTAGCCACTCGAGTCATGACCTAAAAATTATGACGTGAAGCAATAATTTCAAATGAAATAGCACAACGGTTGGAAATGAACAATCAGAAGGTGAAGAGACAGATTACCCGAGGGAGGCCTTGAGTGAACTTCAAAGTTACTTGAGTAAGGCCTTAAGTGTACCTGGGTACATATCACAAATTTGCTGAGTTTCAACTCAAATTTGTCATAAAGAGAAATGATCGAGGGAATATACATGGGTAATTACAATATTATTCATTCTAGGAACGCACTTGAAATTGCTGCATTTTGAAATTTCTGGTATGATCACTCGAGTAGCTACTCGAGTAAGGCTGATAATCACTTGAGTAAGCTCTTGAGTGATGTTGGGCCTTAGGTCTATTTCAGTCGATAGTCGGTCATTTCTCACAAAATCGCCTCGAGTGATTCTCCTAGTGCTCTCACAAAAAATTTTCACAGAATCTTCTTCACTTCATTTCTAACAAAACCCTTTGATTTCTACCTTGAAAAACCTCTCAGACCACTCAAATTTTTGTGCCCTACTCTCACGACCAATGGTTCCTGTTTTTCCAGAAATCCTTATTTTTATAAATCAAAATGGTGAGGACTAAATCTCCTAATCTTAGTACTCCTTTTGAGTCCTCTGAACCATATCAACCCTCTGATTCACTTTCCTCTCCTCCTACCAAGAAAAGAAAAATTTCTCCCTAACCAAAATCAAAGTCTAAGCCACAAACCAAGCCAAAGGTGAAAGAGGTTGTGATTAAGGAGCCCATGACCACAAGAGCTCAAACAAAGAAGAGTTCACCTCTTAGAAGAGGCAAAGGAACAAAAGAACCATCTCCTCCTCCTTTTGATTCATCCGACACTCCCACATTTTCTCCAAAACCTCTAAAAAAGCCTAAGATTAATTAGAAGATTACTAAAGTCATGGTAGGCATGCTTGAAGAAGCTTTTCAGTCTAAGGAAGTAAAGAAAGGGCAATCTTTAAAGCAACCGGAAGAAAGGGATGAAGAAATCACATCACATTCCCTTCTTAGGGATTCAATATGAGCAAGCTTGAGGAATCTCAGAAGTACCTGAGTTACTTTGTAAGAAAAAATGTGTGCGGGATGCACTACAGTGACTACAAGGTTCTTTAAGAGGTATTGAAATTCGATTTGAGTCCCTATCTTGATTCGTATATGCCCTGGTTGTCAGTTAAACTCCCATTTTACACCAAAGTTGTGAGGCATTTTTACTACAACCTTGAACCTATAAATGATCCTATTAGGAAGTCTGTGAAAGAAAAAATGAATTCTAAGGTTAGAGGATAAAGAATCCTAATCTTACCCTTCAAAATCAAGACTTGGTTAGGAATAGAGGACCCTCCTGATGATGATTATCCTAATTATGATTCAAACAAGATATTCTCTATTCTAAGACCTGGTGAGATAGTGGGACCTCTAAATTTCAATCTTAGTGATATGAGTGATTTTTATCGAGTCCTATGGTATATCTATTCTAGAGCCATAATGAACAAATCCAACAACTTCACACATTTCATTGTGAGGGATTTCAGAAAATTTGCCTCATTGATTCTTAAAGAACAAAAAGACTGGGAGAATATATCTTTGCTGAGATAAAGAGATATAGGTATGAAGGAAAACCTACTACTCCAATGCCTTATCCTCAACTTACTTCTTTGTTTCTCAAGAAGAATAAGATTTGGTTCTTAGAGAGTAAGGAGCCAATTGAGAGGATAACACCAGTTGGGAGGAATCAAATTGGGAAGTTGAACATGGAGATTCCTTTGAAGACTCCTCTAGAAGCAAGTCCCAAGAAGAAGAAGAAAAAGAAGACTGAAATTGCAACTATTCGAATGGATGACACACAGTCTTCTGCTCCAGCCAACACATCTTCTCTTCTTTCTTTGGTGTCGCAATGCAAACATTCATGGAGAACATTCTGAAGAGTTTTTATATCGACATTGCGAATACCAATGCGAAGTTGGTAACCTATATGAATGAGAAGATGGGACAACTTATAAAGAAAATGGACAAAAGACACGAAGAGTTGTTAGTTGAACAACGTGCCCAGGGTGAGCTTTTGAGATCTATTGTTGCCAGACTTGATCTATGGCATATGGCTCTCCTATTCCTGGTTCTTCTATTACTCTTGAACCAATACCAATCTCTACACCTGGACCATCCAAGCCTAGTCCTTTTGATACTATACCTACTGAGTATAAACCTTCTGAGCATGAACCCAGTAATCTCTTATTCTTTATGCTTGACCCTGACATATTTGAGCAAATCCACATCACTACTAATTATCCACCTCAGCTTGTTCAGATAGAGCCCATATCTACTCCCATTGCTTCACCTATACGCACTGAAGAGGTACTTGTGTCTTCACCTATTGGTACAGAGGAAAGAGAAATTACTTCTCTGGTTCCTTACCTATCATCTCCAGTGAATCCTCCAGATGATCTTCAGACATTCCCAGTAAACCTTCCTGACCCTGAACCATCATCTTCAGATTCTTCCAGTTCAGATGGTTCACATAAATCTTTGGCATTTCCTGTCACTCCTATCTCAGTAGCCAAACTATCTACTCCTCCTCATAGTTGATTCCACCTTTATGATGACCACAAAAAGGGGGAGAAAAGCCTGAGTGATTTGTAATCAATGGCTGAGTTAATGTATTGAGGATATGGGTGTACAGGGCTTTCAGGAGCTTTTTAGCTTTAGGGAGATTTTTAACTTGTTAACTTTGAATCCTAAGGTTGATTATGTAATGAATTCTTCTTTATGCAATTTGTTTCTTTATGCCATTAAAGTTAAATTTCATTGAAATTATATTGCATTGTGGGACTAATGAGTTTTTGATTGTGTATGCAAGGTGAACAAGTAAATAAGATAAAAAACTTTGAAAAGATCTTTACTAAGCTATTTCAAAAGAGTTTTAAAGTTTAAATTAAACAAAAGATTTCATATGAAAAACAATTAAGAAACATACATTTGAAAACTCAATTTCAAAAATTTTGTTCAAAATCACCAAGTTTTGTCATCATTAAAAAGGAGGAGAATGTTTGATCCCATATGTTTTGATGATAACAAAGATTGGATCAATGATATAAAAGGATTTGATAACAAACAAATGAATTTGAACAAAGTAAATAAATGGCAAATCATTACTTGAAGTAAGCATTGGACTAATGAGCAGATTTTGTAATGACTTACTCAAGTGACTACTCGAGTAAGGAAAACTGTTACTCGAGTAACCACTCGAGTAATCATGAAGAATTTTATCCAGAGAAGCATTGCCAAAATTTGGAAGAAGTTACTCGAGGGACCACTCGAGTAATTTGTAAAGTTATATAAACCATTACTCGAGTAGCCACTCGAGTAACATCATAAACAAAAGGCATTAACCGAGTAGCCACTCGAGTAACTAAGTAAAAAATCTTCCAGTAGCTCTCGACCAAAAAATGTAACACTTTACTCGAGTAGCCACTCGGGTAACCAGGTGAGAAAAAGGCATTACTCGAGAGAGCATTTGAGTAATCTGTAGAGTTATTTGAAGCATTACTCGAGGGGTCACTTGAGTAATCAGGTAAGAAAACTCTTGGCCAAGAATTTGATGCAATTACTCGAGGGAGTAATCGAGTAATCTGCTGAGTTATTTGAAATTTACTCGAGGGCTCACTCAAGTAACTTGTAAAGAAAAGACATGGCCACTAGAGTTATCAAGTATTGTCAAGATTTATGATATATCATAGTCAATGACTTACCCGAGTAATATTTTATGAAATATATTGAATTACTCTCTACCATGTTTTTGATAGGTTTACTCGAGGGATTACTCGAGTAATGGCATGATCACTCGAGTAGCCACTAGAGTAAGGCAATCCAGAAATCTTGTTTTTAATCGAATGTTTATTGATTTGTTATCTATATGATTAACTCTTTATTGTACTAGTATCCTAAGTATATTTATAGAGAAACAATAAAGAAATTATATAATAAGACAAGAGTTAAATAAAGTATCTGAGATCTCACCTACCGCTACGTACAACAAATGGATAGTTTTCAAATTCGAAGAACAGTCAACCATTGTTGTGCGACTTTAATGGAAACATTTGAAATTCTTCCAGCGAATACTACAAATTATATATATATATGGAGCATTCAAAGAGCAAACAATAACAACTGAGAACAAGCAATCACACATCGATAAATATACTATTTGTGCTTTATTTTCTTATACTCATTCGTTGTACTTCAGTGATTATATATTTACTATGTGAGAGAGTTTTTCATTACAAACTCAATATTTGTTATTGAGACAACTTAAGGTTGTGGAACCTTGAGTTAGGGATTTGATTACAACGTGTAAGGGGGAGTGAATATCTAGGTGAAGGAACTTGTTGTGTATTGAGGTGCCAAGAACCGATTGATTCTTTGAGAATATAGTGAAACTCTCAAAGACACTCTAAGGACTAGACGTAGGTCAAAGTGGTTGTGACCAAACCAGTATAACTCCTGGTGTACACTTCGGTGATATTTCTCTTTACTCTCAACTGCTTTAAATATTCTTTTAATTTTCTTATACGCAACAAAATTTCTAGTATCACCCAATTCAACCCTCTCTTAGGTGAAACGCTCGCACTAACACAATGATTATGTTTGCCGCCATTGACTTTCTTATTTGAAACTATAATCCAAATGTTCAATCTACTATTTTGTACTTGAAATATATGTTAGATAACGTTTAGGTGTAATAACAAGTGAAAACATAATAAATAAATAACATTTAATCATATTCAGATTATTTGCTATGGCTCTATAATTCATTCTGCTTCTATGAATGATGAACTTGAGTACTTGATTCTCCCTCGAGTCCACACTCGAGTTTTATATTCCAACTCAAGACCACTCCAATATTTGCATGTGTATAGAGATAACTTCCAACACTTTCAAGTGACTCTTAAGAGTGTTTGGAGAATTTTTCGATAGCACTCAAGTTCTAATGCATAACTCGAGTTCCCTTACCGAGTTCCAGCTTCTAACTCTTTGCACTTGTGAGTAAACTTGAAAGTTCTTAAGATACAACTTGAGTTCTTTCTATAAACTCAAGTTTCTTAGTTGTTGGCATTGCTTCAACTTGTCTCAGCTAAGAACTTGTAAGAGTCAACTCATACTAACAAGAGTTTTTATTCATAACTCGAGTTCTCAGGTTGGTCAACACCACTTCACTTTGTCCTTGTCAGAAAGTTACAAGAATTAACTTGAAGTACTATAGGCCCAAACTCGAGTTCCTAAACTTGAGTTCTCTAGTACATATCAGATTGATGAGGTTTCTAGTTTTGCTTCTGACTGCGAGTTACAAGAGTTAATTAGAAGTGTTGAGGCACAACTCGAGTGCATAGCATAGTTTTAGGTTATGGTTTTGCTTTTGGGCAACACTTGCACTAGATCACTTGCTAAACTCAAGTTCACTTTATACCAGAGCTCGAGTTTTAAACCAAAACTCGAGTTTCTTAGCAAATTTCTGTTTCAGAGTAGCTTTTGTATAACACTTGCAGGAGGTAACATGCTGAACTTGAGTTCTTTAGCCCACAAAACTTGAGTTTTCCACTGAAACTCGAGTACATCAGAAATTTTCAACAGCACCTTGCTATAAACTTATGAAATGCATTTTGTAATCAATGTAGCTTAAAGTTAACATCTTCAAAACATGAATTCCTTTACAAAACAATACACTACCATTTTGTTATCATCAAAACATAGATTCCAACATTCTCCCCCTTTTTGATGATGAAAAAACCTTTATGATAGATTTGAAAACTTTATTGATTTGAAAAATTTATTGTAAACACTTATTAAATTTTCAAATGTATAATCATTAAAGTTCAAAGTTGTTTGCTACAATTTGGCACTTTTCTTCAAGAACTCTGTAATACTTTCACTGCTAAGCTTTGGACAAGAACAAGTCATAAGAAATGATGCAAAAATGTAACTTAGCTTCAGAATTTACAACTGAACAATAAACATAACTTCATTGATATTCAATTGCAAATTACATTACAAAGATCAAAATGCTAACACAAGTTCTAAAAGCCAATACAAAAACATCCATATAAGCATATAAGCAAAGCTCCCCCTTAAATTATGACCCCCCAAAAACTCCAAAAAGTCAAATGCCATCACTCCTCCTTCTCCCCTTTTTTATCATCAATAGAGGAGGGAGGAATAGGAAAGGTGATATCTGATGGTGGAGGTGGAGTGTATAGGACCAAAGTAGTAGAGGGATCAATAGGGTCAGGTATAAAAGGTGGAGAAGATGGATGAGGAGTATAGGTCTCAGGCTGTAGAGTAGATTGACTATCCAGAGTCACATCCATAATGGTCAAGGTGATAGGGTTAGTGTAAGTGAATAATACTATGGTAGAGGCTGGTGCAGTAGTGAATGGTGAAGCAGAGGGAGTCAGTTGAGGAATTGATATAGGAGGTATAGAGGTAGGATGAACAGGAAGGCAAGTATGCAAAAATATCCTCAACTTATTCAGTATCCTCGTGTGATCTTTTTATGTCTTGAGCATCAAGTCAAAGTTATGATTGGCCTTATCTACCAACTTGATGACTTGTGCCTCCATTCTTCCAACCAGATTCTCATATTGTTCAAACATCTCCTTCTTAATATTAGGCATAGCTTGGTTGATCACATCTAATACATATCCCTGTATGGATGCACCAAAGAATAAAGCAGGTAGAGATCTTCCTCTAGTAGAGGATTGAGCCTCATCAGCTCTTGATAGTGTAGACACGTGTTATGGTGCAGATTTCCTTTCACCCTATGGAAAATATATGCCCATGTTATTTATCTGTGTTATACCAAACCTTATAATGTTGATCTTCATATGACTATCCAAATACCAAATTTTGTTATGCCGAAGGATGAGAGATACAATATGAGGATATGGGATGGTGGTGGATTTGGTAGATAAAAACTTGAATCCCTTCATTTCCTGAAAAATCATCTCTCACATGTTCCTCTTTTGACCTGCAAGGAATAAAGCCATCATGTAATAATCGTTAAATGCAAAATGGGTAAAGTTCTTGGATTTGTTGATGATGCTTCTAGCGTAAATGTAGAAGAGGACACGCTGAAGGTTAGGCATAGAGGCATGCTTAAAGTTTAAAGGACCTACAAGTTCACCTGGTCTTAACAAACAGAATACTTGGTCTATTGTGAACTCTTGAGTTGGATTAAGGGGTAGAATGACATAGCCAAGTATGGTATTAATGATGGAAGGGGTGATCATTACTGTTTGCCCATGAACACCTATCTCAATTCCTTCTTCACCAATTCACCAGTATTTGACATAATTTTTTTCACTTTCATATTACAATAGAAAATTTTCACAATAATTGGTGAATATGGTAGGTGCACATTGAGCCAATGGTTGTAAAATCCAAGATATGGTCTAAGGTTCAAACCACAATGTGCATTCCGGTAGTCTAAGTCTACAAAAACCACTGGACAGAAACTACGACGAGAAAATTCATCATTATATACCTTTTTGTTGAAAGGTGCTAGAGGCTCCAGGTTGAAACCTTATAGAGGAATAGCATCAACTTCTTCCTCTGGTGTATGAGATGTGGAGGGTGCTCCTAATTGTCAACCCGTATGGCCAGAACTTCTAGGAATATGTTGAGATGTAGAGGCACCAGCTTGGGAGGGAATTTTTCCAACTAAAGCATCTAATCTTGATTGTTCCAATTCTGCTCAGAGTTGTTTATCATCTTCACTATCCGAGGACAAATCTTGAAGAACTACTATTGATTTTTTTCTTCCCTCTTCCTTCCACTTCTTTTGATTTTGTTCAGGTTACAATGCCTCTTTAATAGTAACTCCTTTGGTCTTCTTTGGAAGAGGTTGAACATCCTTCACTTTTGGTCTTGGATGTTTCCTTTTCCCAGTAGTCCCTTTCTTCCTGGACACTTTCAGCTCTGGAGGAAGAGGAGGAATAGGTGTTAAAGATGAAGTCAGAGTTGCCGTTGGATTGGGAATCTCACTGGAGTAAGAGGGTCAGAATAAGAAGATGTTGATGATAATAAAGAGTCCTGAGTAACTCTAGGAATTGTAATGAGAGTGAAGAAGTTGAACTTTTGTAAACTCTTGTGAAGAATGAGAATTTGTGTTTTAGGGCTCGGAGATGATGATTTAAAGGATAAATATGACATTTGAGGAAGATTGAAGAGTTGTAATAGGTGATTTAAGAGGGTGGAAGTGACAATTTAGAGTATAACAACTAGATTTAGGTGTGTGTGTGCTGTTTTGAGTGAAGATATGTTTGAGTTGACAAGTAAGAGTATGCCATTTGAGCTTTTAGACTTATAATTATAATACACCGACACTCGAGTTCTGCACCAAAACTCGAGTTCATATGCACTCGAGTTTTATTGTAGAACTTGAGTGCTACATAAAAGGTTTAGTAAGTTGAAATGGTGTACCTGTTTTGAGTGTAACTTGTAGACACCCAAATTTACTTCCATCTTCTTGTATCTTTGTACTCAAGTTCTCCAATATTACTTGAGTAAACCATGCTTTTGTCTCAAGTTTTTTTGCAGTGTTCTTCCTGAACTTGAGTTTTTCACATGAACTTTCAAGTTGGAACTCGAGTTTGCTCCTGAAACTCGAGTTTAGTGCCAAGCTTGTTTTGAACTTGAGTTTGTACTCAGAGTTCATGTACTCTCTATTTATCCTTGTTTTTCCAATAGAAAGTAGGACTTTCTTAGAGAAGAACTCAAGTTGGGAATGTGAACTTCAAGATATAACTCGAGTTCTCATCTGAAACTCGAGTTTCATATCAAAGTTAAATATGACTCGAGTTTTTATTCAAAAGTTCATGTACCCCTATTTTAATAATCATCCTTGTAAAACAAATTTCTACATACTTTGATGTTTAAGTCAGTATAGTAATCATTAAAACATGTACAAAACCATAATTAGTAATAAGAAAATCTTACAACTCATTGGGATTAACCATTCCCAATTCTCTCCTTATGTATAAAAATTGATGTTTAGCTATCGACTTTGTGAAAATGTCAGCAAGTTGAAGATGTGTAAGAATGAATTCTACTTTGACATCTTTCTTTTGAACATGATCTCATATGAAGTGATATCGAATGTCTATGTGCTTGGTTTTTGAATGTTGTATAGAATTCTTGTCCAAGCTTATGGTCTCTTGTTATCACAGTAAAAAGGTATCTCTTTCAAGTTAATTCCCAAGTCCTGAAGTTGTTGCTTTAGCCGTAGTACTTGAGAACAACAACTTGCTACTGCTATATATTCAGCTTCAATAGAGGATAATGAAACAATATTCTGCTTCTTGCTGAACCATGAGACCAAAGAGCCTTCGAGAAATTGATGTTGTTCGCTTGTGCTCTTTCTATCAGTTTTATATCCTCTATGGTCTGAATATGAATAGGCCATTAAATACTCATTTCCTCTTTTTGGATACCATAGGCCAAGTTTTGTAATATCTCCTAAGTAACTGAAGATTCTTTTCATGGTTTTGGCATATGATACCATAGTAGCAGATTGATACCTTGCACGTATACCAACACTAAATTGTATATTTGGCCTACATACTGTTAGATAGAGTAATGAACTGAACATTCGTCTATATTTGGTAATGTTAAAGTCAGGGCCATTCACGTTAGCATCTAGTAGTGTGGTTGTGCTCATTGGAGTGTCAGCTCCTTTGACATTTTCCATTCCATACTTCTTTAACAACTCCTTCAAATATTTGGTTTGGGATATAAAAATCCCATTCCTTCGTTGCTTAATTTGAAGTCCAAAAAAGAAGTTTAGTTTACCCATCATGGAAATTTTGAATTCTCCTTGCATAAACTTAGAGAATTCTTGACACAGGGATTCGTTAGTAGCACCAAAGATTATATCATCAACATATATTTATACTACTAGTAGATCATTCTTGTTATGTTTGATGAATAGTGTAGTGTCTACTTTTCCTCTGACAATGTTTTGATCAAGAAGGAACTTGCTCAGTCTTTCGTACCAAGCTCTCGGTACTTGTTTCAAACTGTATAAGGCTTTCTTGAGTTTAAAAACATGATCAAGTTTTGTTTCATCTTCAAAACCAGAAGGTTGTTCTACATAAAATTCCTCCATAATATAACTATTTAGAAAAATACTCTTGACATCCATTTGATAGAGTTTAAAACCTTTAATGCATGCAAAGGCTAAGAGTACTTGTATGGCATCTAATCTTTCTACTAGAGCATATGTTTCCTAAAAATCAGTACCTTCTTCTTGATTATAGCCTTTGGCAACTAATCTTACCTTGTTTCTCACAATGAATATTAATTTATGAAGTTTGTTTTATTAAAAGCCATCTGGCACCTATGACCAAATGGTTTTTAGGTCCAGGTACCAAATCCCAAACTTGATTTCTTTGAGATTGGTTTAACTTTTCTTGTGTTGCAATCACCCAATCATTGTCAGAAAGCGCTTATTCAATACTAGATGGTTTAATTTTAGAAATGAGTGCAGAAAATGTAACTTCATTAAGAATTCTATTTCTAGTTTTGACTCCTTCATAAACATCTCTAATTACTTGCTCAATTGGATGATCTTTCATGTGTCTTCATGCTCTTGGTTGAGCATGATCATCGATGTTTTCTTCGTTTTAAAAATCATCAGTTTGAAAATCATTTTGATTGGAAATGGTTTGATTTTTATTTTTATTTATCAATCAATTTCCTCTTCATCAAAAGATTTTGTCTAAGAGTCTATTTCATCAAACACAACATGAATGGTTTCTTCTATAATGCATGTTCTTTTATTAAAGACTCTATATGCTTTACTTCTATTTGAGTGACCTAGAAATAAACCATTATTAGACTTTGAATCAAATTTACCTAAATTTTCTTTACCATTGTTGTGGATGAAGCATTTACATATGAAGATATGTAGATGAGTAAAGTTTGGCTTTCTCCTTTTGTAGAGCTCATAATGTGTCTTTTCAGGGGTCTTGGGGATATATTGTAATACCCTGAATTTTGTGTCTAGAGGCTTAAGAATGAGCTTGAATTAAGAGGACTATTAAGTCCTAGTTTAGCAAGAGTCCCAGGAATGAATAAGAAATAGAATGACTATTAGAAACTACACCCAAAATAAAGTATGAATTTTAGTGCAAATTAGTCGAAAGAAAGTACTCATTCCTTCAAGATGTGTTAGAATGACATAGAATGTAACTCGGATCCAAAGGAAAAGGGAAATGGTGTCTAGAAAGAAGAAAGAGAGAATTGAAAGAACTAATGACACAAGAAATAATATTGCCATAATCAAGGGCAAAAGAAACAATTACTACTTGATCTTGAGGTTAATATTGGAAGACAAAATGAAGGGCTATGATTTGCTCTTAAAAAGGGTTGAAAAGCGATGAACTCCCTCCCCTTAAGTCATGAAAAACGTCTAAGAGGGGGGTAAAGAAGGAAGGGAAAAGTTGGTCAAAGTTTCAACTCACTTTTAAATAAGACTTTGGTCCAACTTGAACTCATGCTTATGTGATCAATTGGTCAATATATTTCTTCCTCTTTGAAGGTGGATTTTGTCCAAGACTAAGAGGAGAGAGGAATCAATTAATGTTCTAACCTTTTATACAAGAAAAGTTGGTCAAGCACAAAGAAAAGAAAGAAGAAGAGAAGAAAAGTCAATATGTCTTGCAATTGGTTACACCTTGGAAGTTTGACCAATAAGCAAGAAAGCAAGAGGAATTTTGTTCACAAATCCTCCTCCTTTTGCATTGAATATTTTATCCAAGACAAGACAAAAAGGGAAAGTGAAAATATCAACCCATTTAACCCAACCAACACTTGGTTAATTAACCAAGTAACTTTTGTTTACACATTTAAGATGTAGTCTCAAGGTCCAACTTCACCAAGATTTGAGTGAAATCTTATGTAGTCATAATCTTGAGATGAAGCTCTTCCTTTCTTCTTCCTACAAAACCTTATAGATATTTTTCTTCCTTTGGTATCCAATTTTACTTGGATCCACTCATGGTTACCTTGTAGGAATCATAATTCACATGCTCTAAAAATATAATTAATTTGAAACAATTGAGCATAATGAATTAAATATGTCTTTATGCATAAGAGAAATATTTTCTTTTCAAATCATTATACATGCATAAAGAATTAACCTGTTGAGCATTACAATCCCTTTAAAAATAAATCTATTAAATGGCTTTTTAAGGGATTCGAAAACATAATTTCAAAATCATTTGCAATGCCCATTCCTAAGATTCCAAGATATAAAACCTCAATAAATATTACAGACAATAGCATAGGAGGTTTTATCATTGTATACCTTTACCTTAGATAGGAGGATTGCTTTTGCTTACCCATTGCATCTTTCTACGATGTTGATACTTTGAATATCTTTCTTTGGGTGCTGGCAACCTTCTCTCAAAATATATAGACTCCAGGAGTCTTTTATTTGATGCTTGAGAGATCCTCCTTTTCTTGTTCTCCTCAAGATAGTTGAATGGTATTCTATGGTAGTTCATTCTTGAGGTGGAACGTACTCCTTTCATCCATTGCTTCTTTCTCTGGTTATACTCTGTAGCTCCAGCAATAGGTGCCTTGAGAGTTCTCCTTTTTTATATAAATGATACGAACCTCTTTATTGGCGCATGAGAAACTCTTGGCTTCTTCTTCATCTTCTCCGTACCCTTATGTCCATTCTTTTTATAATCAATCTGCACACATAAAGTACTATATGAACATTTTGGTACCCACATATACTTGGGTCCTTGATTGTTAGTATTAACCTTTACATATTTCTTCGGTACCCAAATATACTTATTTCTCACATGGGAATTTCTTCTAATATAACATGTGTGAGAAATATGACCGGATTTGCCACAATAATTGCAAATTGTATCAAGATATGCATAATGGGAAATCATGTAAGCATTATGTCGATCATGAGAGTAGAAATTCGAATGGATTTTATTTGAACATTCTTTCTTCCCAACAAACTTTCCAGCATATTTGAAAACATTTTTGCTTTTCTCGATAGAATCAACAATTGGTTGAAAAACAATCTTATGTAGATTCTGAAAATTAGTTTTACGAAAATCACATGAAGAATTGGAACTTTTTACCTTAAGTTCATCTTGAGCTACGGAGAGGGATTTTTCATGTCTGTCCATACTGAGCTCTTCTTGGGAATCATCTTCCTCTTGTTCTTCTATGTTGACAGGATCATGGAACTGTTCTATGATTTCTCCTTTTTCATTATTAACTTCCAATTGTTCATGCACCGTAGATATGCAACTTATAGTTTCACATGAACTGTCAATGCTTTCAAGTTCAACACAATTGTTAGAAGTATAAATAGAATCAAGAGTATCCCAAATATTTCTAGCAGTAGAGCAAAATCTAATTTTCTCAAAATCATTTTTGGTTAAAGCACTGTACAAAATTTTCATTGTTTTAATGTTCAACGAAAAAATTTTCTTTTCTCTTTCTGTCCAATTCTTTCTCGGTTTGAAATCAAAGACATTTGTAAAAACATTCCACATATCAAAATCATATGCTTTTATAAAACTAGTCATTCTAGCTTTCCAAAACCAAAAATCAATATCTTTCAGCATAGGTGGAATTGTATAGTCAAAACCTTCGGAAAGCATATAACACCCAAAATCAGCTATTATAAACTCTTGAGACGGTTAAGTCTTTTAAACAAGTGTCCAGCTTTGATACCAAATGTTAGAACCGGCTGACACCCAAGAGGGGGTGAATTGGGTGTAAGATGAAAATCTTAAGAACTTTGAAAATCTTTTTGCATCTTAGAAGAAGTAATAAATATGAAGGTAATGAATCATAAATCAACAGTTTATATATGCTGGAAATATAAGAGTTTAAGGAAGAGAGTGTGCAAATTGTAATTTATCCTGGTGAAAACTTTGATGATGAAAGATTACAGTCAATCTTCTCTCTCAAAAGTGAATAGATGAATACTGAAGCACAATGAAAATAATCTCTCTCTCAAATATACATGATATAGAAAATGGATAAGAATAGAGAGTAGTTAAGTTAGAGTAGATGATTCATGATCTTTGCATGTTTCTCGTTGGTGTTGCTCTTCGTTGAATGTTCCCATATTTATAGATAAGTTGAGATAGCCGTTGGAAGCATTTCAACTTGTCCGTTAGAGTGGCTTAGCTTCATTTGACTGTTCTTCGATTTTGAAAACTAGCCGTTGTGAACGTTGACGCTCCGCTTCTAGAAAGTCAGTTTTTCTCTCTTCATTGCATTCCTGGAGAAATACATTAAACACTAATACAATGAGGTGTAAGAGTGATTGGAAGCAAGAAGAGTGAGTTTCATGATTAATCCCATGATTTTCGAAAGCTTCAGAATGTTGCAGGTATTTCTAGGAAGCATTACTCGAGTGGTCACTCGAGTAAGCCTTGGTCATTACTCGAGTAGTGCATGAAGTAAAAAAATTTACAAACCTTGGAAATACCTGTTTACTCGAGTACTTAGTCGAGTAACGTTGGTAGGCCGAGAGCAACTGGAAGTGATTTCCCTGATTAATCGAGTGCTTACTCGAGTAATGTTGGCAAGATTACATGGGTGAGGGTAATAGGATGATTTCTTCTTTGGTTACTCGAGTGATCCCTCGAGTAAGCTCTTAAATAACTTTGCAGATTACTCGAGTAGTCTCTCAAATAACGTTATTCAAATCTTGGTCGAGAGCATTTTCAACTTGATTACTCGAGTGGTCCTTCGAGTAAATTCCAAATAACTCGGTTGATTACTCGAGTAAGCCCTTCAAGTGAATTCTTGATTTTGATTTGAAACATGGCAAAATTATATATCATCGGAAAGCTCTCATCGTTTACATTCCAACGCAACAAGAATCAGCTCCAAACTCGTTGTGTATAGAAAGTTATGATCCAAAGAGTATCTACTATTCTTAGACAATCTCTGAAATTACTAGCAGCAACTTCTAAATGGCATAGCTATTAGAATATAACCTCAAATATGTCAAATTACCTATCCATGGAAATCTCTTTGAGTCTTCTTTCATATGGCACTAGTTTTGTCTCAATCCGTTATGTATTTTGAGAGTTATGTCCAAAATACCGAAGCTGTCCTAGAATATGATAGTGATTCATGTGTCAACTTCAATAGATCATATCTCCCTCATTTGAACTTCTTTTAATGTGATCTTGGTGTCCATAGTTCATGTTGGGAGTCCAGTTTCATATGCCACTAGTTTTAGATCAATCCAACTTGTGGTTAGAGAGATATACCCAAAATACCGAACCTCTATCCTGCCACGCGAAAACAGAGTATAATAAAAATACAGATTACTCGAGTGATCATGTCCATTACTCGAGTAACCACTCGAGTAATGCCTTCCAAAACATGGCAGAGAGCCAAAACTCAAAGGAACACATTGGGGAAGCTCGATAACTTCTATATAAGTTATTTTGGCTTTGAATTGACCCATTCCAACCTCCATATGATCAAAGAAACCTCTGGTATCACTTCTAATAGCTTGGATCTTGATATTCTCATGTGATCTTGCAAGTTCTTCTTTCTTTAATCTCTTTCTACTTCTTTCTTCAATCACTTTCTTCTTGTTTTACCACTTGATGATCATTCTTCATAACCCAACTAGATATCTTCTTGAATTGATTATTGTTCTTCATAAACCAACTAGATATCTTCTTGAATATCTTCAATCTTCTTCTTTCTTTGTTTTGACCAATCTTTCTTCTTGATATTTCATTAGTTCTTGCAATGCCTTCTTTCTTTAATCCTTGCCTCTTGACTTTCTTCTTGATGATCGTTCTCCACATATGAGGCATTATAACATCAACCCACCATTGGGTTTATGACTAATCTACAAGATATACAACATTAAATATAGTAGTTAGTCAATGTAGAGAATAAGTATATCATACAAACTTTTTGCTCTTAATACTTGACATCTATATTTGACATCATCAAAACTATTCATATCTAACAACTTTTGCAAGAAACCATAAGAATGTGACACATGGATTTTTCTCTTTTCCCTTAAGTGGTTTTCGACAAAGTGAATTCAAGAAGGCATGGAATGAATATTAAAACATCTCTCACTCCCTCACACTCATTAAAATTCGGCCAAACCACAAAAATAAAGAGAAAAAGAAGAGAAAATGAAAAAGGAAAGAGAAGATTGAAGTTGAAGAACAAGAAGCAAGGTAAGACTTGCTTGATTTTCACCTTCAAGATCACCTCTATAGCTCTTGAAGTCTTCATGAATGTTGTTCCTCTCACTTATAGCTATATTTCTATGGTTTTTGTTTCTCAAGGAGAGGTGTTTTATGCTGACTATAAAGTGCCAAAGTTGGAGAAGCAAAGAACAATCCTTAGAAGGTGAATGAGGTGAGCTTGAGCTTTGACTTGAACTAAATATTATGTTGTTTGGTTGAGTTTTATTAATTTTCTTGGCTGCCCAAAATTTTGGCCAATAGAGATTTTTAAGGGATAATGGTGCTTTGATCTTGTATATATGGTTAGAAGATGATTTATGATGAGATTAGACTAGGTTGGTGGTTAAAATTTTGTTTTGGTTGATTTTGGCAAAAAGGGTTCTGTTCGGTCAAATTGGATATGGGTTGAAAGCTTGTGATTTTGATATTTTTGATGTTGCCATTATGTTTAAAATGGAAAACTAAGTGGGCAAAACCCCTAGTTGTAAATTATGAACCATTGGGAATAAAAACTTAAAATTGGAAATTCTGCTAATGTGAATTCTATGTGTGGAAGTCTCATTGTGTGACCTTTTTGAATAGGTAAATGATGTCTAAACATTGTAAAAATTTCCAGTTTGAAAGTATATATGTTAGGCTTTAATTTGATGTGTCTTTTGTGTAAATTGGAGTTGTACACTGGAAGTTCTGTATTTTTGAATATTGGTCATGTAAAACTGGCAAGTTTTGGAGTAGTGGCCAATGAAGTGGAATTCTATATTGATGTGCATCCAGATGACTAATGGATATATTTTTCCCTGAAAATAAACTAATTAGGGGTCACATAGCCTTTGAAATAATCACAATTGGATATTTGTACATAAAGAGGTGAAGTTACAAAGATTGCTGAAAATTATGACAGAATTGGGTCTATATGCGAAAATACAAAATCTAATGGTACTATGTAATTATTTTGAACTTTAAGGGTAACAGCTGTCCAGAATCTAAGATATATCTGAGCTCAGAGAAAGAATTGGATACCCTTAAGAAAAGGAAACCAGGTAGTAACTCTTTCTTTCATATGTTATGAGATACATTGCATGTTTATGGTTTCATCATGAGTTTTGGAAGCATTCATAGTTTATGAGGTGGTCGCCTGGGCCTTTTGCGCAGGTGGACCCCTAGGCCACGAAAATTATTGTTATGCACAAGTGGAATCCCAGAGCATGTTGTGTGGGTGAATACTCTAGGCCAAGTGATTTATATACCTAGCACTACGATAATGTAATATGCAGCATGATGTGTTCTAAATGTTGAATGCTATTTCCGTGTTATATGATGACTGTGTGGCATGAACTGTGTTCTTGTGTATATGTGAGTGAATGCCTATTACTACTAGATTCTTTTGAATCTCACCCTTCCAATAACTAACCTGAAATAAAGGCAAGCTGCTCAAAGGGCAAGATTCTAGCCACGAACAAGTAAAACAAGTCTGAAGGAGTTTATATTCTGCTGGTTATCTGTTTTGGGTTGTATATGATGTAAATGATATATGACAACATTAGTATTAGCCGTAGTAGTAGTTGCGATATTCAAAGCCAGATGCTAGTAATTATATATGATAATCAATTTGAAATCAGGAAGACGTACACGTAGGGCCTATTAGTATAAGCGCAAGAATGTGGATTTGTGGGTTTCCACAGAGAATGCTTTGGTAAACACTCTGATATTAAGAAATGAAACTACAAATAGATGAGATATAATGAAAATGCAAAACAGTTGAGATCAAAATGAAAATGTTTTGAAAATTTTTATAAAACCCACTCAAGTGCAGGATCAAACCCTGTCTTGGAATCGGGATCACTATGGTTTATAATGATTTTCGGTCTCTGGTTTGAAGTCTTAACTGTTTAAACCCATCTAAGTGCTTTGAAAACTATGGTGTTACATACATTCCCGATTCAAGATATAGCAAGCAGTGCTCATTGCATCCGTCTAGGACACTTGTGATAGTTCTTTTTCATTGAGCACTACTCTTGCCATCTTTATAAGGACTCTATTCTTTCTTTCTACAACTTTATTTTGTTGAGGCGCCTTAGTGCATAGAAATTATGGTTTATTCCCTAACTATTGCAGAAGTCTTCAAAGAGTTGATTATCAAATTCCTCATTTTAGACCTTCTTGGCAAATGTAATAAATTCAACAAAAGTTTCATCTCTGAAAGTAAGAAATATAGTCCATGTAAATCTTGTAAAATCATCGACAATTACTAGAGTATATAAATTTCCTCCAAAACTATTTACTCTTGTTGGTCCAACTAAATCCATAAGAAGTAATTGTAAAGGTTTAGAAGTTTAAATCTCATTCTTTGTTTTGAAATAAGATTTAGTTTGTTTTCTTTTTTGACAAGCATTACAAATCATGTTGTCTTCGATTTTAAGTTTAGGAAGATCCACAACTAAATCCTTTCTAATCAATTTGTCAAATTGATTCATATTGACATGAGAAAGATACTTATGCCATAGCCAACTTTCCTAAGATTTGTTAAGAAAATAACTTTGAGAAGAATTTGAATTTAAAACAATAGTATAACAATTATGGTTTCTTTGAACTCGGATATTCACTTTGATAGATTCTTTATTAAGCGGTAGATCCTTCTTGTTCACTATTAAGCATTCCTCTGAGTAAGAGATTACCCAATTATTTTTATCAGTGCTTTGACTCACGCTTAGGAGGTTGTGGCATAATCCTTAGATATAATATACGTCGTTGATTTATAGACCATTGGTTTTTCCAACTTCACCAATTCCAACAATACGTCCATATTGGTTACATCCAAAGGTTACCTTTCCTCCTTCTTTTGCTTCCAACATGATGAGCTTATCTCTGTCACCAGTCATATGTCTCGAGTATCTACTATTAATGTACCATTTATTTACCCGTGATGCTTTGAGACATACCTAGAGTCATATCATCAAGTTTTAGCTTCCCATGCTTTCTTGGGTCCTTCGTGGTTAGTATGAATTACTCTTGGTACATATATCTCTTTTGGAACCCATTTATATGTGCCAATGGCCTTGTATTTTCTAAAATGACATGATAAAGTATAATTTCCTTTCCTATTGTAGTAATTACATGATACAAATGGATTGATTCATGCACCAACTTTTTAAAATATTTAAGACGTATTTTACTACCTTTCTTCTTCTTTCCTCTGCTTTTATCCTGAATAGAATGATACCCAATTCCAGATTTATCATAAGTGACTCTTTGTGATTTTAAAATTATTTTAAGAGTTTCGCTTCCTTTAGTAAAGCTTCCTAAAGTGTCTGTTAAGTCACTTATTTTCTTATTGTTTTCTTTACAGGATGCACATGATGAACATGATATGCTAGTTCTATTTTCTAATTCTTTTACTTTTCTCTTATAGCTTACTAATTCTTTATCTACCTTGATGAATCCAGAATGTAATGCATTATATTCAGATAACAATTCATCATAAGTAGTTTTAGAATTACTTACTTCATAATCCGATTCTTCTTCTTTAGCTACCAAGCATATATTAGCAACTTTATCATTGTGGTTTTCTTCATCCGACAAACTATCAGCTCATATGGATGAATATATGCTTTCTTTTTTTTGCTTCTTCTTGTCTTTGTTCTTGAAGCATTCAGACTTGATATGTCCTGGCTTCCCATTTTCATAGCATATAACTTATTGCTCTTTGCTTTCTTTATTACTTAATCTTCCTTAATGACTTTTGAAGTTCCGTTAGCCTCTTCTATAGAACTTCTTGAATTTTCTTACGATCATTCCAATATCATCATCATCAAGTTCGTCTTTGCATTCTGATGTTTCAACTTCCTTGATAGTTTTAAGGGCAACTCCTCTTTTATTTTTTGTCTTTGAATTCTTCCAGCCCCTTTTTGAATTTTATTTTTCCTTCATACTGAGACAGACTGCTGAAATGTGTAGCTACAGATCTCATTGATTCACCTTTGGCTTCTTCAATAGCTGTCACGTTTGCTTCCCATTCTTTTGTAAGAATGTTAAGTATCTTCCTAACTTAGGAATTTTGATAAAAAAATTCTCCCAAGTGTTGCCAGCTGGTTGACAAGATGAGTATATCTGAGTTTGAATTCAGAGATCCTTCTTTAGGTTTCATTCAAATTAAATCATACTCTATAATTAGAGTGTTGATTCTATTTTCTTTGATTCCGGACATACCTTTGTGTATGATTTCTAGCTCATCCCACATGTCTTTAGCTGTTTGCAGCTTGCAGATTTAGAAGTACTCCATCTGGCTTAGGGCACTCTATATCATTAAAATAGCTTTACTATTTAATGTCACTAATCTCTTGTCAATGTCATTGTATTCCTCTGGGTTCTTTTTCTCGACTATATCTTCTACTTTCTTCATTAGAACATAATCACTCTCTTGTATTACATTCCAAAAACTGTACTCGTTTGCCATTATGAACACTCTAAACTTAATTTTCCAAAACAAAAAATGTTCTCTGGTAATACCAGGAGGTCTAGTGATAGAAGCTCTATCTGGAAGAATGTTTTCACCCATTGTTGCCATTGAATGGATCCTTCTCAAGTTGTTAAACTCTTATGAGAAGACCTTGATCTGATACCAAATGAAAGAGGCAAGCTTCACCCAAGAGGGGGTGAATTGGGCGATGCAATAAAATTTTTGTGAGTTGCAGTGTTATAGAGATAAATGGAGAGAAGAGATGAGATAATTTGCACATAGAGATTTATACTGGTTTGACCTAACTCCATGCCTATGTCCAATCCTTAGAGATCAACACCTCTTGAGATTTTCACTAATCCTCCAAGATTCAGTGGGCTTTCGAAATGCCATAGAACAACAACTGTACTTGTAAGGACTACAAGCAGAAATATTCTAACCTCTAGAATTTTCTCTCCCCCTTATTGTAAGACTTATGTGCAGAACAATTCTGAAGACCTTTCTCTCCTACTTACCTATGCAAGTCTTACGAGTAGCATTGTTTTCTCCTGCTTACACCATTATAAGTCTTATGAGCAGTAACATTCTCTGCTGCTTACACCTTGTAAGTCTTACAAGTAGAAAGTCTTACTAGGAATTTTCTCTATAGCTTCCCTGTAAAGAAATCTCCCCTCTCAAGGTCCCTTTACCTTGAGATCAATTCAAAAATACAATTGAAAATGTTTATAACTCTCTCACAGAATAGATACGATAATCACTAAAGTACAATATGAATATAGAGTGAAATATGAAATCAGAGAATTATGTAAATTTTTAGTGTATGCTTTCATGCTATGTTCTATCAGTTGAGACTGTCTCTGATGCTTTGTATTTATAGCCAGTTTGTATTAGCTATTATGGAATGTCCCATTATGGAGCGATGCATTTCATTGAGGAGCGAGATGTATACATTTCAGTTTCCACACAGTTTTTCATGGTGGATCAACTACATGTGGTGGCAGGTGTCCAATATTTGGTATGCAATGATTATGTTTGCCGTAATTGACTTTCTCTGTAACCCCCTCATGGTAATCATATCCGGATTAGGAAATTTAAGTGAAATAGAGACCAATAAGACAAGATAACATTATTTATAATCCCTCATCTTGTAGATGGGGTTTTCACAAAACAATTTAAAACACAAAGATCTGGTCCCACATTCACTTATCGGATGTAATTACCTGAGCAATTAATTCACATTCACCATATCAGAGTGCAGAAACTAAAATCCCGGTAAACCCCGGGTTCATATATATATATCAAATGGGTTTACTATTTTCCCAACTGGGGATTACAAATCAAAAATTCACTATAAACAATTTATATACAGTAATCCCAAATCTACAATAGATAACCAACAATCCCAAAATCCTAAATGTCCCTAAGAGATCCTAACCACTCCAGGTTGGTCGCTTCTCCTTTGAGCCACTTGCCCTGTCTGAAAAGGTTAGTCATATGGAAAGAGTGAGATTCTAAAGAATCCCAGTAGCAACAAGACACTCATACAATATATAAACACAAAGCATGTATGTTCATCATGTTCAGCAGCTTCACAATGATCTCTGGCTCACGCCACATACGACAGCACTCAGGGCTGTAATCACAATGCACTACGCTCACTTTCGCGGTAAACACTATGCCAGCTTTCACTGTAATCACTATACACAACACCCGCTTTCGCGGTGAACACTATGTAGCAGCAACACGAAGTACAAAGCACCACAAAGCATCTCAAATCATCTCAATGCACAAGGAATCACAAGGCAACAGCAGCAGCAACATCGACTCAATGCATGACGGACAAACATACAATACATTTACACAAAGTATATGAGAGGAGTCGCTACCTGTATCTTTCCTGACAATCTTTGGCACAGTGGGCTCACGCGTTCGGCAGATATCAAATCCTATACCAAATTAGGGACAATTGATCAATCTCTTTTCCAATTACTTATATCCATAATACACTAAGTTGGTTATCATTTAGGACTCTTAAGAGGCCACAAATGCCTCTAAAGAAAGCCCTAAAAGGTTGGGAAACAAAAGGTTGAAGGTCACTTTTCGAAAACACAAAGTGCTGGAACACAGGGGTGGGCCGCGGCCATCCCTTCCTTAGGCTGTGGCCCAAATATGGTCAAAAGGCCGTTGGCTGCGGCCCGCCACTCATGGGCTGCAGCCCGAAACAGGCCAGAAAGGTTTGGGCCGCAGCCAAGCAATCCCCTGATTCTTGGCTGAACTTCCAAAATTCATAACTAATCCTAGAAAAATCGAAACGGAGTGATTCCAAAGCTAAAAGAAAGGTATATAAGTCCTCTTTCAAGGGAAAATATAGCCCATCACTGGAAATCACTACAAAAATATAGAATTACCAAAAACTACACACTACTCCAAAACAGAGTTCTGTTTCAATCCCAAACTTTGGACAACCATATCTCACAGAATACTAAACGAAATGACACAAAATATATGTCCATTTTGAAGCTTAGGATGTGAACTTTAAGACTGGAAAGGTTCATAATTTTCCAACACCATTTGGTCCTTCAAAACGCCCGTTCAAAATGACAGCGAAAAACAGAGCTCAAACAAGACATATTTCCAACTTTCTACCAAAGTGTTCAATGACTCTAAAATCAATAACCAAGCTTATTCCCATACAATTTTCCATAAAGGACACAATGGCAACCTCTAAAACATTCCAAAACCAATCTAACCACAATCAAACACTATGGTCTCTATGATTCACACAATGTCCAAATTCCAATCAACACAATTCCAAACTTCAAAACTATCTCCAATACTCAAATATCATCATAATGAACCATTTCCAACATCAAACACAATGAAACTCATATATTCAAAAATGGGCATAAGCTAGGGCAATTTTCCAGATTTTTATAAACTTATCCAAAAATCACAAATAATATATCAAAATGCTCAAAATGCCTACCTCTTCACTTTGCCAAATTCAGAATCTTGATTCTCACACTTTCATATTTCTCCAACTCACAAATCAACACCTTTCAAGATTCTACAACCACCACAATGTAGCTCTCAATGAGATACACAACTTTAGAGAAGAGGTTTTGAGCAAAGGAGGAGCATTACTTACTCAAAATCCAAGCTTTTCTTTCTCTCTCCAAGCTTAAGGTCACCGAAAATGGAGGAATTAGAGAGAGAATATGATAGATGGAAGAGATGATGATGATGAACTTTTCTCTTCCCTTCCCTAGCACACAACCGAACAAAAGAGAGGAGAAAGAGAAAAGTGCTATTTTGTCTTCATGTGCCTCATCCAAAGGCCTCCACTATGCCACATGTCACCATCTCATCCACTTCCACTATAAGCTCACATAGACACAAAGTATAGGATTCCGACCCATCAGAAATGAATCTCAACCCTTGATCTTAAATACCACATGTATGCACACCAAATTCATATAATATTTCTCTCAAAATATTTAATTACACAATTTTATAATCAATCTCAATGCCATTAGCCCTTAATCAAAAATCGGGGTGTTACATTCTCATTTAAAACTGTAATTCAAATGTTCAATCTACTATTTCACACTTGAAATATATGTTAGATAACATTTAAGTATAATAACAAGTGAAAGCATAATGAATAAATCACATTTAGCTATATTCAAGTTGTTCACGATGACACTGTAATTCATTCTGCTTCTACGACTGATGAACTTAAGCATGATTCTCGCTCGAGTCCACACTTGAGTTTCATATTCTACTCATGTCCACTCCAATATTTGCAGTGTACCAAGATAACTTCAAACACTTTCAAGTGACTCAAGAGTATTTAGAGAATTTTGGATAGCACTCAAGTTCTAATGCATAACATGAGTTTCCTTACCAAGTCCCAGCTTCCAACTCTCTACACATGTGAGTGAACTTGAAAGTTCTTAAGATACAACTCGAGTTCTCTCCAAAAACTCGAGTTTCTTGGCTGTTGGAATTGCTTCAACTTGTCTCTGCTAAAAACTTATAAGAGTCAACTTTCACTTGCAAGAGTTTTCAGTTATAACTCGAGTTCTCCTTCATAACTTGAGTTCTCAAGCTGTTCAACACCAATTCACTTTATCCTTGTCAGAAAGTTACAAGAGTTAACTTGAAGTGCTACAGACCCAAACTTGAGTTCCTTACCCAAACTTGAGTTCTCTAGTACATATAAGATTGATGAGGTTTTTGGTTTGGCTCTTGCTACGAGTTGACTGGAAGTGTTGAGGCACAACTTGAGTTCTATTTCAAAACTCAAGTACATCACATAGTTTCAGGTTTTGGTTTTACTTCTGGACAACACTTGCACTAGATCACTTGCCAAACTCGAGTTTTGAACTAAAACTTAAGTTTCTTAGCAAATTTCAATTTTAGAGTAGCTTCTGTATACTGAACTCAAGTTCTTTAGCACATAGAACTCTAGTTTTCCACTAAAACTTGAGTGAATTAGACATTTTCAGCAGCAACTTTCTGTTAATTTATGAAATGTATTTGATAATCAATTTAGTTTAAAGTTAACACTTCAAAACATGAATTCCTTTAAAAAACAATATATTACCATTTTGTTATAAGCAAAACATGGATTCCAACAGAACTAAGTAGTAGATAGAACTCGGGTAACCACGAGTTATGGTCTTATGGTCAAGACAAAGAATAGAATGTACTAGTGGCTTTCGGATTCCTTATATGATGTGCGTAGATTACCATGGTAAGGGAAGTAGAATTAGGACAGGAGCAGGACCGATATCAGAAGTCCATACATAATGACCCCATATAAGATGACGGAATTAAAGAAAGCCAATTACATAACTACTAAAGAAGAAGGACCTTATAAGACCTAGGTTTCTCGTTACAATGTTACTTCCATTCAGAGACGACCAACCAGAGAGAGCTACCTATGGAGAGTTCTGATCAGAGAGGGCTACCTAAGGAGAGTTCTAAATAGGGAGGGCTACCTATAAAGGGTTCTTACCAGAAGGGTTGACCGGCCAAAGTGAACTAAGTAAAAAGCCGAGTAAAGTACCGTAGAATAGCGCCACTATGAAATTAAACCATAAAGTGGAGCCACTGTGACATGGAACCGTAGAATGGAACTATCGGCACGTCGACTCTTAAAGGTAATGCATTGTAATGAGTTCCATATCTGATGGGTTTCCTAGAAAGAAGGGTTTATATCACGTAGTGCATCGCTATGAGGTGCTCTAGTATTGTTTGTTAATATATAGACAAAACTGGCTTAGTGAGATAGAGAGAGTAAATTAACTCTTACTTTAGTATATTTTTCATGGTTCTGCATATATGTGTTTACCATCGAGTTATTTGTGTTATGAATATATGGTAAGTAGTAAGACCTATTAGGCCAGTATGTTCTTAGGTCGTAAGACTAGGGTGGTTTTTGACCAGGGTCACAATACCTGTTGTGCTGTCAGAATTTGAGATTTCAAGCAGTGACTCGATGCATGAGATTTTGGGAGTGACATGATGCATGAGATTCTGAGCAGTATCCTAAAGAAGTTATAAAGCTTGAGAATGATGGGATAGTTAGTACCAAGGCAGTAAGACCCATGAGTATAAGTTGCACAAGGAATTACCCAGGGCGGCAGCATAAGGTGTTACCTTAACTGCATGACTTGAGCCAGGTAGGCTTGAGGCATAGATCCTTGAGTACACCTTGTATGGGGAGTTACCGTAGGCTATAAGACCTAATGAATATCTAGTGATAGAAGGGCAAAAACCTAAGGCTATAAGTCCCGATGTTCCTATATATAAGGGTGATTCCCTAGGCCATCAGACCTTATAGGCTACCTGGATAGTAGATGATGGACAGTATGTTCAGTGATTACCTAATAGGTTGTGTCTTGTAATTAATAAATGATGATCAACTGATGGCTATGAGATAGTTTGTTTGGCATGCTTTGTGACCATTACATAAGTGTATGACTAGCTTGAGTAGCAAGAGATGGAGCCTAGATTGTATTCAGAGTACCTAGTAGACTATATGTCCTGAGGGTGTAAGACACAATATGTATTTAGCGTGGATGCCAGACTGTGTGTCCCGAGGCCATAAGACCTATTGGACTAGTATGTACTTAGGCTGGCAGATTGTTACGCATATAGATTGTGACGAACAAAGGCTCAAGGTGGTAAGACTTGGTGTGCAAGTTTGTATGGGGCAGAAGCCCTGAGTCGCCAGACTATAGAAAGACCCAATGTGTATCGTGTACGGGGTAGAGGACTTGGGTCGTAAGACCTGTGTGCCTAGTGCTGTGGTTATTTCCTAGTGCTATGGTATCAGACTTATGAGTCCAGAGAATATGTTCTAATGGTTACTGAATGCTATCTAGTATATTTAGGACTATAAGCTTAGGAATAAGTCTAAATCAAGCAGACTGCTAAGCCCTAATTTAGTAAGAGTCCTAAGAATGTCTAAGAGCTATAATGACTTTTAGAGATTAATTTGGAATTAAGTATGGGATTTAGTTTCAATTAATCAAAGGAAAATACCCAATTCCTTTATCTAAAATCAAATAGGATCTAAAGCCTAGCTTGGATCCAAAAAGAGAGGGAATGGCATCTTGGAAGAAGGAAGATAAATAAAAGAAAAGACCTAATGGCACTTTAATTAATGTTGTCATAATCAAAGGCAAAAGGGACATTTATTCTTTGATCTTGAGGTTATAATTGGAAATGAAGATGAAGGGATAAGATTTGCCCTTAAAAAGTGAAAATAATGATGAAGGTAATTAAAACAATTACTTATTTTCATCTTCTTATTTGACTATATGACTTATGCTTATACAACTAAGAGAATTAAGTCAACATGTTCTTATCTTTTGGTCAAATATTGTGGCTAAGACATAAGAGCAAGGGAGAGAGATAATTCAATTAATATATTTCCTTACTTTTGCTCATGTTGGACATCCAAGAGAAGATACAAGAGATGTTGGAAATTGTGCCCATAGGGCCACTTTGAACATATTAATTTAATGAAATCTCTCTATTCTGTTATTATATTATTTGCATGTTAACTGTAATAACTATATCCTTGGATAAATCATAAAGATTATCCTAAAATGTCCCTGGTCGATCATCTATGCAGGAGCAAAGATGAAACAAGACCAGTATGACTTTGATAAGATATGGAGATACGAATCAAAGTCTTAGCCATTTGTAAGAGTATAAGGTGTTGGACCGACCCACTATGAGAAAGCTACATAGATCAAGTCATAAGCTTTTCTCATGTATAACCACATCACAATGCTCTTAGACATGAGGTCATCATAGATTACTACATGAGAGTTGTTAAGCTTTGAACTAGTCAAAAGTCACTTTTGACCGGGTGATGATAAAGGCTAAGATCGGGCTTGGTGGTTTTTCATGTAGAGGAATATGAATCATCAAGATGGAATTTGTCTCTCACATTTGTAGAGAGATATTACTGGGCCCCTCGATGAGTGAGTCTGAGAAATGTATGGCCATACTATGATGGAAAGGAGTTTCCATTTCTATTGTCAGGCTACTCAGGAATCGAGAAAGTAATGGTCAGGAACAAGAAGATGACATTATCCATGCCTTATCCTTGACCGATATATCGTGTGACAAAAGGGAAGTGACATGGTTGTATGACAGGTTGCATCGTGTTAACGATCCTCATATAAATTGGGTAGTCCTAATGTCTTGCTAGAGGCCGCTTGTGACTTTTAGGTTAGTACAGTTATTGACCCACTGCCAACTTTATATGGGTTTACAGGGTCTTACACAAGAATGACCTAACACGATATAATATTTCATTTAGGGTGGATGAATTATATATATATATATAATATAAAATTCTTTAATAATATTATATAGATATATATTTTCGATATACATATCTTATATATATATATATATATGTGTGTGTGTGTATTATATGATATTATTATATTGTGTTAGTTTTTAATTTAATCTATTAAGATATATTAAATTTAATAACTAACATATAAAGATATAGTATCTCAGTTTTTATTTATGAAGATAACTTAAACCTAATGATTCTTTATTTGGATTAAATAAATAGGTTCAATTAAAACAGTTGGACATATTTAATTTAAATTGAATTTATTTAATTTTCTCATCAAGATAATTAATTGTTAATTAATTTCAAAGTTAATGAAGATTAATTTTGAAATTCGAATATAGCCCTCATAGGTTATAAACTTGATAGAGAAGATATACTCATACACACATGATAATTCAGAGCCATAAGGGAAACCCTAGGTGACATTTGGAGGCGCTAGCACACAGTCTTTGTTGGAGAGCATTCTTATGGATACAGGTAGAGGGAGCGGACCTGAGGTGTTGGCTCTTAGAGATTGTGAAAACCCTAAGTTGAAAAAGGTACGAATCTTTCTAACTCGGTTTTAACGCTGTTGATAGATCCTCGATTATGATCGGTAAAAATTTTAAAATTCTTCCGCTGTGCCTGCCGATACAATTATCATAGTTAACATGAAAATAATATGATAACAGAATGGAGAAATTTCATTAAATTAATAATGTTCAAAGTACAATGATTGGCCCTTTGGGCACAATTTCCAACATCCTCCCACTTGCCCTAGGTACAATCATTAATTTGCCTAATTCACATTGTCCTAAAATGATGCTCATGCTTTGTCTGTGCAAGCAACTTTGTAAGAGGATCAGCAACATCGTCTTCTCATGCTACTTTAAGGGAGTTTTTTTTTATCAATATTCCCTCCTCCTTTATGCATTTAATTCAGCCAAGCACAAGGAAAAGTAAATAGGAGTAAAAGTCAACATGTTCTCATTCTTATTTAACTTAAAGTTGTCCAACGAATATCAAGACAAGAGAGAAAGATTGGTCAACTTAACTCCCTTCCCTTTTTGACAATAAAGTCAGTTCAAGAAAGGTAGAGAAAGTGAAAGAGAAATATCCACTCATTTAACCCAAATCAACTATAGTTGATTAATTAACTACACTCTTTTTTAAGAAGCCCTCACAAATTGACACATCACCTTTTCTTATTTGTTTTGGGATATGTTTAGCCAAGTAATGGAAGTGGTTGAGGATTAATGAATAAAAGATATCTCGCTTCCTCACTCACTCACAAGGTTAGCCAAGGCAAGAGAAAATAGAGAAAAGAAGGAAAAACAAAAATAAAGGAGAAAGGAGAACATTGAAGAATAAAGTGTCAAGGTAAGCTTCTATTCTATGCTATTTTTCCTTAAGAAGAGGTGTTTTGAGTTACTAGTCAAGAGCTAAAGTTGGAGAAATCACGAGCAAGCTTTGGAAAGTGAAAGAGGTGAGCTTGAGCTTAAATTTGAACTATATATTGTGTTGATTGATTAAATTTTATGGAATTCTCTTTGCTGCCCTAAATTTGATCAATATGGGTTCTTAGGGTTTCATGATGCCATGCCCATATATATGATGTTTAAGAAGCATATAAGACTAGTTTTATGAGAAGTTTAGAAAGTTGGTTGATTATTGTGTTGGAACGTGATTTTTTGTTAGAACAATGCATGTAGAAGGAGTAGGATTTTGGTAAATTTGATTTCACCAATAGATTCTACATGAAAAACTATGTAGGAATAACCTTTGTGTAATATCCCAAATTTTGGGCCAAGAGACTTGAGGATATGCCTATATCAGGCAGACGACTAAGCCCAATTCAGGAAGAGTCCCAAGAATGTCGAGAGATAGAAAGACTTAAGGGGAATATGGGATCCAGCCCTACTAGGTAGAGGGCTTAGTATACATAGGTAATAGGATCAAAGTGCAAGTGCAGATGTGCACAAGACAGATATACGGTGCTATTGGGTTAGTAGAAGATGCCACCCAACTATGTCATGAGGTAAGGGATGGATTAGTTGAGAGAAATAAGCTGGTGTAGGTGTGCACATGGCATTTTCAGGAAAGACATATGTAGCCTACATTTTTGAAGTACACACCGGTATGTAGGGCCAACACACATACTCTGACCTAGCATCATTTGGTGGGCCTTGATATATGTGTCACATTCCCACACAAAACCTGAGTAGAGTCCTCAGTGAGCACTGATGAAGTAACTTTATTAAAGTAGCTTTAATAAAGTAAGTCATAATGAGTAATTATGACTCAAATTTTGCATTAGATGAATAAGAAGATAACACTTATCATCAAAGTACACATCATCATGACAAATACTATTCATACTTTTTGGTCAACATAATTCGAAGGTGACATTTGTCCCTTCATCATGAGGTATCCTTCTTGCCTTTTTGGTTGGCATTCCAATATGGTGACACATGGAGCTGAAGTTAGGGGAATTTGTCAGGCCTCTCCTTCCCTTAACATAAAAGGATGCCTAGAGAGAGAGAATCAAGATCAAAGAAGACACTTGGCATCTTATGATTTAATCACTAGACATTTGGCATCGAGATGCAAGAAGGAGATACTTGGGAAAATTCAACACCTTCCTTCCCCTTTTTATTAAAATTTCATCCAGCTATGAAGAGAGAAGAGGAAAATCAGAAAAAACACAAGAGAATGGAAGAGGAGAGAAAGTGGATGAAAAGTGAAAATCCCGAAGTTCTGGAGCCGATTTCACCTCCGATTCAGCGTTTTCAGCTCCCGGAGTCTCCTGTAATGTTGTTCTTCTCAGTAACAGCAACATTTCTATAGTTTTGGATTCTTGATTAGAGGTGGTTGGTGCCATCTCACTTGCCAAAGGCCGCCAGATTTTCAAACCGGTTGCGGAAGCACGTAGAGGTAATCGTAGCCTTCATTTTGAACTGATTCGTTTATTGTTTGGATGAATTCATGGGGGTGGGGGTACTATTCATATTTCTACCAAGGAGTATTTTTAAGGTTTAATCATGGTTTAATCATGTGTTTATGCTTAAATGATGATTCATGATGATTTTGGAAGTTTATGTTTAAAGCTGCTTGAATTCTTTTTTCTGGAGGCAGTGAACTCACAATGTGTTTTTGATATACAAACTTGGTCCAAATAGTATGAAATTTTATAGGATTAAAGAAAATATCTTGGCCTTTAATTTGACAATTAATATGAGCCATTTGGACTAGTAGATTGAAAGTTATGATTTTTCAAAATGTGACCTTGATTCTAGAATGAAATATATGGCAATATGTGTTTGAAGAATATCTGGAAAAAGTGTGGTTGGAATCAATACTCTATAATATTTTTTATTGAAATAGGACTTAAATATATTTTTATAGAACCTAGAATCAACCCATTTAGAGTTTTGTAGAATTAATTATGAATTTCTAAAGTTTGGTCTGGAAAACTGGCGAATTCTGGGGGCAGTGATTAGTTGAGTGAGATATTGTATTAATGTGAGTCTAAAAGTGTAATGCCTATATTTTTCCCCTGAAACTAGACAGATTAGGGGTCACATAGCCTTTAGAATCATCACAATTGGATATCTGTACAATTAGTTATAAATTTTCAAAGACTAAGGAAAATTTTGGCAGATTTGAGTACAAGTGCGAAAATAGAAAAAATGTAATGACACTAGGTAATTAAGTGGAGCTTTAAGAGTGAAATTAACCAACTTGGGATAGTTGGACCACTTTGACTTTACTTTTGACATGGTGTATTAACCTTAAAGATATGATTATATATCTAGGGTCATGAGAAGTCAAGAAAGAAGAAAAGTGAAAGAATTTCCAAAAAGCTTTAATGGTTGGAAGAAAAGTTACAAGGAGGGAACTCAAAGACAAAAGGTAGAGAACTTACTTACTTGCATGTATGTGATATTTATGTTGTGTGTTGATTTGCTATATTGTTTTACTTGATTATGTGAAGCATGTATGAATGAATGAATATTTGTTTATGTTTTTGCTATGGCCATAAGAATGTTGTATGAAACATTGAGCATGTGAATATCATTATGTGAACATGAGCCTATGTAAGGCAAGCATATCATGCACTAGCCACTAATGGAAAAATTACTTTTAAGACCAGTTAAAATGACATTTTAGGCTGGTTCTGGATGAGGTCTTGATACAGCCGTCTTAAAAGCCTGCTACTTTTTGACTGGTTAAGGAACCAGTCTTAAAAAAAGTTTTAAGACCAGTTATTGATAAAATCGGTCTAAAAATAATTATTTTTAGACCAGTTATCGAAGAAACCAGTCCAAAAAGTTGAACTTTTTAGATCGGTTTTTGAAACAATAGGTCTAAAAAGTTTGAATTTTTAGACCGGTTTTCTAAAAAATCGGTCTTAAAGTACCGGACTTAAATGTATTTTTAGTTCGATTGTGGAAAGAACCGGTCTAAAAAGTTGATTTTTTCAAAATAAATTGTTTCGTTTAAAACATTTATCCAGCAAGTCATTTTACCTGTTAAAACATTTCACTCAGCAAGCAGCCATTTCAACGACATTCAAATAAATTCTTGTCTTACACATTATAATAAACATCTTATACAGATCAGTATCATCCTTCATTTTCCAATTAGATGAAAGATTCTTAAGAGATGGAAGGAATAGTAATCAACCTAAGCTCCATAAGTGAGAGACTCAAAACTCATTAGAACAAAACTCAACTCCCTTGTGCTTAAACAGTCCTGGCCGAAACAGAAGCAAGGATAAAAACATGAATAAACTCACAATCATAGACAAAATAATAAAATTATGGCCAAAATTAAATACTTTATACACACTTTTCTTGGGCGACCCAAACTAATTGAAATGGAAACAAAGTTCATCGTCATCATCAACACTTATTTATTTTTTCCAAAATACTTTATACACACTTTTCTCAGGCTGATGATCACTAGCTGGCTTCAGAGCATCTAACTAAGACACCTCATATCCTTCATTTTCCTATGATGACATAAAAAAATAGTTTTATATATACCAATAACAATATACATAATTCAAATATAGTTTATGATAATTATTGTAGTTAACTAACCTTGAAAGTAGTTTTATAAAGGGATATCCTCCCATATCCCTTCATGATGATTGTGCCATGTTAATTGTTTGCTTCATCTTCTTAGTTCAATTCTGGTATACCTCTAGAAAAAGAAGGAGTATCAAGAAGATCATTCATTGAACGACTTTCCTGATTTATGTTAATGACCTTTTTCCCTTGGAGAGCTACAGACCGCATTTTATTTGCATTATCGGTAATATAAAACACTTATTTCACTTGATATGCCATAATAAAATGTTCATCTCTAAAACTTCTACTAATCAGATCAACCAATGTAAATCCCAACTGATCAATCATCATACCATTGTTGACATCAACCCACTTGCATTTGAAAATGGAAAATTTAATTTTAACATAATCAACCACCCAAATCTCTTCAATAACCCCATAATAAGGTATTGCTGCCAATCTAGGGTTCTTATCTTTCGAACTAGAGAAGTGCATAGATTCAGCCACTAACATAACCCCATTGTTTTGGACGGTGCTCCTATCATCAAAGGACTTCATGTAAAACATATAACCATTGATCACAAATGAAGTCTAAGTTATGACATCAACCTCAGGACCACATGCTAACCATTTAATTATATCAGAAACACATTCTTTTCAGTCAACCTTTTGTTTGAACGAATGCGCAAAAGTTTTGTTATGCTCTCTAATTAACCTTTGTTCAATCATTTGACTATTTTCTTTTTGGATAATTTCTTTATGAGCATTCATGTAATCTTAAACTTCATCAACATTATTCAAGATGTACAAGTAGACTTTTGCAATTCTTCAAGATCAACGCTCTTTACTGTAGCCTCGTATCTACCCCTTTCTTTATCATGACGTTCAGGAAGCCCAATGTGTCGTACATTTGATAGGTAATCTTGACAAAACTCCATGGCTTCTTCAGAAATATATTTCTGAACAATAGATTATTCAAGCCAATTTGCATTCTTCACATATCCTTTTAGGATTTTCATAGTTCTTTTAATTGGGTATATCCACTATAAATAGATAGGGTCACACAACTGTATCTCCCTCACTAGGTGAATAATTAGATGTACTATGATGTCAACAAAAAAAGGAAGAAAAAGCTTCTCAAGCTGGCACAAAATCAAATATCCTTCATTTTCTAGTTCATCCAATCTTTTTGTCTCAATGACTTCACTACAAATAGCATTGAAGAAGAAACAAAGTCTAGTCAAAATATGTTAAAGATCATATTTAGCAATGCCTCAAATAGCTACTGGGAGTACTTGTTGCATTAAAACATGACAATCATGAGACTTTAGCCTTACTAACTTCAAGTCTTTCATCGTCACAAGCTTCCTAAAATTTGAAGAATACCTTAAAGGAACTTTGCCTAAAATTTGAAGAATACCTTAAAGGAACTTTGATGACATGTAAACATTCATAAAAGCTTATTTTCTCATCCTTAGACACAGTATGAGTAGCTGGAGGACAAAAAGTTCTCTTACCATATGGCTTTGGATGCGAGTCTTCTCGTATCCCTATTTCTTGAAAATCTAATTTTGCCTTCACGTCATCCTTAGAACTACCTTGTATGTTAAGCAGTGTCTCAACAATACTATCACATACGTTTTTCTCCATATGCATGAAATCAATATAGTGTCTTACATCAAGATTGGGCCAATATGGAAGATTGAAGAAGACATACCTCTTTTTCCATTTATTTTTTTCATTACAATTCTTTGTAGTCATACCAAAGATAACATTGATATTTTTCACCTTGTCATAAACTTGATCCCCAGTCAATGCCTTCAGAGCATCTTTAAACTCTTGTCTACCATAAAAAGCTTTCTTTAATCTACGATACAAGTGGCCTCATCTAAGAAACCTCCTATGGTCAAGAAATACTATCTTTCTTCCATGTTGAAGTTGATGGTAGCATGTTCCTTCTTCACAAATTGGACATGTTTTATGGCCTTTAACGCTATATCCTGATAAGTTTCCATATGCAGGGAAGACATTTATAGTACAAAAGATCATGGCTCACATTTTAAAAACCTCCTTCTTGTTTGCGTCAAAAACATCAATACCTTCATCCCACAACTCTTTCAAGTCTTCGATCAAGGGTTCTAGGTAAACATCTATGTCATTTCTGGGTTGTTTTGGTCCTGAAATCAACATAGACAACATGATGCACTTTTGTTTCATGCATAACAGTGGAGATAAGTTGTAAATTACCAACAGAATAGGCAATAAACTATGTATACTACTTAGGCTACCAAAAGGATTCATGCCATCCGTGTTAAGCCCAAGCCTAAGGTTCCTAGGTTCTTCACCAAAGGTAGGAAATAATTGATCAATTTTCTTCCATTGAGAAGAATCAGCTGGATGTCGAAGCTTTCTATCGGATATACTCTCATCTACATGCCATCTCAAATTTTCTGTATCATTTTCATTTGCAAACAAGCGTTTGAACCTTGGTATGATTGGAAGATACCACAACACTTTTGTTGGGGCGTTATTTGATTTGTATCTCAAGGTTTCACATATCGGACACTGTTGTTCCTCTTCATACTCTTTTCTGTACAATATGCAATCATTAGGGCATGCATGGATCTTTTTATACTTCATGCCTAGTGGGTACAGTATTTTCTTAGCATCATAGTATCAAGAAGGCAACACAGTATCATCTGGAAGCATGTCCTTAAAAGCCTCAAGCGTTTCTGAAAAACTCTTGTCGCTCCATCCATACCGCGCTTTCAAGCTTACCAATTTCAATATTGCTTTCAACAATTGGTATTTTTGACACCCCGGGTACAGCAGCATCTTAGCATCACTGTACATATTACCATATGCATGTGATTGTTCAAAAGCCTCTTCTCATATATCACAAATAATATCCTCTATCCAATTACCCGTATCCGTGTCATTATAATCAAAGGCTATTCCCCCTATTGAGATGAACTTGGCATTTCTAATTCTTCACCATGCCATACCCATACTGTATAACTCTTAAAAAATCCTTTACAAATTATATGTGTATATATATCTACATCACTTAGCAGCTTCTTATTCAAACATACTACACAAGGGCAATAAAACTTCCCACTACCATCATCGGTATTTCTTCTAGTGAAGTCTAAAAAACCCTAACCCCATTATCATATTCAACGCTCGTTCGTTTAGCTTTTATCCAACTAAGATCTATATATATCTCAACACTTGTAGCACCCTATATCCAACAGCAAAAGGATAGACAAACAAACAACAACCATAAAGTTTTATAGATTTCAATGAATTTTAACATGCACCATTTGAAACTAGTATTGTTTCAAAAAACCAATAACAATGACAATCAAACAATCACACTAAATTAAAACAGAACTTAGAATGGTATTACTCAAAGTCAAATATCACAAGTTAGGGTATCTTATTTACTTTTAGTCAAACAAGAAAAATGTATATAGTAATAAAGTCATCACACAGTTTTCCCTTTCACCTTAATTACTTTTTTCTACAATTATTGTGTCTAACTATATTGCTAAAGTTAATATTGTTTAGAATAAGCAAATACAAGCTGAAAGTTTAGGGCTTTAATTAACAGAACACTAACCCGATTGAAGATCAAGGAGTGAGCTTCCACGTAAAGTCACGGTGGCGTCGACTGAGGTTAAAATGAAGTCCTTAAATTCACGGCACTGGCAAAGGTAAGTCACGGTAGAGGAGAATGGTCACTACAAAGAATAGATGTGGCGGCGGAGGAGAGTGACGATGATCAAAGAACAACGACAAGGAACACAACAACGGTAGCGGTAATGATGGAGGAGAGTTGAGAAAATGAGAAAAGGGGAGTGATGGAGTAGTTCATAACAAGCAGGGATAGAGCTCATAGAGAAATGGCGACAAGAGAAGTAAGGGTTCAGTGCGCGGGATCTGGGCGTGGGAGTAAAAATACAGGCAAAATGCTCACCTTTTAGATCGGTTTTCCATAAAAACTGATCTTAAAAGGGTAAAAATAATAATTTTTAAGTTTTTCATCTTTAAGACCAGTTTTATGAAAATCGGTCTTAAAGTTTTTATCTTTAAGACCGGTTATTATTAATAACCGGTCTTAAAAGTTTCAAATTTTTAAATTTGTTGATATTCCTAGAATGGTTTTATTTATAACCGGTCTAAATAATTTTTTTAAGACCGGTTTTTTTGAGAACCGGTCTTAGATGTTCTATATAATTATAAAACTACAACCGGTCAAATTTTTAAGACCTTATCCATTATAACCGGTCTAAATATGGCGGCCTAAAAAGGGAATTTTGTACTAGTGAGCATTCATCTTACATGTATTGTGTGTAATGTTTACTACTGACATTCCCTTGAATCTCACCCTCAGCACAGAAGATGAGTGTAGGATGCTATACCAGGAAAGAAGTTGCTATAAAGAAGAGAAGAATTATTTACGCACTAGTATGTTATGTAAATTAATATATTTGCAATGGTTAACTATATAACCCACATGACGAATGAATTAATTATTCAAGGGTGATAATTGAATTAGGAATGGGTAATTGTATGGTACAAGCCCATTAGTTAAGAAACCTTCTACACATAAAAATGAGCAAAGAATCACTCTAATTAAGATAATAAAGAGAATGAAGGAAATATGAGTCATAATGAGTATGTAAGCATGGTGAATAATCTTTGAAATGTTTTAAACTATTCAAAAAACCCCCTTCAAGTACAGGATTAAATCCTATATTGGAGTTGGGATTTGAAATTGTTTACCAAGAAATATCACTTAGTGGTTCAAATTTACTATGAAAGACTCATTGGAACGATAATGCAACTAAGGTGTTACACTCTGTTTATGAATTCTGGATGACTGGAATTAAATTCTAAAAATTGAAATTTAACATAGTTCTACTAGTTTAGGTTTCCTACGAGACAGTTGGAAAGTGACATGTTTTTGAATGAGCAAATGATATTCGATGAACATGATATTTTCCAGAATAATAGTAGACATGATAAGATTTAAATTGACACATAATTTGAAGCAATTGCATTAGTACATTGTGAGTTATGATTTACTAGAGTTAGGCATTGAATATGGAGTAATATTAGTGGCAGTAAGGATTAATTGGTAATTCTGGAACAGTGTGAGTGTAAATAGTAGTAATTTTTCCCTTAAAATAGACTTAAAGAGGATCACATAAGACTTTGAACCACGTTAATTGGACATTTGTATATTAAGTTAAGATTTTTCAAATATAGGTGAAACTTCTGGCAGCATAGGCTTAATATGCAAAAATGGTAAATTGGAGTAAATTGTAAATAAGATTGTCTTGCAAGGGTAAAATGTACTTGGAGGAAGATTGTAAATAAGTAGATATCTAAGGTTAAGAGACATGTACTAGTACTTGGGTAAATTGTAATAAGATTGAAATCCAAGGATAGAAGTATGTGTTAGTACATGGGGTAAATTGTACTAAAGTTGAACTCCAAGGATAGAGTTAAACACTTGAGGCTAGTGTAGGTGCTTTAACTACACAATGGGCACAATGCACTAACCTTAAAGATAACCAACTCAAGTATCTTAAGTTATCAAAGAACTTGTATAAGTAATAACTCGTCCGTTCATGAATTCCAACTTATAGGATTTGATATTTGGCCTGGATGCTCGAGAGACTAGGAACAAGACCAGGAGTTGGAAAGGTTGTCAGGTAGAAACTTTTTTGCTTACAATATATGTATTGCTTTGCATGTATAATTTAATCATTGGTATTGCGGGGACGGGTAGTCCTAAGGTAGGAAGCTTGAATTGCTAAGTGCTACGATATTGGACCAGATTGGTCCTATGTATGATGTTATGTCCACATATTGATGAATCTATTTGATGTGATGATTGAGTATGCTTATGCAATAATTGTTTAACATGATCTGTGTATTTACATATCATACGAGTGATTGTTGTTACCACTGAGATTCTTCTGAATCTTACCCCTTTCTAATAAGTAACCTACAACAGAAGCAAACAACTCATGGGGCAAGAAGGTAATCACAGACGAGTAGAGGATGCTGATAAAGATCAAGAGTTTTAGTTTGTTTTTGTTTTTTGTTCTATATATATATAATTTATGAAACACAAATACTACAATTATAGTACTAGTGGTAGAAACGTCATAATAGTTGTATGACCGCATAGTAAACTAGTATGCATGTTGTTTGTGATAAAAAAACTAGGATAGGGTAACCATAAGTTAAAAGCTTGTTGGCTAACGAACAGAATGTGAATACAAGCAGAGAATGCTCTGGTAAAAGAGGAACCATAATGAAATTTGTGAACCTCGATAAAAGAATTTTGGAAGTTCAAACTCTTCAAGAAAAAACCCACTCAATTATAGGTTCAAACCCTTGTTGTAGTTGGGACTTAACGATTTTTGAAGGTATGTTAGGCCTAGGATTGAAATCGGGCTTCATGGTTCGAATTCATTATGTGTTCTAACTCATTTAAGGACTACGAAAAGTAGGGTGTTACACCTTTTGACATGACTTTGCATATGGGTGATGTAGTACCAGTTACTTAGTTACTCTAAAGGATATCTCAAGAGGCTTCTTGCCTAACTCATAACCCTCTTTGACTTTACTGTTTGACATGGGTACCAACATTGGTGATGAAGTGTCCCTGGTTTCTAAGTTAGGTCTAAAGAAGCCATTGGAGTTATGTGTCTTATTCTCTCTCTTTTTCTATTATTATTATTTTTTGCCTCCTTTTTTTCTTTTATTCTTTTCACTTGAGTCATTTCCCTAAACAAAAGCTTCACTTAGCCAGCAAGGTTATCATCAGATTTTCTAAACAAATTAAGTGGTAAAATATTCATAAACTAATAATCTATTGATCATATTACAAACTAATCCTATTCTCATAGTCCATCTCAAGATTTATACAAAAGATCAAGGTATAAAGGCTTATTTAAAACATTATTTTCTATTTTAACTTTTCATTCAATAACATTCTCCAAGATGGGGAAGGCTCAAAATTAATGTCAATCCTAACCAAAGCAAAAATTTCAGCTTTTAAAAATCTTGCAAAAAAAAAATAATTCTTTTCAATTGCATAAAAGGACAAGCACAACAAAAAATCATATCCCTCCCCAACATTTAAATCAAAATTTGTCCTCAATGTTGCATAAGTCAATAAAGAGAGAAGGGAACTAGTACTCCCCTAGTTTAGATCTCTGATTCTGATGTGGAGTTCTTTTCTTCAATAACGTTTTACTTTCCTATAACGACAATTGAGAGGGGTGTTAGTGAAAAATTTGAGGCTAAGAGATGTTAAAAAAATAAATAAATAAAAGAAAAGAAAAAGAATAATAATTGAAAGGAAAATTCATTATGTTGGATTTCCTCCTAATAAGCGCTAAATTTGAAGTCTTAAGCCAGACTTCTCAACACAATCATCTAATCATACGTATCAAACATCATAATCACTTTGTCTTCATTTCTTTTCAAGCAACAAGATTTCAAACTAAAAAGATGCTCATTATTTTAATTTCCTGTACTTCCTCAATCATAGGAAATTTCATAGTACTAGCATTAACTGAATTAAAAAAAGGCACAACATACACATAATTGCAAATATATATAGGCATTTTAGAAAATTTAGATCATCCAACAAAATCCACTTAACTCTCATTAGCAAGAGCCAAAATATCAACAGGAGAATCATGTATAACAACTCTTTGAATTTCCTTGTTAATCTCAACATCAAAATTACATGAATTAGGCTACACAGCAGGAACATCTTCTAGATACCTACTATTCTCATCTAAATCAATTTCAAGCTCACAATTACCTTCTACATTATCCATAGTCTCATGCAATTCCATATCTTCAACTTTCTCACAATAATCATTATCAACACAAGGAGTGGTCAACATGTTTAAGGAATTATCTTGCCTTATAATGTCAGGGGTTAAATCAACTTGACTTGCATATGCTCTAATATTTTGGACATTACACCCAATTCTAGTGACAAGTTCCTTTTACTCTATACTAAACCTCTTTGATACTTCCACACACTCCTCAAATAATCTTTCTAAATTAGATTTTTCCTTATACTCCATGGTGTGTTTTTCAATATGTAGATAAGAGTGAAAAAGAGGGTTAATTTCATTAGAACAATACTTGACATGTGGATCCCAAAATTATTGTTACTCAAAACGTTCACTAAGACAAAATAAATAGTCAAAACAAGTTTGGTTTCTAGCAAAATCATCTCTTCCATAATAAGTAATTGTGGTATATGGACAATTCTCATATGAATGACTCTCTCTATAATGAAAACAAAAAAACATTATAAGGAGAAGAATAAACATTTTCATTCCAACTATCATTTGCATATGCATGTCTAATCCCATCCACATGCATATCAAGTAAAGAACAAAGATTTGACAATCTATCAACAAATGAATGCTATGAATAATCCATGTTTTCATTGAAAAGATGAAAAAAAAATAAGAAAACCAAAAACAAAAATATTCACAAAACTCAAGCTTAAACTACTAATGCTCAAACAATTCCAACTAAATAGTATGGGCACAAAATTTCCTGACAATGGTGCCAAAAACTTGATAGGGCCAAAATATAGAGCCTAAGACTTTGTAAGTGCACGAGCTGTATCAAGTAATAAAGAGTGAGTAAGATATCATTCCCATGAAGGCTTGGTACTAATAATATAAAGGTAGTAGCTGAACCATTAAAAGAAAAATTATTGCAATAGAAAAAGGCTAAAAAGAAAAAGAAAAAGGGAGGAGGAGAGGTAGCAGTTGAAGGTTGTAGTTAAACCATTAAAAGAATGAGCACTAATTAATTAAAGAAAAAGAATGCAAGAGGTAAGGCTAACTCATTCTTTGGAGAATTAAAGAAGAGAGAAGGTTGGACTAAAGGGGTTGGAGACAACAATGTGAGTTGATTGATGGAGAATTGAAGAAAGGAAGGGAAGAGGTGGAAGCGGTGGAGAAATGGGGATCCATTTAGTGAAGAATTTAAGAGGATTTGGTGGAAAATTGAAGGAGTTTTTAGTGCTCTTTGTCACACCCCACTTCCAGCCAGGCCACACATGGACCCCGTAAGAGGTGGACTCACAAGAGTTCCTCGCTCCCCAAGCGAGATTTTCCGCCTCCGTAGGGATCGAAGCCACTACCTGGGGGTAAGTAGCGCCTCATGACAATCCCCACTACCATTGAGCTAGTATTTTTGTATGGAAATGGAATGCAAAACAATGATGACCCTAAAACATGACCTAAATCACTCCAAACACTCCAACAATTAACAACTAATTAAAACAAACTAAAAACCAAGAAAAATCAAAGCAAAACTCAAAAACCAAACCTAATAAAAAATTTGAAAAATTCCAAAAAGAAAAAAGAAAATTCAGAAAAGTATAGCAAACCTTCAAATTTGGCTAAAATCCTATAGACCTAATAGCTTTACCTCTTTGTCTTGGTTAGAATGACGGAAACCTTTGGGACATCAAATTTCAGAATATTCTGGGCAAAACTTTTTCAGTTCGAGCAAGACAGTTCTATGCAAAACTTAATTTTTTATCAAAATTCAAATGAGTGTCATACACTTTCCAGCAAATTAGGACACACTATAACAACTCAAAAGAACACACAATTACTTAAAACCCATGTCGTGTGAGTTTTTGAAAACTAAGTTTGAAAATTTAGCATAGTAGCTCAACCAAGGTCGTTCTTGTTAGGAGATTATTTCCAAGTTTCTAAATAGTTCGGTGATAAATACTTTAAAGTTGCAAGAAATCATTTTGAGAAATTGATTCAAAGACAAATGAAATAATCTAATCTAATTCACTATTTTTTTATTTTTTGGTTTTCAAGATAAAGAAGTAAACAGAATTGAAATTAACAAAAACAACAAGGCAAATTTAGTAAACTAATATAATGTAAAGTGGAATTCCCTTGAGTTGAGATTTTAGTTTTTCTTGCTTGTTAAAGATAAGAATTCAATAATATGAGTCAAAAGGATAGATCTAATGTAATACCCTAAATTTTAGGACTAGAGGATAGGGAATAAGCATGAATAAAGTTGACTACTAAGTCTAGTTTAGTAAGAGTCCTAGGAATGCATAAGAAGCAAAATGATTTTTAGAAACTATACTCGGAATAGAATATGAAATTCAATGCGAATTAGTTGAAAGAAAGTACCCGATTCCTTTAGGATGTGTTAGAATGACATAAAACCTAACACGGATCCAAAGGAAAAGGGAAATGTTGTCTAGAAAGAAGTAATAAAGAGAACTAAAAGAACTAATGGACAAGAAATAATATTGCCATAATCAAGGGCAAAAGAGACAATTGCCACTTGATCTTAAGGATAGAATTGGAAGCCAAAATAAAGAGCTAGAATTTGCTCTTAAAAATCTAAAGTAATCATAAAGGTTAAAAAAGCAATTAACTCCCTCCCCGTGTGACCAAAAGAACTTTCAAGAGGGCATATTTGGAAGAAAGGAAGGTTTGGTCAATGACTCAATCCACCTTGAAAGAAAACTTTGGTCAAATGTGAGCATACACACACAAGAGCTTTGGTCAACATGCTTTTCTTCTTTTTGATTGTGCATTTTAGTAAAAGAATGAAGACGAGAGAGGGATAGAGTGAATTTGAATTAACCAAACCAACTTTGGTTAATTAACTAGCTAGTTTTTGTAAGACGCTACAAGATTATGACACATCATATTTCCTTGTTTTCTTGGGCTCATTTTTTGTCTAAGTCTTGAATGGGATAAGGATTGAATTTTTAAAAGACTTTACTCTCTCACTCACACTTATTTGGGATGGTCAAAAGAAAGAAAAATAAGATAAATAGAAAAAGGAAAGAGAAAAGACAAAGTGGAAGAACAAAGAAGAGGTAAGATCTTCTACTTTGATTCTCACCTTTCAACTCACTTCTTTAGCTCAAATGTTCCTCATAAACATTGGTCTCCTCTCTAAGAGCTTCATTTTTATGGTTTTTGTTTTTGAAGAAGAGGTGTTTTGAGTCATCTAGCAAGAGCCAAAGTTGGAGAATCAAAGAAATAGCCCTAGAAAGAGCAAGAAGTGAGTATAAGCTTTAATTTGAACCAAATATTGTATTGTTTAGTTGAGTTTTGTGGAATCCTCTTTGCTGCCCAAATTTCAGTTGTATTAGGGTTCTAGGGTTTCATGTTGATTTGATCATAGAAATGGAGTTATATGATGATTCTTGCAAGTATTGTGACTAACCTTGCAAAAATTCACTTTGTGACAATTTAGTTTTCTATTCGGCCAAAATAGGACATGAAGAAGGAATGGGATTTTAGTGTTTTTGAGGTATCTAATGTATTTCTTGGGCAAAATTGTGTAAGAATAAGTTGTTGGTATAAATTTAGAAACAATGGATTTGAAATCCAAAAATTGGAATTAAACATTGTGCTGCCAAAATCTGATTTATGGGAGGTAGAGTATTTATGGCAAGTGTTTGAATGACCAAATGTGATACAATGGCCATGATATTTTCCATAATAAAAGTAGACATAGAAAGCTTTAATTTTATAGGTCATTTGTACCATTTGGATTAGTACACTAGGAATTATAAATTTTTGAATTTAGACATTGAATCTAAAATGGACTCTATGGCAGTGATGCTTTAGTCATAGTTTTAGAATTTTGTAGCTAGGATTGGCTCTAAGGAATATTTTAATCATAAAATATACTCAAATAGCTTTGAGTAGGAATTTGAACCGCCTTAATTGGATATCTATATTTTTTTTTGGACATAATTGGAGATCTATATAATTAGTTATGAATTGTCAAAGTTTAGTCAAAATGCTGGAAGCTTTTAGCTACCATTGAATTTAAGAAATAAAGGGCCAAATGTAATTAGTATGAACTCTAAGGGTGAATTTTGCATGTAAATTTCAATGAAATGCTCAGAAATATCAAAATCCTTTTCCTTCATTCTACCCTATTCAGACCATAGAAAACCCTAACTTTCACAAAATTGTGTTCTTGCCAATTTAACCACAAGAATAATCATAGATCATCATAAAACCTCTTTTAACATCATAATCACCATCATATGAACATCAAACCCTAACTAACATTGTACTTTGAACATTATCATTTTAATGAAATTTCTCCATTCTCTTATCATATTATTTGCATGTTAACTGTGATAATTGTATCCTTGGATAATTTATAAAGATTGTCCTAAAATGTCCCTGGTCGGTCATCTATGCGAGAGCTGAGATAAAACAAGATCAGTATCACTGTGATAAGATATGGAGATACGAATCAAAGTCTTAGGCACTTGTAAGAGTACAAGGTGCTGGACCGACCCACTATGAGAAAGCTACATGGATCAAGTCATAAGCTTTTCTCATGTATAACCACGTCACAATGCCCTTATACCTAAGGTCATCATGGATTCCTACATGAGAGTTGCTATGCTTTGAACTAGTCAAAAGTCACTTTTGACCGGGTGATGATAAAAGCTACAATCGGGCTTGGTGGTTTTTCATGCATAGGAATATGAATGATCAAGATGGAATTTGTCCCTCACATTAGTAGAGAGATATTACTGGGCCCCTCGATGAGTGAGTCTGAGAAATGTATGGCCATACTATGATGAAAGGAATTTCTGTCTCTATTAGCAGGCTACTCGGGAATCGAGAAAGTAATGGTCAGGAACAAGAGGATAACATTATCCATGCCTTATCCTTGTTCGATATATCATGTGACAAAAGGGACATGACATGGTTGTGTGACAGGTTGCATCGTGATAACGATCCTCATATGAATTGGGTAGTCGTAATGTCTTGTTAGAGGCCGCTTGCGACTTTTGGATTAGTATAATTATTGGCCCACTGCCAACTTCATATGGACCTACAGGGTCGCACACAAGAATGGCCCAACATGAGATAATGTTTAATTTAGGGTGGACGAATTTTATATATACATATATACATATATATATATAATATAAAATTCATTAATAATATTATATTGATATATATTTTTTCAAAATATATATCTTATATATATATATATATTATATTATATTATTATATTGTGTTAGTTTTAAATTTAATTTATTAAGATATATTAAATTTAATAACTAACATGATAGAGATATAATATCTCAGATTTAATTTATGAAGATAAATTAAATCTAATGGCTCTTTATTTGGATTAAATAAATAGGTTAAATTAAAAGTGTTGGACAGATTTAATTTAAACTGAATTTATTTAATTAGCTCATCAAGATAATTAATTGTTAATTAATTTCGAAATTAATGATGATTACTTTTGAAATTTGTAAATAGCCCTTATAGGTTATAAACTTGATAGAGTAGATATATTGATACGCACATGAGAATTGAGAACCGCGAGTGAAACCTTAGGAGACATTAGAGGCGCTAGCACGTAGTCTCGGTTGAAGAGCATTCGTGTCGATACCGGTAGAGGGAGCGGACTTGATGTGTGGGCTCCTAGAGATCGTGAAAACTCTAAATCATCAAAAGGTATGAATCCTTCCAACTTGGTTTAAACGCCGTTGATAGATCCTCGATGAAAGGAATTTCTGTCTCTATTAGCAGGCTACTCGGGAATCGAGAAAGTAATGGTCAAGAATAAGAGGATGACATTATCCATGCCTTATCCTTGTTTGATATATCGTGTGACAAAAGGGACATGACATGGTTGTGTGACAGGTTGCTTCGTGATAACGATCCCCATATGAATTGGGTAGTCGTAATGTCTTGTTAGAGGCCGCTTGCGACTTTTGGATTAGTATAGTTATTGGCCTACTGCCAACTTCATATGGACCTACAGGGTCGCACACAAGAATGGCCCAACATGAGATAATGTTTAATTTAGGGTGGACGAATTTTATATATACATATATATATATATATAATATAAAATTCATTAATAATATTATATTGATATATATTTTTTCAAAATATATATCTTATATATATATATATAATATTATATTATTATATTGTGTTAGTTTTAAATTTAATTTATTAAGATATATTAAATTTAATAACTAACATGATAGAGATATAATATCTCAGATTTAATTTATGAAGATAAATTAAATTTAATGGCTCTTTATTTGGATTAAATAAATAGGTTAAATTAAAACTGTTGGACAGATTTAATTTAAACTGAATTTATTTAATTAGCTCATCAAGATAATTAATTGTTAATTAATTTCGAAATTAATGATGATTAATTTTGAAATTTAAAAATAGCCCTTATAGGTTATAAACTTGATAGAGCAGATATATTGATACGCACATGAGAATTGAGAGCCGCGAGTGAAACCCTAGGAGACATTACAGGCTCTAGCGCGCAGTCTCGGTTGGAGAGCATTCGTGTGGATACCAGTAGAGGGAGCGGACCTAACGTGTGGGCTCCTAGAGATCGTGAAAACTCTGAATCATCAAAAGGTATGAATCCTTCCAACTTGGTTTAAACACCGTTGATAGATCATCGATTAGGATCGGTGAAAATTTTTAAAATTTTTCCGCTGTGCCTTCCGATTCTAACAGTGGTATCAAAGCCAGATCAATTGTGCGTTTAAATTGAGTTTATGATTCTTATACATGTGATATATATGGGATGTGTACGTATGTTTATAAGAAACACTCGAATATGCATGTGATTTGGTTAATATGAAACGAAATTATTTATAAAGATGTGATGTTGTAATTCCGTTGATTTTCATTTTCGTTTAAATTGAATCTTGAAATTGTTTCGTTTTTGGTTTTGAAACATGTATGTGATTCTCGTTTTAGAACAAGCATGAAATTGGGTAGGGTACCTGAGATCGTAGTTGGCGGCAATCAAATCGGGTCTAGGTTCGGATATCTATTCAGGTAAAAGGGATCCGAACTATGGGGAAGACAATTTGGATCAGAAGTGTTCTGGGCCATTGTTGTTTTTGTTTTGAAAAATTGGGTTCGAAATTTAAAAATTTAAAATTTTCAAATATTTCTTTTAAAAGGAATGTGCCTTTTTCAAAAGCTCCAGGGGTGCTGCCCCTTGCAACCCCGCAAGGGCGGCCCCCTTGACCCCGCCTGCTAACCGCCGTGATCACCTCTGCGTAGCGCAATATAATCTGATCACGACATTTATTGCTTTTCATATTGTATGAATTCTTGTCGTGGTTTATTATTTATACTTGTTTGGGTATGGTGAACAATATGGCTTTAGAATTTTACAAAGGGTTGTAATGTTTAAATACGGCTTGCGTGCCGTGCCTTTCTCTAAATACTCTCGATGTACATTCTCTTCTCATCTCACTCCCCTCGAATGTTTAAATGAGGTTTCTCTAAATGTATTTTTTTTATTTAGAGAAGTCCTCTCATTGGCTTGGGAGGATTTTAGGTTAGGTAAGCCATGTTGTGTCACGTTTAAATTATGCTTTTGATAAGATTATTGCATGATTATTTTTATGTTTATATGTATTTATCTGTATGAGATATGACCACGATTGCATCCATATAAACAAAACTAATTAATTAAGCCCTCTGAATCAAATCTTAAGTCATAATACCGTCAATTAATGAATACTTGTCAAAACCTAGATTGCTCAATTGTAGAAACCACCAAAGTGGATGCACTTGAGTTATCTTGATGAGACAAGCTTGAGTAATGGTGTTGCTCATAATATTCATTATTGTTTTGACTTAATTGAGATTAACAAAACGGTTTTGAATCTCAAGGCATTAGATGGGGTTAAATATGCCGGATCATATGATGATTAAATCCCATAAAGATCTAAGAGTTACATGTGATGTAATTGGTAAATAGGTTACCTACCTAAATAACTTGAATTTAAGTGTCTTGCCAAAGCAGACTTAAGTTTAAGCCAAATATGGATCTTAGCCCACTAATTAAATTAAGGGTTGTTAATTTAGTTAGAGATTACTAACTAACTTTGCATATTTTAATTGTAGAATCATGTCAACTAGTAATACTGCTACACTTTCGTTGTGATCGGTCCTTGAGAAGGGCAAACTCAATGGGACAAACTTTCTTGACTGGTTCAGGAACTTGAGAATTGTTCTCAAGCAGGAAAGAAAGGCTTATGTCCTAGATCAACCCATTCCTGAGGAGCCTGCAGCCAATGCTCCAAGAGCTCAGAGAGATGCTTACACAAAGCATAAGGATGACTCTGTGGATGTAGATTGCCTGATGCTTGCCACTATGGTTCCAGAGCTCCAAAGAGATCTGGAACTCATGGAGGCTCATGAGATGATTGTACATCTCAAGGAAATGTTCCAGCAACAGGCGAGGCAAGAAAGGTATGAGACCACAAAGGCCTTACATTCCTGTAAAATGGTTGAAGGTGCATTAGTTAGTACTCATGTGTTAAAGATGAAAGGCTATATTAATCACCTTGAGAGGCTTGGATTTCCCATGAGCGAGGAGTTAGCTACAGATTTGATCCTCAACTCACTCCCAGAGAGTTATGACCAGTTTGTTATGAACTACAACATGAACAATATGGAGAAATCAATTTCTTAGCTGTATGGGATGCTCAAAACTACTGAGCAAAGCATTAAGAAAAAGCCTAGCACAGTTTTTATTGTTCAGAAAGGAAAGGGTATAAAAAAGAAAGGGAAGGGAAAATGGAAGGGTAATGGCTCAGGTGGTAAGACCAAAGAGTCAAACAAGCCCGAAACCAAGCCTGGACCTAAGAAGGCAAAGACTCTAAAGGAAGGAGTCTGCTACTTCTGCAATGAACCCGGTTATTGGAAGAGGAATTGCAAACTCTACCTGGAAGATCTGAAAAAGAACAAGAAGGATAGTGATGCTATCACTTCAGGTATTTATGTTATAGACATTCATTTTTCTACTTCCTCTACATGGGTATTAGATACTGCATGTGGTTCTCACATTTGTACAAATGTGCAGGGTCTAAAGGACAGTAGAAAGCTGAAGAAGGGCGAGGTGGACCTACGAGTTGGAAACAGAGCAAGAGTTGCTGCTTTAGCCGTAGGCACTTATGAATTAGTTCTGCCCAGTGGGCTGTTGTTAGTTTTGAACAATTGCTATTATGTTTCTGCTTTGAGTAGTAATTGTTTCTCTTTCTTATTTGGATAAGGAAAGTTATACTTCCATTACTAGGAATGGTAAATGTTTTATTTATCGTAATGACATTTTCTATGCTGATGGTGATTTGCATGTTGGTCATTATATATTAAATTTGGAACATCCTAATAATGGGAATATCTATAACGTAACTACTAAGAAGATAAAAACAAACGATTTGAATCCGACCTACCTATGGCATTATTGTCTAGGCCACATAAATGAGAAACGCATTTCTAAACTCTATCAAGATGGATTTCTAAACTCATTTGATTTTGAATCATATGATACATGCAAATCTTGCTTATTAGGAAAGATGACTAAGGCACCTTTTACTGGGCACAGTGAGAGGGCTATTGAATTATTGGGCCTCATACATACAGATGTATGTGGACCATTAAATATAGCTGCCTGAGGAGGTTATGTCTACTTCATTATATTTATAGATGACTTTAGTAGATATGGCTATATCTATCTAATGAAACATAAATCTGAATCTTTTGAAATGTTCAAAATATTCCAAAATGAAGTACAAAACCAACTTGGTAAAACAATTAAAGCACTTCGATCTGATCGAGGTGGTGAATATTTGAGCCAAGAATTCATTGACCATCTTAGGAGTTGTGGGATAATATCACAATTGACTCCTCCAGGAACACCACAATGGAATGGCGTTTCTAAACGGAGGAATCGAACACTATTAGATATGGTTCGATCTATGATGAGTTAAACAGATCTTCCAACGTCCTTTTAGGGACATGCCCTAGAGATAGCTGTGTTCACACTAAATCGTGTTCCATCTAAGGCAATTGAAAAGACACCATATGAGATATGGACTGGAAAGAAACCAAGTTTATCTTTTCTCAAGATCTGGGGATGTGAGGTATATGTTAAGCAACAAGCCTCTGATAAATTAGTGCCCAGATCCACAAAGTTCCTTTTCGTAGGGTATCCTAAAGAAATGAAAGGATACAATATCTACAATCCCACCGATAACAAAGTGTTTGTTATTCGAAATGGAAAGTTTCTAGAAAGAGAGTTTGTCTCTAAAACAACCAGTGGGAGCGACGTACATCTCAAAGAAATTTGAGAGCCACATGGTGCAGAACCACAAATGGAAATTAGAGAAGACTCACAACAAGTTGCTGAGCCTCCTCAAGTAACATAAGGTCAACGAAGATCTGATAGGACACGACATCAGCCTCAGAGATATGGATTTCTGATTACTGAAGGCCGTGATGTGTTGCTTATTGAGCAAAATGAGCCTACCACCTATCGAGAAGCCACAGTGGGACCAAACTCTGAGAAATGGCTAAATGCCATGAAGTCTGAAATGTAATCCATGTACGACAATCAGGTATGGACCTTAGTCGATCTACCTGAAGGTGTAAAAACCATTGGGTGCAAATGGGTTTTCAAGGAGAAAACTGACATGGATGGCAATGTAAATGTCTTCAAGGCACGACTAGTTGCAAAATGATTCACTTAAACTCATGGTATAGACTATGATGAAACCTTTTCCCCAGTTGCAATGGCCAAATCAATCAGAATCCTTCTTGCCATTACAGCATATTATGACTATGAAATATGGCAGATGGATGTCAAAACAATCTTCCTTAATGAAAAGCTGTTTGAGGATGTGTACATGACATAACCTGAAGGTTTTATGCATCCAGAGGACTCTGGTGAAATTTGCAAGCTTCAAAGATCCATTTATGGATTGAAGCAAGCATCTCAGAGTTGGAATCATCTTTTTGATGAAGTAGTCAAAGAGTTTGGATTCATTCAAAACATCAATGAACCTTGTGTTTACAAGAAGATTAGTGGGAGCATATTTGAATTTCTAGTGCTTTATGTAGATGACATCCTACTCATTGGGAATGATATTCCTACCTTGCAGAGTATCAAGTCTTGGTTAGGAAAGTCCTTTTCAATGAAAGACTTAGGTGAAGCCACCTATATCCTAGGGATTAGGATCTATAGGGATAAATCCAAAAGACTAATAGGATTAAGTTAGAGCACATACATAGACAAGATACTGCATAGGTTCAGTATGCATGATTCAAAAAGGGGTTACATGCCCATGTCTCATGGCATCTATCTTAGCAAGGATCTGTGTCCTAGTACACCCGATCAGCGAGATCACATGAGTAAGGTTCCATATGCCTCGGCCATTGGATCCATCATGTATGCCATGTTATGTACTCGACCGGATGTCTCGTTTTCCTTAAGTATGACCAGCAGATACCAACAAGATCCTGGTGAGGGTCATTGGACTACTATCAAGAATATCCTAAAGTACTTAAGAAGGACTAAGGACTTATTTTTGGTCTATGGTGCATTGGATGATGAGCTCTGCGTAACTGGTTACACAGATGCAAGTTTCCAAACTGACCAAGACGACCTTAAATTGCAATCTGGATATGTATTCCTCCTGAATGGTGGAGCAGTAAGCTGGAAGAGCTCCAAGCAAAGCACTGTAGCAGATTCTGCAACAGAAGTTGAGCATATAGCAGCATCAGATGCAGCTAAAGAAGCCGTTTGGATCAGAAAGTTCATTATTGAACTAGGGGTGGTGCCTACCATCTCAAATCTAATAGATTTATTCTGTGACAATAGCGATGCTATTGCACAGGCTAAGGAGCCTAGGTCACATCAAAAGACCAAGCATATACTCAGGCGATTTCATCTTACTAGAGAAATCAATGATAGAGGTGATATAAAGATATGCAAAGGAGCAGGAAAAGATAATATTGCTGATCCTCTTACTAAGCCACTTGCACAGGCAAAGCATGAGCGTCATGTTAGGGCAAAGGGAATTAGGCAAATTAATGATTGCACCTAGGGCAAGTGGGAGGATGTTGGAAATTGTGACCTAAGGGTCAATCATTGCACTTTGAACATTATTATTTTAATGAAATTTCTCCATTTTGTTATCATATTATTTGCATGTTAACTGTGATAATTGTATCCTTGGATAATTCATAAAGATTGTCCTAAAATGTCCCTGGTCGGTCATCTATGCGGGAGCAGAGATGAAACAAGATCAGTATGACTTTGATAAGATATAGAGATACGAATCAAAGTCTTAGGCACTTGTAAGAGTACAAGGTGCTGGACCGACCCATTATGAGAAAGTTATATGGATCAAGTCATAAGCTTTTCTCATGTATAACCACGTCACAATACCCTTAGACTTGAGGTCATCATGGATTCCTACATGAGAGTTGCTAAACTTTGAACTAGTCAAAAGTCACTTTTGACCAGGTGATGATAAAGGCTACGATCGGGCATGGTGGTTTTTCATGCAGAGGAATATGAATGATCAAGATGGAATTTGTCCCTCACATTAGTAGAGAGATATTACTGGGCCCCTCGGTGAGTGAGTCTGAGAAATGTATGGCCATACTATGATGAAAGGAGTTTCTGTCTCTGTTATCAGGCTACTCAGGAATCAAGAAAGTAATGGTCAGGAACAAGAGGATGACATTATCCATGCCTTATCCTTGATCAATATATCATGTGACAAAAGGGACGTGACATGGTTGTATGACAGGTTGCATCGTGATAACGATCCTCATATGAATTGGGTAGTCGTAATGTCTTGCTAGAGGCCGCTTGTGACTTTTGGGTTAGTATAGTTATTGGCCCACTGCCAACTTTATATAGGCCTACAGGGTCACACACAAGAATGGCCCAACACGAGATAATGTTTAATTTAGGGTGGACTAATTTTATATTTATATATATATATATAATATAAAATTCATTAATAATATTATATAGATATATATATTTTTGAAATGTATATCTTATATATATGTATATATATATATTATATGATATTATTATATTGTGTTAGTTTTAAATTTAATTTATTAAGATATATTAAATTTAATAACTAACATGATAGAGATATAGTATCTCAAATTTAATTTATGGAGATAAATTAAATCTAATGGCTTTTTGTTTGGATTAAATAAATAGGTTAAATTAAAACTGTTAGACAGATTTAATTTAAACTGAATTTATTTAATTAGCTCATCAAGATAATTAATTGTTAATTAATTTCGAAATTAATGATGATTACTTTTGAAATTTGAAAATAGCCCTTATAGGTTATAAACTTGATAGAGTAGATATATTGATACGCACTTGAGAATTGAGAGCCGCGAGTGAAGCCTTAGGAGACATTAGAGGCGCTAGCACGTAGTCTCGGTTGAAGAGCATTCGTATCGATACCGGTAGAGGGAGCGGACCTGATGTGTGGGCTCCTAGAGATCGTGAAAACTCTAAATCATCAAAAGGTATGAATCCTTCCAACTTGGTTTAAACGCCGTTGATAGATCCTCTATTAGGATTAGTAAAAATTTTAAAAATTCTTCCGCTGTGCCTACCGATTCTAACACATAAAACCTCTTCTAACATCATAATCACCATCATATGAACATCAAACCCTAACTAACCAGAAATTAGGGCAGCAAAGGAATGTCCTATAAACCCCACCAACCAATACAATATATAGGTCAATGTGAAGCTCTTTCTCACCTTTTGTTCTTTCTTGAGCTCTTTTCTTGATCCTTCAACTTTGGCTCTTTTAAGGAGTCTCAAAACACCTCCCCTTGAAATTCTAAAACCATAAAGATGAAGCTCTTATTAGGGGGAACAAGGTTCATGAAAGTCATTTGAGCCAAAGAAGTGGTTAAGTAGGAGAAAATCAATCTAGAATCATACCTTTGCTTCTTGTCTTTCGTTTCTCTTTCCTTAAGCATTTGTTCTTCAAGACATACTCTCTCTCTCTTCTCTTGAATTTGGACATATGGTTTGACCTTTGAAAGAGGATAAATGCCCTCAAAAATATCCTCATCCACCTCCTAAAATATATTACTTTATTGCAATTTATCACATGATAATGGACTTTTTGCTTTATCTTTTTTTCTTTTTGCTTCATCTTTTTTTCTACTTGGACTATAATGCTTCCACATGACTTTATTTGGGTCCAAGTGCTTGGGCGAAATCATGGCCTCTTGTAAGGAGATGATGATTTCAAAATATGATAATTTATCTCCTTAAATAATAATATTAAACAGTCCATTTAGAATGAGAAAGTTGACTTTTCAAGCTTTAATTTGCTTGGCCAAAATTGTTTCAACTTTTAGCATAATTATCACAAACATTTATTTCCCTCTTGATCCCTCATGTTGGACCTCCCAACACTAGGAAAAATGGGAAAAATATTGGCTTTTAATTTTTATAAGTCAAATGACTATTTTGCCTATACATTTTTCCATTTAATTTGGGCCTTCTGTTTTTCTTTGTTTTTGTCCACAATTTACATGTTTCTTGAGCCCAAAAATTATACCCTTCTATTCTTTATTGTTGGGCTTCAAGAATGGGCTTTTATGAAGACAAAATTGAATTCTTATGTCTTTTGTTGTCCCAATTTCGTGTAGTCACTATTTGGCCATTTAAAGCATTCCAAAATTCACCAATTTATTCCCTTTGATATAACGAATTTTGGTGACTGAAATTTAGGATATTACACATGCACCTCAGTTGCCAGTATTTACTATTTTGCCCTTAGATCCGCTGGCTTCTGCTGGAATAATTTTAAATTTTAAAAAGGGTGAGATTCAAACGAATCTTAGTAGTAACAGACAATCGATTATATAAAATCACCAAATAATTATGCCAAGTAACATATAATGCAATAGAATAAATACAATGTAATAATATTCATCGGTATGTGCACATGCTTCAGGGGCCAACAAATATTAGACCCCAAGTCAGGGCTAACTATTGTTAGTCCCCAACTTCCATACCTCAGCCGGGCTTTCGACCATAAATTGGGCAATGTACCTTCTTGGTACTGCATTCTCATAACTGGATCCCCCTTTTTAGGGCCGATGGGGTATTGATGCTTCTTCCCCGGGTGGTGCTTGTGTTTTTCCCAGACCAGTTAGAGAGTGCATGAAGGATAGAGTTACTACCTTGGGCTTTCTTTTACAGTTTACAACTGTTCCTAAATTTTGTTCTAGCTTAGGCTAACTGTTCAGTCCTAAAATTCCAAGTTTTACAAGAATTGAGTTAATACTTATTCATGTACCATGCTAGACTCTTTCAAACTCATTTTGTTAGTAATATTATTTTAAAACTACAAAATGACCAAAATGCCCCTAAGGACCCAGTCTAAGCTCTTTTGTACTCAGTCCAACTATACTTTTTCAGAAATTATGACCTAGGTTTATCCTACACATTTTTGCATGTAGAATCCCTTTTTGACCTCAAAATTGTCAAATTCATTGGCAAAAGATAGTTTTGCCCTTGGCAGCCCCTATTTAGGGTTTTAGGGCTCATTTTGTCATTTAACATTCCAAGGCTTTTCACACTTCACACTTAACAAATACCCAACGAAATTTTCCCTTCTAAACCTAATAGAACCATCAAATTGATGAAATTTCAGCTCTTCCCTTAGAAACAATGATGGCTGAAACTTAAAGGGAAAAAGGGAAAATGTGATTTTCTTGATTTAACCCTTAAAGCTCATTCCTTTTCACTCCTAATCACTTGATTAACCATTTAAATACCATTTGGACATGATTTGTAGAAATTTGGGCAGCATAACCCCTTAGGGTTTCATCAACCCAAATTTACATAAACAACTAAATCAACCATAAATCAAGCCAACAAAAATGACATCATCATCATATCATCAAGAGAATAAGGTTCTTGAAGTTACCTCTTGATTCTTCAACTTTCTCTTTCTAGGACATCCTCCCTCTCTTTCTCCTCCCTTAGAGTTTTGCTTGCTAAACATGATTTTCATGGAGGTGAAGAGATTAGAAGAGGTCCATCATGAATTAGAAGGCTTAAACACAAGGATTTCACAACCTTACCTTGAATTTTTGCCTTCTTGAGCTCTCTTTTCTCTTGCTATTCGTCAAGCTCTTTCTCTCTCTATTTTTCCTAAGTTGGCCAAAATATAAGTCTCAAATTGAAAGAGAAGAGCTCATAAACTATCATCTTCATCTATCATAAAAGAATATATTTTAATGCAATTATCACATGTCCGTTTGGCCTAAGCTTATCTTTAATCAATTGGACTTAATTCTTTCCCTTCCTTTAGCTCAAAATGACGCCACCTGGGGGTTTAAAATGAACCAATTAGGCCTATTTAGTTGTTTCATCCAGTTCTCAAAATAATGTATTTTATTGCTAATTAACCATGTGATCTACTTTTTGCTTGATGCAGGATGATGACACATGGCACTATTATCATCCAAGTAAATATTTTTCCCTCTAATTTCCCTTATTTGGACGAAAATATTAAAGAGAAAGGGGATTAAAATGTGCTCCTAGAATTTCCAAAATCCTCTTTCATCAATTATCTAATTATGTACATGTTACTTTTTTACTTTTCCAACTTGATTTTACTTGGCCACAATTGCTCCAAAATTGCATATTTATCTCCAAATATATATTTTTCGCTTTATTTCCCTATTCAACATAAATTGGCTTCATGAAAATGGGAAATAGTTAATTTTGTGCTTTATTCATAAATTACCATTTTACCCTTATATTTTTGTATTTAATTTGGACCTTCTTTCTTTTCTTCCCTTCATGGCCGAAATTCCCCTTAATATTGGGCCAAACATTGTGCTCTTTATTTCTTTAATATTTGGGCTTAAATAATGGGTTTTTTGAAAAACCAAAAATTAGCATTATATCTTACTTTAGCCCAATTCTCATGAAAATGGAAATTTACTAGCTTCTTGAATTCCAAATGTACTTGAATCCACAATTTTATTCCTTTGAATGCCAAAAATAATTACAAGGCATATTGGTGAATAAAAATGGGGGGTTACAGAAGTGAAAGAAGGAAGGAAGGCTGGTCGTCACCTCTAAACTCTAGTTTCTTTGCTTCGAGCCTCTATTCATCCGATCAAGTTGAACTCTAATCTCTCGCTGCTGTGTCTTCACAGCACCGAGAAGACGCTAATAATGGTGGATCAACAGAGGAGGAGGATGATGATGGACTCTCTTTCCCACCATTCATTCCCAAACTCCATTCTAGTCCACTACTGCCAAAAAATTAATAAACGGTGCTTTTATTTATAATTACTTCGGCACTTACTAAACGCCATAGGTTTTAACACCGAAAAAGCAAGCTACAACGCTTATTGAATATTTGAAAGTGTCGTAGCCTGCAAATTTATTTTTTAAAAATTGAATTGCTTCCTCCGGCACTTTAAAGTAGAGCACCGTAGGAGCTTCCTATGGCGCTTTAAATTGGAGTACCGAAGTATTCCTCCTACGGTGCTCCATCAAGAGGCCATTGGGCCTCCAACGGCCTCCATCATGATGGAGCACCGTTGGAGACTCCTACGATGGAGCGCCATAGGAGGGCCCCTTACCTCCTCCAGCGCTCATGCATAAAATGTTGTTGGAGTTATATAATCCTACGGCATTTCTTATAGAAGCATTATAGGAGGTTTGGAATTTTTTTTAAATATTATTTTACATAATTATTCAATTTTCCTGAACTCAAATTCATCAAATCCATAGCAATTCAAATCCAGAAGGGAACACAAGGCTAAACAGAATAAAATAAATGAAACAAAATAAAATGAAACAACATATAACTAATTCATAAGATGAGTATTAATCTTGTATGTATGAAATTACAATGTAATAACAAATTGTAATGTACAACTAATTTATAGAATAAACAACGTACTTACAAGAGTAGACAAAAAACAACCTAACTTGTGTACGAAGCTAATTGGATGACCATATATTCACACCATTCTTCAATGACATCATCCACTTGTTGATCAGTCAATTGGTCAGAATGTTTATCTTCATAATACTACATAAAATTCATTCACAGAACGAATTAAAATCATTAAAAATCAATTAACTTAGACACTTGTCAATTAAATTTAATACACAGTATGAATTGTAAATCAAAGAATTGAACTTATTTTTACAGGGATATAATTTAGATCATTATGACTAACAACATATTTCATAAATTTCATAATGTAATAACCGCAATCATTGTCATTTGGTTAGAATGGGCACTGCAACAATAAAAAGAAATAGTAAAGTCAATTTTTGAAGAAAAAATTTTGAATGGAAAATTTGAGTAAATTCATATATAAGCACTGCAATCTTCCCACAGATATAGGCTTTGACTGGGTCTCTATGTGTAGAATAGCTCAATCCAATGTTGCTTCAGTAAGCAGTCAATGAACTTACAAAAATAAGTAGTGATTGATTAATTTTGGTTATTCAATAATCAGACACTCAAATATTTACACACACACCCATACACTTACTTATTGATTCTAAACATTGTATTAGGTTACTTCTCTGGATAACCGGCCACTAGAGGATCCAAATAGTAAATACGAGGGCCTTTAGTAAACACAGGATAGATAACAAGCAAAATCTAATGTAACCTAAAATATTTTGAAAATTTTACTTCGACAATATTGTTATGGTAAAAGTGAAAGAATAAAAAAACATACGTTATTAAAATATTGTCACAAATAACTTACCCCAGATTGTATGGCAAAAATAAAGAACATATTTGGGGTTGCTCTCAGCATAAAGATGTCCTTAAGATCGTTAGATTGTCCTTCTAAATCACTCCCCCTTTGCTGGCCAAAGAGGTGTGGGTTGACAGATATAAATATATTCATGACTGATGTTCCCACTAATAGATCTTGGTACAAGTGCCTTTATAGAAAACAAAGAATGTCATTAAAACCAAAAATAAAATTAAATGATGAATAATAATAAGAGTGATAGATGATGATGATAAAGTACCTAATCCACATGCTGATGGCTGTCGTACTAACCCATCCACAACCAATTATGTCATCCAGTACACTATCATCGACATAATCATCTATCTCTGCGTGATAGATGTCCTTATCGATAGGTATTTCCTGACCTCCTTATCTATCAAATGTGGTGCCAATAATGCTAATTGTTGGCGATATGAGCCCATATATCTATTAATTCTGTTACTGGTTGAGGGCTGGGACTTCTGTTGGGTTGCTAAACAGTTAGAGTTTTTCTTAAGTCCTTCAATTCTTTTTCCTTTATGACGACCAGCAACCTACAAAATTAATCATGAAATTAAATCATGTACTTGTATATAGAAGTGAATAAAAAAGTAGAAAGAATTGTAATTAACTACCTTTTGATATGGCTCAATCAGACCTATTGGCCATACAATATAACCATTGACAACTTCATTGACCATTGTATATTCATCCTGAGAAGGGATTGGTAAAAGGGCGTCATCCTTTATGCATACGTCAACTTTACTCGGAGTGTGTTTAGGGGCAACCGTGAATTATGAAGTAAATAGTGTTTAACCTTAGCAGAACCCAATTAGATATCAGAATAATCTTTATTTCCCCATCTCCAATCTGAAACTATAATGGGGACTCTTTCTCTGACAACAGTCCTAAGGTAATTAATAAATGTGCTACCATTCGATCTGATTGGAATTCCTTTTTCATTCTATTGCAGATCTAACCTAATGCCTTTACTCTTCATTTTTATCAATTTGGAACATTATGGTCCTGCCTCGAGCTACATAGGCCTCAAATTCTGGCTGGCCATCATTTTCAAGCTGGGGATCTTCATCTCCATTATGTGGATCCATTTTCCTACAAGTTAAAAAACCAAACAAAACATCAGTGTATAGTGATGAACATGGAAATAATAGTAAATTAAGTTAAAATATATGAACACATGTAATAAAACATACAAGGTAAAAAATCAAGGTACTTATTATCATTTTTTCCTCTTTTTTGTTTGATTTAAAATCATCTTCGATTGGTAAATGGTGAGAGGAACAAAAATTTGATAACAAAAGAGCACAACCGACATTTTCCAACTTGGTTAAAAAGGCATATTAATGATGATGTGGAGAGGAATCCTGATTTTGTCTCTAAAAACTTAAGATGGATATCAAATGGACCAAGCTTAAATGCATTGTCTTATAATAGTTATGCAATCAATAGTTACACATTCTACACACAAGAACATGATACAAGAAGCACGATGCAGAATAGTGGGGTAACACTTGTTGCTGATTCTTGGCACAGATCCAGTGGCAAAGACGTACACCCTATCTACACAACAATGTCATATTTTGGTGTCATTGAACGAATATAGGAGTTAGATTACACTATGTTGAGGGTTCCTATCTTCATATGTAAGTGGGTTAACAACAGTAGTAAATTGCGGACAAATGAGTTAGGGTTTGTTCAAGTGGATCTTTCTAAACTTTGGTATAAAGATGATCCTTTTATTTTAGCATCCCAAGCAAAGCAAGTGTTTTTTATTCTGGATCTTGCTAAGAAGAACTAGTCTATTGTACTTCCATCAAATAAGAATCATCAAGAATAAGTTGATACTGAAAATAATGAGTGTTTGAGTCTTCCTAACGATGATCTTTCCTTTGATATGTTGTGGTCAAAATATATTGATATAGATTAAAATGAAAATGAAGATGAACCCTTATACATTAAACATGATCATGGAGAGGGGCCTTGGTTTTTAAATCAAACACGAAAGAGGAAAAGATGATAATGAGTACCTTGATTTTTTTACCTTGTATGTTTTATTACACATATTCATATATTTTAACTTAATTTACTTTTATTTCCATGTTCATCACTATGTGTTGATGTTTTGTTTGGTTTTTTAACTTGTAGGAAAATGGATCCACAAAATGGAGATGAAGTTCTCCAGCTTGAAAATGATGGCCAGCCTGCATTTTAGGCCTATATAGCTCGAGGAAGGACCGTAATGTCCAAATTGATAAAAATGAAGAGTAAAGGCATTAGGTTGGATCTATAATAGAATAAAAAAGAAATTCCAATCGGACCGAATGCTAGCACATTCATTAATTACCATGGGACTGTTGTCAGAGAAAGAGTCCCCATTACAGTTTCAGATTGGAGATGGAGAAATAAAGATTATTCTGATATCTGCTTGGGTTTTGCTAAGGTTAAACATTATTTACTTCATAATTCACGATTGCCCCCAAACACACTCCGAGTAAGGGTTGACATATACACAAACAATGACGCCCTCTTACCAATCCCTTCTCAGCTATTTAATTACCAAGGCATATTAATGGTTAACTTGAGCTCTTTTGTTATCAAATTAGTACAAAAGTCACTTGCTTCTTCAACCAAGTAATGCTCAGCTATACACCCCTCTGGTCGATATCTATTTTTCACATACCCTTTTAAAATTTTCATAAATTGCTCACTCGGGTACATCCATATTAGGTATACTGGACCGCACAATTGAACTTCTTTCACCAAGTGTATGGTTAGATGGACCATAATGTCAAAAAATAAAGGTAGAAAATATATTTCAAGTTCACACAGAGTACAAACAATAAGCCTTTGTGAATCTTGTAACTTTGTTGAATCAACCATTTTAGTGCAAATCAACTTGAATAACATGCAAAGTTTAGTTATGGAATTCCTTAATTTTTTGGGTAAGATTGACCGTATACCAACCGGTATGAAATTCTGCATTAGCATATGACAATCATGAGATTTAAGGTTCTTAGCTTCAACTCTTTCACTGATACAAGATTTTTTATATTTGAAGAATAGTCCTTTACAACTTTGACTCCTTCGAGAAACTCACAAAATAACTTCTTCTCTTTCCTTGATAGAGTGTAAGCCGCTAGAGGTGGATAAGTACGGTGCCCTTGCTCAACCGGTGCCAACTCCGAATAGAAATGAAGAGAGGGAGCCGACGCTTGAAAAATGAGGGATATGATGGAATAGAAGAAACATGCGGCTGTGTGTGAGAGGAGACCAACACCGAATAAGAACGAAGGAGGAAGGCTGCTGACCGAAAGGGGAGAATGGAAGAATAAATAAAAGGGAAGTTGACCGAATGAAGAAAGGAGAGACATGTAGAATTAGGAAACCAATTATTGAAGATAGAAGAGTCATTCAGTGGAGTATTTGGTGTGAAGAAAGCTGCTGAATCAAAGAAGGCAAAGCCAATAAACTAGAAGGAAGGAGCTGTTTGGTGCTTTATTTAGAGAGCTATTCGGTGCTTTTCCATTTTTCTCCATGGCTGATTGCTCATCCTTCTCTCAAGCTTCATCTTCCTCCTCTATGAGGAGCTAAGTCTTGGTGCTTTCCTTGAGTTGGGTAATGGTTCGAGCTTCTAAACTTGAATGGAACTCCTTTAAGCTCTCTTTCTAGTTCATAATTATATGGCTTGGTTCAGTATGTAGTTATGATCTAGATTGTTCTATGCCAAGTAAATAAACTTGGTGGTTGAGCTAGGAGTTGATTAATTAAGCTTTGTATGATTCAAATTAGGAGTAGGTTGAGTTGTTTATTCCAACTCGGTTGAGTAGATAGTAAATGACTAAACTGATTGCTTTGATTTTTTGTAATTGATAAGCTAGAATTGGAAGTTGATTATTCATCTCCTTGAGTCTGAATTATTTGGTGGTATTCATTTAATTTCTTCGGTAGATTGAATTAAATGATTATTGCAAGTATGGAGCTAGTGGTAGCTTAATAACATCCTCTTAACTCATGTTATTGAATTCTTATCATTAGCAAGCAAGGAAGACTAAAACCGCACCTCAAGGGAATCCCATTTTATCATTATACTAGTTAATTGAATTTATCTTGTTGTTAGTCACTACTATAAAATATATATATTATTACCCTAAAGGACATCCCTTTTTCAAAAAGGGTAGTTAAAAATAAAGGTGGTGGTGTTTTCGTAATTATAAGTGAGAATTGGGTATGTTTAGGCATCCTAAACAAAAATTAGGACGTCTAAAGTCGTTTTAAAATATTCAATTTTGCCCCAACATGTACTAAAATGTCTTCCATAGAGCGTATAAGTGACTTTAGGCATTCCCAGTTTGACTGGGGACGCCTAAACCCAGTGTCTAGGCATCCCTAGTCAAACTGGGGATGCCTAAATTACCTTTAAACTGGGGACGCCTAAGCCCTTTTATTCAATTTCCCAACACTTCATGACTTTCTCTCATCTCTCTAACTTCCATGTATGTTCTAACACAATGGCCAAACTCTTGTTTTGTCTGTCCCACTCTGAGGCAACTGCCTCTTACTCTCTCTATCTCTCTTCCTTCCCATATAAATCTGCAGCTAATATTCTCTCTGTCTATGTTACTGAAATCAAAATTGCTCCTTGTTCTATAGCCATTTGGATAGGACTCCAACCTCCACCGTTCACGGCTGCACAATAGACTGAGCTCGAACACCAGGCCCTCATCTTTAAGTATCTCAACGCCGGATTAATCGTTCCTCCTGACCTCCTCACTCAGATTCACCGAAGCTTCCAACTAATGATGCTAGCTCCTCTTATAGCTCGTAAGACAACAAACAAACAAAAAAAACATAATTTCTTCTCCCTCTAATCCTCTACATTTTCTCTCACTACGCTTTTGTTCCAAAATCCCTAATTTATCCCCTATTTTTTTACCAATTAATCATATTTTTGCATTTTTTGTAGTGGCTTACAGCTCCTATTTTGAAGCCTAGTTTGAATTTTGATTATGGTGCATCGCTTATTTGGATTTATTTTAGTCATAAGCTCTTTGATAGTCTATTATTCTTCCTTTCGTTTGCTTATTTGTCGTAAGATCTCTCACCTGTATTCACTTGTACTGATTTGACTAGTTTTAGAAGCTTTGATCATTTGACATATTTTATAATTGCTTTTAAATGTGACTGGGGTGACTAAACGAACATTAGACAAAAGGCCTTGCTGATCTTGCCATTCACGTTTGTGGCAACATATCGAGTTGATCTCCTAGTGTTATACTTAAATGTTGCATTCATTTCTGTTTAGACCGGCATATTTAGACCGGCATATTTAGACCGGTTCTAAGGGGATAAGGTCTAAAAAGTAAGTGCGGTGGCAATTTTGTAATTATAAAGAACATTTGAGACCGGTTCAACTAATATAACGTCTAAAATATATCATTTAGACCGGTTATAATTAGAACCGGTCTAAAAAAGTATATTTTCTAGACCGGTTCTCTTTATAACCGGTCTAAATGAATTTTTAGCATTAAAAAAAATTTTTTAAAAAAATTTCAACACTTTTAGACCGGTTATTCCTTATAACCGGTCTAAAAAGTTATACTTTTTAGACCGGTTATAAATGAAAACCGGTCTAAAATATTTATTTAAGACCGGCTATTTTATATAACCGCTCTTAAATGTTTTTCCTCCCCCAATAAACCTAAATCAATTTTACTTCTGAATCCCGTCCCCTCTTCGCGCGTAGAGCTCTGTATATGGGAGTATTCAAGCTCGCCATCTCTTCTCGCTCCACCATCGTACCTCGCTCTCAATCTCCGCCGCACGTCGCTCCTTGGTCTCCGTCGAGTGTCTCCGTTGCACCTCTCTCGCTCTGGTTACGTAGCTGACGGCTACACTCGCTCCCACGGCGTCGGTGCTTGTGTCGTCGCTTTTATCTTCGGTGGTCCTAAGACCAACGACTCTGGCACCACCAACCGGATCATCAATCACACTATGGGTTTGCCCGATTTCAGCCAAGAGCATGAATGCTTTTAGACTATCACTTGCTACCAGGTACTAATTTCACTGTAATTTTTTATTTTATTCTTAGTTATTGACGGTGCCCTTGTTCTTCTTTGGGTTTTGGGGAAGTTCGCATCTAAAGTTGCAAATGATCTTAAATTATTAATTACTCTATGGTATGTAGGACCTGGAGCTCCCAATATTTTCAATTGTGTAAGTTCTCTTTTTTCTGCTTCTGGTTGTTTCCTACCATCTACTGTAGAAAATAATGTGCTTACTTATTGCTAGAAGAGGGATAAAGTATATGTGAATTATCTTTTTAATTCAACGTGTCTGGAATTTTGTGGCATCTAATGATTCTCTAGGAAGTAGTTCCCGAACTTAACACTGACTGGTTTGCTTTGATGAGATTGAAATAAAAAATTGAAATTGCTTGTGCGTTCTGATCCTTTACCTTGTCATTAATTATCGTTTTTGGCCCTTCCTGTCTTTGGTGTATTGTAAAGGTATCCTCAATTGAGAAAAGATGACATTGCTGAGGAGTGTCATGTGTGCCATGGAAACTGCAATTGCAAAGCATGTCTGAAATCTGATAAATTAATTACAGTCAGTCCTCGACTTCTAAATTGCTCTTTACGATGATTTTGTGTTCCACATTTTAAATCTAAACGAATTTTATTTTCTGTAGACAATGAAGGACAAAGCAAAACAGAAGAAGAAAGCAAAACACGTCACAACTGAGGAAGTTGATTACTACAAGTATTTCCTATCTGTGCTTCTTCCATATTTAAGGCAGCTACATGAAGAACAAATGATGGAGAAGGAGATTGAAGCTAAGAGACAAGGTGTCTTCTCATGAACTGTCTTAATCAAGTTTACCAGTCAATAAACCAATGCTATTTTCCTTTCTAATTTGCTTAGTTCATGAAGAGCTAACTATGTTTAGTGTCTGCAATCATGTGATGAAATTATGGATTCCTGGAATACATACAATTTATTATGCTTTAGTTCTGGTTTTGTTGTAGAATAGTGATGTAGAACAGAAACTGAAAATCAGAGAAACCATGAAAACAACTAAATTCTATTAATGATTTCACTTAAATAACCATAATTATCCCATTATATTTCCATACCTAACATCAGATCATAAATTGACATGATAAACATTAATTCTCATTGGTGAAGAGATTTTGTTTCAAATAAGTGAACATTTCTCTACCAAAAGTTATGCTTTTCTGCTTTCCTGATGCTTGTGGGAAGGAACTTCCCTGTGTCATTGGTCCCCAATATTTGTATTCCTGCTGTTTTCCTTTTGCTGTCATTTCCACTGTTTTTTTGTATCATTGGATATTGCCTTTCCCCTTACCTTCACTCTTATGTTATGTCTTCCTGCATATGGCGATCCTCCGCTTTTGTTGATGTACACTGAGTTCTAGGAAGTTCTGACTTGATGATCTTTTACCATTCATTTTGGCAAATCACAAAATACTTATAAAAGAAGAAATCAAACTAGTTGCTAAAGCAAAGCAGAAAATCATACAGTCCTCTTGCCTGATTTAGCAGAATGTGGTTCTGTGATTTCATATAGCAGAATTGCGCCTTACAAGACTCTTTCAAAGAGATTGCATCTCTCATCCCTATAGTTATTATTTGTGCATACACTAAGCCTTACGGTGTCAATTTGCTGTGTGTTTAACATGTTAGAACTTCTTTGGGAGCTACAAGAGGGTTACTTTTACGGGGTGAAAACATTCTGGAGAAGTTTTCAATGGTAGATGCTATCGTGTTTGACAAAACAGGGGCCTATAATGGGAACTGGGCAGAAACCAAGTAGAAAAATCGTCTATCACATGCAAAGATAAGAAGCAATTGATGATTCATTGATATATGTTAGGTTTGAAGCTGAGATGGTGATATTAAAGCCTCTGCATTTAATGAAATTTAACAGGTATCAGCTCATTGACAAAGTTCAAGACCTTGACATATTCAAAACTCAAAGCCTTCCAGTATTGACTACTCAGAATTCCATATGTCAGGTCACATTTATAGGTCTTTCACCCATTAAAAATTGGCAGCAATATGCATTATTTATGGAATAAAATGAGATTGTTTAGTTATGTACATACTCAACAAGACTCTGATGCAAGGTTTAAGGCTTAGCTCAGTGAAATTACTGCTACAAAATCACAGAAATGATTGAAAATAGCAAAACAGAGAATTCACCACTGTACTTGAGCATTTGAGAGGCTTAGCTTCTCCACAATTAATTCCCTAACTTCACCACACTCCCCTGCCTCTATTTTGTCAAAATTCGTTACAACCCCCATCTCTCATTGCTATATCATTCCCTCCCCTATTGTTTTTTTCTCTATGGTATGTTTTATCAGTTGGGCCTTTCCAGGCCCATCACATACACGAGAAACAAGAATTATAGAATTAAATTAAAACATTTTTAGTTTTTTTTACAATAGTGATTAGAGATAAAACAACCTAACATATAATTTTCCTAGGGTTTTGGATTCACTTAAGCTATGTGAGCCTGAAATACTTGGGAACGCTGAATCAGAACAGCTGAAAATGATTCTTAAAGCCTATATTAAAGAGTCAATCAGATAAGAATTTAACATGCATGAACGCTACTTATGCAATATCATTGCAATACATCATATGCCTTCATGGCAGGGTTCATGTTAATATAAAATTGAGGGTTCAATCAATGTTAATGCGGAAATTCACAAAGTTTGTTACTTTTACCAGGAGCAAGCTTGGAAAGAGAAAGAAGAACTTGGTGAAGGATGCATGAGGAGAACCGGAGGAAGGTTGAAGAAGCTTAGTGAAGGAAAGCTTTAGATCAGCAGAGGAGAGAGGAGGAACAATATAGAGAGTTAGAAGAGCTCAATGAGACATATTTACATTAAAAGATATTTGAATGGGAAGCTTGTTGGTATTAAATTTCATTTTGAAACTTTTGAATTCTTATTTGGAAATATTGAGTTGTAGGAATGAGAATGTTGAAATTATAGATTGAATTATACTCTTAAAAATGTTGGGTCTCTTCTCAAGTGCTGAATAGTGGGTTAGAAGAAGAAATACTGTAGATATTTGACCAAAAAAAAACTTTTTAGACCGGTTGTGTGTACAACCGGTCTAAAAACTCTTACTTTTTAGACGTGTTGTAGACACAACCGGTCTAAAAAGTGATTAAAAAGTCACTTTTTAGACCAGTTGTGTCTACAACACGTCTAAAAAGTGACTTTTTAAACCGGTTGTGTCTACAACACGTCTAAAAAGTAAGAGTTTTTAGACCGGTTGTAGACACAACCGGTCTAAAAAGTCTTATTTTTTAGACCGGTTGTATCTACAACACGTCTAAAAAGTAAGACTTTTTAGACCGGTTGTGTCTACAACCGGTCTAAAAACTTACTTTTTAGACCGGTTGCTACAACAGGTCTAAAAAGTCAGTTACTTTTTAGACCGGCTGTATTAAGACCTAACCCAGAACCGGTCTAAAAAGTCATTTTTAACCGGTCTAAAAGGTCATTTTTCTACTAGTGTCTATTAATTCAGAGTCATCATTCTGTGCATTGTCATAAGCTGTTACATTCTTAGAGAGCTTTAAGGTGGAGTAATTTTTCACTTTTTTTCTTCAAAAATAAGAGGCCACATGAAAATGTGATTAAAAAAATACTAGCTGGCATGTCAATAAATCTAAAGCGTGATTTTTTGAAAAATTTACAAGTTAACTTTCTTTTAATCCCCTTCCTTAATCTTATTTAATTATCAATTTCAATATAATAAAGCATAAAATGTATATGAATTTCTCTGTTTACTAATTAATTAATTAATTAATTAAAAACACAATATAAATTGCTCTGTTTACATACTCTTGTTCTATTTCTTTTTTCTTTCATGTAAACATTAATTTTTAGTAATATCATTTTGCCTTTTGCTAAATAAATAAACATGGCATTGAGCATCTTGAGAAGGAGACAAAAAGATGTGAAAAACTGTTTGAATTTATTAAAAGAAGTTATGCTTAGTTAATCCAAAAAATGAAGCAGTTATGCTTAAAGTTTCAAAATCTGAGAAATATTTACATACTCTCAAATTACCAACTCATCTATACTCTATTCAATAACAATCCTGCAACTCATTATTTCAATCCATATATCAGCCTACTAATTTTCCTAAATTTATAGTTCTAAAAGAATAAAATGCCTATGGTTTCCCAATTTTCTCTCCTACCCCTATTTTTATTCTTTCTCATATTCTCTCACCTCTCTCTGCATTTGAACCCAAACTTTCCCCCCATCAACATCATTTCTTATATGACCAGGGAAGGAAACACTATCAAAGCCTATTGTGTCCTTCATCTCACCTATTTTTCTTCCCAAATGTCAGTGATGTTGATGGGGATAGGGATGTTAAGAACAAAATCAGATGAGAAAGGCTCTTAATTCTTTTCTTGTTCTTAACTCTACTTGTGCATATCCATTACTATATACATGAAAAAGTTTGTGAATATCCATAGGCTCTGCACCGAAACCATATAGTATTCTTCATTTTTTTAGATTAAAGCAAATATATATATATATATATATATGATGTGATTATATCTATCGTGAAGGTGATGAAGGAAGCCCCCAGCCCACCACCATCACTAGGATGAGAAGGAAATAATGAGATGAATTAGGACGCACTTCCATGGTGCTTTAATTTCTTTATCGGTGCATCTTTATCTTCTCTAGTTACTTGAAGAAACGCCATCGATGGAGATGCAGGAAGGGGGAGAGAGGGAGTTTGAGAAAGAGTAAACATAGGGGTAGGTTAGGAAATTAGGAAACCCTAGGCATTTTATTTTTTAAACACAGAGAGTTATACTGGTTCGGCCTAACAACCAGGCCTACGTCCAGTCCTCAGAAATCAAGACCTACTGAGATTTTCACTATACCTCCAAGATTCAATGGGCTCACAGAATGCCTATAAAACAATAATCGTCTTTGAACGGACTACGAGCAGAAATATTCTCTCAATAAGAAATTTCTCTCCCCCTTACGACAAGTCTTACGTGCAGAAAAACAACATATGACCCTTCTCACTTGCTTATGTATACAAGACTTATAAGCAGCAACGTTCTCTCCTGCTTACACCACTGTAAGTCTTATGAGCAGCAACGTTCTCTTCTGCTTGTATCTTATAAGGCTTATGAGTGGAAGGTACAACAAGGAATTCTCTCAACTGCTTCTCTCGTAAGGAAAACTACCCTCTCAAGGTCCCATTACCTTGAGATCAAATAAACATAGAATTTGAATTGTATGAAGACTCTCTTACAGAGCAAATGAATAAACACTGAAGATCAATGTGTGTACAGAGAAAATGATGAATAGCAAAGACTAGTGTATAAGCTTGTGAATTCTTGTGCTTCGTTGTTCTCTTTGACTATCTCTGAATTTCTATATATATAGTTGCTTTTGTTTTTGCCCGTTTGGGAAATCATCGTTTGAGGAGCAGGACTTTTGCAACTATTGAAAGACACGCGCATGTTTGAATATTCTGAATGCGGTAGGTGCGAACGTGTTTGTAATCATGTTGTCTGCCGTTGTTTGACTTTCTCCGTAACAACTAATTTCAAACGTTCATCCTCCTGCATCATACTTATAATACTCTCAAAATGATGTTAAGCAATGATAATAAGTAATGATGATATGAATAAATAACAATAAACCATATTCCGATTGAACGTTGTGAGACTTGGCATTTTTTATGATCTGGCAGAGCATCACTCGAGCATAGATGGCTCACTCGAGTGATCTTCCCATTTTCCTCTTTGTGCTTCAGTTATCGGATTGTGCTTGCAAAGAATTTCAGGGAGACAGAATCCTTACTCGCGAGTGAAGTGGGGTCTCACTCGAGCACAACTCCCCCTGCTCGAGTGATCTTGCATTTTCTACTGGGAGTGTCTTCTCGGGTCATCACTCGCACACCATTTTGACAAGAGTGAGATTTTGTACTCGCGGGTGATGTGGTCCCTCACTCGAGCACACACACTCCTGCTCGAGTGGGACGTATATTATAGAGGAATATGCTCTCAATACCAACACTCGCATCAGGAACTCAGAGAGATAAATTTATCACTCGCAGGTGATGTAGGCCCTCACTCGAGCACACAGACTCCTGCTCGAGTGAGAAGAATATTCTCAAGTATTATACCTTTTAAACAAGCACTCGCATCAGATTTCGAGAGGGATAGAATTTTCACTCGCATGTGCAGATGTGTCACTCGAGCATATGAGGTGGTGCTCGAGCACACTTGCACTTCTTTGCACTTCATGACTCTCGGCCAAGCACTCGCAGTACCTTGCTCGAGTACAGAATGCTCATGCTCGAGCATTGTGTCTCTGCTCGAGTAAATCAAGGAACCATGATAATACTTGCTCTCGGCCTAGCACTCGCAGACCTTTACTTGCATGTGTTCGAGTAAGAATGGCTTCTCTGCTCGAGTGCAAACTCCAGGGCTCGAGTGAATCAATGAAAATAACAGTGGCTTGCCTCTCGGGTGAACACTTTCTAGCTTTCACTCGCACCTGCTCGAGCACATAAGGGATCTATGCTCGAGTGCAAAACTTATGCTCGAGCACTCCAGTTCAATTTTACAGCAGATACCAGAAAACACTCCTATATGCATTTGGTAACTTTGTAAACTTTTCTTAATCTTATAAAAACATGATTTGCATACAATTGTCATTTTGTTATCATCAAAACTTGGGATCTAACATATTTAATTCCCACACTTTCTTTCTCCACAGTACATTCTCTCTCTTCCATATAAATGAAAGTGTTTTTGGCTAAAAAGTTACATTTTTTGTATCTTTACTATCTCCAACTAATCTTAACCAACTTTTCAAATGACATAATTTAGTAAATTGTTTCTTTTGGAAACAAACAAAGGGAGCACTTCACAATGGCCATTATTTACTTCCATCATTTGAATAATTTCAGTGTTTTCCCTTTTCTTCTATTTTATTATTGTGTCAGCAGTATTTTACTTAGTAAAAGTACACATGTTTAAATTGAAAGATGATAATAAAAATTAAATTTTTAATATTAATCAGTAAAATGATCAATAGCAATTGTTGCTGTTGCTGCTATTGTTGTTGTTGTTTTTGTTTTTGTTGTTATTATTATTATGGCAACACACAAATAGCTTATCCCATGAGAAAATTATTATTCCAATGTAATTGACCTTTATTAATAATAATTGTTGTCAAACTCCAAAGTCAACTCACTAAGTTTGCTGAGTTTAAGTTTTTATCTCAAAAAAATGAGTTAATTGATTTATATACTCGCTCTAGACATAAACTCAGTCTTATTCAATTCTAACTTGGTCTGACTGGGTAAACTTGCCATTTTGAAACTAGCTAAGTTTGGTGAGTCAAATATTTGGGTGGTAAAAAACCAAAAAGATTGAAAACTTGGGATAATATAAGGTTTAAAGGAAACAAACTATTTATATAAGTTACCCTATTTTAGAGTTGCAGACTCAAGATTTTTTGCGCCGCCAGTTCGTCATCATCTTTTCCTAGCTCAGACCTTATATATTTTTCATCTTCACTCATAGTTCTCCTCTACTCACTGTTTTGGTTTGATGGGGAGGAAGTTAATGAGGAAAAGGAAAAGGCAGAAGAGGAGAGACAGTGAGAAAAAAAGTTGAGAAGGCATAAAGCAAAAATAAAGCAATAAAGCTTACTAATGTACTTTTTCTCCTAATAAAATACTCACTCTAATCCTTCATATAAGACCCACTTTAATAAAGAATTTAAACCATAAAGTGGGACTTATATTAAGGATTGGATGGAGTTGTTAGATCAAGCGTTTCACCCAAGAGGGGGGTGAATTGGGTGATACTAAAATTTCTTCGGAAATATAAAACTTTAACAGTGGAATTAAAAACAGTAATGAGTAAGGAGAAATATCACCGAAGTGTACACCAGGAGTTATACTGGTTCGGTCACAACCACTTTGACCTACGTCCAGTCCTCAGAACTTCTCTGAGAGTTTCACTACAACTTCCAAGATTCAGTGGGTTCTTGGCACCTCAGTACAAGCAAGTTCCTACACCTGGACACTCGCTCCCCCCTTACAAGTTGTAATCCAATCCCAACTCAAGGTTCCACAACGTTAAGTTATCTCAATAATAAATATTGAGTTTGAATGTAATATCTCTCTTACAGAGTGAATGAGAATCACTGAAGCATAGAAATACAATTTCAACGTGAAAACAGAGCAATGAACTTAGTAATTCGTATGTGTGTGTGCTTGTTGTTATTTCTCTGTTTGGAGGTTCCCATATATATAGATATGTTGGTGATGACCGTTGGAACATTTCCTTTCGTCCGTTGGAGAGTTGTGCAGCTACTATTGACTTTTCAAGTTTTTGAAAAATATCCGTTGGCGGTGGTTGGCATTTGAACGTTTCATTTGACTTCCATCTCTTGAAGTGATTTCTTCATTATTTATCTGTAAATAGACTAAGAATACTAATACAATGAAAGATTAATCATATAGGAAACAATATAATGAATGTTTGAATGATTTCTAAATTTCTGGGTATGCTTACTCGAGTAGATACTCGAGTAAACTTCCGAGTATCCCTTGAAGTTTACTCGAGTATCTACTCGAGTATTATCGGGAAATCTTTGATTAACTACAAGTTAATGAACAAGTATAAGATTACTCGGGTAGTGCATGGAGTAAACTAAATTTCAAACCTTTGGGAATAGTTATTTACTCGGGTACTTACTCCAGTAATGCATTTACAACTTCATAGGTTACTGGGGTAACACCTCGAGTAAGCTTTCAAAACACTTTTGATTACTCGATGCTCTACTCCAGTAATGTTGGCAGGATTTCAAGGCCGAGAGCAATTACCTTGTTACTCGGGTAGGGACTCGAGTATTGCACTCATTTTTGCATAGGTTACTCGGGTACCACCGCGAGTAACTGAGACTTTTGAGCATGACTTACCCGGGTAATGACTTGAAGTTTACCTTGAGAATATTTCTGCATACTCGGGTCCTTACTCGAGGAATCCACTTAAATAGAACATTAAATACTAGAGTAAAGACTAGAGGAAAATGATACAAAGAGAGATCAAGTTAATCGGGTTTCACCTTCAAGTTTTCACTTACTTCAGTGCGATACTCGAGTAGCTCCTCGAGTAACATTGGCAGTGGTATAAAGTGCCGAGAGCTCCACATTTTCAGAAACAGAGTTACTCGAGTAGCTCCTCGAGTAACATTGGCAACTTGAAGGCAACTGGAAGTTTTTCACATGGTTACTCGAGTAGCTCCTCGAGTAACATTGGCAGGCCGAGAGCAACTCCAAGTTTTTACCTGGTTACTCGAGTAGCTCCTCAAGTAACATTAGCAGGCCGAGAGCACATTGAAAATTTTTTACACTATTACTCGAGTAGCTTCTCGAGTAACGTTGGCAGGTTACTGGAAGTTGTCTCTGGTTACTTCAAGTTTTGTCTCATTACTTGAGTAGCTCCTCGAGTAATGCCTTAGAAAATTTGCTTCTGATCAAGTTCCTCAGCATTTTCTCTTGGCCATTCTTCATTACTCCAATGCTTACTCCAAGTGATGCTTGTTCCTGTCATTACTTAGTTCAAACTTGTATATTAATTATTTCCTTTTCAAACCATACTTTTGTTATCATCAAAACATGAGATCTAACATTCTCCCCCTTTTTGATGATGACAAAACTTGGTGATTTTGAACATGGTTTTTCAAATTAAATTCTTGATTAAATATGTCTTATTAAGTTTGAATATACCTTGCATACATAACAACTTCATTAGACCAAACATGTATCATAATTCAAAACTTTAATGAACTTAAAATGAAATCATAACACACTTGCATTTAAACTTTCAAATTACAAGATAAAGTTCAAAATGAAATCAAAATGCTCCCTAAAACCCATGTACACCTAAATACCCCAAAATAAACTAGGATACATTCACAAAATCACTCTCAAGCTCTTCTCCCCCTTTTTGGCTTCATCAATCAAGTGGAGGGCTAGGCGGCTTAACCATGGAAATGGGTGTCACTGGAAAGACCATGGAATCATTTGAATCCAAAGAATCAAATGAACTAGAGGGCACAGGGTCAGGCAGATGAACTGGAGGGATATGGATGTCATCGCCAGGAGGAGAAGGTTGAAAGACAACCATAGTAGAGGTTTCTCCTTCTGGGGTGGTCTGAGTCTCAGGAGTAATCTCAACCTCATGTGAATGATGTTCAGGGGAGGAAGAGGGAGATATTTCCTCTGTTTGGGTAGGAGAGGGAATAGGTTTAGGAGCGGTTTCTGGCTAAGGTTTGGGAGGTGAATCATCAATGATGATATGTGTGGTCTCATGGGTATCAGGATCATCCACTGTGAATAAAATATCTTTGTCTTGGGGCTCAAGTGGATCAAAGACCAGAGGGGTAGATGGTTCAGCCTCAGGAATAGGAGTATCAGTAGGAGGGTTCTCTGGAGGTGGTGGTGGTGGTGCAGAAGAGGAGGGACCGGCTGAAGGTCCAGGACCCAAAGAGTCCAGTCATGCCAGAATTAATCTCAAAGTCTCTCCCTGGGCACGTTGCTCTACTAGCAACTCCTCATATCTCCTATCCATTCTCTCAACCAACTCCTCATGCATTTTGTCTATTCTCTCAACCAACTCCCCCATCTTGAAGTTCCTATTGGTAATTAGCTCAGCATTTGTGTTGGCTATGTCCATATGGAAACCTCTGAGCATGTTCTCCATAAAGTGCTAGAAAGTGGCATTGAGGAAGGATGGCGATGATGTGGTAGCAGCTGGAGCTGATGACTAAGTGTCATCCAACCTACTGGTCTCTGCCTCAGTGGTCTTCCTCTTCTTCTTGGACCCAGACTCCAGAGGGCCTTTGAGAGGGATATCGATGTTCAATTTTCCAATCTGGTTCCTTCCAACTGGAGTCAACCTCTCAATTGGCTCCTTGCTATCCAAATACCATATTTTGTTCTCTTTCAGGATTAGAGACACAATCTGGGGATATGGCATTGGAGTTGTAGCCTTCCCATCCACTTTATACCTTTTCATCTCCGAGAAAATATATTCTCCCAGATCCTTCTGTTCCTTCAACAGCAGTGAAGCAAACCACCTATAGTCCCTATCAGAGAAATGGGTATAGTTGTTGGCTTTGTTTACTAGGGACCTAGGGTAGATGTACCATAGGACCCTGTGATGATCACACATATCACTCAGTTTAAAGTTTAGGGGGCCAACTAACTCACCGGGTTTGAGAATAGTGAAAATTTGATTTGGCTCAAGCTCAGAATATATATCATCTGGGGGGTTCTCTATTCCTAACCACAAGTTAATTCTGGATGGTGAAATTAAAATCTTTTGGCCTCTCACAGTTGTGGTCATTTCTTCCTCTATTGAGGTTCGGTTAGGCTCATCTATGATCTCTAAGTTACAATAAAAATGGGTGATCACTTTAGTACAAAATGGTAATCTAATAGATAGCCAAGACATAAAGGGATCTAAATAAGGACTTAGGTCATGCTTCACTACCTCTTGAAGTAACTTCAGATCAACATAGTGTGTCTTACACACTTTCCTTCTGGAGAACTGAGACAAGTACTTCGGAGACTCCACCAATTTGCTGACATTGAAACCTTTTGGTGGGGTAGTGATCTCTACTTCCGGTATCTTAGACTTCTTGGAAGATTGACCCTTCTTCATTTGGTCAATGATCCCAGCCATAGCCTTAGCCACATTTCTTTCATATTTAAGCTTTTTGGAGAGCTTTGGAGTGAAAGAAGGGGTAGAGGAATCAGAGGGAGGAGGTGAGGGAGATTTGGCACTCTTCCCTCTTCCGGTTGAGGTACTCTTTTTAGATTGAGCCCTTGTCACAATAGGCTCTTTGATCACCACTCCTTTGGGTTTCGGTTGAGATTGAGGTTGGAGAGGAATTTTAGCTTTTGGTCTTGGAGTTAATTTTCTTCTCTTTCTGGGAGTAGAAGAAAGAGGATCAGTGTGTTGTTGGGATTCAGAAGAGTCTATTGGAGTAAGGTTTTTGGTTCTCATCTTTCAGAAAGATTGAAAACTGAGATTTTTCCAGAAAAAGAAGAAACTGACGTGAATTAGGGCACAAGGATTTTGAGCAAAATAGGAAGTTTCTAGGAATGAAAATGGTTGGGTTTTGACGGAAATAGGACAAGGAATCACTTCTGAAAAATTTCTGTGAGAGAGAATAGTGATTTACTTGAGGAGATTTTGTGAAAATGATCGAGTTTGCGACAGATAAAGACCTAGAACCCGACGTTACTCGAGGCCTTACTCGAGTAAACTTCAAGTTTACTCGAGGCCTTCCTCGGGTGTTCATACAGAAAAATTATAAAATAATTCATTTAAATTGCGTACCTAGCATGAATAATATAGTAATTATCCATGGTTGTTCCCTCGATCATTTATAACCCATTTTGATCAGATTTGAGTCATTTTTCATCAATTTGATATTCTGGACTCCGACATTACTCGAGGTCTTCCTCGAGTAAGCTTCAAGTGTACTCGAGGCCTGCCTCGAGTAACCTACTTTTCAACTTCTGACTCTTCATTTCTTTGAAACTAAACCGTTACATTTAAAAATCCAAGTAACTTGATCCGTTACTTCCAGTTTTGGGGTCCATTACTCGAGTACATACTCGAGTAACCTGCTACTTTACCTCAAGTTGCTCCTTGGGTAATGCTTCTCTGTTATCCATAACTTCAAGTTGTTACTCCAGTAAAGTTGTCCTCTGATAATCTCTGTTTTTGTTTCTCAAAACAGAGTTTCTTTCTTCCTGCAAAACAAGTTTCTATATACTCCGATGCTTAAGTTAGTGATCATCAAAACATTATCAAATGACTTCATCTAATATTATGAAATGCTGAAATTTCTTATAACTCATTAGGATTTACCATTCCCAATTCTCTTCTAATGTATAGAAATTGATCTTCTGCAAGGGGTTTTGTAAAGATATCTGCTAGTTGAAGATGAGTAGGAATGAATATCACTTTCACATCTTTCTTTTGAACATGATCTCTGAAGAAGTGATGCCTGACATCGATATGCTTGGTTCTAGAGTGTTGAACTGGATTCTTTGCCAAGCTTATCGTACTTGTATTATCACAATAGATTGGTATTTCTTTGAGGTAAATACCAAGGTCTTGTAGTTGTTGTTTTAACCATATTACTTGTGCACAACAACTTGAGACTGCAACATATTCGGCTTCCGTTGACGAAAGAGACACTGTATTTTGTTTCTTGCTGAACCATGATACAAGAGATCTTCCAAGAAATTGTCCTTGTCCACTGGTGCTCTTTCTGTCTGTTTTGTATCCTCCATGATCCGAATCTGAATATGCAACAAGATATTCACTTCTTCCTTTGGGATACCACAAACCCAATTCAGATGTGTCACCAAGATATCTAAAGATTCGTTTGACCGTTTCAGCATGTGATTCCTTTGGTGCTGATTGATATCTTGCACATATGACAACACTAAATTGGATGTCTGGTCTGCTTGTCGTGAGATAGAGTAATGATCCAATCATTCCTCTATATTTCTTGATGTTGTAGTCTTTTCCTTTGACATCAGCATCAAGTAACATAGTTGAGCTCATAGGTGTGTCCGTGCCATTTGCTTCATCCATTCCATACTTCTTTAATAACTCTTTTAAATACTTTGTTTGAGATATAAAGATTCCATTCTTTCTTTATTTGATTTGCAAACCAAGAAAGAAATTCAATTCTCCCATCATTGACATTTCAAAATTCTCCCTGCATAATCTCAGAAAATTCCTTACACAGAGATTCATTAGTAGCACCGAAAATAATATCATCAACATATATTTGAACAATTAAAATATCGTTGTGTTTTCGTTTTATGAAGAGTGTTGTATCAACTTTTCCCCGTACAAAACCTTGATCGATAAGAAACTTACTAAGCCTTTCATACCAGGCTTTAGGAGATTGTTTTAAACCATATAAAGCCTTTTTAAGTTTGAAAACATGGTCAGGTTTAGTAACATCCTCAAAACCTGGAGGTTGTTCTACATACACTTCTTCCATGATGTAACCATTTAGAAAAGCACTCTTAACATCCATTTGATAGAGTTTGAATCCTTTGATGCATGCAAAGGCTAAAAGTACACGTATAGCTTCCAATCTAGCCACTGGAGCATACGTTTCCTTATAATCAATCCTTTCTTCCTGATTATAGCCTTTGGCCACCAATCTTGCCTTGTTTCTGACAATAATTGCAGATTCATCGAGTTTGTTGTTGAATACCCATTTAGTACCAATGATCGGATGATCTTTGGGTCGGGGCACCAAATCCCAAACTTGATTTCTCTCAAATTGATTTAGTTCTTCTTGCATTGCTATAACCCAATCATTGTCTGATAAGGCTTCATCAATATTAGAAGGTTCAATCTCAGAAATGAATGCAGAAAAACTTACTTTATTGAAAATTCTATTTCTCGTTTTGATCCCTTCATTCACATCTCCTATGACTTGATCTAAGGGATGACTTTTATTGTATTTCCAAGCTCTCGGTTGACCTAGGGATTGCTCTTCTTCCTTAGTTTCATCAACCTCTGGAATAAGAGACTTAGAAAAAGATTGACCATTTTCTTGATTTAAAATAACTTCCTGTTCTTCATCAATGGTTTTGTCAAAGGATTCAAATTCATCAAATACAACATGAATTGATTCTTCAACAACACAAGTTCTTTTATTGAAAATTCTATATGCTTTACTTCGGTTAGAATATCCTAGGAAAATTCCTTCATCAGTTTTAGAATCAAATTTTCCTAAGTTATCTTTGCCATTATTATGAATGAAACACTTACAACTGAAGATGTGAAGATGAGCAATATTTGGCTTTCTTCCTTTGTACAACTCGTATGGTGTTTTTCCAAGTTTTGTTCTGACATAAGCTCTATTTGAAACATAGCATGCTGTACTCATAGCATCGGCCCAAAACACTTGAGACACGTTCTTTTCATTCAACATTGCTCTAGCCATCTCTGTGAGCACTCTATTCTTACGTTCCACAACTCCATTTTGTTGAGGTGTTCTTGGAGCAGAGAAATTGTGATCAATGCCATTAGTATCACAATACTCTTCAAAGGCTTGATTTTCAAATTCTCCACCATGATCAGTCCTAATACCTGCAATAGACATACCTTTCTCATTTTGCACTTTCTTGGCAAAAACAATAAATTCTTCAAAGGTTTCATCTTTTGATGATAGAAAAATAACCCATGTAAATCTAGAGAAATCATCAACAATGACCAATGAATATAAGTTGCCACCAAGACTCTTTACTTTTGCTGGACCAACTAAATCCATATGTAGTAATTGTAATGGTCTATTTGTTGAAATCTCATTTTTCAATTTGAAAGATGATTTAGTTTGTTTACCCTTTTGACATGCATCACAAATCAAGTCATTTTTGAAATTAACTTTGGGTAATCCAAGCACTAAATCCTTTTTGAGTAATTTCCCTAGTTGATGCATATTGACATGAGCCAATCTCTTATGCCATAACCAGCTTTCATCGGTATTACTCAGAAAACAATTTTCAGATTCATTTCTACTAATATCTAGAGTATAGCAGTTACCTTCCCTTTTTGCTCTGAGTTTAGCCTTGATATTCTTCTTATCAAGCTGTAAGTCACTCTTGTTGATGATTAAACATTCTTCTGAGTCAAATATCACCCAGTTGTTTTTATCCGCACTTTGACTTACGCTCAGCAAATTGTGACACAAGCCTTCAACATAATATACATCTTTGACTTGTATTCCTTTGTCATTTTTTATTTCACCAATTCCTGCTATCCTTCCGGATTGATTTCCTCCAAATTTTACCTTTCCACCTTCCTTAGGTTGTAATGTGGTAAAACTTTCAAAATCTCCGGTCATATGTCTAGAGCATCCACTATCTATGTACCACTTGCTATTTTTGGATGCTTTGAGACATACCTGCAATCAATTGACTAAGTCTTAGGTACCCACATCTTTTTGGGTCCTTTTGGGTTAGTACAAATGATTTTCTGAATATATGAACCTTTAGGTACCCATTTGTAGGTTCCTATGGTTCCTTTCTTCTTATGAATGCATGAAGATGTATGATGTCCTTTTCTATTACAGTAATTACAAAATGCAAAAGGATTTGATGTATGAACAGAATGTTGGAAATAATTCAAATATGTCTTACCTCCTGCTTTCTTTCTTCCTTTTCTTTTATCTGATTTTGGATCATGTCCAATTCCAGATCGATTATTTACAAATCGTTGAGCTTTTAAAATAACATTTAGCATCTCACTTCCTTGTGTGAATTTTTCAAGATTTTTTGTGAGATCAATATTTTTCTTTTTCAAAGATAAACAATTTTCACAATCCTTTCCCTTAAGTTCAGTTTCAAGAACTTTGTTTTTCTTTTTAACAACAATCAATTCTTTAACTATTTTGATGAATTCAGAATGTAAAGCATTATATTCGGAAAGTAATTCATCATAGGTAGGTTCAGAATCATTTACCTCTTCTTCTGTTTCTTCTTGAGCAACAAGACATATATTAGCTACTTCTTCCTCATCACTTTCTTCGTTTGAGGAGCTGTCACCCCATATAGCAGATACAAAGGCTTTCTTTTTGAAGAATTTACCTTTTCTCTTTTCTTTGCTCTTTTGGTTCAAATCTGGACATTCTGACTTGATATGTCCTGGTTTCCCACATTCATAGCAAATGATATGATCTTTGCTACTATTTCCTCCTTTCTGAAAATGTTTGAATCCTTGACCTTTCTTGTAGAACTTTCTGAATCGTTTTATGATTAGACCCATCTCGTCATCGTCGAACTCTTCATCCTCATCCTGATTCTCTTCTTTCGCTTTTAGAGCTAGACCTTTCTTTTTCTTGTCGCCAATGTCATCTAGTTCTCTTTTGAACTTTAGTTTGCTTTCATATTCAGAAAGACTTCCAAATTAAGAAGCAACTGATCTCATTGATTCTCCTTTTGCTTCTTCTATTGCAGTAACTTTTGCTTCCCACTCTTTAGAAAGAATATTCAAAATCTTTCGTACTTGGGTGACTTTCCCAAGAGCTGCAAGTTGATTAACAAGATGAGTATATCTAAGTTCGAATTCAGAAATTGACTCACCTAATTTCATTCGAAGCAAATCGAATTCGGTGACCAAGGTGTTGATTCGATTCTCCTTTATTCCCGAAGTTCCCTCATGAGCTATTTCCAGAGCTTCCCACATTTGCTTTGCTGTTGGGAGTGTGCAAATTCTGAAATATTCACTTTGACTCAAAGCGCTTTGTAACATCAGAATTGCCTTGCTGTTGAGAGTGATAAGTTTCTTGTCATTCTCATCATATTCCGCTGGCGTTTTTGGAATTTTCTGAGAATCTTCAATCTTTGTAGGTTGATAGTTTCCACTCTCCATTACATCCCATAGCCTATATTCTGTAGCCATCACGAACACTCTAAACTTAGCTTTCCAGAAAGAGAAGTGTTCTCCATTGAAACCAGGGGGTCTAGTGATGGATGCCCCGTCGGGAAGAATTCCTTCACCCATGCTTGCCATTGGACCTTCTTAGGCTGTTAAACCTTAACAAGAAGACCTACTGTAACCCCCTGCCTTTAAACAAGTAATTATAATTCGATAACACATATTTAAATCGGATTAGAGACCATTGGATGCTTTAACCTCGTTTTAAACTTTCTGTCTCATAGTAAAATTTTTACAAAACTTTCAAAACTCTTTTTCCTATCCAGGTCTCAATTTCAATATTTGAATATAATTACCTGTGCAGTTAATATACATTCAATCATATCAGAGTGTATAACCGCATCCCCGGCAACTCTCGGGTTCTATGCATAAAAACCTGAAGGTTTATATGTATACACTAGGGGATTACGCAACCAAAATCGAATGTAGTGTTCCTCATTCAGAATATACAGTAATCCCGAGTTCAAAATACATAACCAACGTTTCTAATTCAACTATATACCCCCAAGGGTCCTAATTGCTCCGGGTTGGCCGCTTCTCCTTTGAGCCACACGCCCTGTCTGAAATGTTAGTCATAGGAAAGAATGAGATTCGAGAGAATCTCAGTAGTAACAAACCACTCACACATTGCATAAACACAAAGCATGTACATAAATCACAAACAGCAACAGCAGCAGCAATTCACAGATACATGGTTTTCACCACAAACGACAGCACTCACGGCTGTATACACAATACAACAGCTCTCGCTGTATTCATAATCACGACAGCTTACGCTGTAATCAGAAATCAACATCACGACAGCTTACGCTATAATCACAATAACGACAGCTTACGCTGTAAACGACAGCTTGCGCTGTAAACGACAGCTATCACCAGCTGTAACCGCAGCAGCATCAGAAATCATCATAAAACAGTGATACAACACACATACAGTGCATTACACAAAATATAAGAGAGAGAGTCACTACCTTGTCCTTTCCTGACGTCCTTCGGCGCAGTTGGCTCCCGAGGGCGGCAAATATCGAATCCTACAATTCCAATTGCACCATTTAGACACTTCCATAGTGTTACTTGGGGTTATATGAGTCTATAATGAAAATTTACAAAACTACCCCCGGGGACCCGGCCCGGGCCCGCCGTACCCGGTCCGGCTATACTTTTCTTGAAATTTTGACATGGGCTATCCTGACATAATTTCGCCCAAGGAATCCATTTCCGGACTCGGAATTACGAAATTACCCTTGGCAGCCCTACTTTTAGGGTTTTAGGGGTGTTTCCGTAATTATGCTTTCTCGGCCTTTTTTGAAAAAGTGCCCAACTGTAACCCCACCTATTTTCGCCCACTGAATCCAATGGAATCATCAAATCATTGAAAATCCAACTCTAAGACCCATTTACAGCCTTGGCCGAAATATACATGTTCTCTGGGAAAAAATTGGGGTTTTACGATTTCGGCTCCGTAAACGCGTTCCTTTCTACTCCTAACCACTTTATTCACTATTACATTAGGTTATAACTACCATTTGAACCAAAATTGGGCAGCATAACCCTTAGAAAACTCAATTTCCAAAATTTAAAACCAATGGCAATCCGGCAAAATTTCACCGATTAAATTGCCCACAGCAGCCAGAATAAGCAATATACGAAAGTTTGGAAGTTACCTCAAGCTCCCACAAGCTTTTCCCAAATATTGCTGAAAACCCTAAGGCTACGTTTGGTACGAGGTAACAGGGGGGAGGGATAGGGATTGGGTGAGGGATTAAGTTAAAATAGATCGTTTGGTACCAGGGATCATGAATGATCAGGGATTAGGAATACCACGAAAGAGGGATTGCTGAAAAGCCACCTCCCCCCTGGTTTTGTATTTTCAATCCCTGGATTCCAAAATTGCTGAGACAAAATTACCCTTGATTTAAATTTTTTCAGACAAAAATACCCTGATTTTAACCTAATCAATCTCTCTCACAATCACTCCCTCTTCAATTTTTCCTCACCAGCGGCACAAAACACAAAACAAAGTACTCTCTCGCGAGATTTCTCATAACCTCTGCATAACCTATGTATTCATATTGATATATAGATATATATTACGATTTATTTTTCTCATCTATCCGAGTCAGAGAGATCTTGAACCTTCTACAATGCCCATTTTGTAGTGGACAAGATAATCTCTTCTCATCAATTCGCTTTTCTTTCTGACAAAAGCTGCAGGAATTGCAGAAGCAACTATTGCAATTGTGGTTGTTGCGACGGACCTTCGATCGATTGTTTGGGATTTTGGGCAGGGTATTTGTGTCATTTTATAATTAATACATGTTTGTTAAATAATATTAGTAAAATCATTCCCTCCAATTACCACCTCATACCAAACATATTTTTAAAGTATCAATCCCACTCCCAATCCCAATCCCAATCCCTATCCCTATCCCAATCCATCAAAATTCAATACCACGTACCAAACATAGCCTAAGTTCTCAACAACAGATTTTGAGCTTCCAAACCTTAAAGAACAAAGAGGAGTAGCTTAGGATCGGAGTTATACGCGTTAGGAGCTAAATCGTCGGAGAAATCGGCTTACCTTGTGATTTTTTTCTCCTTTCTCTCTCTACAAACCTCAACGTTCTCACTCCTCATTCAGTTGCTGTGTGCAACAGAAATGAGCTGAGGAAGATGATAACATATTTAATTCCATTCTGATGTCATCTTTTATTGAGATGATGTCATAATTCCCATTTTCGGATTTTCTGGCAGATTTTCTGCCCAAACTTTGAAAAATCATAACTAATTCTAGAGAACTCAAAATGAGATGCTTCCAAAGCCAAATGAAAGATATTTAAGTCCTCTTCATAGGAAAAATATTGGCCATTACTAAAAATCACCACACAATTCCAGAATTACATAAAACTCACCACTGCCCCAAAACAGAGTTCAGTTTCCATCCCAAACTTTGGACAGTTATATCTCCTAGTTCACAAAACGAAATGGAACAAATTATATGTCCATTTTGAATCTTGAGATGTGAACTATAAGACTGGAAAATTTCAGAATTTTTAGATACCATTTGGTCATTAAAAACGTTCACACAAACGGACTGCCCAAAATAGAATTTCACTGGACAGAATTTTAGATTTTGCATCTTTGCTTCCATTGGTTCCATTTTCATACCAAACATCATTCCCACATAAATTTTCACAAGGAATCCATTGGAATCATTAAAATATCCAAATTCCCATCACACATTCTTCAAAAGTGTTTATTCAACAATAATTACATCCACTTTTGAAGTCATTAGCCCTTAATCACTTTTTGGGATATTACATTTCTCCCCCCGTAAAATAAATTTCGTCCTCGAAATTTGTCACACAACTTGAGCCATAAACTCTGGATAACGTCTTCGCATATCCGCCTCCGCTTCCCAAGTTGCTTCCCTCTGAGTCATTCTCTTCCAGATCACCTTCACAAAGGGAATGCTTCGGTGTCTGAGCCGTCGTTCTTCTCTATCAATGATCTGTTCTGGCTCTATCGCATATGTGAAGTTGTCTTGCAACTCGACTTCTTCGTATTCGACAATGTGAGATGGATCTGGTTGATACTTCTTCAGTTGGGAAACATGAAACACATCGTGGAGTCTGCTCAAGTTTGGGGGTAGGGCTACTCGATAAGCAACAGGCCCAATCCTCTCAAGGATTTTAAAAGGACCTATATATCTTGGGCTCAACTTCTTTCGTTTGATTGCTCGCCCAATGCCGGTGACAGGAGATACTCTCAGAAGCACATGGTCACCAACTTCAAACTCTAGAGGCCGTCTTCTCTTGTCAGCGTAGCTTTTTTGTCGACTTTGCGCTGCAAGCAACCTCTTACGAATAATCCGAATCTGTGCTGAGGTTTGATCAACCAAATCTGGCCCATAAAGCTTCCTTTCGGATAACTCGTTCCAGCACAAAGGTGATTGACACCGTCTTCCATACAACGCTTCATACGGAGCCATTTGGATGCTCGCATGATAGCTATTGTTGTAGGCGAACTCAGCCAGTGGAAGAAAACGATCCCAACTTCCTTTAAAGTCGAGAACACAAGCTCGCAACATATCTTCCAGCGTCTGAATTGTTCTCTCAGATTGTCCATCCGTTTGAGGATGATAAGCCGTACTGAACCTCAGTTGAGTACCTAAGGCTTCATGGAATGCTTTCCAGAATCTCGAAGTGAATCGGGGATCTCGATCGGAAATGATATTCTTCGGTACACCATGGAGTTTCACAATTTCTCGAATATAAATCTCTGCTAGCTTATCCGGAGAGTAACCAGCATCGATTGGTATGAAATAGGCTGACTTTGTTAATCGGTAAACAATTACCCAGATCGCATCAAAATTCCTGATCCTGGGCAATCCCACAACCAGATCCATGGTCACACTTTCCCATTTCCATTCCGGAATCTCAGGACTCTGAAGTAAACCAGGCGGTCTCTGGTGCTCGATTTTCACTTTCTGACAAGTAAGACACCTTGCAACATATTTGGTCACGTCACTCTTCAAACCCGGCCACCAATACACTGATTTCAGATTCTGATACATCTTGGTCATACCAGGATGAAGAGTATATCGGCTCTTGTGTGCCTCATCCAGAATCTTCTGCCTCAACTCTGCCTTAAGTGGAACGCAGACTCTTTTCTGGTAACGAACCAATCCACGAGGCGATATGTCGTAGCCTGAAACTTCTCCCTGTTTGATTCAAGTCAGATTGCGCTGTATCCAGTCATCTTGACTCTGAGCTTCTTCAATTTCCGCCCTTAGATCACTCTCCTCTTGAGAAACAGTGTAATTCGCACAGATGATCTGGTTTGTCAAATTTAAATCACGGAAATCTTCAATCAATTTCCTTTCTTGTATCATCATAGCTGCACGAGCACAGTCTTTCTGCTAAGAGCATCAGCGACTACATTTGCCTTACCCGGATGATATTTTATTTCCAGGTCATAGTCCTTAAGCAATTCCATCCAACGGCGCTGTCTCATATTCAGTTCTTTTTGATCATACAGATATTTGAGACTCTTGTGGTCGCAGTACAATTCCACTGTCACACAATACAGGTAATGACGCAAAATCTTCAAAGCAAATACAATGGCCGCAAGCTCCAGATCATGAGTGGGATAGTTCAATTCATGAGGTCTGAGCTGTCGAGAGGCGTAGGCCACCACACGTCCCTGTTGCATAAGGACACACCCTAATCCCAACCCACTGGCATCAGAATACATAACATATGTCAAACGGGATCGGGTAAAATCAACACAGGTGCCGTAGTCAACCTCTCCTTCAGCTCCACAAAACAGTTTTCACATTTCTCATCCCACACAAACGGCTGATCCTTTCTCGTGAGCTTGGTCATCGGCAATGCCATACGGGAGAAATTTTGGATAAATCTCCGATAATAACCAGCAAGACCCAGAAAACTGGGTATTTCCGCTACAGATTCTGGCCTCTTCCAGTCCAGTACTGCTTCCACTTTATTGGGATCCACAGAGACCCCTTCTTGCGAGATAATATGGCCTAAGAATTTCACTTCTGATAGCCAGAACTCGCACTTGCTCAATTTAGCATATAGTTGTTTCTCACGCAATGTAGTCAATACAACTCTCAAATGATGCTCATGCTCCTCCATACTCTTGGAATATATCAGAATGTCATCGATAAACACAACAACAAACTGATCCAAATATTGTCGAAAGATACAGTTCATGTAATCCATGAAAACCGCAGGCGCATTGGTTAGCCCAAATGGCATCACCAAGAACTCATAGTGACCGTACCTGGTCCGAAAAGCAGTCTTCGGAACATCTTCTGCTTTCACTCATAGCTGATGATATCCTGACCTTAGATCAATCTTCGAAAATACACACGAACCGGATAGTTGATCTAAAAGGTCATCAATTCGGGGAAGAGGGTACTTGTTCTTAATAGTAACTTTATTTAGTTCTCTGTAGTCGATACACAATCGAAGACTCCCGTCTTTCTTCTTTACAAACAACACTGGAGCTCCCCAAGGCGACACACTGGGTCTAATGAACCCTTTTTCAAGCAAGTCTTCTATATTTGTTTCTTTAACTCCGCCATTTCATTTGGGGCCATTCGATATTGGGCCTTAGATATAGAGCCAGCTCCAGGCACAATATCGATTGGAAATTGAACTTCCCTTTCTGGAGGTAATCCGCACAAATCATCCGAAAAAACCTCAGGAAATTCATTTACCACGGGTATATTATTCAAGGTTTCGCCAGTTTCCCCTTGCAAAGAGAAAAACACCACATACCCCTAGCAACCCTTTTCAAGATACTTTTCAGCTTTGGCTGCAGCAAGGAAATTCATACTAGAATCCACAACTTCAGCCCTCTGAGAAACAGGATATACTATCCTCTTGTTCCCACAATCAAGTAATATATTATTTGCCGTTAACCAATCAAAACCCAAAATAACTTCCAATTGGTGAAGTGGCAAACATATCAAATCTACAATAGATTGGTGCCCTTCCACAGTTATGACACAACTCAAACAAGCTTCTGTGGTTAAGGCCTTAACACCCATTGGAGTTGACACTACTAATTCAAATGGTAACTTATGTACATGCATTCCCAGGCGCCTCACGCAATCATAGGCGATGAAGGAGTGACTTGCACCCGAATCATACAAAACTTGCAACAGATGGCCATTAAGAAGAATATTACCTTGTATCAGCTCAGGAGATTTACGGGTCTCTTCGTGGGTCATAGCAAATACTTGGCCTTATGTCTTCGGTCTCTGGTCTGGTCGTGGCTCTTTGCAGTCAGCAGCAGTATGGCCCACACGCTTACAATTGTAACATATTATTTTGCCATCACATGTTTTACCCTGGTGTGGTTGATTACAGCGACGACAAATCCAAGGTGCAAAATATGTTCTTTGCTGGTCACGGCTCCCAGACTGGTAGGGCTTCTTACCACTTCCAGACGAAGATCCTTGCCCCTTCCGCTTCTGTGAGGTAGCACCCTTACCGGGTTCACTGCGGTGGCCAGTAGCTTTAGCAGGATACAGGTCTCTCAAGTTGTTCTCTGTAATTCTACACTGTTCAACCACCTTGTTGAACTTAGTAAATTGGTGAGTAGCTAGGCGTTTCCTCAACTCTCGCCTCAGACCGGGAATGAGCATATCAGAACTCCATTCTTCGTCATCCTTGTACCGGAGGTAAGAGGAGTACCGAGCCAACCGAACAAAACGGGACAAGTAATCATCGAAGCTCTCTCTATCCCCTTGTCTGATATTCAGAAACTCCGTCTCCTTCTCGAGTCTCACTGATTTGGGAAAATACTTCTCGTTGAACTCTTGTTGAAACAGTTCCCAAGTCAATGGCATTTCTTTGCTCTTCAATGTTAGGGCGATATTCCGCCACCAACGGTCTGCATCCCCTTCGAGCTTGTAAACAGCCAGCCGTGGCTTCACCTTATCCGGACAACCAAGAACCTCAAATATTTTCTTCAGCCTGTTCATCCAATCTTCGGCTGCCTGAGGGTCAAACCTTCCTCTGAACGCCGGAGGCAGATGCTTGCAGAATCTGGTGACCCAAAACTGAAGGTCTCTGTCCTCTCTAAGCGGCATCCCATATGATTCTTGATTTGGAATAGCATGAGGTGGGGATTCTAGTGGTCGTGCTGATCCTTCTGTAGTGTCCTCATGTCGAGTTTCTTCTTGAGTTTCCTCCGGAGTGGACTGAACCGGACCTTCCTTGTTCTTCGCCTTCTCTGCTCTGAGCTCTTCTCTCAGCTCAGTTATCATATCCCGCTGATCTTTGATTAGACCCATTAATTCCTGCATTACATCCGGTGGGTTATCCTTGACGACCTCCAGCTCTGGGTCTACACGCGGAATATTGGGGTGTCATCTAGTTTTCTTCATTCTACAAACAACTTGCCCCATTAATTTAGCAGAGATAGTATGCTCATATAGTCACAAAACTCATATATATATCCATGTCAATAAAACATACATGTGCATACACAACAATCATTCACAGATATCCCTACTACTATCTAAGGGGTCTATCCTAGCAACCTCTACCCTTGCCAGGAACTATAGCTCTGATACCAAAATGTAACCCCCTGCCTTTAAACACGTAATTATAATTCGATAACACATATTTAAATCGGATTAGAGACCATTGGATGCTTTAACCTCGTTTTAAACTTTCTGTCTCATAGTAAAATTTTTACAAAACTTTCAAAACTCTTTTTCCCATCCAGGTCTCAATTTCAATATTTGAATATAATTACCTGTGCAGTTAATATACATTCAATCATATCAGAGTGTATAACCGCATCCCCGGCAACTCTCGGGTTCTATGCATAAAAACCTGAAGGTTTATAAGTATACACTAGGGGATTACGCAACCAAAATCGAATGTAGTGTTCCTGATTCAGAATATACAGTAATCCCGAGTTCAAAATACATAACCAACGTTTCTAATTCAACTATATACCCCCAAGGGTCCTAATTGCTCCGGGTTGGCCGCTTCTCCTTTGAGCCACACGCCCTGTCTGAAATGTTAGTCATAGGAAAGAATGAGATTCGAGAGAATCTCAGTAGTAACAAACCACTCACACATTGCATAAACACAAAGCATGTACATAAATCACAAACAGCAACAGCAGCAGCAATTCACAGATACATGGTTTTCACCACAAACGACAGCACTCACGGCTGTATACACAATAAAACAGCTCTCGCTGTATTCATAATCACGACAGCTTACGCTATAATCAGCAATCAACATCACGACAGCTTACGCTATAATCACAATAACGACAGCTTACGCTGTAAACGACAGCTTGCGCTGTAAATGACAGCTATCACCAGCTGTAACCGCAGCAGCATCAGAAATCATCATAAAACAGTGATACAACACACATACAGTGCATTACACAAAATATAAGAGAGAGAGTCACTACCTTGTCCTTTCCTGACGTCCTTCGGCGCAGTTGGCTCCCGAGGGCGTCAAATATCAAATCCTACAATTCCAAATGCACCATTTAGACACTTCCATAGTGTTACTTGGGGTTATATGAGTCTATAATGAAAATTTACAAAACTACCCCCGGGGACCCGGCCCGGGCCCGCCGTACCCGGTCCGGCTATACTTTTCTTGAAATTTTGACATGGGCTATCCTGACATATTTTCGCCCAAGGAATCCATTTCCAGACTCGGAATTATCAAATTCAATGTTAAATTATGAAATTGCCCTTGGCAGCCCTACTTTTAGGGTTTTAGGGGTGTTTCCGTAATTATGCTTTCTCGGCCTTTTTTGAAAAAGTGCCCAACTGTAACCCCACCTATTTTCGCCCACTGAATCCAATGGAATCATCAAATCATTTAAAATCCAACTCTAAGACCCATTTACAGCCTTGGCCGAAATATACATGTTCTCCGGGAAAAAATTGGGGTTTTACGATTTCGGCTCCGTAAACGCGTTCCTTTCTACTCCTAACCACTTTATTCACTATTACATTAGGTTATAACTACCATTCGAACCAAAATTGGGCAGCATAACCCTTAGGAAACTCAATTTCCAAAATTTAAAACCAATGGCAATCTGGCGAAATTTCACCGATTAAATTGCCCACAGCAGCCAGAATAATCAATATACGAAAGTTTGGAAGTTACCTCAAGCTCCCACAAGCTTTTCCCAAATATTGCTGAAAACCCTAAGTGCTCAACAACAGATTTTGAGCTTCCAAACCTTAAAGAACAAAGGGAGTAGCTTAGGATCGGAGTTATACGCGTTAGGAGCTAAATCGTCGGAGAAATCGGCTTACCTTGTGATTTTTCTTCTCCTTTCTCTCTCTACAAACCTCAACATTCTCACTCCTCATTCAGCTGCTGTGTGCGACAGAAATGAGCTGAGGAAGATGATAACAAATTTAATTCCATGCTGATGTCATCTTTTATTGAGATGATGTCATAATTCCCATTTTCGGATTTTCTGGCAGATTTTCTGGCCAAACTTTGAAAAATCATAACTAATTCTCGAAAACTCAAAATGAGATGATTCTAAAGCCAAATGAAAGATATTTAAGTCCTCTTCATAGGAAAAATATTGGCCATTACTAAAAATCACCACACAATTCCAGAATTACATAAAACTCATCACTGCCCCAAAACAGAGTTCAGTTTCCATCCCAAACTTTGGACAGTTATATCTCCTAGTTCACAAAACGAAATGGAACAAATTATATGTCCATTTTGAATCTTGAGATGTGAACTATAAGAATGGAGAATTTCAGAATTTTTAGATACCATTGGTCATTAAAAACGTTCACACAAACGGACTGCCCAGAATAGAATTTCACTGGACAGAATTTTAGATTTTGCATCTTTGCTTCCATTGGTTCCATTTTCATACCAAACATCATTCCCACATAAATTTTGACAAGGAATCCATTGGAATCATTAAAATATCCAAATTCCCATCACACATTCTTCAAAAGTGTTTATTCAACAATAATTACATCCACTTTTGAAGTCATTAGCCCTTAATCACTTTTTGGGATATTACACCTACGCTCTGATACCAAATGTTAGATCAAGCGTTTCACCCAAGAGGGGGGTGAATTGGGTGATACTAAAATTTCTTCGGAAATATAAAACTCTAACAGTGGAATTAAAAATAGTAATGAGTAAGGAGAAATATCACCGAAGTGTACACCAGGAGTTATACTGGTTCGGTCACAACCACTTTGACCTACATCCAGTCCTCAGAGCTTCTCTAAGAGTTTCACTACAACTTCCAATATTCAGTGGGTTCTTGGCACCTCAGTACAAGCAAGTTCCTACGCCTGGACACTCGCTCCCCCTTACAAGTTGTAATCCAATCCCAACTCAAGGTTCCACAACCTTAAGTTATCTCAATAATAAATATTGAGTTTGAATGTAATATCTCTCTTACAGAGTGAATGAGAATCACTGAAGCATAGAAATACAATTTCAACGTGAAAACAGAGCAATGAACTTAGTAATTCGTATGTGTGTGTACTTGTTGTTATTTCTCTGTTTGGAGGTTCCCATATATATAGATATGTTGGTAATGACCGTTGGAACATTTCCTTTCGTCCGTTGGAGAGTTGCGTAGCCACTATTGACTTTTCAAGTTTTTGAAAAATATCCGTTGGCGGTGGTTGGCATTTGAACGTTTCATTTGACTTCCATCTCTTGAAGTGATTTCTTCATTATTTATCTGTAAATAGACTAAGAATACTAATACAATGAAAGATTAATCATATAGGAAACAATATAATGAACGTTTGAATGATTTCTAAATTTCTGGGTATGCTTACTCGAGTAGCTACTCGAGTATCCCTTGAAGTTTACTCGAGTATCTACTCGAGTATCATCGGGAAATCTTTGATTAACTGCAAGTTAATGAACAAGTATAAGATTACTCGGGTAGTGCATGGAGTAAACTAAATTTCAAACCTTTGGGAATAGTTATTTACTCGGGTACTTACTCCAGTAATGCATTTACAACTTCATAGGTTACTGGGGTAACACCTCGAGTAAGCTTTCAAAACACTTTTGATTACTCGATGCTCTACTCTAGTAATATTGGCAGGATTTCAAGGCCGAGAGCAATTACCTTGTTACTCGGGTAGGGACTCGAGCAATGCACTCATTTTTGCATAGGTTACTCGGGTACCACCTCGAGTAACTGAGACTTTTGAGCATGACTTACCCGGGTAATGACTTGAAGTTTACCTTGAGAATATTTCTGCATACTCGGGTCCTTACTCGAGGAATCCACTTAAATAGAACATTAAATACTAGAGTAAAGACTAGAGGAAAATGATACAAAGAGAGATCAAGTTAATCGGGTTTCAAAGTTTTCACTTACTTCAGTGCGTTACTCGAGTAGCACCTCGAGTAACATTGGCAGTGGTACAAAGTGCTGAGAGCTCCACATTTTCAGAAACAGAGTTACTCGAGTAGCTCCTCGAGTAACATTGGCAACTTGAAGGCAACTGGAAGTTTTTCACATGGTTACTCGAGTAGCTCCTCGTGTAACATTGGCAGGCCGAGAGCAACTCCAAGTTTTTACCTGGTTACTCGAGTAGCTCCTCGAGTAACATTAGTAGGCCGAGAGCACATTGAAAATTTTTTACACTATTACTCGAGTAGCTTCTCGAGTAACGTTGGCAGGTTACTGGAAGTTGTCTTTGGTTACTTCAAGTTTTGTCTCATTACTCAAGTAGCTCCTCGAGTAATGCCTTAGAAAATTTGCTTCTGATCAAGTTCCTCAGCATTTTCTCTTGGCCATTCTTCATTACTCTAATGCTTACTCCAAGTGATGCTTGTTCCTGTCATTACTTAGTTCAAACTTGTATATTAATTATTTCCTTTTCAAACCATACTTTTGTTATCATCAAAACATGAGATCTAACAGGAGTATTACATTTTATTACTTAAAATTTGAATGTGAAGGCGTGATTGCATGACACTAGTACAAAATTGCCTTTTTACACTGCCATATTTAGACTGGTTATAATGGATAAGATTTAAAAAAGATGAGCAGTGGTAGTTTTGTAATTATAAAGAACCTGTAAGACCGGTTCTTAAAATATGCGGTCTAAAATAAATCATTTAGACCGATTATTAAAACAACCGATCTAAAAAGATAAAAAAATTTTAAAATAAAAAAATTTTGTAAGTTTTTATACCGGTTATTCAAACAACCGGTCTAAAAAGATTTTAAAAAATTTTAAAAATAAAAAAATATAAAATTTTTTAGACCGGTTTTCACTAATAACCGGTCTTAAAGGTTTTGCAAATCTGCTTCCACCCACGCTAAAATTATTGAATCCCGCCCTAGCGATATAAACCTTGCTTTTCTTCTTGTTGTGACTTCACACTTGAACTCCTCTTTGCCCCTCTCTCCACCGCTGCTCCCCTTCCTCCGATCTCCTCCATTCCTCATGCATCCACGCCCAAAACGACCACGTGAACCGCAAAAACCACATCAAGAGTTACCATCTTCTTGCGGCTGTGGAGATTTCTGAGCAATGCGGTAGAGGCATTTGGTTGAGGTTAGCTTGTCTCTTGGATGATATATTTTTTCTTCTTCCAAATCTTACTACAATCTAGGCTATACGATCTACTTTTGGAATTTAAATAATCATTTCGTGAGGAATCAAATGTATTTAATCTTTTTTTTCTCATTTTTGATTCTCTATTATGCTTTAGCTGAGCCTAGCCTTTCTGTTTTTTTTTCTTTTCTTTTACTTTAGGCTATTGGTGATACTTGAAAAAGAACAGAATCAGAGATCTTATAAATCAGCGCAAGATCTGGAAATTTGTGGGAGGTGTGTCAGTCATAAATAGCCTGACTTGCTTTTGTCTAAGCTCCACCTCCAACATGACATTTGTGAAGTTGGATTTTTTCGGCCACCTCATTTATCTATTAGTGGGTTTAATCTTGTGGTGCCTCATAGTGGAGGCCAAGAGAATTCCAGTTTCATCCAGTTCCATCACTCCAAAATGTCTATGATCTCGTTGGGGATTGTCCTCTAATCTAGTTTCGATAGATATTGGCGATGGGGAGGTCTTAATTAGTTGAGTTTTGTAGCAAAATATATATTCAAGCAATTGAACCTGACCTTAAGGATTTACTTGAACTAACATGTATTTTATGCTTGTGGGTTTTCATTTGTTTGTAGAGCCAATATTCCCTAGAGCAAAGCCTATTACTTACCAACAATCAGGAAAATAACCAGGAGGTGTCTTGTGAAGCTGTAAGTGACCACACCAGAATGTAAATATATTATTCTCAGTTTACACGTATACTTGTCTAGTCTCGTATTTAAATGACTTTACACTTATTATCATTTTCTTACAGGCACACCATTTCCCAAGTAATAATGGAGGAGTTTCAAAGGAAAGCATATTAGAAGTTGTCAGGACAATCAGCAAAATAACGATCAAGAGGAAACTCGTTTTCTTTTCTAGCTGTGAGTGGCCAAATCCAACATAAATGATTATTCTGCTTCTAATTTACTGATATGCTTTTCTAATTCTTGTAAATTAGTGCGCATCACATATCACCTTAAAACTATCTCCTTAAGATACATGATCCTATTTATCTTATTTTCATTTACATGTATTTTGGCTCATGTTAATTCATGTATGTAGTTCATGAACCTTTGTATGATGAATAGTTGTTTTATTAAATTTATTCACACTTTAATTGCAAGATTGAGATATTATTTTATTAATTATTGTCAATTTTTTATCTTATGAGTCGTTTTTCATCATTTAGTTACGGTTGTCTAACTTACTTAAAATTATATGATAGTAAAAAAATAGGGTACTTTTTTTTTGGATTAGGATGATTTTAAAATCCTTCTAATCCAAAAAAAAAGCCCTATTTATTTTTTTTTAAAAAAAAGTGTCACTTTTTAGACCTGGTCTTCAAGCAACCGATCTAAAAAATTGATTTTTAAGACTGGTTGTTTAACCGGTCTAAAAAATAACAAAATTTTAAGACCGGCTGTATCAAGACCGCATCCAAAACCGGTCTAAAATGTCATTTTTAGCCAGTCTAAAAAGTTTTTTTTCCAGCTGTGTGAATGTGATGGTGGCGCAAAATTTGACACTTTGCATTATAAAGTAAAGCTTTTGTCTTTTATTTTTTCTTTAATTTGAAGCAATATAATTCAATTGTCAAAGGCGAAACGCAGGCAAGTAAGGTCATGACACATTGAGTAAGACAAGGTATTTTTTCCTTTATCCTTTTACCTGAGCTATTCATCTTTTCCATGCTTCCAATCTTCCATGATATTATTTTTGGTCCAAGAAAATTCACTAGTGGAAAATGATTTTTTTAGACCGGGTAAAAATGATATTTTAGCCCAGTTCTAGATGAGATCTTGATATAGCCTGTCTAAAAAGTTTGATATGTTTTAGACCGATTGTCTAGACAACCAGTCTAAAAAGTGTGTTTTAAGACCGGTTGTCTGGACTACCGGTCTAAAAAGTATCTTTTTTTTGTTTGCTTGTCTTTTTATTATGTTAGTATACACGAAAGTAATCTTTCCAAGCCCATACTTATTAAGTGCCAAGTTGAGATTTAAGTGACAGGTTTACCATTCTTATAATTACTTATCACTAATACTTATATATCCAAATATACATGCCAAGTCCCCATATTCAATTTGTACAACTCATATATGGAGTTTGTTATGCAATCAACAACTTGTAACAAAATAAATGTTTCCATAAGGTGTTCATTTGTCCTTCCACTTACCATTGCCTATTTCTTTAGCTTTCTCACTATAAACTTGTAACCTAACATGCACCTTCATCATGTAATGTGTTGTTTAAAACTATCATGCATTAACTGTAAAACACATAGACCGATGACATGTCTCAAAAAAGTTCACATGTATAAATACATGATTTCACATAACCACAAAAACAACAAATATGTCAATTCATGCAACCAATAACGAGGCATATAAGAGCAAGGTAAACTTGTTACTTAAATCTCAGCTTTGCACATTCAATTCAACAAGTTTTGCAGAAAAGCAGAGGGAAGAAAAATTCCTCAGTATATATAGAAAATTCCTTAGTTTTACAAAAACTCAGAGGGGAGAAAAAGTACAGAGGTCAATCTTTCAAATCACATGCCTATATCACCTATCTCCCAGAAATTGTCCTACTCGGAGACATAAACCCAGTTAGACATGAAAACTACAAGTTGTCCTATACAGATCATCAGCAAAAGCAATATGTATTAGCACAATAATGGATTCAAAAACTTACTATTGTTGTAAAAGCTCAAATGAATTCAACACAACATTTGCGGATGAAATCAACATCTTCTTCAGGAGATGGGTCAGTAAGATCAAACATCTATAATATCAAAGCCAGAAAAAACATTAACTTGCTAATTTAAAAAAGAATAAAAGTAATACAAATTTTTGAAATATACATTTACCTCTTGAGTAAATTTTGTCATGCCTAGGATAATAATATTATAAATGTGTCTTAAAACATACAACCCACAAAAGTTGAACCTCAGTTGTTGCCTACGGCTCTAAAAAAGAACATGGCATCATTAAAACATGTATAAAGCTAAGAATAGCTTATTAAACACATTGTTAAAGCAAACAAATATGTATTAACCTTTCGGATGATCCATTTAGGATGTTTGACCTCATGAACATTGTAACACCCGAAATTTTATTCACCAATATACTTTGTAATTATTTGTGGCATTCAAAGAAATGAAATGGTGAATATTCATGATCTTGGAATTTAAAAGTTAGTAAATTTTTGTTTTCATGAAAATTGGGCTAGAACAAGTTATGGAATTAATTTTTGGGTGTTCCAAAAAGCCCAATATTGAAGCCCAAAATGGAATCATCAAAGAGCAAAATATTTGGCCCAATATTAGTCCTAATTTCAGCCAAGCAAATAAAGAAAAGGAATAAGCTCCAATTAAATCCAAGAATGTAATGGCAAAATCATAATTTTTCCAATTAAGCGTAAGATTAATTATTTTCCAATTAATTGAAGTTAATTTCAATTAATTCAGGAAAATATATATTTGGAACATTCTTGGTCAAAAAAATTCAAGTTTGAAAAGTCAAAGTTGGACTTGCGCATAAATTAATTAATGAGATTGTGGAAAATATTGGAGCAATTATTATTTCCCTATCTTCTTATGATTTTTGCCTAATAAAAGAAATAGGAGGGGAAATAATTGTTTGAATCATAAATGTGCCAAGTATCATCAATCCAAGCCAAGGGATTTAAATAATACTTGATTAAGTTTCAACACATGTGAATTAAGATTAAAATAATATATCTTGTACATGTAGTTAAGATAAATAGATGAAGCCCAATGACCCTTGGGACGTATTTTATGCACCAAGGAAAGGGAAGGAAATTAGTTCATATGGAATGGGAGGTTATGACACCAATTGATAAGGGATAAGGTTAAGTGCATAATCTTATGTCATAAATTAAGTAAGCTATTATTTATTAAATAAGGAAAGATGAAGGATATTTCATTAAAGCTTGCCTTCATCTTTTCTCCTCCCAATTCACGCCTAGCTACACAAGAATATATATATATAGAGAGAGTGAGAGAGTGAGCTTAAGAAACTAGATAGAAGGAGGAGCTCAAGGAGGAAAAATTCAAGGTAAAGTTTTGTGATTATAAGTGTTAGGTCTTCTAATTTATGTAGTAGCTTCTCTAATCTATTGTTCTTCATAGAAATCATGTATAGCCAAGCAAAATCTCAAGGTTGAGGGGAGAGAGTGAGATGTCTAGAGAGAGAAAGTTGGAGGATTTAGAGGTAACCTCAGGAACTTCAATTCCTTTGGTATATTGTTGTTGTGGTGGTTTTTGTCATGATTTATGGTTTGGTTCTTAAATTTATAAATTTGGAAAGTGGAAACCCTAAGGGGTCATGCTGCTCAAATTTCCTCAAATCATGTCTAATGAGTGTTTAAAGGGTTAAACAAGTGGTTAGGAGTGTAAAGCAGCAAGCTTTAAAGGTTAAATCTTAATATCACAATTTCCCTTTTTCCTTGAGTATGTTTCGACCAGAGTTGGAAATAGGGGTTAGGTCTAGAATTTCATTTATCTGAAGGTTTCATTGTGTTCAAGAGGGAAAATTGTGTAGGGTTGATGTTGATCACTTTGTGAGATAAGCCCTAAAAAGTAAAATTACAAAAATACCCCTAAAACCTAAAGTACGGGCTGTTAAGGGCAAAACTTTCATTTGCCAGTGAATTTGTGAAAATTGAAGTCAAAAGTGTATCATATATGTAAAATTGTGTATGAATAGCCCTGGTCAAAATTTCTGGAAAAGTACGGCCGAACCAGGTAAAAAGGGGTTTAGATCGAGTCCCTAAGGGCATTTTGGTAATTTTATAATTTTAAACTAATTTAACCAACAAAAACAATTTGGAAGAGTCTAAAGTAGTACATGAATGGGTATTAACCTAATTCTTGTAAACTTATATTTTTAAGACCAGTATGTTGAGCCCGAGCCGGATTAAAATAGGAACTGAATTGTATTGCAAAAAGGGAGATAAGATAGTGACTCTATCTTTCATACACTATGCCAATATTTTATATGTTTGTGTATGCCATCTTTTGTGATTTAGTTAATAAACATGGTTTTGCTGAGGAGGGCAATTAGTGCGAGGACGCACTATTACCTGGTTGTTGAGTAAGAACCCAACTGAGGTTTGCAGATAGTGGGAGATTCAGCCCTTAACTAATGTATACATTTATTGTATTGTTATTAATTTCTTGCTAACATAGAGCATGACATATTTAATTTTTTCATTTTATATTATTGGTCGTATGTTAATATTGAGATTCGGTCAAATATTACCCTTTTTCAATATTAAAAATATTCCAGCAGAAGCCAGGGGTTCCAAAGGCAAAATAGGAAATACTACCAACTGAGGTGTGCGCGTCAAGAGAATAGAATTGTTGGTTATATTTAGTGTATTTTTGATATTTTTGGACATATTGTATATATATTATCAAACCTATGAGGAGACTCCTGTATGTAAATAAGTACTTCTTATCAATATATTTGTATTATTTCTGTAAGTATATGGAACTGTGCCTTTAACACTCTGTGCATATTGAAATATTAAGGGGTTCGATAAACATGCTTACCACAAGCAACGTGTCGAAATGTCCTTATAGCCTTATCATCAAAATCACAAAGGTTACTTATTTTGCACAAATTCCATAAATTCCCAACAATAGGTAATGAAAGAAAACTTACGAGTTCATGGTCTTCTTTAATTCCTTCCCTAGTTTGTAGTGGAGGCAGCATAAGAGGATGACAACATAACTTTTCTTGCATAGAAGAACCAATTTCCAATGATCACGTAAAAGAAGGAATGACTATTAAGCAATTCTAAAGCATTATATATATTATGAAATATAAATTTTTTTCTTATCCATGCAGATATGGAGCTAAGAAACACTCAATTACTGTTTCACTAAACCTCTCCGGTAAGTATGCATGTCTGATACCAGCATTGGTCCTATTGTCGTGGATTTAAACTGGGTATACAAATTCAAATTTATCACTTTTTCCAGAGGAAACCAACCTATGATTCATGTACATACAATAATGCAAGCAGACAAATAAAAGTTTAATAGCATAATTTTTAAAATATTTACGTTCAATTGAAGAAGATACTTACATTAAAAATAGTTTCACAATCGCAACCATAAGCTATTGCCTAGTAGCTACTAGGGACATTAAATCATCCCTCTCAAGATAGCATGTCACCCCTGACTTGCCAACAACTGAATCAATAGGCTAATCTCTTATTTCAAAGGATGTATCATATGCCATCAGAATCACTTATTGCATGGCATTCAATGAAGGCTATGAAACTTCTTGAGTAGAGAAAGCTTTAATTGGGGTTGTGATCGGGCTTTCCTCAGCTCGATCAAAAAACAAGGTTCTTTAGCCACAAGATGAAAGAATTGAGGACATCGCTTACAATCTTGAAATCATCAGGAATAGAGAGAGGTGTTTATGCAATGATCACCTCTTCAACTGCCACTCTGACTTGATCATCTTTTATTTGTTGGTGGTGGACAATTGATTCCAAGTTGTGCACACTCCTCCATGCAACTAATTGTCTTAGAGGATCCTCCACAAAAAGGTCACAAGGCTTGGCAATTTCTTTTCCAGGACCCTCTAGTGACTGACTAATATTGCAATAACTCTATTTAGTACTGCTTAGGTGCAAGTGAATGTGCATGGGGAGCACTGGTATCTTCTCTTGTGGTTACCATAATCATCATTTCCTTCTTCATCTTGCTCAACCGAGCTTCTAATTATGCATCAAATGATGCTTCTGCCTCGACCCTTACTTATGCCCTCATAGTGGCAAACATATGCTCCATCTCTTCCTTAGTCACCACATTTGAGGAATGGCGTGGGGATACTCCAAAGTAATCCCTTATACCTACCCCTTCTCCAACTCCCTTGACATAGCCAGGATGCTCATTTTTCCTATAGCAACTGTCAAGATATCATTCCAACCATCCGACCTAAAAGATCCCTTAGCTTGTTTTTTAAGCTTCTTTTGTAAGACACAGATACCAAACATAAGTAATTAAATTTGTTTACTAAATAACTAATAACAACAATGATACTTACAAGTTTTTCACCAACTATATGAGATTGTTCACTCGTATAAGACTCGTTTCTCTTTTGGTAAGCAAAACACCATTTTTCTTCGCGACATATCAGAGATAGTGGAGAAAGAATAGAAGGATCGTATTGAGCTACTTCTTCCAATCTCTTTCGTTTGGCTGCCAACAAGTCTTTTTCAGCCTTTGCATAACCCCTACGAGAAATTGTATGAGGGCAAACATTCCTTCTACCATTCTCTTGCAATTTTTGTCTTTTTGTCTACGAATAAGAAATAAAAAAAAGGTTACAATCAATAAAAACAATTCATAAGTAAATAAAATGAAAAATAAGTCAACTCACCAAAGCTTCTGGAGTAGTCCGAAGACATCTAAATTCTTGCCAAATGTGTTCATTAATATATGAATACTTGCTACATAGATTAGGATGGGGCTCGCTATCTTTCACCTCGATATGCACATAATTGTTGGCTAGATTTGTCTTAAACTTCCTCCATCATTCATTATAATACTTCATTGTCTTCTTATACAAGAAGTCACTCTGAGAAACATTGTAAGTGAGATGTAATGCATGTATTGAAGTAGTTTGTGACAAATTTGATAATTCAACCATACAAAAGACCATTTTATACTTGGATAGTGTCTCAAATATGTTGCTTCACACATTCATCAACATTTCTCCACTCCTTCATTAATATGCTAGGCTTGTTGCATGCCAGGAGGATGACAAAACTCCTATATTGGCTTGTATTAAGCTTGATTGATTTCTAATATCTATCAAACTCAATCAGAATCTTTTTGCTGGTATTCCAATTAAGGGAAATGTCTCTCAATCGAGTGCCTCTTCTACCTCTTCATGTGGACTGGTTACTAGGCTCACTTTGATTATGGCTCGATGCATTGCTAGGCTCACTCTGATTAACACTAGTTAGCTTCGGAGAATCTATACTAGCATACCTTAGATCCTTTATTTTCCTGTGACGACAACAAAGAAATGTACTTTTATATATAAAATAACTATATATATAATTCATAATGATAATTACTTTAGCTAGCTAACTTTCAAAGTAGGTTTATAAAGGGATATCCTCCTATATTTCTTCTTGATGATCGTTTCTTGTGCCGTATTCATTATCTACTTCATCTTCTTCGTTCAATTCTTGTAGACCCCTAGAAAAAGAAGGAGTCTCAAAATGATCATAATTTGAACGACTTTTCTCATAAATATCAATGACCCTTTTTCCTTAGAGAGCCACATACCAAATTTTATTTGCCAGATTGGTAATATAGAACACTTGTTTCACCTGATCTGCCATAATAAAAGGTGTCGTGATTGATAGGCACGACGAAAAATTAAAATTCAAAAGTTTTCCAATCCCTACTGCAAGATCTTTTAACGGCTTTTAAATCGAGTAGTAGAGAAGTGTACCTTTCTTATGTATTCAATCTTTCTTTTTGATCTAAAGGAGCTAACAACTCGGATTAGCTTCCTCTACCAATATCCACATAAAATGGAATCCAACACAAATAGCGTGCTAGCGCCATTGACATCTCTCTCTAGAGTTTTCTTTTCTCACGGCTCTCTATCTTGCTTTTTTCATCACCCATAGACAACCCTAGCTCACCCTTTTTAAATAACTAGTTAGCGCTTTCTATTTTATGATGGATATTGGATTTTTAAAGTTAATCTTAATTAATTTTGAAATCTATATCATATCAATTAACACTTAATTGTCTTTTGGTAAGCAAATTAAATAAATATGGTTTTATTAAATCTGTCCAACAGTTTTAATTTAACCTATTTATTTAATATGAATAAAGAGCCAATGGAAATAGATTTAATTTCTCTTTATAAATTAAATATGAGATATTATATCTTTATCATGTTAGTTATTAAATTTAATTTAGGGAGAATTACACTCAGGTCCCATCAAAGAAGGAAAATAAAGAAATGGTCCTTTAAAATTATAAAATGAAAAACTGGTCCCATTAACAACTCTAGAAGCAGGTCATTGACAACTCTAGGTGCTTGCATTGACAACTTCATGGGACCATTTTTTTATTTTACAATTTCAAGGGACCATTTCTTCATTTTCCTTTTTCCTTGGGACCTGAGTGTAATTCTCCATTTAATTTATCAAATAAAACTAAATTTAAAAATAACACAATATAATAATATTATCATAGATAATATATACATATATATGTATATGTATTTCAAAAATACATATATGTATATATAATATTATTAATTTTCTTTTTGAATATATATATATATATATATATTCGTCCTCTCTAGATTAACCATTACATTCATTAAATCTAGACATATTTTATATTCAATGAATTTAGACATTATAGTTCGTGTTAGGCTATTTTTGTGTGTGACCCTATGGACCCATATGAAGTTGGCAGTGAGCCAATAACTATACTAACCCACAAGTCATAAGCGGCCTTTAGCAAGACATTATGACTACCCAATTCATATGAGGATCGATAAACCAATGCATCCTGTCATACAACCGTATCATGTCCTTTTTGTCACACGATATTTTAGTCAAGGATGAGGCATGGAGAATCTCATCCTTCTATTCCTGACCATTACTTTCTCAATCCTTAAGTAGTATAACTATAGAAATGGAAACTCCTTTTCATCGTAGTGTGGCCATACATTTCTCAGACTCACTCATCGAGAAGGCCAATAATATCTCTACTAATGTGAGGGATAAATTTCATCTTAACCATTCACATTCCTCTGCATGAAAATCACCAAGCTCAAACATAGCCTTTATCATCACCCAGTCAAAGATGACTTTTGACTAGGTCAATGCTAAGCGACTCTCATGTAGGAATCCATGATGATCTCCGGTCAAAGGGCACAGTAACATGGTTATACATGACACCAGCTTATGACTTGATCTATGCAGGTTTCTTATAGTGGGTTGGTCCAACACCTTGTACTCTTACAAGTGCCTAAGACTTTGATTCGTATCTCTATACCTCTTCAAAGTCAAATTGGTCTTACTTCATCTTTGCTCCCTTATAGATGACCAACCACAGACATTTAGGACAATCATTATGACTTATCCAAGGATAATTATCACAGTAAATGTCAAACCATTTAATATTTTGATATTGGTAGAGTAAATCACGCAGAGTTTGATAGGCAAACAGAAATAACATTAATATACTAATATTAGTACTTGTATTACATTACAGAAAATCTCCATAGAGTTTGAAAAATATTTACAGTATCCTCAAAAATTAACTACACTAAGATTCCAACGTAAGCTCCTGAATCTTCACCGAGACCCTTAATCACCCATGTTGGCATTTGTGCCTTTTGAGCACTAGCTTCAGTTGGAATACTTTTAATTTTGGAAAATGATAAGAATTAAGATATTCTTAGTAGTAACATACAACCAATCATATAATATGCGAAGATTAAATATGTCATACTCCATGTTATGCAACATATTAACAACACAAACAACATCACGGCATGTATACATGAGTTGGGGCCATTTCCCCACTATCCATGCACCTCGGTTTGATTCTTACTCAATAACCAAGTAAAAGTGCCTACTCGCACAAATTACCCTACTCAGCAAAACAGTGTTCATCAATTATATCCTAGAAAATGGTATACACAAACATATAAAACACTCACATAATTTATGAAAATAAAGTTACTACCTTAAATCCCCTTTTAAGGCTCAAATAGGTCCTTATATCAAATCAGCCTTAGGCTGGCAGTTTAGTCCTAAAATTTCAAATTTTCAATAAATGAGTCATTAGTCATTCAAATATTATTGTAAACATATTTTGTTGGTTTTCTTAGCTTAAAATTGCCAAAATGACCAAAATACCCTTGGGGACCAAGTTCAACTATCTTTATCCAAAAATTATGACTCGGGCTATTCTTTTTCCAATAAAGGAATCCATTTTTTATCTTGGTTTTGACAAATTCACTGCCAAATTATGAAATTACTCTTGACAGCCCCTATTTAGGGTTTTTAAGGGTATTTTTGACATTTCACATTCTAAAGCTTTTCATATCAACACCCGTTTCCATTTCGATAATTGAAGAGTAATAAAGACAGAATTTTGTGGGCATACAGAAAATTCTAAAGCTTTTCATTTTCTAAAGCTTTTCATGTCAACACCCGTTTCCATTTTGATAATTGAAGAGTAATAAAGATAGAATTTTGTGGGCATACAAAAAAGCATATAAATACTGATAACAGCATTCATTTACAATCCCAAAGTCATTCGTAGACAAAATACAGCATATAGCGGAAACTTCAATATATAAAGGATTCCCCAAAATATCTTAAGCATAAACTAATTCTAACCACTGTCTTTAACCTTTCCTCGAGACACGTGCCAATCACTTCTCTGCTTCTATACCTTTGCCTTTCGTCCCACTGACACCCGTTGAGATTTTTGTTTAGAAAAAGGGGTGAGATTCCAATGAATCCCAGTAAAATATGCTTTCGTTCATAGAAATTGTGAAAAATAAATATGATGTGTGCCATGGATGCACCAATTAATGAACAATATAAACATATCATCTACATGTATACATGAGTAGGGCCTAGCCCCACTATTCTGTACTGGTTAGATTCTCACCAACTCCCAGTTAAGTGCCCCTGGCACTAATTGCCCCTCTCAAGGCAAAACATGTTGATTAATAAAGTACATTTACAAACATTGGCATCCACACAATCATATAACTATGGCATGATGTATGAAAGATAATGTCCTTACCCTAAATTTCTTTCAACCACTTTTTAGTGTGCCTCGTAAAACGTGTCGCTTCTGGCTTCCAATTCGGTCCTAAAATATTAAATGTACAAGAAATAGGTCATAACATATCAAAGTATCATTTTAGACTCTTTCATAGTATTTCTTGTGGTTATATTAGTCTATGGTGAAAATTTACCAAAATGCCCCCGAGACCTTGGGTTGGCCCCACCGTACCCGGCCCGATGACATGTTTTCCCAAAAATTTGACTAAGGCTATCCTAACATATTTTCTCCCAAGGAATCCATTTCCAGGCTCAAAATTACCAAATTCAATGTCAAATTACAAAAATACCCATGACGGCCCCGATTTAGGGTTTTAAGGCGTTTTTGTAATTATGCTTTTTCGGCCTTTTCCAAAAAAGTGACTAACTGTAACCCCACCTATTTTGCCTTCTAAATCCAATGGAATCATCAAATTACTGAAAATCTCACTCCTTCCCCCCCAAATCTGGTCTTGGCTGAAACTTGCTCAAAAAAAGGGAAAATTTTGAGTTTTGTATTTTAGCTTCAAAAGCTTGTACCTTTTCACTTCTAATCTCTTATTAAGTCATTTAAACACATACTAACCATGATTCAAAGAAATTTAGGATGCATAACTCCTTAGGATTAGAACTTTCCAAATTTACAACTTAACCAAAAATCACTAAATCAACCGCAAACCTCAACAACAACTTCATACTAGAATAGATCTAAGGTTGGTAAGGTTACCTCTTGAGATCTTGAGTTCTCTCTCTCTAGGCGTCCTCTCCTCTCCTTAAGCTCAAAATGTGTCTTAAAGATCATGGATTCCATGAAGAAGAAAGGTTTAGAGGAGGTTTTCATGGAATATCACAAGAAAACTCTTAAGAAATCACACTTTCCTTAAACTTCTTCTTCTTCCTTCTCTCTAGAACTTGAGAGCTCTCTCCCTCTCTTCTCTTCTTGTGTTGGATAAAAATGAAGAAGGGAAGAGGAAGGAAGAGTGCTTCATAAAATATCTCACTTCACCTTACACCACATGATTTCATCAAGGCATATGATGATGACACTTGTCACAATCCACACCTCCTTCATATTTGTGTCATAATTGCTCCATTAGGCTTCCATTAGCATTGAACTAATTTCCTCCCCCTTTTGGTTAGCATAAAACCATTCCCCTTAATACTCTCCCTAGCCAAATGGGTTTCCTCCAACTAATCCAACTATACACTCAAGTAGTGTACCATTATCATCATTAATCATGATTACTATGTCCATGTAGAATTATTTTAAAGCAATTAAACATGTGCTCGTCTTCATAAATCATAAACTAATCCCCTTACCATATGATAATTACACTTGGCATATTTATGAGCCAAACAATTATTTCTCCCTACTATTTCTTTATTTCACAATTTATACAATCACCATTACATCTTTCTTTTTCAATTTCGCAACATTTAGCAATTTTGGCACATTTTCTGACCAAAATTTGAAAAATCATAACTAAATTTATAGATATTGTTTCAGAGCAATTCCAAAGGCTATAAACCCTCATTGAATACAGTTTCAAGGAAAAATATGGACTTTAGCCAATTGGAAGCATATCATTCCCAGATTTCATTTCTTTGACCACTGCTCCAAAGACTTTCCAGATTTTCTAGGCTAACTTCAAAAATCCATAACTCTTTGTACATAGCTTCAATTGATTCATATGACCTATCAAATTAAATTTAGGATGTCTACTTTCATCTTGTAAAATTACATAATTTTTTCTCATCATTTGGTCTTTCAAAACGACATGACAAACCCACTATCCCGCAGGTGATTTCACTTAAAACATTGTTCACCTTTCAATTTTAAATATTTAATTCCTTTGGCCTTAACTATTCACCATTTTGTTGAATACATAAAATAATTACAATATATTCTTAGTGAATAAAATTTGGGGTGTTACATTTCACACTTCAAACTTAATATGAACGCTACACAATTTTCCTTTTTAAACTCAACGGAACCATCAAATTGATAAAATTCCATATCCTTACCCAAGGAACTTTTCTGACCGAAAGTTTGAGAAAGAAAAAAGGGAAATTTTGATTTTCTTGATTTAACCTTTTAAACTCCTCCCTTTTCACTCTTAATCACATGATTAGCTATCTAAACACCAAATGGACATGATTTGTAGAAATTTGGCCAGCATAACCCCTAAGGTTCAATCAGCTCAAAATTACAAAACATGAGAAAATTAAGCCAAATTCAATAACAACCACCACAACATCATCATATTCAACAAGATAATCAAAGTTTTGAGATCACCTCCTGGATTCACCACTTTCTCTCTCTAAATTGTAGAGCCTTTCTTTCTAAACTCTACAATTTTGCCTTGCTACAAGCCATAATCATGGAGATATATGATTTAGAAGAGGTATGCTAGGTTTTTAGCAAGCAAATTCACAAGAAAATCTCCTTACCTTAGATTGCTTGGAACCTAAGCTTCTTGTTCTTGTTCTTGAGCTCACTTTTGTATGACTCCTCCCCCTCTCTATTCAGCTAAAAATGAAGGCTTAGGAAAGATGATAAGCCTTTTAAAATCAATATCCTACCACATCCTTAAATTATTGTATTTTATTCCATTTGAACACATGTAAATTTTAGAGTGGATCATCATCTTTTCTCTTTCTTCACAATACTTGGCCAAGAATGAAGATTGGAAGGGAGTAATAATATTTCTTCATTTATCCTCTTCAACCTATTTATTATGAGTTGAAATTGTTGACTTTAGGTCATCTTCTTGTTTTTTTTTAAATTTAGCCTTAATCCAAAAATTAATGATAACTATCAAAAAATAATTTTACATCCATATTCATATCACTTTGCACAAAATTGAAGGTATTTTCTATGGAAAGTAATTTTCTTTTGATTAATATAACAAATTACCATTTTGGCCATACATTTTGTAATTTTCGCTTAAAACTGACAGCATTTCACCCAACTTTGAGAATTTATATTTTTATTTGTAAACATCCAAATGAGGTACTTTTAAAGGCTACTTAACCCTTATTGAGTCTAGTTTTAAGGAAAAATATAGCCTTTAGCCAACTGAAAGCTCAAGATTCCAATAACTTAAATCTTTGGATGCTGTCCCAGAAATTAACTAATTTAACTAGGTAAAATTCAGAAATTCATAAATTCATAACTCTTAGTGTACAGGTCTAAATAATTCATATGATGCATCAAATTAAAGCTTGAAATGTCTACTTTCATTCTAGGAAATTTTACATTTTTTGGACATCATTTGGTCATCCAAAACTACATAACAAACTCACTGCCTCGCAGGAAATTTCACTGGCAACATTGTTCACATTTCAAATTTTTAGTATTTAATTCCTATGATTCGGAATTCATAGCCAAAGGCTATTCAAGGTGTGTCAATATTATCCATTTTATCCTATTTAATACCCTAAAGGTATAAGGAATTTTGGTGACCGAAATTTGGGATGTTATAGGAAATATGCAAATAATATGATAACAAAATGGAGTAGATTGAATAATAATGTTCAAAGTGCAATGATTAGCCCCTAAGGAACAATTTCCAACATCCTCCTACTGGTACTAGGAACAATCATCAATTTTCCTAATTCCCATTGTCCTAACATGACGCTCATGCTTTTCCTGTGCAATCAGCTTGGTAAGAGGATCAGCAACATTGTCTTCTCCTGCAACTTTGTATATTTTTATGTCACTTCTGTCATTGATTTCTCCAATGAGATGAAATTGCCTGAGTATATGTTTGGTCCTTTGATATGACCTAAACTCCTTGGTAAGACAATGTTGGTAAGCTCCTTGGTCCTTTGATATGACCTATGCTTGGTCCAATCATCAATTTTCCTGATTCCAATTGTCCTAACATGACGCTCATGCTTTTCCTGTGTAATCGGCTTGGTAAAAGGATCAGCAACATTGTCTTCTCTAATACTTTGTATATTTTTATGTCAATTCTATCATTGATTTCTCCAATGAGATGAAATCGTCTGAGTATATGCTTGGTCCTTTGATATGACCTAAGCTCCTTGGCCTATGTAATAGCACCGCTATTGTCACAAAACAAATCTATTGGATTTGAGATGGTAGGCACCACCTCTACTTCAGTAATGAACTTTTTGATCCAAATGGCTTCTTAGCTACACTCGATACTGCTATATACTCAGCTTCTATTGCAGAATCTATTACAGTGCTCTGCTTGGAGCTCTTCCAACATACTACTCTACCACTCAAGAGGAATATATATTTGGATTGCGATTTAAGGTCACATGGTCAGTTTGGAAGCTTGTATCTGTATAACAATTATACAAAGTTCATCATTCAATCCACCATATACCAAGAATAAGTCCTTAGTTCTTCTTAAGTACTTTAGGATATTCTTGACAGCAGTCTAATGACCCTCACCAGGATCTTGTTGATGTCTACTAGTCATACTTAAGGCAAATGAGACATCCGATAGAGTATATAACATGACATACATGATGGATCCAATAGCCGAGGCATATACTACTCTACCACTCAAGAGGAATATATATTTGGATTGCGATTTAAGGTCACATGGTCAGTTTGGAAGCTTGTATCTGTATAACAATTATACAAAGTTCATCATTCAATCCACCATATACCAAGAATAAGTCCTTAGTTCTTCTTAAGTACTTTAGGATATTCTTGACAGCAGTCTAATGACCCTCACCAGGATCTTGTTGATGTCTACTAGTCATACTTAAGGCAAATGAGACATCCGATAGAGTATATAACATGACATACATGATGGATCCAATAGCCGAGGCATATGGAACCTTGGTCATGTGATCATTTGAGAAGGCTTGACAACTTGTTGTGAGTCTTCTCTGTTTTCTATATGTGGTTTTGTGCTATCTTATGACTCTAAAACTTCTTCGAGATGTTCCTTGCTCCCACTTGTTCTTTTAGAGATAACTCTCTTTCTAGAAACATACCATTTCAAATAACAAACACTTTGTTATTGGTGGCATTATAGACATAGTATCTCTTCATTTCCTTAAGATATACCATTAAAAGGTACTTTGAGGATCTGGGTGCTGATTTATCTGAGGCTTGTTGCTTAACATATACCTCACATCCCTAAATTTTAAGAAAAGATAAACTAGGTTTCTTTCCAGTCTATATCTCATATGGTGCCTTTTCAATGTCCTTAAATGGAACACGATTTTGTGTGAATGCAGCTGTCTCTAGGGCATGGCCCTAAAAGGACGGTAGAAGATCTGTCTGACTCATTATAGATTGAACCATATCTAATAGTATTCAATTCCTCTATTCAGAAGCACTATTCCATTATGGTGTTCCTAAAGGAGTAATTGTGAGATTATCCCACAACTCCTAAGATGGCGAATGAACTCTTGCCTTAAATATTCACCACCTCGATCAGATTGAAGTGCTTTAATTATTTTTCCAAGTTGGTTTTATACTTCATTTGGGAATATCTTGAACATTTTAAAGGATTCAGATTATGTTTCATTAGATGGATATATCCATATCTATTAAAGTCATCTATATATGTAATGAAGTACATATAACCTCCTCTGGCAATTGTATTCAGTGGTCTACATACATCTGTATGTATAAGGCCCAATAAATTAGTGGCCCTCTCACTATATCCAGTAAAAGGTGCCTTTGTCATCTTTCCTATTAAGCAAGACTCACATGTATCATATGATTCAAAATCAAATGATTTAAGAAATTTATTTAGATAGAGTTTAGAAATGAGTTTCTCATTTATATGGCTTAGACGACAATGCCATAGGTATGTCAGATTCAAATGTTTGACTTGATCCTTTTGGCAATTACGTTATAGATATTTCCACTATTACAATGTTCCAAATTTAATATATAATGACCAACATGCAAATCACTATTAGCAAAGAAAACGTCATTACGGTAAATATAATATTTACCTTTCCCAGTGATAGAAGTATTACCTTCCTTATCCAAATGAGAAAGAGAAACAATATTACTACTCAAACCAGGAACATAATAACAATTGTTCAAAAGAAACAAAAGCTCGCTGGGCAGAACTAATTCATAAGTGCTTACAATTAAAGAAGAAACTCTTGCTCTATTTCTAAGTCGTAGGTCCACTTCACTCTTTTGCAACTTTCTACTATCCTAAGACCCTGCACATTTATACAAATGTGAGAATCACATGCAGTATCTAATACCCATGTAGAGGAAGTAGAAAGATGAATCTCTATAACATAAATACCTGAAGAGATAGCCCCACTATCCTTCTTCTTCTTTTTCAGATCTTGAAGATAGAGTTTACAATTTCTCTTCTAATGATCGGGTTCATTGCAGAAGAAGCATATTCCTTCCTTTCTAAACAATCAAAATAGTGTTGGGCTTTTTCTTAATATTCTGCTCAGCAGTTTTAAGAATCCCATACAGTTCAGAAATTGATTTCTCCATGTTGTAGTTCATGAAAAACTGGTCATAAGTTTTTGGGAGTAAGTTCAAGATCAAATCTATAGCTAACTCCTGGCAAATGCGAAATCCAAGCCCCTCAAGGTGATCAATGTAGCCTTTTATCTTTAACACGTGAGCACTAATTGATGCACCTTCAGCCATCCTGCAGGAATGTAAGGCCTTGATAGTCTCATACCTTTCTTGCCTTGCCTATAGCTAGAACATTTCCTTGAGATGCACAATCATCTCATGAGCCTTCATAAGTTCCATATCTCTTTGGAGCTCTGGAACCATGGGGGCAAGCATCAAGCAATCTATATCTATAAAGTCTTCCTTATGCTTCTTGTAAGCATCTTTCTTGTAAGATCCTTATCTTATTTTCACATTTCTCAGAGTGTTTGAGCGCAATTCAATGTACACACAGAAATAACACAAACTATTGATACAATAAGTACTTGATTTCAATACAGGAATCCTCTACAGGGTGTGTGTATAGTAATTACATACCTTAAAATAATAAAAAGATCTTCAAATAACCAAATGTCCTGCTTGTATTGATATGGAACCTCTAGTTACTGGTAATTATGCTTTTGCCCCTGATCCACTGCCTGCTGCTGAAAATACTATACATTATGGAAAGGGGTGAGATTTGAAAGAATCTCAGTAGTAACATGCAATCAGTCATATAAAATATGACAGATAAACAAACTATATACCATGTATTGCAACATAACACAAATAGCACAACATATACACATGAGTCGGGGCTACTTCCTCACTATCCGTAAATTGTGCCTACTCCACAATGCCCTACTCAGCAATACAATGTTCATATTATAGAAGATGGCATACACAAAGCATATAAATATTCACATAGTTCATGAAAGATGGAGTTACTACCTAGAATGTGTACTTTCCTGGCCTATCTATCAGTCTAATATATTGTGTTTCGGCTTGGGCAAATGTCAAGTTCTTTTATTCCAAATTCATAATAAATGAGTTATTACTCATTCATGACTTATTTCTAAACACATATTGTTAGTTATCTATCACAGTTTCAATAATTTCTACACAATACAACTTTGCACAGTGCAATTACATTGTTTCTAAAAAACTAGCAGGTTTTCAGTCAACTTTGGAAATTCATAATTAATTCTAGGAAATTCTAAATTGACTGATTCCAAAACCAATGTGAAGATTCTTAAATGTACTTTTATGGAAAAATGTCTAAGTCTAGTCATTGACATCACATGTTTCCCAGAAATTCGTCAAACTTCCCCTATTCCAGATTTCCTTCCATAAACAGGGCTCAACTTTAAAAATCATATCTTTTACTCTACTTGCCCAAAAATCATGTTCTACCGACCAAATTAAAGCTCTACATGTCAACTTTAATTATGTAAAGTTTCATAATTTTTGGACCAGGTTTGACTAACGAAATTCATTTCACAATAGAACTACCTCTAGTGAAACAAATCAAACAACACTTCCTTGTAGCTTCTAAAATTCCCAAATTCACATACAATCATCCAAAAATAATGAACACATATATTCCCACACAATTTTCCCATATAAATCCAATAGAATCATCAAAATTACAAAATTTCAACTCCTTCCCCTAGTTCTACGCTTGGCTGAAACATTGGAACCCTAAAAGGGAAGTTGTGTTTTCTTGATTTCTCTTGATTAACCACTTCCTTTTCACTTATAATCAAATAATTAACCATTTAAACAATCATTAAACATTATTCATGTAAATTTTGGCAACATAACCTCTTAGGGTTTCATCTTCCAAATTTCAACCAAATCAAGCCAATCACAATAACAACAACCATAACAACAACATACTAAATCAAGAGGATTATGGTTTTTGAGATTACCTCTTGATTCTTCCACTTTCTCTCTCTAGGCGTCATTATGCTCTCTCTTATCCCTCTTAATTTTTCTTGCTTGATTCTTGCTTCTTGAACCCTAGCTCTCCTCTTATGTTCTTCAAGCTCCTCTCTCTCTCTCTCTCTCTCTCTATTATTAATGTCTTGGCCGAAGATGAAGAAAAGAAAAGAGATAAAGGCTTCTTCCAAATATCTCTTCTCTTTCCTTAATTACCATTATTATATTACTAATTTACCATGTGCATGATTTACTTGGCTATAATTTCTTCCCTCTTGAATTAATATGGACCAAGTAAATTATTTTCCTTTCTTGCTCCCTACTTCAGCAAAAATTTATCCCAATTAAATAGAAAACATATGGCTTCTTGCTTTATTGGTCAAATGACCATTTTGCCCTTACATTTTTTCCATTTTCACAATTTACTGGAAATCTGGTAGAATTTTCAGCAAATTTTTGAAAATTCATATCTAATTGTATAGATGTCCAATTGGTATGGTTCCAAAGGCTATGTGACACTTATTAAGTATATTTTCAAGGAAACATATAACATTTAGCCAACTAGAAGCTCATAATTTTCATTTTTGGACGCTGTCATAGAAACTTGCCAATTTCACTCAGCTAACTTCAAAAATTCATAACTCTTTGGGTACTTCTCCAAATGACTTATATGAGCTATCAAATTAAAACTTGATAAGTCTACTTTCATTCTAGAAAATATCATCGGCATTGGACATCATTTGACTATTTAAAAATGGCACACAATTAGACTATCACGCTAGAAAACACATTGGTAGCAAACCTAGTTTTTTACAATTTGTATTCCAAACACAATTATGTGGTGTATGACCACTAATTACGTTGTTTTGTCATTCCCCATACTCTTTAATTCCCCATGTTATTCCCTTTAATGCCATAAAGGTATAAGGAATTTTAGGGAATCAAATTATGCCTATCTAGGACACTTGTAAACCGGGGCTTAGCAGTCTACTTAATTCAGACTTATTCTCAGGCCTCTAGTCCCAAAATTTGGGATGTTACATTTCTGAGCTCTTGGAGCATTGGCTGCAAGCTCATCAGGAATGGGTTGATCTAGAACATATTCTTTTCTTTCATGCTTGAGAACAATTGTCAAGTTCCTGAACAAGTCAAGAAAGTTTGTTCCATTAAGTTTGTCCTTCTCAAGGACTGATCACAATGATAGTATAGCAGTATTACTAGTTGATATGATTCTACAATAAAATATACAAAGTTGGTTAGTAATCTCCCACTAAATTAACAACCCTCAATGTAATAATTAGTGGGCAAAGATCCATATTTCGCTTAAATTTAAGTCCACTTTAGTAGTATGCTTAAATTTAAGTGTTCTTTGGCAGGACGCTTAAATCAAGTTATTTAGGTAGGTAACCTCTTTACCAATTACATGACATGTAACTCTTAGATTTTTATGGGATTCGATCATCATATGATCTAGCATGTTTAATCTCATACATTGCCTTAACATCCAAACCCATTTTGTTAATCTCAATTAAATCAAAACAATAATGAATCTTTGTGAGTAGCACCATTACTCAGTTGTCTCACTAAGATAACTCAAATGCATCCACTTTAGTGGAAGCTAAAAATAAGCTATCTAGGTTTTGACAAGTATTCATTAATTGATTGCATTATAACTTAAGATTTCATTTAGACCGCTTAATTAATTATTTCCTTTATATGAATACATATATTGCGGTTGTATCTCATACAAATATACATATATATGTGAAATATGCATGTAATGATCTAATCAAAGGAAACATAATTTAAATGTGATACAATAAGGCTCACCTAACCTAAATCCTCTTAAGCCAATGAGATGACCTTTCTAATAAGAAAAGAAAAATACATTGACAAACCTCGTTTAAACAAATAAGGGGAGTGAGATAAGAAGAGAATGTACATCCAAACTATGTAGAGGAAGGTACGGCACGCAAGCCATATTTTAAACAAAATTTACAACCCTTGTAAAACTAAAGCCATATTGTTCACTATACCCAAACAATTTTAGAAATTAAAATAACAATAAATAACAATTCATATAATACAAAAAGTAATAAATGTTATGATTATGTCACGCTACGAATAGTTAGCCACCACTGTCCTGCTAATTCCTTATTGAAATTAAGAGTGATCCCAACTTTTAATGAGAATGATCCTATCAGTACTAAAAAGGAAGAGGTATGCTAATTTAGTTTGGTTGACTTCTATAATACTAGCTTCCTCATATTTTGCTTGATTTTCAAGCCTTTTGACACTAGCAGTAGAGGCATCATATGTCTCCAAGAACAGTTATGAATCTTCTTAATCTATTCATTCTTAACATTTCATGTAAGACATCCCTACATGTTTCTACTTAATATGCTGCCCATGAGATTTTGAATCTAACAACCCCATAACACAAGAGTACCAAAGCTAAGCTAGGTTTTCCTTAGTCTCCTATCATTCTTGATTAATCGCCATCACCTGAATCCAAAGCAATATATCACATACAACTTATATATCACATATACAACTTATAATCGAGACAAAACCTCAAACTCAACTTAAACGCACAATTAAACAGGCTCTGATGCCACTGTTGGGATTGGTAGGCACAGCAGAAAATTAAAATTCAAAAGTTTTTCAATCCCTGCTACAGATCTTTCAACAGCTTTTAAATCGACAAGTAGACAAGCTTACCATTCTTATATGTTCAATCTTTCTTTTTGATCTTAAGGAGCCAACAACTCAGATCATCTCCTTCTACCGGTATCTACACAAATAGGAATCCAACACGAACAGTGTGCTAGCGCCATGACATCTTTCTCTAGAGTTTTCTTTTTTCACAGCACTTTATCTTGCTTTTTTCAGCACCCGTAGAAAATCCTAGCTCACCCTTTTTAAATAACTAGTCAGGCCTTTATATTTTATGATGGACATTGGATTTTGAAATCCATAACATATCAATAAAAACTTAATTGTCTTTTGATAAGCAAACTAAATAAATGGTTTAATTAAATCTGTCCAACAGTTTTAATTTAACATATTTATTTAATCTGAATAAAGAGCCAATAAAAATAGATTTAATTTATCTTTATAAATTAAATCCAAGATATTATATCTTTATCATGTTAGTTATTAAATTTAATTTATCAGATAAAACTAAATTTAAAACCAACACAATATAATAATATTATCATATAATATATGTATGTATGTATGTATGCATGCATGCATGTATGTATGTGTGTATGTATGTATGTATGTATGTATTTATTTATTTATTTCAAAAATACATACATGTATATATAATATTATTAATTTTTCTTTTATATATATATATATATATATTCATCCACTCTAGATTAATCTTTATATTCATTAAATCTAGACATATCTTAGATTCAATGAATCTGGACATTATAACTCGTGTTGGGTTATTTTTGTGTGCGGCCCTATAGGCCCATAAGAAGTTGGCAGTGGACCAATGACTATGCTAACCCATAAGTCGTAAGCGGCATCTAGTAAGACATTACGACCAATAAACAAAAAATCGGACTAGATCGGCCTGTTCAGACTGGAAACCGTTGAACCGGTCTTATGTCCAATCTAGTTTGGTGCTTGAACCAGAGGTTTTATGACTCGGTATGAACCGTCTTAATCTATTGTAAACCGATCATAACCTGGGTAAACCAGCGGGTTGGGCAATTCACTGGTTTTATTTTTTAAAAAAATTCATCTAGCAAGAAGCCACGATTTGAACCATTAGAGAGAGAAGTTTTAGAGACAAAGATTGCATATGGAAAAGGAAGAGAGGGAAGAGTATGATTAGGGGAAAAATTAAAGTATAGAACCCGTTATTATCTTAAGGCTGAAAGAGATTCAATCAACCTTTTAAGGAAAGCTTTAGCAAGGAACTTGCAACGAAGTCTAGAGTGATGGTTAAAGTATTAGTAGCAACCCAGATTCCAAAGAAGTCGAAGAAGAATGTGAGAGTCAGATGGCTTGTAAGGGAAAGGAAATAAGAGATTTCTTTAGCCTTTACTGCTTGGTTTGCATCTTCGATTTTTCTTTCTAACTTCAACCGCTCTTTCCTCTTCGTTCTCTCTTTTTTTCCCTTTGACCCTTTCTAATCCTTAAAGTATTGGCCTTAACAACAAACTGTAACATAAATAAGAAAATGACACAATAAAATTAATCTATTTAAATTTAATTGATCTGTACCAGTAATCTATAATTAAATAAACCCTAAAAATTTGTACAAAATAAAATAATATCCAATAGAAATATATGAAAATTTTCAAATCAAAGATGTAATCATAAATTTTGTAGATTTATTCTTTTAATTCTCACAAAATATAAAATGGCTAATAAAATAAGATATACTTTAATAAAATGATTTGCCCTCGATTAGTGGCAAATCATTAGAGAGGCTAAATGAAGAGGATTAAATCATTATAATATCATGATTTATCACTATATCTTTTAATATTTTATAACTAATAGATGTTATAAATGATGAGTGAGTGATAAATGATGATGACTTTGTTATTGTCCGTTAAATTATAATATTTTAATATGGTCGGTCTAACCCCCAGTTAGACCCCAGTTAACCCATTGACCCTTGAACCTGTGCCACGATCGGTTCTTTACCGGATCTGGTTTTTTGTTCCTTGATTAAGACTACGCAATTTATATGAGGATCGATAAATTGATACAACCTGTCATACAACCATATCATGTCCCTTTTGTCACACAATATTTCAATCAAGGATGTGGCATGGAGAATGTCATCCTCCTATCCTGACTATTACTTTATCAATCCATGAGTAGTCTGACTATAGAAATGGAAACTCCTTTCCACGCAGTATGGCCATACATTTCTCAGACCCACTCATCGAGGGGCCCAATAATATCTCTCTAATAATGTGAGGGACAAATTCCATCCTAACAATTCACATTCCTCTGCATGAAAACCACTAAGCCCGAATATAGCCTTTATCATTACCAGGTAAAGGTAAATTTTAATTAGGTCAAAGCTAAGCGACTCTCATGTAGGAATCCATGATGTTCTCAGGCCAAAGGGCATAGTGATGTGGTTATATATGAGACAAGCTTATAACTTGATCCATGCAGATTTCTCATAGTGGGTCGATCTAACACCTTGTACTCTTAAAATTTCCTAAGACTTTAATTCATATCTCCATACCTCTTCAAAGTCATGCTGGTCTTATTTCATATTTGCTCCCATATAGATGACCAACTACAGATTTTTAGGGTAATCATTATGATTTATCCAAGGATAATTATCACAGTGAATATGCAAATAATATGATAACAAAATGGAGAAGTTAATTGAATAATAATGGTCAAAGCACAATAATTGGCCTCTAGAGCATAATTTCCAACAAAAGGTTCATCTCCAAAACTTCTACTATTTAGATCTACTAATGTAAATACTAACTGATCGATCTAAACACCATTATTGACATCAACCCACTTGCATTTGAAAATGGGAAATTTAATTTTAACAAAGTCAACCACCCAAATCTCTTCAATAACCCCATAATAAGGTATGACTACCAATTTAGGGTTCTTATCTTTCAAACTATAGAAATACAGAAATTCAGCTACTAACATAACACCACTATTCTGGACAGTGGTTCTATCACCTAAGGACTACGTGCTAAAGGTATAACCATTGATTACAAATAAAGACCAACTTATGACATCAACCTCAGGACCATGTGCTAACATTTTATTATATAAGAAACACATTCCTTTTTGTCAACCTTTGTTTGAACCAATGTGCAAAAGTTCTGTTATGCTCCCTAATTAACCTTTATTTAGTCATTCAACAATTTTTTTTCCATACAATTTCTTTATGAGCATTAATGTAACCTTGAACTTCATCAACATTATCTAAGATGTACAAGTAGACTTGTTACAATTTATCAGGACTCACACTCTTTACTGTAGCCCCGCGTCTACCCCCTTCTTCATCAGGACGTTTAGGAAGCCCAATATGTCTTACTTTTGACAAATAATCTTGACAAAATTACATGGCTCCTTCGGAAATATTTTTCTGAACAAAAGATGTTTCAAGCTGAGTAGGGTCCTTCACATACCCTTTTAGGATTTTCATAGTTCTTTCAACTTGGTACATCCATCATAAACAGATAGGACCATACAACTTTATCTTCCTCACTAGATGAACAATTAGATGCACCATGATGTCAAATAAAGAAGGAAGAGAAAGATTTTCAATCTGGCATAAGATCATATATCCTTCATTTTCCAATTCATCCAATCTTTCTATCTCAATGACTTTACTATAAATAGCATTGAAGAAGAAACAGAGTCTAGTTAAAATGTGTTGAAGATCATATTCGACAATGCCTAGAATAGCTACTGCGAGTAGTTGCTGCCTTAAGACATGACAATCATGAGACTTTAAGCCTACTAATTTCAAGTCTTTCATCGACACGAGCTTCTAAAATTTGAAGAATATCCTGAGGGAACTTTGATGCTATATAAACACTCACAAAAACTTCTTTTATCATCCTTAGACAAAGTATGAGAAGCTGGAGAACAAAACGTTCTCTTACTATATGGCCTTAGATGTAGGTCTTTTCCTATTCCCATTTCTTACAAATCTAATCTTACCTTCACCCCATCCTTATAACTACCTTGTATATTGACCAGTGTCCCAACAATACTATCACATACTTTTTCTCCACAAGTATGAAATCAATACAATGTCTTACATCAAGATTGCACAAATATGGAAGATCAAAGAAGACAAACCTCTTTTTTCATATGTTGTTTTCATTTCTACTCGTTATAGTCTTACTAAAGATAACATTGAAAACTTTCACCTTTTCATAAACTTGCTCCCTAGTCAATGCCTCAGGAGCATCATCAAACTTTTGACCACCAAACAATGCTTTCTTTAATCTACGATATACCATATCCTGACAAGTTTCCATATGTATGGAAGTCATTTATAGTACAAAAGATCATCGCTCATATTTGAAAAGTCTCCTTCTTATTCACGATAAAAACATCAATACCTTCATCCTATAACTCTTCCAAGTCTTTGATCAAGGGTTCTAGGTAAACATCTATGTTATTTTTGGGTTGTTTTGATCCCAAAATCAACATAGACAACATGATGTGCTTTTGTTTCATGCATAACAGAGGAGATAAGTTGTAAATAACCAAAAGAATAGGCCATGAACTTGTATACTGCTTAGGCTACCATAAGGATTTATGCCATCCATGATAAGCCCAAGCCTAAGGTCCCTAGGTTCTTCACTGAAGCTAGGAAATAATTAATTGATTATCTTCTATTGAGAAGAATCAACAAGATGTTGAAGCTTTCCATTAGAAATCATCTCATTTGCAAGTCATCTTAAATGTTTTGCATCATTTTCATTAGAAAATAAGCGCTTGAACCTTGGTATAATTAGAAGATATCATAACACTTTTGCAAGGTCTTTATTTGATTTGTACCTCGGGGTTTCATATATCAGACACTGCTGCTTCTCTTCATGCTTTTTTCTATACAATATGCAATTATTAGGACATACATAGCTCATTTTATACTTCATCCCTAGTGGACACGGTATTTTCTTATCATCATAGTATTAACAAGGAAACAGATTATCATCTAGAAGCATGTCTTTAAAAGCCTCAAGCGTTTTTGAAAAACTATTGTCACTCCTTCCATGACGTCCTTTCAAGCTTACCAATTTCAATACTGCTTTCAACAATTGGTATTTTTTACACCTCGGGTATAGTAGCTTCTCAACATCACTGCACATATTACTACATGCATGTGATTGCTCAAAAACTTCTTTTACATCACAAATAATATCCTCTATCCGATCATCCATATCCGTGTCATTATCATTGCAGGCCACTCCCCCTATTGAGATACACTTGGCATTTCTAATTCTTCACCATGTCTACCCAAACTATATAACTCTTACAAAATCCTTCACAAATTAAATGTGTATATATATCTAGAGCAATTAGTCACTTCTTATTCAAACATTCTACACAAGGGCAATAGAACATCTTACTATCATCATCAGCATTTCTTCTAGAAAACTCTAAAAAATCCCTCACCCCATTATCATATTCAACACATGTTCGTTTAGCTTTTATCCAACTGCGATCCATATTTGAATTCCTATAGACAAAAAGAGCTTCCAAATGTTAAATGAGTACTTTAAATCATTAAAACATGTGTAAAGAGCTTCACCAATATGATGGTTAGGATAATACTTTTGAAGCTGGGAAATCTTCAGAATATTAAAACTGGTACTGTTCAGTTTCAAGAAAAATATTCAGATTATTATGTATAAAGTGTTTACCAGATTATGTGGTAGGTACCCTAGAAATGATCCAAAGAAAAAGTCTACATATTAAATAGGTGGCTCATTGGCTTGGCTACTTTTTCTATTACTTGTGGTCAAGATTATTATAATAATAAAACTTGACTTGGAAAGAAAGCTATTTAGTAGGTCAAATTTTTTTATGCCTAATGAAAACTATTTAGGGGGAAATAAGCTAAAGAAGATTGCCAGGAAACGTATCTATTCTATTTTTGGGAATTAAAAGCATCACTCAATTGGTAAGAAAATCTTTAAAAGTTCATCACTCTATAAAACCACTACCAAAATGATATCATTTCATAAAGAAAAATGTTACTGAAAATTGGTCTTTTCTGCCAAAACAATAATGATCCAATTGGTGATGTTATACCAAAAACAAGGAGAAAAAGAGAAGTTGATATTAAATGATAGATCAAATTAAAAGATAAAGTTGATGCTTACACTTTTTGCAGCACTGTGAGAGAGCATAATGATAGTGGTGATGCATGCAGGGTAACATGTGTGTGTGTGTGTGTATATCTAAGTTACAAATAAGTTTATGTACTTGTCTTGCATGGATTAGGAGAATATGAAGAGTAACTTTATAAACTTTACAAATATTATAAACTGAGGTAGTTGAATCATAAATGGCTCTAATAAACTAAGGTTAATTTGGTAAAAGTTAGTCCTCCAAGTTGCAACTGCTTTTTCTTTAATCGTTTAACTACAGAACACTAAACAAAGAGATGACCCCATGATAATTTACATCCTAGGCTTGAGTTATTTCCCATATACCAGAAATGTATAATGATGCTTTTAACAACCACCATGGTTGGTTTAGTATCAATAAACCAACTACTTAATGGAGCACTAACGTTTGTGTGTGCAATAGATAAATTCAAAATTCCTAAGTCAAATAGTTCATGTTTAACCTTAAAATGTTCATCAAAATTTCAAAATGAAATAAAGACAATGCAAAGTTATTTCACTATGAAAAGTAATAAGAAATCTTAATTTCAATAGACCAAGAGTAATATGCAATTCAAAATGGGGTCCCAATGCAATGCATGCAATAAAATTCAACCAAGTGCAGTTTCTATAGTCAAAACCAGTTTATGCATCAGGTTTCAGTTATTCTATCATGCACCATTTAAAACTAGTATTGTTTCAGCAAACCAATAATAGACAATCAAACAATCACACTAAAATAGAACTTAAAATGGTATTACTCCAAGCCAAATATCATAGGGATGTACAAGTCAGAGCATCTAACCTAGATGTGTAGATTTTTTTCCAGAATACGCTATCACAAAAAGTTAGATTTCCAACCACCTATAACAGCAACTTGTGGGAATTGATTGCTCAAGACAACATTAAGGGCCATTTTCAAGGGACATCATTGATTATTGAACAACAACTCAAGAAGAGAACACTAACCTAATTAAAGACCAAGGAGTGAGATTCTAGCCAAAGTCACAGCAGCGTCGACAGAGATTAAAATAATGTCCTCAAATTTGCGGCTCCTACTAAGGGAAGTCACAGCAGAGCAGTGTGACGATGATCAAAGAACAAAGATAGGGCACATAACAATAATGGCAGTAGTGACAGAGGAGCGTTGAGTAAAATAGGAGCAGGGCATGATAGAGGAGTTCAGAACAAGCAGGGATAGGGATCACAGAGAAATAGAGACAAGAAAAGAAATGGTTCAGAGAGCGCAAGATTCAATTTAGGTACAGGAAGGGTTTTGAGATTGTCTTTTAGACGTGTTAACATAAAAATTAGGTCTAAAAATGTCACCTTTTAGACACGTTGTCACTAATAACCGGTCTTAAAAGGGAAAAAATCATTTTTAGATCCCACATCTTTTAGATCAGTTTTAAAAAAAACTGGTCTGAAAGGCTTCATATTTTAGATTGGTTATTTCTATTTACTGGTCTAAAAAGTTTTAAATTTTTTAAATTTTTAATTATTTTATCTTTTTAGACTAGTTGTTTAGATATCCGGTCTTAATCATTTCTTTTAGACCGCATATTTCAAGAACTGATCTTAAAAGTTCTTTATAATTATAAAACTACCACAGGTCATATTTTTAAGGCCTTATCCACTATAACCAGTCTAAAACGGCAATTTTTTTACTAGTGATTATATTACATCATACCTTTTATTTATTTATTTTTTCCTTCTTCGCTGGTAACTCTCCTCTGTTTGCTGATTTTGGTTTGACTAGAGAGGAAGACCAAGAGGGAAAGGTGGAAGAGAAAAAAAGGGCGGAAAAACTTGAGAAGGTGTGAAGCAATTAGAGGTGATTGTTTCCCCAACAATTAAAGGTGATTCACATATGTACTTTTTCTCCTAAAAAAATACTCATTCTAGTCCTGAATATAAAATCCATGTTAATAAAAAAGTTGAACCTTATGTCAATGTTCCTAAAGAAGTAAAGACCATAATATTACAACATATTTATGAAGTGAAGTGTGTTTCATCTAAAAAGAATCAATGATTGGTTGATATGGGTGAGGAAGAGGACTAAGGGGCACAATGACAAGTTGAATCTCAAAAATCAGAAAAAGGAATCATATGTTTCTTAATAAATTCAAAAAAGTAATAGTAAAGGGGCAGGCTACTAGTACTACACAATTAAGTGGGACTCAAATGTTTAAGACAGATTTTAAAAAGAAGCTCATCAACAAGTAGCTCTTTTTTTAACACTATGAGATTAGAGAAAAAATCAAACATAATTTTACTAATGTTAAAAATAGGAACATATAAATTAAATTTTAGTGTTTAATTTTATTAATGCAATTTTTATATTTTTTATAACCTGATTATTTTTGTGTTGTTGATTAAATGACTTTGCTGCTTATTGATTATTAACAGTTGTGAGACTACTACGAAAAAGGGATTTAGTGATACTTTTCTTATGGTACTTATTTAAAGAAGTGTCAAAGATAATTATTTTTTTAAAAAAATTAGAAGCTATGGTGCTAGCTATTACAAGTGCTACAACTAGTGTAGGCCTTTTTTTATTTAAAAAAAAACATTATGGGAACCTATGGCACTTGCCTAGGTAAGTACTATAGGCTCCCTTAAGCCTTGTATGGTGCTTGCATTAGCAAGCAACATACAAGGCTTAACAGAAAAAGCTGGCTTGCTGGCAAGCGCCATACAAGGTTTAGTTTTCAAAAAAAAATGTCGTAAGGCCTTATATAGCGCTTTCAGCTTTTTTTTTTTAAAAAAAAAAGTGCACTCCATATATGTTTAGCAAGAAGACTTGTCTTAAAAAAATTTGCGCCCCGCCATATATGTTCTTCTTCGTGCCCTCTAGCTCCCCATTTCCCAGAATCTTATCCCAAATCTCACTCTATTAGTCCACCATATTGTCTTATCCCTTCGTCCATACTCACCACATTTCCTTATCATTCTTCCCACTCCCCGCTTTTCCTATATAATACGGTCCCCACTCCTTTCCTTATCATTTGAAGTTGTGGTGCCATTTTTTGGCCCTACTACTCCCTCTTCTCTTTTCCAGCTTCAAGTAGAAGTTTCCTTGGTCCCCCCACTTTTTGTTGTTTGTTGTCTTCTCCTCATGCACATTTCTTCAACATTTGGCTCCTACTTCCGTTGCAGTATAAAGCTTAGTCTCCCACATGTTTTTTTCCTTCTTGTCTCAACCTCCTATAGAAACTCTCAAGCTTGAAAGTCTTTTTTATTTTCTTTTAAAACATAAGCTTCAGTCTCAATACGCATTGTCGTATTTCTTTTGTCAAGTTAAAATCTGTCAAACCCCTTAACATTTTGATATGTGCAGAGTAATGAAGGCACGATTCCACAAGTATGCAGAAAATAGCACAAATATACTGATAAAAAGTAATTGTTTACATATAGGAGTCTCCCCGCAGGGTTTGATAATATATATAAAATTTTGTTCCAAAATATCCAAAAATTAAACTAATATGACCAAACTATTCCTATCTCGGGATCCGCACCCCTCAACTGCCCATATTCGCTGTTTTGCCCATGAAGCCACTAGCTTCTGTTAGAATATTTATTTATTTGAAAAATGGTGAGATTCAAACGGATCTCAACACTAACATACAATCGATCATATAAAATGTGAAAAATTAAATATTTCATGTTCCATGTTATGCAACAAATTAAAAACAATACCACGGCATGTATACATGAGTTAGGGGTTTAATCCTCCATTATCCATAAAACTTATGTTGGGTCCCAGACCAACAACCAAGTAGGTATGCCTCCACACACAAATTTAAATGCTCCTCCACGTATAAATTGCCCTCCTTAGCAAAACTATGTTCATTAACTAAATCACAGAAAATGGCATAGACAAACATATAAAATATTGGCATAATGTATGAAGGAATGAGTTACTACCTTATATCCCTTTTGTAACCAAAACAAGCTCCTTGAATTTCGTGTCAACGGTTCGGCCTATCAATCCGGTCCTAAAATTCCAAATGTAACAGAATTAGGTTAATACCCATTCATGTACCACTCTAGACTCTTCTAAAGTGTTTTTGTTGTTTATATTAGTCCAAAATTGAAAAATTACCAAAATACCCCTAGGGACCCGATCTAAGCTTCCTTTGTACTCGGTCCGACTGTACTTTTCAAGAAATTTTGACCTGGGCTATTCCTACACAGTTTTGTGTGTAAAATCCATTTTTGACTTTGGTTTTCACAAAATCACTACCAAATGATAGTTTTGCCCTTGACAGCCCCTATTTAGGGTTTTAGGGGTATTTTCGAAATTTCACTTTCTAGGGCTTTGCTCACAAAGTGTTCAACATCGACCCTACACAATTTTCCCTCACAAACACCACAGAATCATCATATTCATGAAAATCCAATTCCTACTATCAATACTCATTTACTTTTTGATATGTATAAATAGCATACAGAAAAGTATAAATATACTGATAACAGCATTTGTTTACTTACAGGAAAATAACAGTGCAGAATTGGAAAATAATTACAATTTCATCCAAAATATTCCTAGATAACTACATATAATAATTGTTCCTTATCTCGGGATATGTGCCCTAAAATCTCTCATATCTGCACTCTTGCCCTTGGATCCGCTAGTTCTTGCTGGCAAATTTTGTTTTATGAAAAAGAATGAGATTTAAGGGAATCCCAGAAAAAGCATACTATCGTTCATGTAAAATGTGAAAAGTAAATATGCTATGCACCATGTATACACAAATTAATGAACAATATAAAAACAACATCAACATCTATACATGTGTAGGGTTCCCATCCCACTAATCATACACCGGTTGGATTGACACCCAACCCCCAGGTGTAAGTGCACTTTTGCACTAACTGGCCCTCCGGTAGACCGCCCTTTCTAAGCAAATCATGTTGATTAATTAAGCAAAACAATAGCAACCACAAAACATATGAACCATGGCATCATGCATGAAGACTAAAGTCACCACCTTGAGTCGTTTTCACCTCGAAGTTTATGCCTCGATTTGCATGCCAACCTCTAGATGTCCTAAACTATTAAATATGACAAGAATTAGGTAAAACATTCATTTTAGTCACTTCCATAGTGTTTATAATACTTAATAAGCCTATTGTGAAAATTTACCAAAATGCCCCGGGGACCCGACCCAGCTCAGCCATACCCAGTTTAACTGTACTTTTCTCGAAATTTTGACCTGGGCTATTCTGAAATATTTTCTCCCAAGGAATCCATTTTTTTACTATAAATTACGAAATTCACTTCCAAATGACAAAAATGCCTTTGACAGCCCCTATTTCAAGGTTTCAGGGGCGTTTTGGTAATTATGCTTTCTAGGGCTTTTCTAAAAAAGTGTTCAACTGTAACCCCACCTAATTTTCCCTCCTGAACATAATGGAATCATTAATTTCATGAAAATTCAACTCCTAGCCCCTCTAACAACCCTGGCTAAAATCTAGAGGTTTTTAGGGAAAAGTTGGGGTTCACGAGTTTCGACTCCGTAGACATACTCCTTTCTATTCCTAACTACTTTAGTAACTATTTAATTACATTATAACTACCATTTGGACTCAATTTTGGTAGCATAATGCCTAGGGCACACCTTTTTCAAATTTTACAATAGAAGCAAATATAACAGAAATCCACCGATTAAATTACTCACAGCAGCCAGAACAATCAATATTTAAAGTTTAGGAAGTTACCTCTTCTTCCTTCTTGCTTTTTGTTCTTTTGGCTAAAAATCCTAACTCTTAACAGAGAAGTTCTACTTACTCCCTAAATAGCATAGAAGGGAAGCTTAGGAGAAGGATTATACGCGTTAGGAACGAATTCATCGGAGAAAACGACCTACCTTGTGGATTTTCTTCCTTCTCTTTCTAGAATTCTCTCAACTCTCTCTCTCTCTCTCTCTCTCTCTCTTTTTCAGCTGATATGCGAGGTTATGGCTGATAGAGGAGGAGGAATTGCCTTTTAATGATATATTAATTTATATTTTAATAATTTACTTAATTTACAAAATTTTGGATTTAACCAAATTTTGGCAGATTTTCTGCCTAAACTTTAAAAAATTATAACAAAATTTGTAGATATTGTATCAAAATTATTCTAAAGGATATAGAACCCATATTGAGTCTAGTTTTAAGAAAAAAAATATGCTTTCGCTAATTGCAAGCACAAAATTCCCAGAATTTAAGTTCTTGAATGATGTTCCAGAAAATCAACAATTTTTCTACACTAACTTCAAAAACTCATAACCTTTTGTGTAAAGCCTTAAATGACTCATATGACCTATCAAATTAAAGTATAGGATATCTACTTTCATTCTAGAAATTTTCATAAATTTTTGTCATCATTTTCTCATTCTAAACTACATGACAAACTCACTACCTCACAGGAGATTTCTCTGGAAGTACTGTTCGTCTTTCAATTTCTAATATGTAATTCCTATAACTATGAATATTCACCATTTTATTGAATATTTCCAAATAATTATAATATATCTTGGTGAATAAAATTTAGGGCATTACAGTTCTCCCACACTTAAATAAATTTCTTCCCCGAAATTTGCTACACCTATACATCGTAACGCTTCTTCATACTCTCTTCCATTTCCCACATCACCTCTCTAAGAGATAACCCTTTCTAGAGATTCTTGCCGAATGGAACACTCTTATTCCTGAGTTGCTTCTTCTGCCGATCAATGATCCAGTTAGGTGTGAGTTCATAAGTCAAGTCGTCACACATTTCCATGCCTTCACACTCAACATATGCTCTGGATCGGGTTGATACTTTTTCAACTGGGAAACATGGAAAACATCATGTAACCTGCTCAAATTCGGTAGCAAAGTAATACGGTACACCACTGGCCCAATGTTCTTCAAGATCTCACATGGACCAATGTACCTCGGATGCAGCTTTCTCACTTTTAGTGAACTGCCAATACCTTTGACCGGCGATACTTTCATGAATACATAGTCATCGACTTCGAATTCTAAGGGTTTTGCCTCTTATCAGCATAGCTCTTTTGTTATCTCTAAGCAGTTAGTAATCTTTACATAATCAGTTTTATCTGCTCCATCATCTTATCAATAATATATGGCCCCAGTAATGCCTCTCAGACAACTCTATCCAGCACAAGGGCAATTGACACTTACTCCCATAAAGTGCCTTATATGGAGCCATCCGAATGCTAGAATGATAACTTTTGTTGTAGGAAAACTCTGCCAATGGAAGAAATTTGTCCCCGCTACCTTTAAAATCAAGTGTGCATACTCTTAGCATATGCTCAAGTATCTCTATGGTTCACTCTGTCTGCCCATCAGTTTGAGGATGATATGTCATGCTGAATCTCAGTTTAGTTCCCAAAGCCTCGTGAACAACCTTCCAAAACTTGGAAGTAAACCATGGATCTTGATTAGAGATGATGTTCTTCGGAGTACCATATAGTTGCACAATCTCCTTGATATAAATCTCTGCCAGTTTGTCAGGAGAATAGTGGATACTGATAGGCAGGAAGTGGGTTGTCTTCATAAACTTGACAACTATCACCCATATAGCGTCGTGGTTTCTGACCTTGGGTAACCCTATTACAAAATCCATAGTAACGCTTTCCCACTTATACTTAAGAATCTTAAGGTTTTGCAGTAGCCCTGATAGTCGTTGATGTTCAACTTTCACCCTTTGACATGTGAGACAACGAGCGACGAACTTAGTCACCTCCCTTTTCATTCCTGGCCACTAATACTGTGACTTCAAATCATAGTACCTTTTGGTAGCTCCTGGGTGTAGAGTATATTTACTCTTATATGCCTTCTCCAGGATTTTTCGTTTCAACTCTGGTTGTAGTAGAACATAGATTCACTTCTTGTACCTGACTAGTCCGCAGGGTGACAGATCGTATTCCTGAGTTTCACACCTATCAATTATACCTCTGATAAACAATGCTCGTCTATCCTACAGTTGTGCCTTTTTAATTTCTGCTCTTAGATCATTATACAGTTCACTGACACCACTGCTCATCACAATTTGATTACAAATATTAATATCCCTGAATGCCTCGATCAGTTTCTATTCATGAATCATCATGGCTTCCACCTACACAGACTTACAGCTCAATGTATCCGCAACAACATTAGCCTGTCCTAGATGATATTTGATTTCTAGATTATAATCCTTTACTAACTCCATCCACCTATGCTGTCTTATATTGAGCTCTTTCTAATCATACAATTACTTAAAGTTCTTGTGGTCACAGTACAGCTCTACGGTCGCACCATAGACATAATGTCTCTAGATTTTCAGAGAGAACACTATTACCACTAACTCAAGATTGTGGGTGGGATAGTTTAGTTCATGAGGTTTCAGCTAACAAGATGCGTACGCCACCACTTGGCCATACTGCATCAACACACATCCCAATCTATGCCAATCGACATCTGTATACACAACGTACGTAAACTATGGATCTGGGATCATTAGCACTAGTGCTATAGTCAACCTTTACTTTAACTCCATAAAGCTCTATTCATAATTCTCATCCCACATAAAATGTTGAATTTTCCGCATCAATTTTGTCAATGGCAATGCAATTCTAAAGAATTTCTAAATGAATCTTCTGTAATACCCAGCTTGACCTAAAAAACTATGCACTTTGATACAATCTCTGGCCTCTTCCAGCTTAGTACTACTTCCACCTTGCTAGAATCAACATAGACCCCTTGCTGTGAGACAACATGGCCCAAAAACTTTACCTCTGAAAGCTAAAATTCATACTTAGCTTGGCATAGAGTTGCCTATCCCATAATATGTTCAACACAGTTCTCAAATGCTTCTTGTATTCGGCCTTATTCCACGAATACACTAGTATATCATTAATAAAGACTACTACAAACTGGTCCAGGTATGGATGAAAAATTCAATTCATGTATTCCATAAACACGGCAGGTGTATTAGTCAGCCCAAATAGCATTCACAAGGAACTTGTAATGGTCACATCTGGTTCTGAAGGCAGTCTTCTACACATCTTCTGCTTTGACTTTCAACTTGTGGTATCCTGATTGCAAATTGATCTTCAAGAATACACAGAATCAGATAACTGATTGAGCAATAATCGATTCTAAGGAGTGGATACTTGTTCTTGACGGTCACCTTATTCAGCTCTTGATAGTCAAAACAGAAACGTAGGCTTCCATCCTTCTTCGGAACAAAGAACACTAGAGCACGCCATATTGAGATGCTAGGTCGAATGAACCCTTTCTCAAGTAGCTCCTCAATCTGCTTCTTTAGTTCTACCATTTTGCTCAAAGCTATTTGGTATGGGGCTTTAGATATTGGGCCCCCTCTAAGCCTAAGATCAATCCAGAACTCCACTTCCCTATCTAGAGGTAATTCATCGATATCCCCTGGAAACATATCAGGAAACTCGTTCGCTACAAGGATACTTGCTAGGGCTACACTAGCCTCTGAATGCATGGACCAAAACACTATGTACCCCTGACAACCTTTTTGCAAACATCTCTAGACCTCAGCTGTAAATAAAAGGTTAAGAGTGATTTCGATGTCAACCTGTGGTTGTGAATCAAGATATATCACCCTCTTTGCTTTGTAATCCAGCAATACACCATTGGATATCGACCAGTCAATCCCCAAAATTACCTCTAACTATTACAAAGGCAAACAAATTTGGTCTACAGTTAATTCATGCCCCTCAGGGTTTACCATGAAATTCATACAAACATCAACTATAACAATTTGAGTTCCCGTAGGCGTAGATAGAACCAGATTATATGGGGATTTATGCATACGTAAATTCAACTGTCTCACCTAGTCATATGTAATGAATGAATGGCTAGCAACCGAATCATACATAACATGCACTAGACTGCCATTCAAAGAAATCATACCTTGAATCAGTTTCAGAGACTTCCTAGCTTCTTCCTGTGTCAGTGTATAGACCCTACCTGGAACCCTCGGCCTTGTCTCCTCTGACTGCTACTTCTACAAGCAATCCCTAGTAAGATGTCTTGGCTTATTGCCATTGAAGCAAGTGAACGGCTTATTTAGATCTGATCTAGTAAGTGTTTGGTATCACTTTTCCAGCCCAATAATCCCGTTTTTTGGGCAATAAGCCCAAATAAAAACACAACCCGTTTTTGTGAAACACAGACTTATTGAATAAGCCCCAACTCGCAACTTATTTTTGAAAAAAAGCTATAGCTTTTTTTTTGTCCAAAAGCTACCATCCCTTTTATTACCGTTTTTATGGGCATTGGAAGCGGCGATATTTCTCACTTTCGCTTTATTTTGGGTGTTTTTTTCTTTATTTCTTATGCAAAATATTTATGAAAGTAATTTGTCAAAATTTCAATATATAAATATATATACAAAAAAAAGTGATCGGCTTGTGACATGATTAGAGATCGACTTGTATAGGACATGTGATCCAATTAGTTATCTAACTTTTTTTTTGTTAAATTATGTATTTTGGCATCACATTTTCTAACGTCAATTTTTCTACTAATTTTTAATTTTAAATATCTTGTTTTGTAATAATTAAGGCAAAAGCACTAATATAATCATTAATCTAAACAAGTTTTTACTTTTTAAAAAGTACTTATACAATTGCCAATCCAAACAAGTTTTGACTTATGAAAAATCACTTATTCAATCTCTCATCCAAACATAAATCACATTATAAAAATTGACTTTTCTATTAAGTCATTTTTCCTACCACTATCCCAAACACACACCTAAATAGAACCCTGCCGCAAGATCTACCAAGGTGAAATGGCTTTCGACAATGCCAACAATTTTCGCTTCCAATAGAACCTTGGCCTCCTTGGCCCCAGACTGATTCTTCCTTTTATTATCACCCCTAGGAGGTCTACCTTGATCTTTTCACTTTGTGATGAACCACCACTTCTAGAAGCATCCTTGTTACTATCTCTACCAGCCAAACTCGACATATGTTTCTCGATATAACGACATTCTTCCACTGCTTTGGTAAAAACAGTGAAATTCTGTGAAATTAGTTTATCTTTCATCTATGGTCTTAGCCCCTCAATCAACATATCAGCATTCCATTTATCACTATCATGAAGCTTAAGGTATGCCAAATACCAAGATAATCTAATGTATCAAGCCAAATAGTCATCAAAACTCTCCTGTTCCTATTGTCGAATGCTTATAAATTCTTTTTCTTTCTCACGTCTGATAGATGGGGGAAAATATTTCTCATTAAACTATTGTTGGAATAACTCCCAAGTGATTGGAATATTTCTTCCCCTCAACATAAGCTATGTGTTTTTCCACCACCGATCCTCGTCACCCTCTAGCTTGAAGATGGCTAGTAAAACTCTTATCTCATCCGGATATAGCAGGATATTAAAAATTTTCTCAAGATGTGACAACCAATCCTCTGCAATCAGTGGGTTAAACTTCCCTCAACCCTTCTCTAATCTCTATCATTGTAGCTCGCTGGTGATTAAGTATATCCATAATTTTCTGCTAGAATGGATATGGTCTATGACGTTGTTCTTCCTCATTATCACCATGTCTACCCTATCCTTGGCCTCTACCTCGTGGCGTACCGCACATCATCTCTATAATTCACACTACATGAAAATAAAGAAAATTAAATTTCTGTATAAAGCAAGGGCATTCTTATCATTTCATAAAAGTCAGGATACGCAGATATGTCACATGTAATTGAGATGTATTCATGGCTAGTTGAGCTAGTGCATCTTCCAAATTCACTTTCTGATGTGATGGATTTGGTTGTTGAAGGGCCTGTTGCTAGCAGTTCCCTTGCGGCTTGAACTCAATTTAATTATTCCTCCAACTAAAGTTTGGATGATTTTGCCAGCCTGGATTGTAGGTGTTTGAAAATGGGCCATTTCTTTGATTTTTGATGAAATAAACTTGCTCCGGTATGAATGGGTATCCTTCCTGACATTACGTGCTCACATGAGATTCTCCACACCAATCACAAGTTTCGACAGGAGTGTTGATTACACTTGCTTAGTTTGTCAATGAGCCTCCTTGCTTGGATATATATATACAACTTAAGAAGACAAAGTTGTACGGATATCTAGCTCATACACTCCAAGTGCTTTCTTTGAAATATTACGTTTAGAAGGCCATTAGTATACATTGGCTAACATCTCCTCAAAAAGATTGTAAGCATCATCTACATTTTTTCCCATTAAAGATCCTCCAACTATAGTATCTACAAGAATTCTTGTGGTATGCATCATCCCATTATAGAAAGTCTACAGTTGCCACTAATCTAGTAATCCATGATGAGGGCATCTCCTTAGCAACTCCTTATATCTTTCCCAGGCTTCATAGAGGCTTTCTAGTTCTTGCTAGGAAAATAAGGAAATTTCATTCCTCAATTTAGTAGTTTTTCCTAAAGGAAAGTATTTTGCCAAAAATTTCTGCACCAAGACATCCCATGTAGTTATACTTCCCACTAGTAGCGAGTGTAACCAGCTCTTAGCCTTATCCCTGAGTGAGAAAGGAAAAAGTCTAAGTTTACTGGCATCTTCAGTAACACCATTATGCTTGAATGTATCACAGATTTCTAGGAAGTTGGCTATACATGCATTAGGATCTTCTGTTGGTAAACAACCGAACTAATTTGCTTAAATCATCTGGACAATTGCAGGCTTGATTCAAAGTTGTTAGCTGCTACTGGCGATCTTCTAATTTCAGAATTTATCCCCATGACTATTGGTGTTGCATAGTCATGGAGTGTTTTGATATCTATTATTTCTCCCTCCGGATTTTCCATTGGATTGATTAGGATTGAAGTAGACTGCTCTTGAACTCTTCGATTTCTTCGACAAGTTTTCTCGATCTCAAAATCAAAAGGTTGTAATTCATTCTCCTTCAATCTGGTCATACACTAAGCAAAAGCCTGAAAAGAAATACAAAACACCAAAAAGAAAAACAAATATAATATAAAGACCAAATTAGTATTAAAGTTACTAGGTATTGATATTAATGACTACAATCCTTGACAACAGCGCCAAAAACTTGTTACATGTGTAAATGGTCTATTAAATAGTGCAAGTATACATTGTCATAATCAAGTAATATAGAAGTGACTAAAGTATCGTTCCCCAAGGATTGATCATTAAGTACCACAATGGGTAATTTTAACTCTATTTAGTCGATCGATTAGTTGATGATTGAGAGTACAAAATAAAAGATGATTAAATATGAGTGCAAATGATATGAAAGCAACTTTGAGAAAAAGCCCTAGGGGTTAAATTTCACTTAACAAATTTTGGATTGAATCACTAATCTATTCTAGCTTAATTTATTTCACATGATTGATAGTCGAGTTTGTTAGAGCAAGCGTTTCACCCAAGAGGGGGGTGAATTGGGTGATGCTAAAACTTTCGTTGTAAATATAAAATTTGACAGTGAAATTAAAACAGTAAGGAGTAAGGAGAAATATCACCGAAGTGTACACCGGGAGTTATACTGGTTCGGTCACAACCACTTTGACCTACGTCCAGTCCTTAGAGCATCTCTGAGAGTTTCACTATAACTTCCAAGATTCAGTAGGTTCTTGGCACCTCAGTACAAGCAAGTTCCTTCACCTGGACACTCGCTCCCCCTTACAAGTTGTAATCCAATCCCAACTCAAGGTTCCACAACCTTAAGTTATCTCAATAACAAATATTGAGTTTAAATGAAAGATCTCTCTCACAGAGTGAATAAGAATCACTGAAGCATAGAAATATAATTACAACGTAAAACAGAGTAATGAACTTGATAATACGTTTGTGTGTGTTCTTGTTGTTATCTTCTCTGTTTGGATGTTCCCATATATATAGAGATGTTGGTGAAGACCGTTGGAACATTTTCCTTTTGTCCGTTGGAGAGTGCGCAGCCACTATTGACTTTTCAGTTTTTGAAAAATATCCATTGGCGGTAGGTGGTATTTGAACTTCTCATTTGACTTTCCTTACTTTGATATGATTTCTTTATTGTCCATCTGTAAATAAGCTAATAATACTAATACAATGAAAGATTAGTCATATAGGAAGTAAAATCATGAACGTTGGAATGATTTCTGAATTTCTGGGTTTGCTTACTCGAGTAGCTACTCGAGTATTCCTTGAAGTTTACTCGAGTACTTACTTGAGTATCATCGGGAAAAATTTGATCAATTTCAAGTTAGCAAACAAATATAAGTTTACTCGGGTAGTGCATGGAATAAACTAAATCTCAAACCTTTGGAAATAGTTGTTTACTCGGGTACCTACTCGAGTAATGCATTCATGACTTCATAGGTTACTCGGGTACCTACTCGGGTAAACCTTCAAATACACTTTTGGTTACTCGATGCTTTACTCCAGTAATATTGGCAGGATTTCAAAGCCGAGAGCACTTCAAGTTTGATTACCTTGTTACTCGAGTACATACTCGAGTAAACTTACTTTTTGTGCATAACTTACTCGGGTAATCATTTGAGGTTTTCCTTCAAACATAACACTGCATACTCGAGTACATACTCGAGTAATCCACTTAGAATAAAATTTTAAATACTTGCATACTAGAGTAATGACTCGAGGAAAATGGAATAAAATTAGATCAAGTTATTCGAGTACTACCTTCAGGTTTTTGCTTACCTCAGTGAGTTACTCGAGTAGCTACTCGAGTAACATTGGCAATGGTACAAAATGCCGAGAGCTACACATTTTCTAAAATAGAGTAACTCGAGTACATACTCGAGTATCATTGGCAGGCCGAGAGCAACTTGAAAACTTTTACATGGTTACTCGAGTAACGTTGGCAGGCCGAGAGCAACTCCAAGTATTTACCTGGTTACTCGAGTGGCTACTCGAGTAACATTGGCAGGCTTAGAGCAACTTGAAAACATTTACACTATTACTCGAGTACTTACTCGAGTAACGTTGGCAGGTTACTGAAAGGTGCCTCTGGTTACTTTAAGTTTTGTCTCATTACTCGAGTACGTACTCGAGTAATGCCTTAGAAAAATTGCTTCTGATCAGGTTTATCAGCTTTTTCTCTTGGCCTATCTTCATTACTCCAATGCTAACTTCAAGTGATGCTTTTCCTTGTTTATACTTTGTTCAATCTTATTTATTAATCAAATCTTTTCCATAATTTTCTTTATTATCATCAAAACATGAGATCTAACATTCTCCCCCTTTTTGATGATGACAAAAACTTGGTGATTTTGAATAGAGTTTTTCAAATTGAGTTATCAATTAAATACTTCTTGTATTCAAAGATTATTTTGTAAAACTTATTAAATTTAGATTCCAAGTATAATATACACCTTGCATACACAACAACTTCATTAGTCCAACAATGTAACATAATTTAAAGCTTGAATGGACTTGAAATGAAATCATAACATAAATAAACTTGCATTAACCTTAAAAATTGTATTATAGGATAACAAGATAAAAGCTTAACAAGTTCAAAAGACAAAAGACTCCCTAAAATCCATATACACCCAAATACCCCTAAATTAAGTACTGACACTTCCACAAAATCACTTCAAGTTCTTCTCCCCCTTTTTGTCTTCATCAATCAAGTGGAGGGCTAGAAGGCTTGGCCATGGAAATGGGCTTTACCGAAAGAACCACAGAGTCATCTGAACCGGAAGAGTCAAATGAGCTAGAGGGCACTGGTTCAGGCAGATTCACTGGAGGGATATGGATGTCATCTCTGGGAGGAATAGAAGAAGGTTAGAAGACAACCATAGTAGTAGTCTCAACCTCAGGAATATGATATTCAGAGGAGGAGGAGGAAGATATTTCCTCAGTGTGGGTATGAGATGGAATAGGTTTAGGAGCGGTTTTAGGTTGAGGTTTAGGAGGTGAATCATCAATGACGATATGTATGGTCTCATTGGTGTCTAGGTTATCCACTGAATATAAGATGTCTTTGGTTTGAAGTTCAGGTGGACTAGAGACTGGAGGAATAGAAGGTTCATCCTCAGTGAAAGGAGTATCAGAAGGAGGGTTCTCTGGAGGTGGAGGTCTAGAAGAAGATGGACCGGCAGAAGGTCTGGGACGTAATGAGTCCAATCGTGCCAGAATCAATCTCAGTGTCTCACCCTAGGCACGTTGCTCAGCTAGCAACTCCTCATGCCTCTTATCCATTTTCTCAACCAACTCTGCCATTTTGTAGTTCATGTTGATTATCAATTCAGCATTCGTGTTGGCGATATCAACATGGAATCCTCTGAGCATGTTTTCCATGAAATGCTGAAGTGTGGCATTGAGGAAGGAGGGTGATGATGTGGTGGCAGATGGAGCCGATGACTGAGTGTCGTCTATCTTGCTAGTCTCAGCCTCAGTCTTCTTCTTCTTCTTTGACCCAGACTCCAGAGGGCCTTTAAGAGGGATGTCAATATTGAGCTTTCCAATCTGATTTCTCCCAACCGAAGTCATCCTCTCAATAGGTTCCTTGCTATCCAGATACCATATCTTATTCTCCTTCAGAATAAGTGATACGATCTGAGGATATGGCATTGGTGTGGTAGCCTTCCCATCCACTCTGTATCTTTTCATCTCAGAAAAGATATACTCCCCCAAATCTTTCTGTTCCTTCAGGAGAAGTGAAGCAAACCACCTAAAGTCCCTATCAGAGAAGTGGGTATAGTTGTTGGCCTTGTTCACAAGGGATCTAGAGTAGATGTACCATAGAACCCTGTGATGATCACACATATCACTTAGTTTGAAATTTAAAGGGCCAACTAACTCTCCGGGTTTAAGGACAGAAAATATTTGATTTGTTCAAGTTGGGAATAAATATCATCTGGGGGGTTCTCTATCCCTAATACATGTTTATCCTAGAGGTTGATATAAGGATCTTTTGGCCTCTCACTATGGTGGTCATCTCTTCCTCAGCTGAGGTTCTGTTTGGCTCATCCAGGATCTCAAGATTACAGTAAAAATGTGTGATCACTTTTGTACAGAAAGGTAATCTAATGGATAGCCAAGGCATAAAAGGATCTAAATATGGACTAAGGTCATGCATCAATACCTCCTGAAGTAACTTGAGGTCCACATAATGTGTCTTGCACACCTTCCTTCTAGAAAACTGAGATAGATACTTTGGAGACTCCACCAACTTGTTGACATTGAACCCCTTTGGAGGGTTGGTGATCTCCTCTTCTGGCAATTTGGATTTCTTGGAAGACTGCCCCTTTTCCATTTGGTCAAGTATGCTTGCCATAGCCTTAGCCACATTCTTGTCATACTTGGGCTTTTTAGAAGGCTTCGATGTGAAAGAGGGGGTAGAGGAATCAGAGGGAGTAGGAGAGGGAGACTTAGCACTTTTTCCTCTCCCAGTTGAGGTGCTCTTTTTGGATTGAGCCCTTGTAACAATAGGCTCTTTGATCACAACCCCTTTTTGTTTTGGTTGAACTTGAGGTTGGAGTTGGATTTTGGCTTTTGATCTCGGGGTAAGTTTTCTTCTCTTAGTGGGAGGAGAAGAAAGAGGATCAGGATGTTGTTGGGATTTAGAGGAATCTGTGGGAGTGAGATTTTTGGTCCTAACCAAATTGAATCAGAGAAATATGAAAATTTCAGAAAAACAGAGCCAAGAGTCGCAAGTTAGGGCACTGAGAATCTGAGCAAAATAGGAGGTTTTTGGTGATGAAATCTGTTGGGTTTTGACGGAAATAAAGCAAGGAATTGATTGTGGAAATGACCGAGTTTGCGACAGTTAAAGACCTAAAACCCGACGTTACTCGAGGTCTTACTCGAGTAACCTTCAAGTTTACTCGAGGCCTTACTCGAGTGATCATACAGAAAATCTCTAGAATAATTCATTTAAATTGCGTACCTGGCATGAATAATATTGTAATTATCCATGTATGTTCCCTCGATCATTTGCAACCAATTTTGAGTAGATTTGAGTCGTTTTTCATCAATTTGGAAATCATGACTTGCAGTTACCCGAGTCCTTACTCGAGTAAGCTTCAAGTTTACTTGAGGCTCGCCTCGGGTAACCTGTCTTTTCAACTTCTAACTCTTCATTTCTTTGTAACTGAACCGTTAGATTTAAATTCCAAGTAACTTGATCCGTTACTTCTAGTTTTGGAGTCCATTACTCGAGTACATACTCGAGTAAAGTGCTTCTTTACTTCAAGTTGTTCCTCGGGTAATGCATCTTTATTAGTCATAACTTCAAGTTGGTACTCCAGTAAATGTATCCTCTGATAACCTCTGTTTTTGTTTCTCAAAACAGAATTTCTACCTTCCTGTAAAACAATTTTCTATACACTCCGATGCATAAATTAATAATCATCAAAACATTATCAAATGACTTCATCTAATATTATGAGAAACTTAAATAACTTACAACTCATTGGGATTTACCATTCCCAATTCTCTTCTAATGTATAGAAATTGATCTTTTGCAAGGGGTTTTGTGAAAATATCAGCTAGTTGAAGATGAGTAGGGATGAATATCACTTTCACATCTTTCTTTTGAACATGATCTCTGATAAAGTGATGTCTGACATCGATATGCTTGGTTCTAGAGTGTTGAACTGGATTCTTTGCCAAGCTTATCGTACTGGTATTGTCATAATATATTGGTATTTCTTTGAGATAAATACCAAGATCTTGTAGTTGTTGTTTTAACCATATCACTTGTGCACAACAACTTGAGACTGCAACATATTCGGCTTCAGTTAACGAAAGAGACACTGTATTTTGTTTCTTGCTAAACCATGATACAAGAGATCCTCCAAGAAATTGTCCTTGTCCGCTGGTGCTCTTTCTGTCTGTCTTGTATCCTCCATGATATGAATCTGAATATGCAACAAGATATTCACTTCTTCCTTTAGGATACCACAGACCCAATTTGGGTGTGTCAGCAAGGTATCTAAAGATTCGTTTGACCGTTTCAGCATGTGATTCCTTTGGTGCCGATTGATATCTTGCATATATGCCAACACTAAATTGGATGTCTGGTCTGCTTGCCATGAGATAGAGTAATGATCCAATCATTCCTCTATATTTTATGATGTTGTAGTCTTTTCCTTTGACATCAGCATCAAGCAACGTTGTTGAGCTCATAGGCGTGTCCGTGCCATTTGCTTCATCCATTCCATACTTCTTCAATCGCTCTTTTAAGTACTTTGTTTGAGATATGAAGATTCCATTCTTTCTTTGTTTGATTTGCAAACCAAGAAAGAAATTCAATTCTCCCATCATTGACATCTCAAATTCTCCCTGCATTATCTCAGAAAATTCCTTACACAGAGTTTCATTAGTAGCACTGAAAACAATGTCATCAACATATATTTGAACAATTAAAATATCATTGTGTTTTCGTTTTATGAAGAGTGTTGTGTCAAATTTTCCCCGTACAAAACCTTGATCAATAAGAAACTTACTGAGCCTTTCATACCATGCTTTAGGAGCTTGTTTTAAACCATATAAGGCCTTTTTGAGTTTGAAAACATGGTCAGGTTTAGTAACATCCTCAAAACCTGGAGGTTGTTCTACATACACTTCTTCCATGATGTAACCATTTAGAAATGCACTCTTTACATCCATTTGATAGAGTTTGAATCCTTTGATGCATGCAAAGGCTAAGAGTACACGTATAGCTTCCAATCTAGCCACTGGAGCATACGTTTCCTCATAATGAATCCCTTCTTCCTGATTATAGCCTTTGGCCACCAATCTTGCCTTGTTTCTGACAATAATTGCAGATTCATTGAGTTTGTTCTTGAATACCCATTTAGTTCCAATGATCGGATGATCCTTGGGTCGGGGTACCAAATCCCAAACTTGATTTCTCTCAAATTGATTTAATTCTTCTTGCATTGCTATAACCCAATCATTGTCTGACAGGGCTTCATCAATGTTAGAAGGTTTAATCTCAGAAATGAATGCAGAAAAGCTTACTTCATTGAAAATTTTATTTCTAGTTTTGATCCCTTCATTCATATCTCCTATGACTTGATCTAAGGGATGACTTCTATTGTATTTCCAAGCTTTAGGTTGACCTAGGGATTGCTCTTCTTCCTTAGTCTCATCAACTTCTGGAATAAGAGACTTAGAAACAGATTGACCATTTTCTTGATTTAAAACAACTTCCTGTTCTTCATCAATGATTTTGTCAAAGGATTCAAATTCATCAAATACAATATGAATTGATTCTTCAACAACACATGTTCTTTTATTGAAAACTCTATATGCTTTACTTCGGTTAGAATATCCTAGGAAAATTCCTTCATCAGTTTTAGAATCAAATTTTCCTAAGTTATCTTTACCATTATTATGAATGAAACACTTACAACCGAAGATGTGTAGATGAGCAATGTTTGGCTTTCTTCCTTTGTATAGCTCGTATGGTGTCTTTCCAAGTTTTGTTCTGATATATGCTTTAATTGAAATGTAGCATGCTGTACTCATAGCATCAGCCCAAAACACTTGAGACACGTTCTTTTCATTCAACATTGCTCTAGCCATTTCAGTGAGCACTCTATTCTTGCGTTCCACGACTCCATTTTGTTGAGGCGTTCTTGGAGCAGAGAAATTGTGATCAATGCCATTAGTATCACAATATTCTTCAAAAGCTTGATTTTCAAATTCTCCACAATGATCGGTCCTAATACCTGCAATGGTCATACCTTTCACATTTTGCACTTTCTTGGCAAAAACAATAAATTCTTCAAAGGTTTCATCTTTTGATGAAAGAAAAATAACCCATGTAAATCTGGAGAAATCATCAACAATGACCTATGAATATAAGTTGCCACCTAGACTCTTTACTCTTGCTGGGCCAACTAAATCCATATGCAATAATTGTAGTGGTCTATTTGTTGAAACTTCATTTTTCAATTTGAAAGATGATTTAGTTTGTTTACCCTTTTGACATGCGTCACAAATCAAGTCATTTTTGAAAGATACTTTGGGTAATCCAAGAACTAGATCCTTTTTTAGTAATTTGCTTAATTGATGCATATTGACATGAGCCAATCTCTTATGCCATAGCCAACTTTCATCAGCATTACTTAGAAAACAGTTTTCATATTCATTTCTACTAATATCTAGAGTATAGCAGTTACCTTCCCTTTTTGCTCTGAGCTTAGCCTTGATATTCTTCTTATCAAGCTGTAAGTCATTCTTGTTGATAATTAAGCATTCTTCTGAATCAAATATTACCCATTTGTCTTTATCTGCACTTTGACTTACGCTCAGTAAATTGTGACACAAGCCTTCAACGTAATATACGTCTTTGACATGTATTCCTTTGTCATTTTTGATTTCACCAATTCCTGCTATCCTTCCAGATTGATTTCTTCCAAATTTTACCTTTCCTCCTTCCTTAGGTTGCAATGTGGTAAAACTTTCGAAATCTCCAGTCATATGTCTAGAGCATCCACTATCTATGTACCACTTGCTATTTTTGGATGCTTTGAGACATACCTGCAATCAAATGACTAAGTCTTAGGTACCCACATCTTTTTGGGTCCTTTTGGGTTAGTACAAATAATTTTCTGAACATATGAGCCTTTAAGTACCCATTTGTAGGTTCCTATTGTTCCTTTCTTCTTATGGATGCATGAAGAAGTATAATGTCCTTTTCTATTACAATAGTTACAAAATGCAAAAGGATTTGATGTATGCACAGAATGCTGGAAATAATTCATATAAGACTTACCTCCTGCTTTCTTTCTACCTTTCCTTCTATCTGATTTCGGATCATATCCAATTCCAGATCGGTCATTTACAAATCGTTGAGCTTTTAAAATACCATTTAGCATCTCACTTCCTTGTGTAAATTTTTCAAGAGTTTTTGTGAGATCAATGTTTTTCTTTTTCAAAGAAGAACAATTTTCACAATCCTTTTCTGAACATTCTTTAATCTCAATTTCAAGAGCTTTGTTTTCCTTTTTGAAAACAACCAAGTCTTTAACTACTTTGATGAATTCAGAATGTAAAGCATTATATTCAGATAATAATTCATCATAGGTAGGTTTAGAATCATTTACCTCTTCTTTTGTTTCTTCTTGAGCAACAAGACATATATTTGCTACTTCTTCTTCATCACTTTCTTCGTCAGAGGAACTATCACCCCATATAGCAGATACAAAGGCCTTCTTTTTATTGAAGAATTTGCCTTTTCTCTTTTCTTTGCTCTTTTGGTTCAGTTCTGGACATTCTGACTTGATATGTCCTGGTTTTCCACATTCATAACAAATGATATGATCTTTGATGTTGTTTCCTCCTTTCTGAAAGTGTTTGAATCCTTGACCTTTCTTGTAGAACTTTCTGAATCATTTTATGATTAGTCCCATTTCATCATCGTCAAACTCTTCATCCTCATCTTGATTCTCTTCTTTTGCTTTTAGTGCTAGACCTTTCTTTTTCTTGTCACCAATGTCATCTAGTTCCTGTTTGCACTTTAGTTTGCTCTCATATTCAGAAAGGCTTCCAAATAGGGAAGCAACTAATCTCATTGATTCTCCTTTTGCTTCTTCTATCGCAGTGACTTTGGCCTCCCACTCTTTAGAAAGAATATTCAAAATCTTTCGTACTTGAGTATGCTGATCATAAGCTTTCCCAAGCGCTGCAAGTTGGTTAACAAGATGAGTATATCTAAGTTCGAATTCAGATATTGATTCACCTGATTTCATTTGAAGTAGATCAAATTCAGTGACCAAGGTGTTGATTCGATTCTCCTTTATTCCCGAAGTTCCTTCATGAGCTATTTCCAGGGCTTCCCATATTTCCTTTGCTGTTGGAAGTGTGCAGATTCTGAAATATTCACTTTGACTCAAGGCACTTTGTAACATCAGAATTGCCTTGCTGTTGAGAGTGATAAGTTTCTTGTCATTCTCATCATATTCCGCTGGCGTCTTTGGAATTTTCTGAGAATCTACAATCTTTGTAGGTTGATAGTTTCCACTCTCAATTACATCCCATAGCCCATATTCGGTAGCCATCACGAACACTCTGAATTTAGCTTTCCAGAAAGAAAAGTGTTCTCCATTGAAACCGGGAGGTCTAGTGATGGATGCTCCGTCGGGAAGAATTCCTTCACCCATGCTTGCCATTGGATCCTTCTTAGGTTGTTATACCTTAACAAGAAGACCTACGCTCTGATACCAAATGTTAGAGCAAGTGTTTCACCCAAGAGGGGGGTGAATTGGGTGATGCTAAAACTTTCGTTGTAAATATAAAATTTGACAGTGATATTAAAACAATAAAGAGTAAGGAGAAATATCACCGAAGTATACACCAGGAGTTATACTAGTTTGGTCACAACCACTTTGACCTACATCCAGTCCTCAGAGCATCTCTGAGAGTTTCACTATAACTTCCAAGATTCAGTGGGTTCTTGGCACCTCAGTACAAGCAAGTTCCTTCACCTGGACACTCGCTCCCCCTTACAAGTTGTAATCCAATCCCAACTCAAGGTTCCACAACCTTAAGTTATCTCAATAACAAATATTGAGTTTGAATTAAATATCTCTCTCACAGAGTAAATAAGAATCACTGAAGCATAGAAATATAATTACAACATAAAACAGAGTAATGAACTTGATGATATGTTTATGTGTGCTCTTGTTGTTATCTTCTCTGTTTGGATGTTCCCATATATATAGAGATGATCGTGAAGACCGTTGGAACATTTTCCTTTCGTCCGTTAGAGAGTGTGCAGCCACTATTGACTTTTCAGTTTTTGAAAAATATCCATTGGCGGTAGATGGCATTTGAACTTCTCATTTGACTTTCCTTACTTTGATATGATTTCTTCATTGTTCAACTGTAAATAAGCTAATAATACTAATACAATGAAAGATTAGTCATATGGGAAGTAAAATCATGAACGTTGGAATGATTTCTGAATTTCTGGGTTTGCTTACTCGAGTAGCTACTCGAGTATTCCTTGAAGTTTACTCGAGTGCTTACTCGAGTATCATCGAGAAAAATTTGATCAATTTCAAGTTAGCAAACAAATATAAGTTTACTCGGGTAGTGCATGGAATAAACTAAATCTCAAACCTTTGGAAATAGTTGTTTACTCGGGTACCTACTCGAGTAATGCATTCATGACTTCATAGGTTACTCGGGTACCTACTCGGGTAAACCTTCAAATACACTTTTGGTTACTTGATGCTTTACTCTAGTAATATTGGCAGGATTTCAAGGCCGAGAGCACTTCAAGTTTGATTACCTTGTTACTCGAGTACATACTCGAGTAAACTTACTTTTTGTGCATAACTTACTCGGGTAATCATTTGAGGTTTTCCTTCAAACATAACACTGCATACTCGAGTACATACTCGAGTAATCCTCTTAGAATAAAATATTAAATACTTGCATACTAGAGTAATGACTCGAGGAAAATGGAACAAAATTAGATCAAGTTATTCGAGTACTACCTTCAGGTTTTTGCTTACCTCAGTGAGTTACTCGAGTAGCTACTCGAGTAACATTGGCAGTGGTACAAAATGCCGAGAGCTACACATTTTCTGAAATAGAGTAACTCGAGTACATACTCGAGTATCATTGGCAGGCCGAGAGCAACTTGAAAACTTTTACATGGTTACTCGAGTACTTACTCGAGTAACGTTGGTAGGCCGAGAGCAACTCCAAGTATTTACCTGGTTCCTCAAGTAACATTGGCAGGCCAAGAGCAACTTGAAAACATTTACACTATTACTCGAGTACTTACTCGAGTAACGTTGGCAGGTTACTGGAAGGTGCCTCTGGTTACTTCAAGTTTTGTCTCATTACTCGAGTACGTACTCAAGTAATGCCTTAGAAAAATTGCTTCTGATCAGGTTTATCAGCTTTTTCTCTTGGCCTATCTTCATTACTCCAATGCTAACTTCAAGTTATGCTTTTCCCTGTTTATACTTTGTTCAATCTTATTTATTAATCAAACCTTTTCCATAATTTTCTTTGTTATCATCAAAACATGAGATCTAATAGAGTTTTCCTAATTTAATTACTAGCCTCTTCCAAGGTCAATCCATTCTATAATTAATTGTTAATCCAATATATTCCTGTATGAATTTAAGCAATTAATTAAACATTAAGATTTATGGAACTCAATAAGGCTTCACAACTCATATGAATATATTCATATTTCATATGCAAGTCATGGTTTTAATTATAAGATCTATACACATGCATCTCCTTCCAATCTCAACGTACATATTGGAATCATTTAAAAGGTGGCCAATCAATTGAAATCATTTAGAACAATAATTAAAACTCAATCATGAAGGAGAAATTCAAGCTATATTTAATAAGTTAAGATTCAATCCGTCAAAAGTAAGCTACATCATCACCCTAGAAAAATAAAAATTTAGCTCATGATGAAATTAAAAACAAAACCAAAATAAATTTCAAACTTCATAAACATTGCACAAAACTTGAATATTAAATTCTAAAATATAAATATACAACCAAAAGATGTATGAAAATGGAGAAAATCTAGCCGTCCCTTTAGGAGGTAAAACCTTCCATGTAGGTGGCAACCTATACCATCCATAAATGAGGACTACCTAAGCCTTCCATGTAGGAGGCATGCAGGAATTAAATACAATGCATAAAATTAACTCTAAGATGGTGTATGTGGAGAAGAGAGGAAAGTAATGGATATGAAATGGTGTGTGTTAAATGGGAGAGAGATAGTATGGCTATATATATGGAAGAATAGAGTTTGGTAGATTAAGTGGTAGATGAAGTACTAGGTGAAATGGAAGATGAGGTGGTAGATAAAGTAGTAGATGAAAAGGAAGATGAGGTATTAGATGAAGTAGTATGTGAAAAGGAAGATGAGGTGGTAGGTGGAATGGTAGATGATTCCCACTCACAACTTCCAAACAAAATTTTAAACCCTTGGAGATAGGACTAGGTTTTGGTCTCAACATAAAAGTTGTAGAGCTCTTTTTTAGCTTTTTATCCATATATAAAATGTTCCAATCCGACATCTAGAGCTCCAAATATTGCCCGAAAACTGAAAAAGGGTCTGATTTAGTATTTTTTTATGAAATTCTATTTTATACCCAAATTATTATTTATTTATTAATTACACCCGAATTTATTAAATTGGGCTCATCTACAAAATCATCATATAAGTGAAAATAAATATGCAAATATTTTACTTATCAGTGTTCAACTGTAACCCCACCTAATTTTCCCTCCTGAATATAATGGAACCATTAATTTCATGAAAATCCAACTCCTAGCCCCCCTAACAACCCTAGCCAAAATCTAGAGGTTCCCCAGGAAAAGTTGGGGTTTTTGAGTTTCAACTCCGCAGACATGCTCCTTTCTACTCCTAACCCCTTTATTAACTATTTAATTACTTTATAACTACCATTTAGGCTCAATTTTGGCAGCATAACGCCTAGGACACACCTTTTCCAAATTTTACAATCGGAGCAAATATAACAAAAATCCACAGGTTAAATTACTCACAGCAGCTAGAACAATCAATATTTGAAGTTTAGGAAGTTACCACTTCTTCCTTCTTGCTTTTCCTTGTTCTGGCTGAAAACCCTAACTCTTAACACATAATTTCTTCTTCAAACTCCCTAAATAATATAGAAGAGAAGCTTAGGAGAAGGATTATATGCGTTAAGAATGAATTTATTGAAGAAATCAACCTTCCTATTGAGATTTTCCTCCTTCTCTCTCTAGAATTCTCTCAACTCTCTCTCTCTCTCTCTCACCTGATATGCCACGGTTATGGCTGATGGAGCAAGAGGAATTGCCTTTTTATCATATATTATGTTATATTTTAATAATTTACTTAATTTCCAAAATCTTGTATTTAAGCAAATTCTGGCATATTTTCTGCCCAGACTTTGAAAAATTATAACTAAATTTGTAGATATCGTATCAGAGTGATTCCAAAGGCTATCCTTTAGTTAATTGGAAGCACAAGATTCCCAGAATTTAAGTTTTTGAATGTTGTTCTAGAAAATCAACAATTTTTCTGCTCTAACTTCAAAAGTACATAACTTTTTGTTTAAAGTTTTAAATAATTCATATGACCTGTCAAATTAAATCATAGGATGTCTACTTTCATTCTAGAAAATTTCATAAACTGTTGTCATCATTTGATCATTCAAAATAGCATGATAAACTCACTACCTTATAGTCGATTTCTCTGGAAATACTGTTCGTCTTTCAATTTCCAATATTTAATTCCTATGACCAGAATATTCACCATTTTATTGAATATTTTCAAATAATGACAATATATCTTGGTGAATAAAATTTGGGATGTTACACCTACCCCCTGATCTAGCCTTGGCCAAAACATGTAAGGAAAAAGGAAAAAAATGAAACTTTGATTGTCAACACCAAAAGCTTACTCTTTTTCACTCCTAATCACTTGATTAACCGACTAAACACATACTAAACAAGATTTGAGGAAATTTGGGCAACATAACACCTTAGGGTATCCATTTCCCAAATTTACAAATCCAACCAACAAACCACAAATCAACAACCACAACATCACAACATTAAAGAGAAGGAAATTATGGAAGTTACCTCTTGATTTCTCACCTCCTCTCTCCTAGGCGTCACCTTTATCTCTCTTTCCCTTGATGTTTTGCATGCTAAACATGGAGATTCATAGACAAGAGGAGATTAGAGAAGCTATTATGCCAAAAAGGAAGCTTGAACACAAGATCACAAGTCTTACCTTTGAGAGTTTGTTCTCCTTCTCTCTAGATGTTCTTGAACTCACTCATTCTCTCTCTACTCTTCTCTTGGTCGATGGAAATGAGAGGAAAGATGAAACAAAAAAGCTTCATAAAATATCTCATTTTCCCTAATTAAGTTATCACCAAAATTATGTTTTTATGACACAAATGTACTTGAGCCTATCTTCAACTAATTGGTGCCATAAAGTTCAATTAAAATTAAACTAATCTCTCCTCCCCTTGGTTAGTTCAAGTTGAGGCCTAAGGTCCCTCTTAAATGACCCAATTCACTAGTGGAAAAATCACTTTTAAGACTGGTTTAAAATGACATTTTAGACCGATTTTGGATCCGGTCTTGATATAGCCGGTCTTAAAAGTCTGCTATTTTTTAGACCGGTTAACGAAACCGGTCTTAAAAATCACTTTTTTAGACCGGTTACTCGAAGACCAGGTTTAAAAAGTCTAGACTTTTTAGACCGGTTGTTTAAAAACCGGTCTAAAAAAATTTGTTTCAAGACTTTTAAGACCGGTTATTTTAATAACCGGGCTTAAAAGTGATATTTTTAAAAAAATAAATAAATAGGGCCTTTTTTTGTAGTCAAACGTATAGATGAGTAGAAGGGATTACAGTGAAAAATCGATTGCGGATACTTCCAAGCAAATTACCACTATCAGATTTTACAAAAACACCTTCCCTGTAAACCCCGCTGCTAAAATATCTGAAAACATGAATTCCTATATCGTTCACTAAGAACATCAAACAACGCAGAAAGATAATGAACAGCTCCTGTAACAAAATTCAGGCACACCCATAAGTTTAACTTTGTATCCATATTCAGTTTCTTAGTTGAAACTATGAAACTATTTTGGCACAACCATAAGGAAGAAGAAAACTAGAGACGAAATTAAAAAAAAAAGCAAACAGATCAATTTCGCAGATAGGATCCCCCAGAGACCGACCACACACTCAACTTGGTGTATATCAATATGTATACCATTTACACCTACAATAAAAAAAATCCAAATAGGATCTCTCTTCTCTTCGTGACCCTTGCTCATCTGGTAAAGAAAGAAGACGAAGAATTGTTTTAAGCAAGGCGCTTCGGCCTGCACCTTCTCCTTCCTCTTTCATCTACGCCACCTTGCAGTAGATACTTAAAAATTAGTTTATAAATTAATTAAGCGTTTAAAAGGAAAGTTTATTCAAACCTCATAATATCAGTAGCATCTTCTTCACTCATCTCTGGGTCAAAGCAAAGGAGCAAGCAGCTCATGACAGCAAAGAAGTGAGGCTGCCAAGGTAGGTTGCGATGAAGGATGGATATCACGGGGAAAGAGAAAAGTCACGACGAAGGAGATCAGAGCAAGTGAGGTTGTGGCGACGACAAACTCATTCAGTGCAAGGGTGAGAGCACCGCAACAACAAACATGAGAATGAGATCGAGCAAAGATGACCGAGCTCACAGAGTAATCACACCAAGAAGAGAAATTTCAGATTTAGAGAGCAAAATTTAGGGTCGATTTTTTAGACCGGGTATATATAAAACCAGTCTTAAAACAGTGGGGAAAAAAATAATTTTTAAATTTTTCATTTTTAAGACCGGTTTTTATTAAAACCGGTCTTAAATGTTTGATATTTAAGACCAATTATTATTAATAACTGGTCTTAAAAGTTTAAAATTTTTAATTTTTTAAATATTTTGATATTTTTAGACCGGTTTTATTTATAACCGGTCTAAATAATTTTTTTAAGACCGGTTTTTTTAGAACCGTTCTTAGAAGTTCTACATAATTATAAAATTGCCACCGGTCAAATTTTTTGGGCCTTATCCGCTATAACCGGTCTAAATATGACGGTCTAAAAAGGAAATTTTGTATTAGTGATTGGGCTTTATTCCATTAGCCCTAACAAAATGCACATATATGTAGTATTTTGATCCAATTAAATATAAGCTCCAATTTTAACAATTATAATTAAATCCCTTGTCTTAAGATAATGACAATTGGCATTTCCATAATCCAAATAATTATTTTTCCCTTCCTATTATGATAGGAGAAATTAACAAAAGAAAGGGAATAAGTAATTTGCTCCAACATTTTCCATAATCTCTTAATTCATTTATGCACAAGTTCAATTTTACTTTCCAAACATTGGTTTATTTGACTAAGAATATTCTAAATATTTATTTCCCCTTTATTTTCCTTAATTAATTGAAATTAACTTCAATTAATTGAAAAATAATTAATTTTGTGCTTTATTAACAAAATTACTATTTTGCCATTACGTTTTTAGATTTTTTTTGGGGCTATTTCCTTTTCTTTATCCATGGCCAAAATTATCATTAATATTGAGCCAAATATTATTCTCTTATATTCCTCTATTTTGAGCCTCTATATTGGGCATTTTGAAAAAAAAAAACTCAAGAATTAATTCCATAATTTGTTCTAGCCCAATTTTTATAAAAATGAAAATTTACTGACTTCATAAATTTCAAGTTCATAAATATTCACCATTTTTATTGAATATTTCTAATAATTACAATACATTTTGATGAATAAAATTTCGGGTGTTACAAAATCTGTCATGAATCTAATATATGTGCTTATAATTTTTTTTTTCAGGTGTTTACTTGAAGTTTCAACTCAATCTGTCTTGTTAAACTTCATATACATTGTAAGTTTTTTAATTTTTGAGCTTAATTACAAATATAATAATACTAGTTTAATCCTCCACAAAACTACATATTGTCAATACTAAAAAAATTTGTTGTGAATGGCATCAACAAAATGGTCAAATTGGGCGGAAGTGTTATAAATTATGCTTGTAGTGTAATAAATTATTGGTATGGAACCAATTAAAATGCGCTGGTAGTATTTTTGTTGGCTTGTTATGAAACCAATTACTTTAACTATGATATGTAGTGTTGGAAAATATCATTTCCTTTGTTGTGAGTTGTGAAAAATTATTATCATGGTATGGGATAATTGGTTGATTATTTCTGACTTAAAGAGAGTGTTTAATATTGGGAAAACTTTAAATTTTAAGATGTTATGCTACCGAATTTTTTTTAAAATAAATAATAGAAGATAAAATTAATTAGTAACTGTAAATATACAAATGACACCATCACACCACCAACATATACATTATATTTAATCATAAAATCATATTACTCATCACCGAATATATATATATATATATATATATAATTGCAATAAAGAAAGAATAAAACAACAAGAATGAAAGGCAGTAATGCACTTACCCCTTGTTCTTTGCTAATTAATTTGGCCTCAACACCAGCAATATATATAGCATAAATGAGACAAATGTGTGCTTGCGTTAGTTTCCAAGGAATCAATCACTTTCTTTTTTTAATAAAAAAGTTCCTTATTTGTTGTACAATATTATCAGAATAAAGAGACATAAATAAAGTAAGTTTCAAGGTATTACTACACACTAAAATGCAATATTTTAGAGAAACCCAGATTCACAAAATATTACGGACAATATAATTAGACCGATGTCTGTCTCGTCTCAAACTCTGTGCAATATGAAAACACTATATCTATTTAAACTGACACATGACTTATTTCATTTTATTGTTTATTTCATGAGTGATAATTGTTTATTTCATCTGAGCCAAAAAATCAAAAAAATAAAGGAAAATTTCCAATTAAATAACTTCATAATTTAAAATCCCCTAATAAGAGATTCCTAATAAAATTTGTTGTTATTATTTGTTCATTAAGTATAGTGAATAGCTAATATTGAAGTACACTAAATAAAACTGATTTGCAATTTTGATATTTCTACGATATCCTTTTGGAATTTTCCTAAAAATAGAGTTTAAGCCAAGGTAATAAACAAAAATAATTCCAATGAATTATATAAATCTGAGTCATAATCACAATATTTTTTAATATTTTATATCTTAACGCATATGGATTTTCTTATCTGGTGTTGTTTTAAAATGGGAAAATTTCAGAAAAATACCTTTAAATATGAAAATCTCAAAGTAGTTTTGTTTCCTACAATTGTTTAGATGGATTGAAAATGAATGCTTTCTGGTGCAGAATTAATTGTTTGATTATTTGTGACTTAAAGATAGTGTTTAATACTTAAAAAACTTCAAATTTTGGAATGTTATGTTGCTGAATTTTTTTAAAATAAATAACAAAAAATAAAAGTAATTAGTAACTGCAAGAGACAAGTAACTAACACTACTACAAAAAATGTTTTTAACGTCCTTTTTTTGGGTTTTTTAATGTCTGAAAACAGGGAGACGTCTATCTGAGCAACATAGAAAAAATTGTCATTAACGTCCATAAAATAGGGGATGTCTATAAGCCGAATTTGAGACATCCCCACGTCAAACTGGGGACGTCTAAAGTATGAGGGCCACTTTAGACATCCCTAGTTAAGTGGGGACGTCTAAAGTCTGACCTTTAGATGTCCCCACTCCAAACTGGGGATGTCTAAAGTGTGTTTAGACATCCCTAATTTGAAGTGGGGACGTCTAACATAACGTGTAAATTGTTATTACATCCCTTTTTATTTAAGAACGTTAAAAGTTTTTTTTTAAATGGCCTTTTATATATATACTTCACTGTTTGGCAAATTTAAACTACAAAAATAGGATAGAATAAAATATTGCATAAACCAGAATGGAAATAACAGCAGTTCAGCACTATCTAATAAAAATGTTATCCAACAATCTATATGTGCAATATATAGAACAAATAAGGACAAGTAGCTAGTTTTAGGTCAGATTAGAGAAAACATAGTTGCCGTGACAAACTCTTTTGCCTCTGTTATGCAGAAGATGGAAACAATGACTAGGGAAAAAGAAATTGCATGAGATAGATTCAGTGATGCTAACCAAACTAACTGAAATAGCAACAAAGAACAAAGTGATTTTGTAGAAAAATCAGAATGAAAAGGGAGGTGAAGGAAATGGTCCCAAATTAGCAAAATTGCCTTTTCCCAACTCTTATTTACAAGGGAAAAAGAAATTGAATGAGGCATTATAGAAAGAAATGATGGACTTGTTTAGTAAGCTAGAGTTAAATGTGCCTATGTTGGTCTTGATTAAACAAATGCCTTGCTATGCTAAATTTCTTAAAGATCTTTGTACTCACAAGAGAATTTGCAAACCTAACAATAGTGTGAAATTAGGATCCAATATTTGTGTCTTGTTTCAATCTAATTTACCTGTGAAATGTGCTGATCCAGGTTCCTTTATAGTTCCATGTCAAATAGGGAAATTGAATTTTGCCCATGCATTGCTAGACTTAAGAGCTACAATAAATGTCATGCCACATTTCATTTATGATTCTTTATACATTAAAAGCATTAAGTCTACAATTATGATTCTTCAACTTGCTAATAGGAGTACTAGGAGACCATATGGTTTCTTGGAAGATGTTTTAGTTAAAGTTTAAAACCTAGTATTCCCATCGGCACCACAAAAGTGTGTCCTACACAAACTAGCTACTAGTTAATTAACTAACAAACTACACAACAATCTATATCCAACAACAACTCTAATTATATGTACAATATATAGAACCACCACAAAAGTGTGTCCTACACAAACTACTAATTAATTAACTAATATAAATAAAAACTTTACTCTGGTATACGTTGAAGAAGATGTCCATCCAAAAAGTCTCTGATCAAATTTATGTCTTCATATAAGTAGGCATCTTCATTGTCAAAAATCTGCAAATTAGAAAATAAGCTTAGATGAAATAATGAATCAAGTGAACGAATTAATTTGCAATGGAATTACCACACCAAAAATATTATCCTTTGAGAATGAAGAAGCGATTAATTATTCAAAATTTGTTGTAATACCACTTAGAATGATATTATATATATAAAGTAAGACATAGTATCCACATACCCAGCCACCAGGTCGTTGAGGGCACTATAAATCAAAAGCAAATAGTTAAAATCAATAAAGGCATATCAAAACAACCGTCAATTAAAAGAACTTGATTTGAAACTACGTACCTTTGGATACAACAATTTTGGGTCTTTGCCACCTTTACGATTGCGTGGCCCACCAAGGATTCGATATCTCTGGGTTGCCCTATCATTAAAATGAAAATCAACAGAAATTAGAATAATTCATTTAAGTCAAGAATCAAGAATCAAGAATCAATGAAATAAAAACAAAATAACTTATGTGTTGAAGATGTTTTTTGTTTCTTTGTCTGGCCTTTTACGCAAGGAATCAAACCAGTAAACTATGTTGAATCGAGGACAGAGAAAACACAAACTCCAGTGGTAACTATAACAACATATACAGATTAAAATGAAGTTAAATGGCAAGGAAATTATTTATTAAAAATCTTAAATAGACAAAATTAAAATGCATACATTTGAACAATCGGTGTTAGATAACAATGATAGTTGTTCTCTCTCATTGTGTAACCCGCATTGTGAGTCCTTTTTTGCGCTATATTCTTATCCCTTGTCGTATTTGCAAGACACAAGAATCCATATAAATCAACTCTTTGCATGTCAATGCATATATGATGAAAGGAGCTATAATAGAATTAAAATGATGAATGTATTAGCTAGTGAATATATGAAACCAAAAAACCACTTCACTTATAAAGGAAAAAATGGGAAATAAAAAACTTACAAGATTGCAAATGTGACCCATCCTACATCTATATCCTCCAACTTAATGAACTGTTTAAGGTCTTCTTTATCAATTGTGAAAGGATACTCTAATTTCTGGCCCACAATCCCTAGAGTCATATACAAATCAATTTGGCGAATGCCTTTATAGATCTGCTGCAGTTGTGCTAAGAAGGGTCATTTTCCTGCTTCCTGCTCGTTCTTTTAAAACATAAAAAAACATATTCTAAGTAGGATGCCAACAGATCTCAAGTAAAAGTGAGGTAGTTCATACCATTGGAGGTGTTGCCGCTGAGCCAATAAGATGTATAGGCCAAAGGATGAAATATCCTCTCATCCTGAGCTATCGTGGCAACCTCGTCATCAGGAATAGGGATGGCTATACCTTCTTCCCCCTCTCGAACACATGTCACAGTCACCCTACATAAATGCTGAGGAATTTGCTAATGATGGTGGGTGGTAGCTTGTGTGTGAACGAGAGCATCTGTAAATACACGTAGTAGTGGAGCATCCAAATAGAGGATGGAAGGTTCTCCCGGCACTAGAGTGGGAGAAGGGTTGCCAAGTGGTTCCTCTAGCGAGTTATAACTTCCTTTAGTGATGTGGAAGGCCAGGGATGAATGGGTTCTCCGCTCGAAAGTTGCCATCTGCGATTCAAACATCTTTATCATTTCAGCTCGTAGCTTAAGCAACAGCTCTTGTCGAAGCTTGTCGCGAAGGTTGGCCTCGAGCTCTTGTGAGACTTTCTAGCGAATCTTGGCTACAAGCTACCTACTGAGTTCAGCTTGTGATGAACTAAAATGTGAGGCTCGGCCAAAATACTTCACGACACAAACTCCCACAACCTCCCCTCGAAAATGACCGGGGTGATCTGCCTTCCCAATCGTCGTTGACAAGATATCTATCCATCCACTTGGAGTAAACAAACCTTGGCTACTATGATCTTTCAGTTCATCCTGCAGCATAAAAGTTATTATAAATGAAATTTAAGCACTCCTAATATGAAAAAAAAACTTTGTACTTATGCTTTAACTACTTACAATCCTTACGGCAACCTCAGAAACAGTCAGATTTATAAACTTCCCACCCTTAACCCTTCCTGATTTCCATTTTTTGTGACGTGGAGGAGGTGGCAGGGCCTGGACCACAACGCTAGGATCTAATTTGCTGCTTCCTTCATTTTCTCCAACTCTTCTGCCATCATCCTTCACTCAATCTTCTGATAACCACCACGAGACATGCAATGCTGATACTTATTAGCTGCTTGCCTCTCTTTATTTGATGCACGTCATGAACATCAATAGGAGAGGTTGCATATTGAGTTTGATGACAATATGAAACCAATTAGTCCGGAGGAAGACCATTTCATTAGCTATTTAGGTTATTTGGGTCGAAGCAAAGTTTGCATTATCTATGATAATTGGAAGTTGGTTCTACCAAAAACGAAAGATATGATTTGGCAACAACTTTTGGTATATAAGTTTCGATACATATGCATTTATAGCTTTATTCCTATTGCTTCAAATATAATTATTCTATGTTTTTACCTTGCAGCAAACCTTCAATGTCCCTGACATCATGGTAATATACAAGGAGTGGATGAGGGAGGTTCGTTTACGATGGAAAGATTTCAAGAACAAGCTTACAAGAAAGTACATTTGAGGGGACCTGAGAGGTGAGGATCCATGTCAGAAGTATTCATCTTTGTCTCCAAAGGACTGGAGGTTGCAACACCTCTTCACGGGTCATATTCTTTACTTTCAGTCCTCATGTTCCCTTGCTTCTCCGCTTTTATATGTTCTTCTCACCCAGAGTCTTCTAATTCTAATCAAATAAGACATTGATACGTTCGACCCAACTGTAAATTTCCTTTTTAGTTAATGCCTTTGGAGCCATTCCATGCTCCGACAAGCCGTTAAAATGCTTTCTTAACCTACGATACGGGTAGAACTTATGAGGAACCTCCTGGGACCAAGGTAGACCCTTTTTCTTCCATGCTTAAGTTGATGGAAGTGAGTGTCTACTTCACAGATCGGACATGCTTTATGCCCTTCACACTATACCTTAACAAGTTTTCATACGCAGGGAAGTCATTTATCGTGGTGAAAATAATTTCACATAGCTTGAAGGACTCTTTCTTATATGCATCAAACACATCTACTCCTTCCTCCCACAACTTCTTCAAGTCCTTAATCAAAGGCGCCAAATAGACATCGATATCGTTCCTTGGCTGTTTTGGTCTAGAAATCATCAAAGAAAGCATCATATACTTGCGTTTCATACAAATCCATGGAGGCAAGTTGTATATTACAAGGAGTACTGGCCACATACTATATGTGCTATTAAGAGTTCCATATAGATTGATGCCATCTGTACAAAGCCCAAGCCAAAGGTTTCTCAGCTCGCTACCAAATTCAGGGAACATTTCATCTAATTTCTTCCACTATGGAGAGTCAGCCGGGTGCCGAAGATATTTTCCGTCAAATATTCTCTCATCCGAATGCCATCTCAACTTCTTCACTTTTTTATAGTCCCAAGCAAATGCTTAAAACGTGGTATTATTGGAAGATACCACAAAACTTTAAAGGTTTCCTTTTAGTTGTCCCATCACCACACTACCATCTTTCTTCACTTTGTATCGTGCAGTTTGACACTTGGGGCACTCACTCAAACCTTCATACTCCTTTTTGTATAGTATGCAGTTATTAAGGCAAGCGTGTATCTTTTTATACTGCATACCCATCATAGATAGGATTTTCTACCTCATACATATGATTTGGAAGGACATTATTGTCTGGAAACATATCACACAACAATTCAAACAGCAATATGAAACTACTATCGATTCACCCACAAGTTGCTTTTAAGTTAACCAAATGTAATGTTCCTATTAGCTGTATATACTTACTCCCAGGGTATAACGGTGTCTCTGCATCACTCCGTAGGCTGTCATATTCATGCGACTAAGCAAAGGATTCTACCTCAATATCGTGAATCATTCTCTTTATTCTATCTTCATCTATGACATCCATAGCTTCCTTCTTGTGCGACGGATAATTAGTTACTTCCTCATCATGCCATATCCACCTTGTGTATCGAAGATTTATTCCATCACAAAGTAGGTGATCCCTTATAACTTCAACATCCTATCTTGTCTCATTTAAACATTTGACACAGGGACAAAAATACATCCCATTTTTTGCTATAGCATTCCTTCTAGCAAATTCAATAAACTCTTCAACCCCATTCTCATATTCTTCACTTGTTCTCAAAGCATTCATCCAACTATGATCCATTTTATTACCACATATGCCATTCCCATTAACACTCAAGTTAAGAATAATTGTCAACACTGGGATTGCCTTTTACTATTTTGTATTTCAAAATTTTGGCAGCATTTCCCCTTAAAAGTGAGACACCCCAAAATCAAAATAACAAACCATTTCAGCTTAATTTAAACGAAACTAAACTAATTAAGGCCATTCATATTCAGGACAATGTCAGCACATCAAATTCAACAATTTCAGTTGTAACACCACTCATTCATGCATTCAAATCATGCAAATTTACAAGTAAGAACCAGGTCGTATGTTAAAAACATAGAAAATGAAGAGTGAGATATATAAAAATCTCATTTGCAACACCACTCATTCATGCCTTCAAATCAGGCAAATTCACAAGTAATGCCATGAAAGTTCACACTCCATAAACATACGTTCAAGCAAGAAATTGTATAGATGGCCATGGCACATTGTCAAGCAATGATTCCAGTGAAATATGTAAGCAAATTCAGTGCATGCTTATGGTAATCTCAACGTCAAACTATATTGAACCAACAAAATTCAAATAACATGGATGGAAAGAGTTGCTAACATGGATGGAAGCATAGGCATATATTAGGTATAGTAGGTAGCCTTCTCCTTCAATCAGGTATACCTTTGAAATTTTAGGGAGAATGTATTAAAACTGCTATTTTTTTATCAATAGAATTGCATATAAGATTCTTGGGTTCAAAACTCCTTATGAAATTATTTATAATAAACAACCTGAGTTGGATTCCCTTAAGACTTTTGGGTGTTTGGCTTTTGCTACTAATCAAACAACTCTTAACAAATTTTCTCCCAAATCTGATCTTTGTGTGCATATGAGCTATCCGCCCAATAAAAAGAGTTTTTTACTCTATAATCTTACTACTAAGTCTATGATAACCAGTCAGCATGTTACTTTCTTTAAACACAAATTCCCTTTTAAAGATTCTGTACTTAGTTCCTCTTCACATGGTGCCACATATAAGTTGGACTCTTCTCCTTTTGATGATCAATTATTGCCCTAGCCTATTTCCATGCCTCCTGCACCTGATCCTATGCCTCCCCAAGAGGATTTTAATGCTAAACAACCAGGTAATAAAAACATTATTGATTATGAGCAGCACCGTGAGCATCCTACTAGATCCACTCATGCTAAACAATCCCTTGCTTGGTTAGATAATTATATATGCTTAATTAGTATTACTTCCTGAGGTGATGCTAAGGTAAAATGTCATTACGCTCTTCATGAGTATGTTTCCTATGCTAATCTTTCCACTGACTATAGACATTATTTGCTAACTACTGATGGAATAGTTTAGCCATTTAGTTTTCAGGTAGCCATTACAAATCCTAAATGGGTGCAAGCTAGAAATTTAAAATTCAAAAAATTTAAACAAATGCGTGGTTGGAAGCAAACCTTTAGAGGACGCTTTAGAGGGAGACAACATATGGTGGTGAGAGGGAGGACGACGGTGGCTACAATGACAGCAAACCGATGGTGCAAGCCCCGTAATAGTGATGGTGACGAGTTTAGGCAGAGAAGAGAGAATGGAGGAGCAAGAAGAGAAAGGAGGTATCGGCCTTTTAGAGAAATAAGAAAATGAAGCAGAGTGAGGCAGAGAAGGAGAAAGGAGCTAAAAGTTGAGGTAGAGTAAGGTAGAGAAGGAGCTGAAAGTTGAGGCAGAGTGATTGAGTTCAGCGCTGAGTGCCTAAATTATCACTTTAGGTGTCCCCAGTCAAAATGGGGATGCCTAAACATGGTATATGCATCCCCAGTTTGATTGGGGATGCCTAAATTATCACTATAGGCGTCCCCAGTCAAATTGGGGATGCCTAAACATCATTTAAGCATCCCCAAATTGGCTAGGGATGCCTTAACATCTGACAAATTCACATGCACTAGTCATGTCAGATCAGTGCATGTGAACGTTTAGGCGTCCCCAACCTAAACCAAAATTTTAATAAAAAAAAATTTAGGCATCCCCACTGGTGTTGAGGATGCCTTAGATTATATTTAGGCGTCCCTAGTTGGACTGGGGACGCCTAAACATGGCTTTAGGCTTCATCCGTCAAACTGGGGAAGCCTAAAGGTTCGTTCTCACGTGTAACTCGATTGTTTTATAGGGAAATTTAATGTTTTAGACCACCGCCAATGTTTTAGGCGTTTCTTTTTAAAAAAGTAACATCCTTTAGGGTAGTAATATGTGTATTCTGTAGTAGTGTAACCATTTTTAAAAATATGTTTATGGTATAAATTGATCTAAAATGGTGAAGAATCACATTTTGATGTCACACAGATACCACGACATGAGTTGTGGCTAGCCAGATGCACGAACAAAAAATATGAAATTCACTGCTAAAAAGAAAGAAAAGTTACAGATTATTGTGTAAGTCACTACAAAAAAAAACACTCAATTTCTGACAGAAAATTCTGTGGCAAGTTCCACATGAAATTTTCCAGACAGAATTTTTCTATCGCTAAATTAGCCACAGAAAAATTCTGTGGCAAAATTATTAGTAATGAATATTATATTATTAATTATTGATATTATATTCACAAATTTATAAAAAAAAATATTTATAACATTAAAATATTATTTATTAATTAATTCTATTTAATCTTAATTATTACAATTATATTATTATTTATTAATATTATATTTAAAATTTTCAGCTAAAATAATATTTATGATATTATTATATTAGTTATTTATTAATTTTATTTTAAAATAAATTATAAGTTCTTAATATTATATTTATCATTTTATATTAAAAATAATGTTTACAATATTAAATTATTTGTTATTAAGTAATTTTAATTAAAAATATAATTCATCTTTAAACCAATATTGGTTAAATATAGTTATAAGAAGATCTAATAAAGATTTAAAATTTTCTGAATTGGAAATCAATTAATCATAAATATATAAATATTTTTAAATATTTATTAAATTTATTATTATTTTTAATAATATTATATATATAATTAATTATCATATATATAATTAATTAGTTATATATATATATATATGATAATATTATATATATAACATTATGTAATGATATAATAAAGATTCATTTCGGCACAACTGGCAAAGGCTCGAGCGCGAAGGCATTAGAAGCAAGAGGTCACAAGTTCAAATGGGAGGAGAGGCATTTTCAAGAATTAAGAGACGTGGACACATGGCAGCTAGGGGAGGAGGGACACGTGGTGCACTACGGAGCTGACAAATAGCACATTGTGGGAAAATTCCGTCTCAAATTTTCAACAGCGCACAATGATGTAGGAGCAGCCAAAGTTGGTGCATTATGTTAGTTGTGACGATTTGCTCAGTAGAGCACTTGGAGCTCCTGAGTATGATGGTCATGTTCGGGGTACTAGTTTTGCAGTCACCCAAACATCATACTTCGGACCCCAAAATTGATCCAACAAAATGACTTTGTTCAACTAAAGGAGGATATTAGTGGCTACAAGAATGAAGTAGAGCAATTTAACGATCAAATGTGTTTGATGCAAAAGCAAAATGTGTTATTGCATACTTAAATTGACGCCTTACTGCAGTTTAGGCCAGTACCAAGTCTAGTGTATGACAACACAAGTGTGAGGGATAATTGCCCCTCCACGCCTAAAGTCCTCATTCATTTGTTAATTAATTTCTTCTCTATTTAACATTTTGTCACATTATAAATTAGTGTACCTTAATATATTGACTCTATTTTCATAGGGCAAATCGACATGCAAGTTGCACGTCGATGAATATTTCAAGCATGCAGTTGTTGTGAGCATGGTCTACAACACCGACACTGATACACTACATAATTTACCATTGCCCACGAACACACTTCGAGTAAGGGTTGATATATGCACAAATAAAGATGCCCTCTTACCAATCCCTTCTCGGGATGAAAAAATAATGGTGAAAGATTTTGTCGATGGTTATGTTGCATGGCCAATAGGTCTGATTGGGCCATGTCAAAAGGTAGTTAATTTATAATTCCTTATACTTTTTCTATGCCCTTCTATCTAAAACTACATGATTTGATTTCATGATTTTTGTAGGTTGCTACTTGTCCTAAACGAAAACAAATTGAAGAGTATGGTGTAACACTCCAAATTTTATTCCCAATATGTATTATAATTATTGGAAATAGTCAATCAAATAAAATGATGATCACATATTATGAAATTTTAGAGGGTGAAATTAGATATCCTAAGCTTTAATTTGATAGGTAATGGATAATTTTTGGAGTTGTATACAAAAAGTTATGTATTTTTGAAGTTTAGCCAGTGAAATTAGAAAATTTCTACAGCAGCATCCAAAGATGGAATTTCTGGGAATTTTGTGCTTCCATTTGGATAAAGGCTATATTTTTTCTTGAAACTAGACTCAATAAGGGTTCTATAGCTTTTAGAATTACTCTAATACAATGTCTATAAATTTAGTTATGATTTTCCAAAGTTTGGACAAAAAATTTGCCTGAATTTCCAATTAATCCAAAAATTAAGGGAAATTTATGTCATAAAGGAAATATTATAAAAATTACATCCTCTTCCTCGCTACCCTAAAAACCGACAGTTTTGAGTTCATGGAAGAAAGAGAAAGAGTTGTGTGACTTTTGTAGAGAGAAGGAGGAAAATCTCACAAGGTAGGTTGATTACTTCGGTGAATTCGTACCTAACGTGTATAACCCTTTTCCTAAGTTTCTCTTCTATGTTATTTAGGTTATCAGAAGCACAAATTTTGGTGTTTTGAAGCTAGGGTTTTCAGCTACACCAAGGAAAAGCCAAAGGAAGCAAAGGTAACTTGCGAAACTTCAAATATTGGTTGCACTGGCTGCTATAAGTAATGTAATCGATGAATTCCTGCTGGATTTGCTCTGATTGTAAATTTGGGAAAAGTTGTGTCTTAAACATAATGCTACCCAAATTGAGTCTAAATGGTGGATTTAACATAATTAAATAGTTAATAAAGTGGTTAGGAGTAGAAAGGACAAAGTCTGAGAACTTGGATTTTGAAAACCCCAATTTTTCCCGAAGAATTGTATATTCGACCAGGACCAATTGGAGGGGTTAGAGTTAGATTTTTTATGTTTTGACATATTTCGGGGTTTCAGGGGCGTTTTCGTAATTATGCTTTTTCAGACTTTTCTAAAAAGTGATCAATTATAACACACCTAATTTTCCCTCCCTCCTAAACTCCTAAAAAAGCATTCTGGTCTTTTGGCAATGAATTTGGTAATTTTGAGTTCAAAAATGGATTTCTTGGGAAGAAATATGTGAGAATAGCTAAGGACAAAATTTTAGGAAAAGCACAGCCGGGCCGGGTACGGCATGGTCTGGTTGGGTCCCCTAGGCCATTTTGATAAATTTTCACAATAGACTCATATAGCTACTAAAAACACTATGGAAGCACCCAGAATAGTACATGAATGGATTTGAACCTAATTCTTATACATTTGATATTTTAGGACCAAACTGAGAGCTGAGTTGTTGGCACGAAAATCGAGGCACAAGTTTCACAAAGAAAAAGATTTAAGGTACACTACAAAAAAATTGTGGTTTAGTAGAAGTTAAAAGCATGTATTTGTAGCCGTTTTAACCACTACAGACAGAATTCGTAGTGGTTCCTTGAACCGCTACTAAATCCACTATTACAAGTGTATTTATAGCGGTTATTTTTAACCTCTACTCAAGTAAAAGAACCGCTATTATATTTGTAGCAGTTAATTAGCACCCTACAACATTCTCAATCAGATGAACCTTTTCTTGGTAATTTGTAGTGGTTATATAACCACTACAAATGGCAAACCATGAATATTGGAAGGAGGGAAATAAAAATAAAAATTTATTATGATATTTGTAACGGTTATAAAACCGCTACTATATTGAATTTAAAAAGGGTGGAAAATATTAGTAGCGGTTACATAATCGCTACTAATTTCAATAGAAATTCAAATTTTGAGCCAAAAATTTTGTTTGTCTTTTAAAAAATATATTAATGTCAGAAAAAGTTTTAAAAAATATACAACTATTAGTTTCTGTTTTTTAAAATATTCATGGTTTGCCATTTGTAGAGGTTATATAACCGCTAGAAATGGCAAACTATGAAATATTGGATGGCGGGAAATGAAAATGAAAATTTATCATGATATTTGTAACGATTATAAAACCGCTACTATATTGAATTTAAAAAGGGCGGAAAATATTAGTAGCAGTTACATAACCGCTACTAATTTCAATAGAAATTCAAATTTTGTGCCAAAAATTTTGTTTGTCTTTTAAAAAGTATATTTGTAGCGGTTATAAAACCGTTACAAATGTTAGAAAAATTAAAAAAATATACATTTATCTTTTTTGTTTTTTTAATATTAAATTAAATATTTTATTATTTTAATAGTTTAGCTAATTTAATTAGCTTATTATTCATTAGTTTAGGTCATTTATAATTTTAAAAGAATGATTTAATTAAATTAGATAAGTTTGAAAATTGTATTAATAATATTATTGGAGATACGTAGGTAATAAGGACTATTATCTTGTCAGCTACAATGTGATTATGATTATGTAAATAAATATCTGAAAAAAATAGTGAGAATAAATATTATGTGAAAGAAAAAAGTATTGAAATAAAAATTTTAAAAATTTATTACCATATTTGATCACCTTGTTAAGCTCTTCGGCTCATAGAAAAAAAACTGAAAATGAGAGAAAATGAAAGAGATGTAAGGTGGAAAGAAATGGGGGAGTGTTTGAAATGAGATGTGATTGGGGTATATATAAAGATCTACGTGAAACTTGTAGTAGTTAGTGTCATGATTTTGTAGCGGTTTCAATTTGTAGCAGTAATTTATGTATTTGTAGCGGTTTTATAACAGCTACAAATATTTTTTAAATTTTTTTAAAAAAATTTTTTAAAAAAAAACAAAAAAAATATTTTAAAACAAAAACATAATTTGTTTGATCAGTCATCCGCGCCATCCCTATAGAAAATGTATAGAAAAATTGTTAGCGATGTATTTTTTTGTTAAAAAAATTAATTAAAATGATATGAATTTAAAAAACGCACCCAACTATAGGTAAATTGTGATCGCCTTCAAGGAAGAAGTTTTCAAAATTGGCGGGCTGAAACGGCTCACTCTTTAGGCGATGTTATCACCATCACCCATGTCGTAAAGGTCTCGAGGCTTTAACTGAACAACTATGTGCCAATCCCTATATCTCGTCTTCAACATAATAAACCTGGTGTGCCTCTGAGGCAAGAATATACGCCTCATCATCTTGAGAATAACCAGTGTGAATTGGCCCCGAGAAATTTATCAATGTGATGCCTAAGTCGTCAGTTGTGAGTCCCCAGGAAGTAATGGTATTTGCCCACAAACACTTGAATAGCGTAACGGTGAAACGGCCTTGGTAATTAAGTTCCACAACATCAAGAAGCTTTCCATAGTAAGGGACGCCTTCGAACTGCATGTTGGCGTCACTGCTGCTGCATAACTCCTTGTCCCAAAGGTGCCATAAACACCTGAATTTTGAATTTGAAATCCTTAATCCTAAGAAACCATGCAATACTTGAAACCATTGACATTGCATGCTGTAAACCTTTTGGCATGATCAAGAGGGCTAATTGCGAGAGCTCTAAAATTTGGTGAGTATGGGTTGTGGTCATTTAGTATTCTACATGCAACCAGCTTGGGAATTCTCTGTGGACCTTTTTGTCAACTTCGGAGGATGTTTATGTACGGATCCTGAGTTGACACTTAACATGACTTCTGAATTCCCTAAAATTAATCATGGTAAGGATATAGTGAAATGAAAGTGAAAAATGTACAAAAGATATAGAATAACATGTGAGTGTACAATTCTTATTGTATGAAAGGTTCAACTTGAGTACAATTAATTAAGACATGTCTATGTGCTTGCAACTTCTCAATTGTCGTTAGTTTGCAGTTCTTATTTCCTCCAACTGGTTTACCAATACGAGGGATAAATTCTCCTGATGTTAGCGCAGGTTCAGGACAATTGTCTACATGAGGCGGTCGGTTGAAGGCGGTCTCAATGTCATCAAAGTACCTTGAACAGAAATACAGGACCCCATTCCCTATATAACCTTCAGCTATAAAACCTTCTAGCCAAGCCTTATTCCTTACGTAAGATTTCATTTTCTCAATAAACCTATAAAGTGAAGAAGGGCAAAATGATAAAAAATTCTCAAAAGGGCGACTAACAAACATAAGAACTATTAATGACACACATATATAAAATGAGTACCTCTCAATAAGATACATCAATCGATATTGAACTAGGCCAACGAGCTTTATTTTATAAACAAGGTAGACTGTAAGGTGAACCATCATAGTGAAAAAGGATGGAGGAAAGAGCATCTCCAAATGATAAAGTATAAGAATAATTTTGGACTGCAGCTGATCGAGCTCCTTAACGATCAAGACTTTGGAACACAACTTCCGAAAGAAAGAACAAAGCTCTACCAAAATGATTAACACATCGGCAGGAAGTGCATTCTTTATAGTGAACAGAAGTAACTGTTGCATAAGCACATGTGGTCATGACTCTTCAGGCTAGCAACCTTTCAAGCCTACATGTCAATACATCGTGAAATGTTTCTTGAACACATCTGGAACTTTTATTTTCTTCAATGTCGCGAGGAAGACTTCCTTATTCATTTTTGTGAGGGTGAACTTTGCCTACTGAAATTTGTCATGCTCATCTGGCCACGCATCTTCACAAACTCCCATGGCACGTAAATCTTTCCTCGCTTGAAGATGATATTTTGACTTTCCCAGTTCGTTATTGCATACATTTTTTTAATATGCATAACATCAAGACTATAGCTAAGTAAATTAGAATTCCAATAAAGAAAAGTAAAGAAAATGCTTATCTTCCTCCATTGCTAAGGCATAGAAGTCTTGCCCCTCTTTCGGCCTGCTTGTACTACATCATCGCTTTTTCCGAACTTGAATTCACATCCTCAAGCTGCTGTAAGATGTCTGGGCCAGATAAAGTATAAGGTGGCCCTCTTTTTTTTGGTTTCCCATTAAAGCGATTCCATTGCAATCTAAACTTGTGCCTTCCATCGAGAAACCTCCAATGCCCCATAAAGCACCAATGTTCCAAGGCCAGGAAAGTCACTAATAGTCCACATCAAGGTTGCACGTAAGTTTAACAATGTCTTCCCGAAGGCATCATATGTCTCGATGCCGACATTTCACAGGTCAAGCAATTCCACAATAAGCGGTTGGAGATACACATCAATGTCATTACCCAGTACCTTTTTGCCTGGAATTATCATAGACAAAATAAAGGAGCTTTGTTTCATACATATCTAGGGGTAAATTATAGGGAACTAAGACTACCAGCCAAATACTATAACTTATGCTAAGATTCCCAAATGGATTGAAACCGTTGGTTGCCAAAGCAAGTCTAACATTTTAGGAGTCAGCAGTGAAAGATGGAAAGTCTTTGTCAAACGTTTTCTAGGCGTCTGCATCCCGAGGATGTCGTAATTTACCATCTTCATTCTTATCAACCTCATACCACCTCATGTGCTCTTCCGTTTTAGACAACATAAACAATCTTTGCAAATACGGCTTTAAAGGGAAGTATCTGAGAATCTTTGCAGGTTTTTTCTTCTACTTTTTTCCCTTCTGAATTGTCTTGTACCTCAATGTATGACATCGCTTACAAGTCTCCTTGATGTCATCGTTTCCCCAATACAGCATACAATCGTTGGGGCATGCATCAATTTTTTTGTAGTTCAAGCCCAATCTGTTAATAATTTTCTTGGCCTCATAAAACATTATGGGAATCTCCATGTCGAGGAATGCATCTTGTAATAATTCCAGCAACATCAACATTTCCTTATCTGTGATTCCACACAATCACTTGATATGATACAACTTGATCAAGAAAGATAATTTAGAGTATTTTCGACAACCTTGATATAAAGGACGATATGCTTCATCCATCAAGCTGAAAAAATCCCAAGTGGCTTCATTCAGCATGAACACCAACTCTGAGCCTTGCACTTCTTTGTTGAAGTTGTCATCATGAACACCAAATGCATCACACACAACATCATTAACACGATCATCTTCATCTATTTGGAATCCTACTTGTAAACTTCGAGGAAGAGCATCATCATATCTCATACCGGCCTTCTTACCATAAACTACCTAGAACATATAGTCTTCTGGGAAAGGCTTCAAAAGCAAATGTTCCTTAACAACATGTCGTGCATGCCACTTCTTGAACTTGCATCTCTGACACGGACAGACGATCTTACTGTTACAGCAGGCGTGAGTGAATACGAAATCCAAGAAATTGTTTAATTCATACAAATATTTCAGAGAATTGTGTGGCAACCTGATCCATGACATATCCATAGCTACTAGTGAGAGAAAAGAAAGTATAGTGAAGAAGAAGAGTGAATAGAGAATTACGAATGCTTGGAAGCTTATATTCTAATTTTCCAACGTTTAATATTTTATAGTGATTTAGAAACCACTACAGTAACCGCTACTATGTTACAAATTTATAGTGGTTATATGAGTAAAGCTGCTACCAAGTTTTGACCCGTTGGAATCAAATTGAAGAATTTATTTTAACTTTGTAGTGGTTCTAAAGCAAAACTGCTACTAATATATATTTGTAGCAGTTATAAATTCTTAACCGCTACAAATTTCAAGCGGTAGAAGAATTTCAAATTCAAATACTTTAACTTTGTAGCGATTATAAGAAAAAAAAATGGCTACAAATTTTAATAATCGTTGGACAATTTTAAAACAAAAATTGGTTTTCAATTTGTAGCGGTTATTGGCGTAAACCGCTCTAAATTTAGAACAAAGTGGGGGGAAATTCAAAATTCAAATGTTAAATATTTGTAGCGGTTATTACTGTAACCGCTACAAATATTCAACATTTGAATTTTGAAATTCTCTCCCTCGGTTCATTACATTTGTAGCAATTTACACTTATAACCGCTACAAATTGAAAACTAACTTTATAGCTATTTTTAACATTAACCGCTACAAATATGGTATAAAATTTTTTAAAAAAATATTTGTAGCGGTTTTATTATAAAACCGTTACAAATATATATATGATTTTTTTTGTGGTTAGTTTTAGAAATATAAATAAGACTGTCGTAAATGCAACACAAATTTAACAAGGCTTTAAAAATATAAATATAACTATGGTAAACGCAATAAGAATTTTAAGTTTTGAAAATAAAATATCTAGGTTTATTACAAATGTTTCAAAAAGAAAAAAATATATATGTCCTAAACTAACTAGCAGGAGGTTGATCATCTGGTCCTCCCTCAGGTAGGGCTCCCTTAAGTGTTGCTGATCGAGATGCTGGGCAAAGTTAATAGCACCATCATCATCAGGAGGAGGAGGAGGTTGGACAACGAACCGAGGGACAGGGGGAACCTGTGGATGCTGCTCATCCGGGAACAAGCAACTCCACGACCGCTTGAGCATGAAGTTCATAATATCGCGCCATTGTACATGCTAAGCGTAGTAGAAATCGGCCTGCTACTATATTTGCTACTGTTGCTGAGCCACTACAACCTGTGTCCTAGCCAAATCTGAGTACAGCTCCTCAACAGACTCGTCCCTCTGACATTTGACCCCGAACGTCTGTGCTTTAGAGCTGCCAGCCTCAGAAACTGCTACCGTAGACCATGCTAGGACTGGCACCTATCCTCATCCCCCACACGCATCTGGGGTGCTGAACCTGGCCCAAACCTGCCTTTAAAGGAGCTCCACAAACCCTTATGACTCCTCGGCCTGGATCTTTCACAACTCAGCCTGCGACTGCTGCATCCGCTCCTGCCATTTTATGAAACAATTACTTATTAGTATTTTTCATAATAAAGTTGGCTTTATAAACAATATAATATGAAATCACTTACAATTGCCGCCTCTACCTACCGAGAGGTCGGAGTCATATCACGGTGTCTATGTGTGATAGCGAACAACTCCCCGTAGTTTGTCTAACAGTTCTCCTGCTATTCCTTCCTCTCCTAAAATAATTACAAATTTAAATTGTATTATCAAAACAAAATACTAGATTTATAATATGAAATAACCAACTAAAAGTAATTGATATTGTGAAAAGTTATCAGCTCACTGTAAGTGACAGCAAAGGTCTTCGATCCTGCTGTGTGGTGGATCATCTGCTTCCCACGGCACCTCATGTTCCTCTGAAAAAGTGGCTAGAAAAAAAATAATATTTAATGTATTAAAACAATATAAAATATTTATAATTAATAAAATCATAAAATTAATTAAATTTAAATTTAAATTATAATTTAATAATTATAAATTACAAAATTATATATAATTAATTATATAATTAATTAATATTTAATAATTCATATTAATATTTATATAATCTAATCTAAATCTAATTTTTTATATATTTAATAATTATAAGTTATATTTAATTTTTTATATAATCTAATCTAAATCTAATAATCGAAATAATCTAATAAATAGAGTATATGCCCCTCAGCGCTCCTCCTGAACTGAACAAAACTCGCCCAGTCGTTCAGCGGGATGCCTTCTGAGACGTTATCGATCAGCTCCTACAAAGGGATCGTCCCATCCTTATCCATACTATGGAAGAGACAATTCCTCTTGTTCCTCCAGCCGTCGCCTATCTTCATCAGTGTGTAACTCTTCTTCCGCTTGGCCCAGACGGCAAACCTCAGTTGTAACACCATTGAAAAAAAAATTTAAATATGACTAATTACAAATAAGACAATTAAAAAATATTAATTAAATAGAATTAATTACAAAAAATATAATATAATTAAATACTATTAATTACCTGCACCACCTCCTCCCACGCTAAGTCCTCCGGCCCCTTCGGAACATTCCTCTACGTCCTAAAGTGAAGGAGGAACCACATCCAATTCGAGCCCAGCTCATTCAGGAAGCGGTTGAACAAGTGACCCCCATTGTCGATGGGCTGGTCTGTGGCCTCATTCCATGGAACTACAACTCGTAGTGTCCAATCCATGCTGTTCAGACCGGCTACGTCTAGCCTCCTCGTGGACACGTTCCCCTGCTCATATGCACAATTTTCCACACATTAGATAAATTTTAATTCAAATTTAACATTTTTAATTTAAATATATAATTTATTAAATAAAAAATATATTTACCCTGGACCTGCACCTCAAACCCAGTAGACCGCAAAGATGATGTTCGTGGGTTGTTCTGTTACCGTGCCTCCTCCTCATCACTCCATGTCTCTTATCAAAAACGGGATCTCAAAGTCCTCGTTCGCATTATAGTCATTGACACTGATATCTCCCTCTCCCAGATCAGTCACCTCTGGTACGGTCATCTCCTGTAGGACCATCTGCAAGGGCTATGGTAAGGCTGACTCCTGTGGCTGCTTTGGGGAGATCGACTGAAATGGTGCGGTCACCCTCCCTCCGCACTGCCTCCTCTAACTGCCCCCTCCTCTGCTGCTGACCCCGCAGAATCGATCTGGGGACCTCGGCCTCCTTCCCCTCATCCATCCCTAAAGCCATATCAACTACAAAAATTCAAAAAAAAAAACAATTTAGTCACATTTATATGTAAAATTGTAATAAAAATATAAATAAAATAAGTATTGTTCGTACCTTAATTGATAATGAGAAATGCTAGAGAGAAAACTCTCCGACAGACGTCAGAACGCTCAAATCTAAAGGAAAAATCTCAAAGAAACTTCAGAAAATAAAATGGCCAAATGGGAAAAAGGGGCGGCGGCGGCCTTTTTATAGTTGTGGACTTTGTAGTAGTTCTTGAAAAAACTGCTACATCAACCGCTACAAAAAATCTAGAGCGACAAAACTTTATAGCGATTATAAAATAACTGCTACAAATGTGGTGACCTTTAAAGTTCTGTAGCGGTTATGAAAGCCTAACCACTACAAATGTTATTATCTTTGAAGTTTTGTAGCGGTTTAGGAAACAACTGCTACAAATAGGCGACCTTTAGCATTTTGTAGCGGTTCAATTCATAGTAACCACAACAAAAAACCGATACACTATTGGCGCAGCTTGGTGGTGCCAAGTGGTGCAAACTTTGTAGCGGTTTATATGTTGTAACCGCTACAAACTAACCGTGACAAATTTTGGTGGGAAACCCAAGCCATATTTGTAGCAGTTTTTTTCTATTAACCGCTATAAATAACGTTGCTAATCAGTTACGCCACTTGACGCGTAGATTTCTGCTATAATGTTGTAGTAGTTTATGTTAAAACCACTACCGAGAAGGGGTAGTTAATGCGAGAAGTGTACTTACACCTGGGGGTTAGGTGTCAATCCAACTGGTGTACGAATAGTGGGGTGGAAGCCCTACTCATGTATACATGACGTATTTTTATTATTCATTAATTTGTGCATACATGATGCATAACATATTTACTTTCCACATTTTATATGAACTATAATATGTTGCTACTAGGATTCCTTAGAATCTCATTCTTTTTCAAAAATGATAATGTGCCAGTGGGAACTAGTGGATCAAAAGGCAAGGTTGTAGAAACGAGGAACTGATGGGTACATTTCCCGAGGCAAGGATGGTGGTTTTTATGCAATCTTTATCACTTTGTATAAATATGTAAATATTATCAAACCCTGTGGGAAAAACCAGTAATGTAATTAGGTATATTGTATCCATATATCAGTATATTTACGCTATGCTTGTGTCGCTCACAGAACTATGCGCAAGCACTCTGAAAAAGGTGAAAATAAGGTAAGGGTATTACATATGGGAAGAACTCAAAGTGTTCAACAACCCAACCAAAGTCCCAACCCTCAACCAGTAACCGAAGCAACAGACAAATGGGATCATATCATCAATAATTGGCATCAACAGTACTAGATTTGATCCATCAAGGACGTCAGCCAATACCTTTCGATATCACAATCAATAATACAGATGTAACTGATTATGTCGATAGTAGTATGTTGAATGAAGTGCTTAGTCATGGATGGCTTAGTGCGACGACCATTAACATATGGATTAGGTACTTTATCATCATCGTTTATCTTTGTTATTATTATTCATCATTCAATTTTTTTGTTTTAATGACATTGTTTTTTTTCTATAAAGGCATTTGTACCACGATGTGTTACTAGGCATCGATAGGGAGCATAAATTCGTATTTGTCAGCCCACGCCTCCTTGGCCAGCATAAGGGAAGATCATATTTGGAAACACAATCTAATGATCTTAAAGACTACTTCATATAGAGAGCAACCCCTAATAAGCTTTTTTTTGTGCCACACAATCAGGGGTAAGTTATTTGTAACAGTATTTTAATGTATGTTTTTTCATTCTTTCACTTTTACCATAACATGATTGTTGAACTAAAATTTTCAAAATATTTTAGGGCACATTGGATATTGATTGTTATCCATCCAGCGGCAACTGAAGGCCCTCATGTTTTCTATTTGAATCCCCTAGCGGTTGGTTATCTAAAGAACCGTCCTGAAATGATGATTATCTTCAATAAGTAAGTGTATGGGTATATGTGTAAATATTTGGGTGTGTGATTATTGAATAACCAAATTAATCAGTCACTACTTGTTTTGTTAGTGCATTGATCGCCTAAAGAAGCTATGTTGGATTGAGCTATTCTGAACACAATGACCCAGTCAATATCTATGTTCTGAGGAAGATTATGGTACTTATATATGAATTTACTCAAATTTTGTTAGTCAAAAATTGACTTAACCTTTTCATTGAATTGTTGCAGTGCCCATTTCAACCAAACAATAATGATTATAGTTATTACATTATAAAATTCATAAAAGATTTAGTTACTCACCGTCACTATTTTGTTCCTGTGAAAGTAAGTTCTTTTACTTGCAATTCATTTTATGTTTTAAATATAATTGACAAGCATCTAAGCTAATTGATTTTTAGTGATTTTAATTCGTTGTGTGCATGATTATTTATGTAGTGTTCTAAATACCAACATTTTGTCAAGTTCACTGACCAACAAGTGGATGAAATCATTAAGGAATTGTATGAATATATGGTCAGATAATTGGCTAATATTTAGATAGCTAGATTGTTTCTTGCCTATTTGTGTGTTGTTTATAAACTTAGAATTAGTTGTATATTACAATTGTTGTAATTAAATACATTTAGTACTAATTTTATAAATTAGTTCTTTGTTTCAAGTTATTTTATTCTGTTTTGGTTTTGTTTATTTTATTATGGATTTCGACTGTAAATCTTCTGGTTTCACTAGGGAAAGAAAAGCATAATGGAAAAAAAACATATTGCCTTCCTATGGCACTTTCCTAGGGAAGTTCCATTGGAACTTGGTCACTTCCAAAGGAAGCACTACAGGAAGTGACCCACCTCCTATGGTCTTTCCCTAGGGAAGTGCCATATGAAGCTATTTTAGTTTAAAAAGAAAAAAGAAACAAGCTATGGCGCTTCCTTTAGTGGCATTGGAAGCTATGGCGCTTCCCTTGTGCTATAGTATTCATAAAAATAAGTGTCATTTATGATGTTTTTTGTAGTAGTGTGAGCTTGTTTTAATATAACTGATGAGCGGTTGAACGCTCAACTACACAAGCCTTTTGTTTGCTGTCAAGCATAAACCGCAAGCGTAAGGATAGTAAGTAGTATAAAAATATTGTATCTGTGAATGTTAAAGCAAAAACAAGTTAATTATCACAATTATGTTCTCAATTTGGTTGAATGTAAACATTTTGAAAAGTTTGTGATTAGAAATTTAATTATCTTAAAATGAGAATATTATGGTGAAAACTAAAATTGAATCTTTGACTTCAAGACAGATTAAGCTTAGGATTATTTCTCACCATTGCATTTCATAGTGCTTAATGAATTCTCTCTCAATTAGTAGTTAAATGAAACTATCTATAAGTCAGAGGTTCTAAAGTATATGATAATGCTCTCTCAGTCAAAATCAAATTTATTTTTTCATTAAAATGCATAATTTCTTGTTACAATTAATGAAATCAGCTTTAAGTATAAACCTTAATTTGATAGTGCAAAGTTAATATATATATTCACCAATAACCCACCCATTTAATCAATATAAACTTCAAGCGAAGCATGATTTTAACTAAACTCTATATTTGAACTAGCTTTCCTAAGACAAACTTAAATAAACAAAATAATTTAAATGGTGATCAATCACTTAAAAGCATTAAGTATAAGATAAAATAAACACATATATGCCATTAACTACTAGAAGAGAGGAACAACCAGGTCTGTATCCATACAATGGGTTGAAATAATAATAGAAGAAGATGATTAGCTGCTCATGATAATGAAAGAACCAAAACTATGCGGAATAATTCGGTTCATGTCACAATATCAATGAAACAAAGGAGGAAAAAGCGATAAAACCAATATTGTAGTCCCAATTAATCTCTTCAAGAGACCAATCTCTAGTTCCGAGATCTTCAAATTCTTCTTCCAAAACTCAAACTCGCTCCAAAAGTCTCTCAGAAAGTGCAGAACGACGGCCTCCCTCTTGCAGATCGCATATTGAATAAAAAGCTGCCGAAATTCCTTTGCTCTACCACTAAATCTGCCGTTTTTTTTTTTTTGAAGATGTGCGTTTTGCTAATATTCACGCTTCACTACGCCTAAGCTTCCTTTGCTAGTGTGAAGGTGCTCTACTAACCTTTTCTTTCCCATTCTGCCCCGTCTAAACTTGGGCCCACATCTTGGGCCGTCATATACATAAGAATAAGTCTATTAGTGAACATTTGGGGTAGAGTAGTCATCCAAATGAAACACTATTTACTCAACCTCTAATTTTCTTAATTGCTTTCAAATAAGTATCGTTTATCTTAAATGACACCAAGATGACTCCCATTTAAATGCAATTGTGAATGGAAACATGATAGAATATTAGGAGTCATCATCTTTGCATGCAACAGCAAATTACCTTAATTCTTATTTTCATTATGACACCAATTTTAAACCTGATTATATGATTAAACATGGATCATATGATTGTTTGTCAAGAATGGTTGAAAATCATGATGAGCTATACAAAATCAAGTATCAATCGACTTATTACTTTAATTTTACAAGAGGCATGTTTGTTCATGACACTACACAAACATCAAGAAAATAAAAATTAACTCCAACAAAATGGTGGGATTCCTATGGAGATCAATGCCCAGAACTTAAAAGCATTGCAATTCGCATTCTTAGTTTATTTTGTAGCTCTTCTAATTGTGAACATATAATTGGAGTATTTTTGAGATGGTAAGATATTTTTTTTTTTTTAATTTTCAACCTTATTTTGCTTGAAGGTTAAAATAGTAATGGATATTTTTTATTTTGTTTAGATTCATACGGAAAATAAAAAACCATCTACATCAAAAGAAGATAAATGACTTGACAGTTGTCATGTGCAGTTTAAAATTGACAAGAAAGCAAAATAATAGAGTTTCTAGTTATGATTTTGATGACATTCATTCTGATGATGAATAGATTACTGAGGAAAGGAAGATGGAGAGGTGTGGAGAAGGAGGAAGATGTTCTTCTGCCTCACAAAATTAATGAGAATATTGTCAATGCAGCATTTGATGTTGACATGAATGCTGATATGAATAATAATCACGTTAGAGAAAATTATAATGAAATGATGATGGGCAAGAGGCAAGTAGATATTATAATGGTGAAGGTAAATAATTTGAAGAACGATAGAGATGATGATAATTTAACATTTGATCATCTTTATTGAACTTATATTTTTTTAGATTTGATAATATTTATTAACTTTATATATGAACTTCATACAAATATCTATATATTGATTATGATAAACTATGAATGTTAGTATATTTAATTTCAATAATTTAAATTTAAATATATTGAAATCACATTATTATCATTTTTTTATCTTAATTATTTAATCATATACTTTTAATAACTATTAGTTCATAGAGATAAACTTTTACGAGTTTACCTCCCTCTTATAAGCTTAATTAAACTCGTGAATTAGATAATCTAACTAATAATTGAAATAATCATTTTATTATTTTAATATAAATATTACATAATAAGTCTCTCTAGAACAATACCTTCACCCTAGGAACAGGTTATGGGCAATAAAGTCACTAGGTTAGGTGAATAAAGGTTGCGGATTGTTCGGCAGCCAGGACAGTGAGGAGGACAATCTTAGAATGTATTTTATTGGGTGGACCTAGAGGATCCACTCACAACTTAAATTTCACGAAAGAGTTTTAGTGCTGATCACGAATCCTCCTTTATATGAACCACTAGTGATATAAAGGGTTAAAAAATACAGCCAAATGCCAACCATGTTAGACCCCTGGTTGAGCACAATAAATATTGTTAACAGGAAAGATGACTTGGCTTTTTACTTAAATTTCACGAAAGAGTTTTGGTGCTGATCACGAATCCTCCTTTATATGAACCACTAGTGATATAAAGGGTTAAAAAATACAGGCAAATGCCAACCATGTTAGATCCCTGGTTGAGCACAATAAATATTGTTAACAGGAAAGATGACTTGGCTTTTTAGCTGGATTCGGAATCTCTACTCTCCTTTATTTCTTCATTCTTTTCTTTATCTATTATCTTAATTATTGGATAAAAAATAAAAATGCTAAAATTTTGGTAGGAGAAGCGTGTCTAAAAAAGAATTTTGTTATAATGAATTGCAATCAAAATATTGAAAAAATTATTTTTTAAAACATTAATATGAATTCACTTTTATCTTTTTACATTACATTGCACTCAAAATTATGTTAGGATATTGAGTATTATTAACAAAATACTATAAGGATAAAATTGTATCAAAATTATTTTAAAATACTTAGTGCTAGTGAGAAAATTGACATTTGATAAAATATTATATCTGAATGAATAGAGAAGGATTCTACGCCAAATAATAGAGTTTGATAAGGTTGTAATGGTATAATAAAGTGTGCCTTTTCTTTTTCTTTTTTAATTTCCCTATTTGATGATGGGATATACTGGCTTTATTTCTTTTTGGGAAAATTCCAGAAAAAGTACTTTAAAAATATTAAAGTACAAAATGATATTTTCAATATTCATAATTTCAAATAGGTGTGAATACCTAATTTGTCATTTTTAAAATTAAAAGAAAATGATATAAACACCCTTATACATTTATTGATAGTTTCATCACTTTCTCTCTCATGACAGCTTTTCCTCAATGCTCCTTTCTCTTGCTAGCTTTCTGCGAGCAAACTTCTTAAAATTCCACTCCCCACCACCACCACCACCTACCTCTCATTCCGTTGACTCACTCTTCTTCCAACAAAATTTATTTGAACCAAAACTCAGAAAGGACTGTCAACGATTGTAATGAGCATGCTCCCATCACAAAACCCACTCTCCAAACACCGTTACCTCTATGGCTCCATTTAAGCTTGAAAATCCTGGTGATGACCATGGCGTCGCTTAGAAGAAGAGAGAAAATTACAGAAATGGTACTTCAAAGGTACATAGAGCATTAATTAGAGGTTTCTACATATAATTTTGCAGATTTAGAACAAACATTGGTTTATTATTGTAGGAGGGGCACAGAAGGATGAAAAAATAAGAAACAAAAGAAGAGCAATAAAAATAGTAATGTTGTGGTGAAACAAGAGGAATAGCCAAAAATTACACAAGAGCCCATAAAATTTTACCAATTCAAATATGAAATTCACAACTCACCTTTTCAAATTAAACATTTGTGAAAAATGAGAAAATAGGCATGGATTAATTCTTAGACTTGTTATGATATTACCAACTTCATATTTGATTTTGTCAAGTTCGGATATAAAGTTTACAACTCTCCATTTAAAACGGAACATTTCTGAAGATAAAAAAGGCGTGGATTAATTCTTAGACTTAATATGAGATTACCAACTTTAGACTTGACTTTGCCAAGTTTAGATATGAATATCACAATTCTCCATTTGAAATTAAACATCTAAGAAAATGAGAAAACAAACATGGATTAATTCTTAGACTTAATATGGTATTACCAACTTTAGATTTAATTTTACCAAGTTCGAAAATGAATTTCACAACTCTTCATTTAAAATTGAACATTTGTGAAAAATGAGAAAACAGATACAGATTAAATCTTAGATTGATATAATTTTACGAACTGCTAATTTGTTTTTACTAAATTCAGATATGAAATTCACAACTCTACATTTCAAATTGAAAAATTGTGAAAATAAGAGGCATATATTAATTCCTAGACTTGATATGAGATTACAACTTCAGATTGGATTTTATGAAATTTCGATTTGAAAATAACAACTAACAAGTGCTATCTAAAAATAAATAATTCCTAAGCCTTGTAATATATTGCTTAATTGTGTAGAAGAAATTGCTTGGAATATCAAACCAGATCTGTAGAAGAAATCAAAGATCTGGTGATGGCAAGTCCAACGTGCCACAAAACCAACAAATAACCCAGAACCAAAATCAACAAAATCATGAAGCAAAATGAAAAAGTAATCAAGGAGGCTATTGCTATTTGGGAGGTTCATGTTCTTCAACTTCTAGAGGAAGAACGTGGTCAAGCATAGTTTTCCGGAGACCATCGACGGTGTGTTCAACTTTCAAAAGTTCAAGGTGAGAGAAGAGGGCCGAATCTAATGAGATTCTGGCCGTCAAATCCAAATCTATACAACGAGAAGAAAAGAAATCACGAACTCCAGGCCATCTAACCCAAATTCCTGCCGCTGTTGTCGTAGTGGCTACCGCTACATTCTCCTCATCCTCACCATCACCACCATTCTCACTATCGTTGTTGCTGCCGCCATTGTCGGACTTGGAGGAAGTTGTCTCAACCGCGTTATTGGAGAAGATGATGGAGAAAATGTGTCGAAGGACAGGGAAGAAAATTTTTGTTGAGGGTATTTGTGTCATTTTTTTTAATTTAAAAAAAATAAATAAAATACTAACGTATTTTTAATATTATGAATATTGTGAGCATTTTTTTATTTTTTATTTTTTTTAAATACTTTATAAAAGATTTTCCCTTTTTTTTTTTTTGGTTATCTGTTGTAACCATGGGTTTTTGCCGTTTTGAATCTTTTTTTTCTCTTGAAAGTGACTGTAACATTATCGTGAAAACATTGGAGCCATATATATATATATATATATATAGATAGAGTTTTAACATAAAGGACTTCACTTATATGAAAAATATATATGAATGGGAATTCTCTCATATACCTCATCTCTACATTTCTCTTTTTCTTCTATTGTGTTATTCATATTTATCTTTCTTATTTCTATAATAGTAACTAAATTTTACGTTTAAGAATAAAAACTTTATAACTTAATAGTATGAGTGCTTCTCTTTAAGGGTGTGTTTGGTTTGAAGAGATGGTAGGGGAGGGGAAGAGAGGAGAGGTAAATTACTTTTTTGGGTTGAAGGTATTTAAATTTTGAATGAAAATATAAAATTTAAAAGGAATGAGAGGATAAATTTTAAGCCGAAATCCAAAATTTAAAAAAATTAGAGGACAAATTTTAGATTTCTTTTATCTAAAATTATAATTTACATACCCTCCCCCTCCCCCACCCCCTCCCCATCCTCCTCTCAAATCAAACACCCTAGGTGGATGGTTGCGGATTTATCCCTCTTATCATCTCAGTCCATTAATGCATGTCTTTTTAATTTTTTTAAAAAATATATTTAAGGACTGATGGGACTAGTAAGGATGGATAAGTAATGAAGTCAACAGGTTCGGTAAGAAAGCTGCACTGGTTAACACTATGGGAAAAAAAATAAAATAAAACTGCCCTGGTTAACTAACACTATAAAAATAAATAAATAAATAAAAAGCTGCAATAGAAAGAGAAAGGGCATAAAGCTGCAATAGAAAGAGAAAGGGCATAAAGCTGCGCATTGTTTGGCAGCTAGTGCCGTGACGAGGCTTCTTTTCTTTATCTCTCATCTTAATTATTGGATCAATTAAAAATAGGAAAATTATGAAAAAATCTCTGATTGACAACTTATTTACTAAATGGGACTTTCAAGTGCAGATTATCTTTCACGGATGCAAAATATCTTCCCTGGTGTGTAGATGATCTTCCCTGTGTGCAAAATTCTTCCCTATACGTGTGTAGAAATCTTCCCTACGTGTGCAGAAATCTTCCCTCAATGTGCAGATATCTTCCCTCCATGTGTAAGATATCTTCCCAAATCTCATTTAATAAATAAATTGTCCATAAAGTCTTTTTTAACAATTCTCCCATTAAAAATTCAATCGGCTAAAATTTATTGAGGACCAATATAGCTAATAAAGGTTGGCACAAAAAAAAAGAATATAGCTAATAAAGAAAAAAAGTTGGTTAGGACGAACTGCAATAAAAATATTTCTTTTAAAAATATTTAATATGAAAACACTTTAATCATTTATATCAAATTGGATTCATTTATTTATGTGTTTGGGTAAATCCTAAATCATGGTTTTAAAAGTTATTTTTTATAAATTGAGATAAAATTCCTCTCACATGCTTATCTCATAAATTATAAAAGCTATTCTTCAAAAACTAATCCAACTCAAACTTATTTTAGAATACTAATGGTATTAACAAAATATTGTCAAGATAAGTGCACAAAAATACTTAGTGTTGCTGTCAAAATACATTAAGTTGTTGAATGCACCTTAACTTTTTTTTTTAAAAAAAAAATCTAAATGAATAGAAAAAATATATTCTCTATGTGGAAAAGAATAGAGAAGGCATTTCATAGGGTTGTTGCAAAGGTATAATAAAGTGTGACTTTTTTTCTCTTTTGCCTGGTTGATGATATAAGTTGTAATTTAGGATATAGTGGTTTTATTGCTATTGTTGGTTATAGGCTGTAACCATGGGCTTTTGCTCCTTTGATTTTATTTTTCTTGGATTAGTGATTGTAATATTTTTGACGAATCAATAAAATAATTTTTTTTGGGAAAAAATTTGAAACCTTATTATGAGTGCAGTTTCTCATATTTTTACATTATATATGCTTCGTTTTGAAGGCATTAACCACATTAAAAATCATTTAAAATAGGACAAGTTTATGGTGCGTTGATGTAATGGTTTAAAAGAAATTAAATTACTCACATGCATGCAGTTGGACATGTATAGGCACGATTATAAATTATATTGTTGGTATATCTTTATATAAAAATAGATTTATAGGATTAATATTAGCTTTTTAGCACGGAAATTGGATTAAAATATGCTAACGATGTGTTTGTGATTAAGGGATGATAGTAGGAATTAATATTATTATAAATGAAATTATTCACATTTTTATTCCGCTAAGTGCTCTCTATTTTTTGTATTATATGACATTATATTTGGTTGATTTATTTTGCAATCATGACTCACGAATGGGGTGAGGGTGTCTCCATTGATTTCCCTCTCTATTTACTCTTCATTGATTGTATATATTATTAGATCAACTTTCAATGGTTGAGATTTATTGTCACGTCCTTATATCAATTTCAACATTTTTAGAGTGTTTGTGGAAAATGATATGCGGTTCGGTATGCAACACAGGAATAGCATAACCATACTGATAATATGTGCATAATTACATAATTTCCCCATAGGGGTTTGTACATGATACTTACGATTAAAGTAGCAGCACAAGGCTACTAGGGTGTCTAAACTCATCCCAGTGAAATGAAGACTTCTTCCCGTCTTCGTTCCACTACTATAATCCCCTCGTACGTTACTTTGCATTATTTTTTGCATATCTTCTGTCGTCTCCTGTCTAAATTGTTAGTAGGGGAGGCGAGATTCGAGAGAATCTCAGTAGGAAATAGATACCATAATGCATGCATGATTGATGCTATGTGTATTACATGTTAAGCTTTATCTAGATACATGCCCCATAATGACATTTCTACATGCTCAATGTTTCATACAACAAGACTATGGCCATAGCGAAAACAGAAATAGAGTTTCATTTATTCAAATATGCTCTACATAATCAAGTAAAGCAATCACATACATCATTACGCAAGCAAAGATATCAAATACATGCAAGTAAGGTAAGTCCCTTACCTTAACCCTTTTTCGCCTCGAAACGCGTGCCTCGATCTACGTGCTAACAGCTCGGGGCTCCATATTCGATCCTACAATGTCAAATGTACTATTTAGACACTTCCATAATGTTTCTGGGGGTTATATGAGTCTATCTTGAAAAATTACTAAAATACCCCCGGGGACCCGGCCCCATGTACCCGGTCCAGATGTACTTTTCTCGAAATTCTAACCTGGGCTATCCTGACATATTTTCGTCCAAAGAATCCATTTCCAGATTCAGAATTACCAAATTCAATGTAAAATTACAAAAATACCCTTGGCAGCCCTACTTTAAGGGTTTCAGGGGCGTTTTCGTAATTATGCTTTCTCGGCCTTTTCCGAAAAAGTACCCAACTATAACCCCACCTAATTTTCCCTCCTGAACTCAATGGAATCATCAAATCATTGAAAATCCAACTCTAAGACCCATTTCTAGAGCTGGATGAAACTTATAAAAACTTCGGGGAAAATCGGTTTCGGCTCCATAAACACGTTCCTTTCTACTCCTAACCACTTTATTGACTATTTCATTAGATTACAACTACCATTTAGTACCAATTTCGGCAGCATAACCCCTAAGTCATCTCAATTCCCAAATTTAAATCCAAAGACAATCCAGCGAAATTTCACCGATTAAATTGTCCACAACAGCCAGAATAGTCAATATACGAAGGTTTGTAAGTTACCTCAAGCTCCCACTTGATTTTCCTTGACTAGGCTGAACCCTAGCTCGCTCCAACAAGCAAATTTGAGCTCCCAACCCTTGAATTACATAGAAGAATAGCTTAAGAACAGAGTTATACGCATTAGGAACCGATTTACCGAAGAAAAAACTTATCTTTACAAGCTTTTTCCTCTCCTCCTCTCTCTAAAAATCTCAAATCTTCTCTCTCTCTAAAACTGAAAATGGCGTCAGTTATGGCTGCTGGAAGGAGATTATCACTTTTTATTTTAATATCTAATATCTTATTTCATTTATTTGATAATCTCCCAATTTTCGGATGTTTACAAAATTCTGGCAGATTTCTGCCCAAACTTTGAAAAATCATAACTAATTCTAGAAATATTGAATTGGAGTGATTCCAAAGCCTATAGAACCCTTATTGAGTCTAGTTTCAAAGAAAAATATAAAATTTTGCTGAATGGAATCACAAAATTCTCAGAATTTCAATCTTTACATATTGTTCCAGAAACTTCACAGTTTTTCTGTGCTGACTTCAAAAATTAATATCTTTTTGTGTATGACTCTAATCGATTCATATGACCTATAAAATTAAAGCTTAGGATGTGTACTTTCATCCTGTAAAATCTCATAATTGTTTCTCATCATTTGGTCATTCAAAATTATATGACAAGCTCACTACCTCATAGACGATTTCACCATAAGCATAATCACTTTCTTTAAAATTAACCATTTTATTTTCTTTAATGCCCCAAAGATATAAGGAACATTAGAGAATAGATTTATGACATCTATTAAATCGGAGCTTAGTAGTCCACTCAATTTAGGCTTATTCCTAAGCCTCAAATCCCAAAATTCGGAGTATTACATTTATTATGATAGATTTTCATTATAATGATATTCTTTACATATTATTAAATTTCAATAATTAAAAGATGATCTAATAGTAGATACACTCAATAGAAAATAAAAAAAGAGAAAAATAAATGATGACACCCCTCCCACAAATAGACCCTATTGAATACGACAAGTGCCGCAAACATGACTGGTAGCAACGGACACCTTTATTTCCCATAATTATAACATTGAAATCCTGTTCTCTTTCTTTCAGTACTCATTAATGGTATGTTTGGTTGAGCGATTCGATTGCTTATAAGTTGCTTTTTAATAGTGATTTACGGTATACGAAGTAAGTATGTGAAAGGAGTTGTGTCTCGATTTACGTAAAAAGCAACTTATAAGTTTTTTTAAGTTGAAACAAACATGCTTGTCATTATATTGATCCGCACCAACATATAAATCGTTCAAATATAATTAGAATAGCACAAATTTAAAATTTTTGAACCTGTGATTTTCTTGATAATAATAAGTTTATTTTTGGGAAAATCGCAATCAAGTCTCAAGGACAAAAAATAAAAAATAAAAAAAGTTTCAGTATAGATTCTCCTATCTAAAAAGTCCTAAAGTATTTTAGTGATATATATTTTAATTGTGAAATTACATTCTTACTCTTAGTAATTGATAGTTGAAGTTACTTTACCCATAAACTGTCAAGCGCATGTGTCTATTTTGACAAGTTTATATTCTTATATGGCCAAGTTATATATTAATAAGTGTTTGTGCCTATACTGACAAGTTCATCCATGTGAACTGTTTCCATTTTTTCAATACGATTTAAAACAACTGCCATTAACAAGTCTATGTGTCTATATTTACAAGTCGTGCCCATTGACAAGCACATCTATTTTAACTAATTCTATTTTTCCAAAACAATTCAAATATAATAGCTCTCATTAACAATTGTATGTGCCTATATTGACATGCATGTCATAGAGTAGTGGTCAATGACAAGCTCTTCTACTTCTCTTTTCCTTTTTTAATAAATGGGAGCAATAAAGTAATTTTACATTTGGAATCTATATCATTGTAGTAGTTAGGGAATACTTAGATAGAGGAATCTATATTATGACTCTTTTTATTTTTTATTTTTTTGTCATTAGAACCTGAGTACAATTTTCCCTTTATTTTTTTTATAAAATCGATAGTTATAAAAATATCTTTATTTAAAAGTTTACATATATTGAAGTAAATAGCTACTTAAAATATAAAATTAAATTAATCTGAATAATCCAAAATCAATCTAAACGGTTTATATTAGTGATGAGTGCAAAACGTCCTTCCGAACAAAATCTTGTGATAAATGGGTATTTACATATAATATGATTAAGAGCACATTCCTGAACAAAAGGCAACCACACATTCGCAATTATTGACAGAATACTTTTTAGCATAGGGTATAAATGGGTTTTTACATATAATATGATCAAGAGCTGGTGTTTGGGGAAGATGAATATGAATGAATGATCAGTTTGATATTTTCATAAGCCTCGTTTACCCTTTTCGTCTTCTCTCTTTGACCTTCGTCTCTCCCCTTTCTTCCATATGCCCGCCTATGGAACAAATTCCCATCTCTGTAACAGATTCTATTCTTAACAGTTCTTCCTTCTCTTTCAAATCTTTTCACATAAGCCATCTTTGTCAATATAAAGCTATAATTCAGTAAATTAATTTTTAACACAATCAACATCTTAAAATAAGTTTCTAGTAACACCTAGTATCTAACACCTAAGATTTTGAAGTATTTTTTTCCCTCAATTACACCTAGTATTCTAAAATAATTTTTAGTGCATCCAGTACCCTAAGAGATTTTATGAGTGACAAAAAGATACTTTAAGGGAAAATTTGCAAAAATTACTTTAAGAGATACTAAGTGTTGATAAAAATTATTTTAGTATGCTGAATGTACTAAAAATCAATTTATGATATTGGATGCTACATGAAATTATTTTAGAGCGTTGGCTGCTAGATATGAGCACCACTTAAAAAACATTTTAGGGTGTTGAGTGTATTTAAAAATAATTGAGGATCTACTAAAAAATATTTCAGAATAAAATATGCCCCTTTTTTTTTTTTAAAAAAAAAGAAAGTGCTCCTCCCCATTATTCCGCAAAACAGGGGTGATCAAAACACCCAAAATGGTATAATAAAGTGTGCTTTTTTTTTTTTGCCCCCTCTTTTGCCTGGTTGATGATATAAGTTGTAATTTAGGATATAGGGGTTTTATTGCTGTTGTTGGTTATAGGCTGTAACCATGGGTTTTTGCTCCTTTGATTTTTTTCTTCTTCTTTGGATTAGTGACTGTAATATTTTTGACGAATCAATAAAATAAATTTTTTTGGGAAAAAAATTGAAACCTTATTATGAATGCAGTTTCTCATATTTTTACATTATATATGTTTCGTTTTGAAGGCATTAACCACATTAAAAATCATATAAAATAGGACAAGTTTATGGTGCGTTGATGTAATGTTTTAAAAGAAATTAAATTACTCACATGGATGCAGTCGCACATGTATAGACACGATTATAAATTATATTGTTGGTATATCTTCATATTAAAATTGATTTATAGGATTAATATTATCTTTTTAGCACGGAAATTGGATTAAAATATGCTAACCATGTGTTTGTGATTAAGGAATGATAGTAGGAATTAATAGGGAGAATTGTCTAAAAATACCTTTAGGGCAAATTAATTGCTTATTTCTATTAAGCGTGCAAGTAATCTTCTGTATGTGCAAGCAATCTTCTGTTTTGTGCAAACCATCTTTCGTGTGTGTAAAAATCTTTTATATAAATGTGCAAACAATCTTTCGTTGTGTGCAAAATATCTTCCGTTATGTGTAATAGATTTTTTATGGTAACATTCAACAATTAATTTATCAAAAATGTATTTATCAGCAATTTTTCCGAATTAATATTATTATAAATGAAATTATTCACATTTTTATTCCGCTAAGTGCTCCCTATTTTTTGTATTATATGACATTATATCTGGATGATTTACTTTGCAATCATAACCCGCGAATGGACCCTATTGAATATGACAAGTGCCTGCACAAAACGAAACATGACTCTGTTAGCATCGGACACCTTTATTTCCCATAATTATCACATGGAAATCCTGTTCTCATTCCTTCAGTACTCATTATATTGATCAGCACCAAGATATGAAGGATCTGGCTGCGGTACGCTCTCGGTACTTTTCTCCCAAATTACACCGTTTTGGTGTAGTTTGGGGGTAAATGGGTGGGTTTTTTTTATTTAAAAAAATAAAATATAATATTTTGAAATATTGTTTTGGAAGTATCTAGTATCTTAAAATATTTTTTAAGTAACATGTAGTATTCTAAAATAATTTTTAGTACTTTAACCCTTTAAAATATGTTTTTAGTTGTATCCAATGTATTAGCAGATTGATTGTAATTTAACTCTTAATGTATTTTAAAGAGTTAAAAGTACTAAAAAATATTTTAAAGGGTTAAAAAAACAAAAAAATATATCTTAAAGTGGTTTTTGGAACTGAAAAAATACATTAAGGGTTAAATTACAATCAATCTGCTAACACACTGGGTACAACTGAAAAAATATTTTAAGGGGTTAAAATACTAAAAATTAATTTAGGATACTACATGTTACTTAAAAAATATTTTAAGATACTAGATATTTCCAAAAAAAATATTTCAAAAATACTATATTCTATTTTTCTTTTTAAAAAAACCCGCCCCTTTAACCCAAACGGTGTAGTTTGGGAGAAAAGGACTGACAGCGAACTGCAGCCAGATTCATATATGAATCGTTCAAATATAGTCTGAATAGCACAAATTTAAAATTTTTGAACCTGTGATTTTTTTTATAATAATAAGTTCAGTTTTGGGAAAATCGCACTCATGTCCCAGGGGCAAGAAAAAATATAAAAAAAATTTTAGTGTGGATTCCCATATCTAAAAAGTCCCTGAGGATCTTAGTGATATACTCCCTCTGGTCCTAATTATAGGACATATTTACCTAACTTTGCAGAAATTAGGAATAGTAATTAAATTAGTTAATCTTATTTATTTTCCTAAAATGCCCTTATTTAATACATACAAGAAATCATGTTCTGTTCATGTTGATCACTTGCCTTGATGTAAAGCAAGTGATCTTGCCTGTCATTAAAATGGGGTTTTGCCGGTTTGGTTCAAGTGGAATTAAAGAAAAGGAAAGTTACAATTTTTAAATATAGAGATGATGATGTTGATAGTGTTAAATTGATTTTCTTACCTTTTATTTTTATAAAATAAAAGAAACAGTAGAATTGAGGTGTATGTAACATTAATGAATTGCAAGTATTACTTACTTTATAGAATACATAGGTGTATTATAAAATTATTATTGTGTTTCATTATTATTGAGAAAGTATCAATGAGGGTATTTTGGGAAGAAATTGACAAAAAAATTAAAACTTTGTCCTATAATTAGAACCAAGATCAACTCTAAAATATTGTCCTATAATTAGGACCGGAGGGAGTATATTTTAATTGTGAAATTACCTTCTTGCTCTTAGTAATTGATAGTTGAAGTCAGTTTGCCCTTAAACTGTCAAGTGAATGTACTTATTTTGACAAGTTTATATGCTTATATAGTCAAGTTATACATTGGTAAGTGTATATGTCTCTTTTGACAAATGTATGTGTTTATATTGACAAGTCCATCTATGTTAATGTAACTCCTGCCGTAATTATATCCGAAATACGAGATTTAAAGTGAAATAGAGACCAATAAGAAAGAAAACGATTTCAAACCCATCTACCAGACAGGATTTTCACAAATAACTTTCGAAATCTAGTTAACATGGTCTCATATTCACATATCGAATATAACTACTCTGTGAAGATAAATCACATTCGTATAACTATCAGAGTGCACAATATAAATTTCCGGCAAACCCGAATTTCTTACATTAATCCAAGCTTACAAGGCATATTCGCCCTTTACAATCTTCCAAATAGGGGATTAGACAAATTCATCTCAAATACATATCCAAATACTCATCCCAACTAACCAAATATACATTCGAAACATGTACAATATCCAGATATACATAATCCCAACCATAATGATAACCAACTACCAAATTGACAACCCGAAGAAGTCTTCGCCGCCCTTGGTTGCTTGCTCCAACCTCGATCCACCTACCCTGTCTAAAAGGTTGGTAGGGGAGGGTGAGATTCAAGAGAATCTCAGTAGGAAACAGATACCTATATGCATGTATGATATGTGTTTAATGCATGACATGCTTGCAATACATAACTCATGTTCACACAATGACATATCTGCGTGCTCAATGTTTCAACAACATACTCATGGCCATAGCATAACTAGAAACAGAGCTACAATCATTCATACATGTTTCACATAATCCAGCAAAGCAATACATGCATCAATACACAAACACAAATATCAAAGCATGCAAGAGAGGTAAGTTCCCTACACTCTTCTTTCCACGTATGCTCCAGCTCCGCTTACTCGCGATCCAAACGAATACTGAACCCTATAAACCAAATCAAGGATATAGGGTCAATCTCAATTCCAAACCCTTACTTTTATATCACTTAAAGTTGGTTACCATTCACACCCTTTAGGTGGCTAAAATAAGCTCAACGAAAGCCTAAAGGATTGGGACGTACTAGGTTGGAAATCACCTTTCAAAATCTCAAAATGCTGAAAATGGGGGTTGGCTGCAGCCAAGAACCCTCTGGCTGCAGCCAGAACACGCACAGAAGGTTTTTGGCTGCAGCCAAGAATTTCTGGCTGCGGCCAAAACTTGCATAGAAACTTTTGCACTGCAGCCAGGATTTTCTGCTGCAGTCAAGGCAACTTTGAAAATTCATAACTAATTCCACAAAAATCGAAATGAGGTGATCCCAAAGCCAAATGAAAGCTATTCAAGTCCTCTACACAGGAAAAATATTGGCCTGTACTAGAAATCACCACACAAATACAGAATTTCCCAAAACTCAAGACTGTCCCAAAACAGGTTCCATTTTCGACCTTAAAGTTTGGACAGCTATAACTCCCAGTTCCCAAAACGAAATGGCAAAAAGTTTATGTCAATTTTGAAGCTTAAGAAGTGAAATTCAAAACTGGAAAGTTTCATAATTTTCTAACTTCATTTTCCCAGACAAAACGTCCACACAACAAAATTGCTCAGACAGAATTCACACTGGACAGAATTTCCAGTTTTGCAACCAATGATTCCAATCCAATTCAAATCAATTCCAATGATTAAATACCACAACATTACACCATTTCCAACATAAAACACAACCCAATTCATCCAATCCAAAATCACAAGAAAATCAGGGCAAAATTCAAAATTCACTAAACTCATCCACAATTCACAAAACTTAGATCAAAAGGAAGCAAATGCTCACCTCTTCCTCTTTCCCAAACTAATTTCTTGATTCTTCATCTTTCCACTTTTGCTCAAGCAACAAAACACCTCCTCTCACAAATCTAAAACCATAGAGATGAAGCTCTCATCACTATGAACAACTTTATAGAAGATGAATTGAGCATTAGAGGCCAACAAACAAGCTAAATCTCACCTTGATTCTTTCTCTTTCCTCCTCCACTTTGGGCGTTCATGGAAGCTAAGGAGAGAGATGAAGAAGATGAAGAGGGTCAGATTTTGGCCCTCATTTGACCATTTGGACGTTCAAATAAGGGAGGAGAGGAGAGAGGGAAGAGTTGACAAATTGACCCCATCCAAAGGTCCAAAACTTGCCAAGTGTCAACATCTCAACACACCTCCCATGAGCTCACATGAGCACACCACATGAGATTCCACCCTTTGATCTATTACACAAATCAATCTCAACCATTGATCTTGAAGTTACCAATGAGTTTCCTCTTCGGTAATCGATCAATTGGTCGGTAACTTTACCGTTTTGCCCCTAATTATGGCAATTCCTCTTGAATCACCACCAACACTTCACATCTTTTCATTTAGCCACAATATGCGCCTTCCCTCTATTTTAAGTCAATTTAGATGTTAATCCATAATTGAGTTTAAATACAGGGTTTCGGCGCTGCTCAGAACACATACGAATCACATCGGGTGCCAAATCACACCATAATCTCCCAAAGGGTTCATTTATCACTAATGACATCCACTTTTGGAGTCATTAACCCTTAATCACAATTTGGGATTTTACTAAACCGGGGCTTTGCAGTCCACTTATCTCAAACTTATTCTCTAGCCTCGAATCTCAAAATTCGGGGTATTACATTTCTCCCCCCGTTCAATAAATTTCGTCCTCGAAATTTGTCGAACCACTTAATCCACAAACTACGGATGCTTCTTCACGACAGCTTCCGTTTCATCAATTTCTCTATCTTGGGAAAGTCTTTGCTAGACCACCCCCACAATTAGTGCATCACAATTCAGATTCTCAAAAGAATCTTACACAATATATGCAACCCAGTTGCCACAAACTGCAATCGGCCCATTTCACGATTGCCACACAAAACTCTATGATCACATGACCACAATACTCGGAGGCTCTAAATCATGAGCCATATCATAAGATCTCAGCAGTTGGGCAGCATAGGCCACCACACTGCTCAACTCAATCTGGTTACCCCTTCCGGGAGTAACCACCACAACCTCAATACATCAAACGACAGCCTCAGCTGTATACACAAATATTCAGCTTCTGCCATATCCACTTTCACAGCTTTACCCTCACCCGTACACCCACCAGTAACTCCACTAGTGGTAACCGGGACTTTTGGGAATTCACAACAATATCAACCACAATCGCATCAAGTTACTCCGGAATCTCAATCTCTTATATCCGAAGCACCCTACCATAATGGCCCACCTAGAGTCTCAGTCTCTTCTATCCAGGCGCCTTTTATTGTCACACCCACCCCGGTTTTACCCCCTCTAGGGATGCCCCGTGCCGGTGGTGCCCACCCCGGTTTTACCCCCCACTGGGGATGCCCCGCGATGGTGGCTGGGTTACTCACATTTCACCCAGGACTCACAAGAAAATCCACTTCCTTATCAAATGTACATTGCAGATTCTAATTTTACGCACCACCTTTCGGCCTTGGGTCAACACCGGTGCAACCAACGTGGTGGCTAGCCATGCTGGCCATGCAGGGGTAATTGCCCTCAGAATAGAGAACCCCCGATCATGTAGTCGAATTAGCCATCAGCTGAATTAGCTCTGCTCTACTAGACAACTATACCTCAGTCCCAGCTTATTCACAACTGTCACAGATTCACAATCACACTCCACTCTCATCCCCTTTCTCCGTCGGGAAGACACACAGTCTTTACCCGAATCGTTGTTAGCTACTCAGGGACTATTGACGTGGCAGTGCACACACATAGCCATTCAGGCTCACAATAGTAGATCCATAATCACACCCTACCCTCATCCCCTTTCTTCGCCGGGAAGACACACAGTCTTTACCCGAACCGTTGTTAGCTACTCAGGGACTATTGGCGTAGCGGTGCTCACACATAGCCTTTCGGCTTCCACATCACACTCCACCCTCATCCCCTTTTTCCGCCGGGAAGACACACAGTCTTTACCCGAACTGTTGTTAGCTACTCAGGGACTATTGGCGTGGCAGTGCATACACATAGCCTTATACCTCATACAGCTATCCGGCTTCCACAACTGGCCCGTCAGCCTACACAAATGGCCTGTCCCCCGTAAACTACCGCCCTAAAGGCACGGTCCTCCGCCATAGGAATCACCCCATGCGGCCGCAGGTGAGAGACTCACAAATATCAGTCACATCCTGAGCCTATGCCTACCAGGCACAGCCCACCAAACCAAACCGATCCAGCCCAACCAGGGAGATGGACTCACAGTACACAATCGTAACAAGCTGGAACCAGGCATATTAACAACTTCATCTTCAACATCTTGAACTCTTTTCACGTACTGGGATCCTTCAAGACCCCCCTTTTCACAATACAGCTTGACCCCGAAGTTTTACCTCCCGAAGCCATCACTAACGCATTGCACTTTCTGCAAATTCGAGCTTCTGCTCAACACAATTCTCAAACATCACATTCACCACGCTTCCGCTGCACATTCTGAGGTCTTTATCCTCATCTGTGCCTTCACAATGTTAGGGTGACTCAATAGGAGTCCCATAGGAATCTCCTACTACCCCTATCCACACACATAATCTGTGCCAGACCTTGGCTCAATTCAATTCGAATCATTCAGAGCCATAACCAACACATCGTTGAGATCCCATACTCCCAACGTTCCCAGAGCTCTACTCTACGATTCAACGTCACGGCGATTACTCTCGACGGTTCGTTATCAAGGCGGCTGCACACTAGGGTTCATCATCACGGTGGCTCCACTCTAGGGTTCATCGTCATAGTGGCTCCACACTACGGTACTGTACCCGATGCTTCACTCAGTCACCTGACTGGTCAGCCCCTTCGGTCAGCATCCTCCGTAGGTAGCCCTTTCCAATCAGATCTCACCGTAGGTAGCCCTCTCCGATCAGATCTCACTGTAGGTAGCCCTCTTCCATCAAAACTCCCCGTAGGTAGCACTCTCCGATCCGAATCCTCCATAGGTAACTTTTCCCTCTGCTAGATTTACAACTAGCAATCTCGGGGTACCTGATACATATTTCAATTCAATTCTAGTACCATGCTCTGGCACCACAGACCATCCAGGTTAAATGCAATTCCTATGAATCAGCCCAGCTGTGGAGTCTGATCCTTGGATCACAGCTCATCTGTCCAAACCTCAACCTTAGTTGAACTGGGAAATCACTTCCCTCAATTCCACGGAGCATTATCAACCCCAACACAAATCCAAATATCTTTGCCAGCCTAAGGCACCATGGTCCCCTAGGTCTTAAGGACTTTAAACACACAAATTCAGGACAACCAAATAATGTATACACATAATCCACAAATCTCAGATATCCACAACACCAGAGATATAAATGTGTATACCACAAACAACCAAAATCACAAATCATTGCCTGTTCCTTAGGCAATCATAACTCATCACTCATTCCCTAGCTTGGCCTAAGGGAAATATCCTAGCAAAATCCATCTTTGCCAGGAACTGCAGCTCTGATACCAAAATGTAACCCCCTGCCGTAATTATATCCGAAATACGCGATTTAATGTGAAATAGAGACCAATAAGAAAGAAAACGATTTCAAACCCATATACCAGATAGGATTTTCACAAATAACTTTCGAAATCTAGTTAACATGGTCTCATATTCACATATCGAATATAACTACTCTGTGAAGATAAATCACATTCGTATAACTATCAGAGTGCACAATATAAATTTCCGGCAAACCCGAATTTCTTACATTAATCCAAGCTTACAAGGCACATTCGCCCTTTACAATCTTCCAAATAGGGGATTACACAAATTCATCTCAAATACATATCCAAATACTCATTCCAACTAACCAAATATACATTCGAAACATGTACAATATCCAAATATACATAATCCCAACCATAATGATAACCAACTACCAAATTGACAACCCGAAGAAGTCTTCGCCGCCCTTGGTTGCTTGCTCCAACCTCGATCCACCTACCCTGTCTAAAAGGTTGGTAGGGGAGGGTGAGATTCAAGAGAATCTCAGTAGGAAACAGATACCTATATGCATGTATGACATGTGTTTAATGCATGACATGCTTGCAATACATAACTCATGTTCACACAATGACATATCTGCGTGCTCAATGTTTCAACAACATACTCATGGCCATAGCATAACTAGAAACAGAGCTACAATCATTCATACATGTTTCACATAATCCAGCAAAGCAATACATGCATCAATACACAAACACAAATATCAAAACATGCAAGAGAGGTAAGTTCCCTACACTCTTCTTTCCATGTATGCTCCAGCTCCGCTCACTCGCGATCCAAACGAATACTGAACCCTATAAACCAAATCAAGGATATAGGGTCAATCTCAATTCCAAACCCTTACTTTTATATCACTTAAAGTTGGTTACCATTCACACCCTTTAGGTGGCTAAAATAAGCTCAACGAAAGCCTAAAGGATTGGGACGTACTAGGTTGGAAATCACCTTTCAAAATCTCAAAATGCTGAAAATGGGGGTTGGCTGCAGCCAAGAACCCTCTGGCTGCAGCCAGAACACGCACAGAAGGTTTTTGGCTGCAGCCAAGAATTTCTGGCTGCGGCCAAAACTTGCATAGAAACTTTTGCACTGCAGCCAGGATTTTCTGCTGCAGTCAAGGCAACTTTGAAAATTCATAACTAATTCCACAAAAATCGAAATGAGGTGATCCCAAAGCCAAATGAAAGCTATTCAAGTCCTCTACACAGGAAAAATATTGGCCTGTACTAGAAATCACCACACAAATACAGAATTTCCCAAAACTCAAGACTGTCCCAAAACAGGTTCCATTTTCGACCTCAAAGTTTGGACAGCTATAACTCCCAGTTCCCAAAACGAAATGGCACAAAGTTTATGTCCATTTTGAAGCTTAAGAAGTGAACTTCAAAAATAGAAAGTTTCATAATTTTCTAACTTCATTTTCCCAGTCAAAAGTTCCATACAACAAAACTGCTCAGACAGAATTCACACTGGACAGAATTTCCAGTTTTGCAACCAATGATTCCAATCCAATTCAAATCAATTCCAATGATTAAATACCACAACATTACACCATTTCCAACATAAAACACAACCCAATTCATCCAATCCAAAATCACAAGAAAATCAGGGCAAAATTCGAAATTCACTAAACTCATCCACAATTCACAAAACTTAGATCAAAAGGAAGCAAATGCTCACCTCTTCCTCTTTTCCAAACCAATTTCTTGATTCTTCATCTTTCCACTTTTGCTCAAGCAACAAAACACCTCCTCTCACAAATCTAAAACCATAGAGATGAAGCTCTCATCACTATGAACAACTTTATAGAAGATGAATTGAGCATTAGAGGCCAACAAACAAGCTAAATCTCACCTTGATTCTTTCTCTTTCCTCCTCCACTTTGGGCGTTCATGGAAGCTAAGGAGAGAGATGAAGAAGATGAAGAGGGTCAGATTTTGGCCCTCATTTGACCATTTGGACGTTCAAATAAGGGAGGAGAGGAGAGAGGGAAGAGTTGACAAATTGACCCCATCCAAAGGTCCAAAACTTGCCAAGTGTCAACATCTCAACACACCTCCCATGAGCTCACATGAGCACACCACATGAGATTCCACCCTTTGATCTATTACACAAATCAATCTCAACAATTGATCTTGAAGTTACCAATGAGTTTCCTCTTCGGTAATCGATCAATTGGTCGATAACTTTACCGTTTTGCCCCTAATTATGGCAATTCCTCTTGAATCACCACCAACACTTCACATCTTTTCATTTAGCCACAATATGCGCCTTCCCTCTATTTTAAGTCAATTTAGATGTTAATCCATAATTGAGCTTAAATACAGGGTTTTGGCGCTGCTCAGAACACATACGAATCACATCGGGTGCTAAATCACACCATAATCTCCAAAAGGGTTCATTTATTACTAATGACATCCACTTTTGGAGTCATTAACCCTTAATCACAATTTGGGATTTTACTAAACCGGGGCTTTGCAGTCCACTTATCTCAGGCTTATTCTCTAGCCTCGAATCTCAAAATTCGGGGTATTACAGTTAACTAATTCCATTTTTCCAATACAATTTAAAACAACTCCCATTGACAAGTCTATGTGCCTATATTTACAATTGATAGAATGACCAATAACAAGTCCGTCTATTTTAACTAATTCCATTTTTCCAATACTTTTTAAAATATAATAACTTCTATTAACAAGTATATGTGTCTATATTGACATATTATAGAGTAGTCATTGACAAGTCCTTCTTCTCCTCTTTTTCTTTTTTAATCAATGCGGGCAATCAGATAATTTCACATTGAGAATCTGTATCACTGTAGTCCTTAGGAAACATATACTTAGATAGAGGAATATATATTAGGACTCTTTTAATTTTTTATTTTTTTGTCATTGGAACTAAGTGCAATTTTCCCTTTATTTTTTTTTTTAAAAAATAGATAGTTGTAAACATATCTTTACTTAAAATTTTAAAAATATTGATATAAATAGCCACTTAAAATATAAAATTAATCTGAATCATACAAAATCATTCTAAACGGTTTATATTAGTGATGAGTGCAAGACGTCCTTCCGAACAAAATCTTGTGATAAATAGGTAGTTACATATAATATGATTAAGAGCACATTCCTGAAGAAAAGGCAACCACACATTCTCAATTATGGACAGAATACTTTTTAGTATAGGGTATAAATGGCTTTTTACATATAATATGATTAAGAGCACCCATATAATATGATTAAGATCACATTCCTGAACAAAAGGGGCAACCAAACATTTGCAATTATTGACAGATTACTTTTTAGTATAGGGTATAAATGGGTTTTTACATATAATATGATTATGAGCTGGTGTTTTGGGAAGATGAATATGAATGAATGATCAGTTTGGTATTTTCTTAACCCTCTTTTACCCTTTTCGTCTTCTCTCTATGACCTTCGTCTCTACCCTTTCTCCCCTATCTCCGCCTATTCCCATCTCTGTAACAGATTCTATTCTTAACAGTTCTTCCTTCTCTTTCAAATCTTTTCACATAAGCCATATTTTTCAATATAAAGTTATAATCCAATATCGTAAATTAATTTTTAACACACTCCACACCTTAAAATATGTTTTTAGTATCACCTAGTATCTAGCACCTAAGATTTTAAAGTATTTTTTTTCTTAATTACATCTAGTATTCTAAAATAATTTTTAGTGCATCCAGCCCTCTTAGATATTTTATGGCTAACTAAAATATACTTTAAGTGACAATTTGCAAAAACCACTTTAAGAGATACTAAGTGCCAATAAAAAAAATATTTTAGTGTGATAAATATACTAAAAATCAATTTATGATATTGGATGCTACATGAAAATATTTTAGAGCGCTGGCTGCTAGATATGGCCACCACTTAAAAAACATTTTAGGGTGCTGAATGTATTTAAAAATAATTGAGAATCTACTAAAACCTATTTCAGAATAAAATATGCTCCCTTTTTTTTTGAAAAACAAAAAAGAAAGTGCTCCTCTGCTTTATTTACCACAAAATAGGGGTGAGAAAAACACCCAAAATGGTATAATAAAATGTGCCTTTTTTTCTCTTTTGCCTGGTTGATGATGTAAGTTGTAATTTAGGATATAGTGGTTTTATTGCTGTTGTTGGTTATAGGCTGTAACCATGGGTATTTTCTCCTTTGATTTTTTTTCTTGGATTAGTGACTGTAATATTTTTGACGAATCAATAAAATAAATTTTTTTTGGGAAAAAATTTGAAACTATTGTAAAAATACTAATTAAGGTGGATGTCCATGAACTCCCAACTCTTGACTTTTCATTTTCTACATCCCATAACCTCTTCAATGAATGGTTTTTAGGAGTTTTTATGCTCATAACTCAAAGGTTACAATGTATGCACTTATGAGAATTAAAGTTTGTCATTTACTTTGTGTAACTCTTGATTGTGATTGAGGGCCTATAAATAGAGCATTATGTACTACACTTTGGTTGCATCCAAATGAATAAGATATTGCTCCATTTTTCTCTCTAGTTCTTTCTTTATCTCTCTTCATTTCTTTCTTTACATATCTTGTTTTTTCCCATTTTTATAACACGTTGTCAGCACGATTATCTAACCAAGGTATTTTTTTCCCCTTACCGTTGTCTCAACCATTTTCTCTATATTCTTTTACCATATCTCTATTTAATTTATCTGGGATGATCTGAACCATTGAATGGAATTAAAGAGACTATTTTACCGATTGTTTTATACATCGGGTTCCATGGCTGAGATTGGAAATTTTTGTTATTTTTTTCATTTATATTCTTTATTTTTGATTCTGTTGTTATTTACATTTTATGCTAGTTAATTTTATTTATATTTTATTTTTTTATCATTTTGATTTTCTTTTGGCACAATTTTCTAGAATTTCATTCTATTTTATTTCGCTTTGTTATTTACATTTACATTTATTTATTTTCATTCATTTATCTTCTCATACATTTTGTTGTTTTGCTTGGGCTTCTTTAAATTCATTTTTTTATAGTTATTTTATTTATGTTTCATTTTATTTACATTTCATGCTATATTCTATTATTTATATTTCTTTGTTTTATGTTATTCATTTCATTTTATTGTTATTTTATTTTTCATTTTATTTCATCACCACATTTATTATTCTGTTTGTTTCTTATTTATAATTCTTTTTATTTTATTTTATTAATATTTAATTTATTTTCCATTTTACCCTTGTTATTGCTATATTTATATTAATTTTTTTATATTTGTTTACATTTACCCTTATTTACATTTATTACCATATTATTGTCATTTTATTTATAGTATTATATATGATTATATAGTGTGTGATCTCTTCATTTTCTTTATACTATTTTTATTGCTATAATTTCCTCCTCTCTCTATACACCATTTATATTCCAATAAATAACATATAACAACATATATAAAGGAGAAAAGTAGAAAGAGAGAGGGAGAATATTTTCAAGAAATTTTCTTTATTGAATTATATGTTGGCTACTCATGAAATTTTTCTCCCTTTAATTATGATGTTTAAAAATGTGTTGATTATGATATGTGAATTATAATGTTTTAATTCATAATGATGTTTTATGTTTTATCAATTTTACCGTGATTCTAATTGTTATTATTACTTTTAGTTTGAATCATGGCCAACCTTGCCAAACTCGAGTTTATAGCTCTTGATATCACGGGAAAGAATTATCTATCATGGGTCTTAGATGCTGAAATCCATCTAGATGCTACGGGTCTAGGAAAGTCTATTTTACCAGGAAATGAAGCAACTAGTCAAGATAAGGCCAAGGCCATTATTTTTCTTCCCCACCATCTCCATGAAGGACTGAAAGCTGAATGCCTAACTGTAAAAGATCCGCTAGAATTGTGGACTAATTTGAAGGAAAGATATGATCACCAAAAAACAGTGATTTTGCCTCGAGCTTGTTATGAATGGATCCACCTTAGGCTACAAGATTTTAAGACTGTAAGTGAATATAATTCAGCGGTTTTCAAAATAAGTTCTCAGTTGAAATTATGTGGTGAGAAAAATAACTGATGAGGACTTATTAGAGAAAACTTTTTCTACCTTTCAATGCTCCTGCAGCAGCAATATCGAGAGAAAGGTTTTAAAAATATTCTAAATTAATCTCGTGCCTTTTAGTAGCCGAACAAAAAAAATGCGCTATTGAAGAAAAATCATGAAAATCGTCCCACTGGATCTACTCCATTCCCTGAAGTGAATGTAAGTGTACGTAATAATTACCATACTCATGGTCATGGTCACGATCATGGCCGTGGCGGTGGACGTGGTCGTGGTAGGGGACATGGTAATTACCGTTATCATGGTGGTGAAAGTAATAATTATAATCCTGATACCCACCAGAAGAAGAAATATAATGAAGGGTAGAAAAATGATAAGAGTGGTTCTTCAAAAGTTGTTGAGAATCAATGTTATTGGTGTGGTATGAAGGGGTGCTGGTCACGTACCTGTCGTATGCCCGAGCATCTAGCAAAACTTTATCAAGCTTCTATGAAAAGGAGTGCGAACAATGTGGAAACAAATTTAATTTTTCAAGATGATAATATTGAGGCACACAAGAATGATGGTGTCAATGAGCTAGATGGTATTAATGGCCTCGATGCTATGGCACACTTGGAGGTGTGGCTGATTTTTTTGAGAATCATGATTAGATAAGTTTGGTTGGAAAAACAATAAAAATGTTTTAATTTATGGGTTTTTTAATCTAGTTTATGCTTTACTTTCATTTCCCCTTTTCATATGTAATAAGGGTATTATTGCTCATCATGTATTTTTGAATTTGTTTTAATGCATTTTTCTTTTCTGTTGGTGAAGATTATGGATGTTTCGATCATTGGACGCAAGAATGAAGATATATGTCTCATAGATAGTGCTACAACATATACCATACTTAGAGATAAAAAAAATTTCTCACATCTAACAAGACGTAGTGCAAGCATCAATACCATAGCGGGTAATACAAAATTAATTGAAGGCTCCGGAAGAGCAATTATAATATTACCCAAAGGAACGAAATTTGTTAGTAATGATGCTTTATATTCCCCAAGTCTCTCAGAAATTTATTGAGTTTTAAGGATATCCGCCAAAATGGGTATCATATTGAGACTATAAATGAGAAAAATATGGAATATTTACAAATTAAAATTGTTAGATTTGGTGAAAAATGCATCCTAGAAAAATTACCAACATTATCTTCTGGTTTGTACTATACAAATATTAGTACAATTGAAACAAATGCCACAGTGAACCAGAAGTTTGTTGATAAAAGTATATTTATTGTTTGGTATGATCGGTTTGGCCATCCCGGATCAACTATGATGCGAAGAATTATTGAAAATTCACACGGATATCCATCGAAGAGCTAGACGATTCTTCAATTTAAGGATTTCCCATGTGCTGCTTGTTCTCAAGGCAAATTAATTACAAGACCTTCTTTAACAAAAGTGGGGCTTGAATCCCCTATTTTTCTAGAGCGTATCCAAGGGGACATATGTGGGCTTATTCATCTACCATGTGGACCATTTAGATATTTTTTGATTTTAACAGATGCATCTACAAGATGGTCACATGTGTGTTTGTTGTTAACACGTAATTTAGCATTTACTAGATTACTTGCTCAAACAATTAGGCTAAGAGCACAATTTCCAGATCATACAATTAAGACAATTCGTCTTGATAATGCTAGCGAGTTTTCATCTCAAGCTTTTAATGATTATTGCATGGCAACTGGAATAACAGTAGAAAAATTTGTAGCACATGTCCACACTCAAAATGGTCTAGTAGAATCGTTCATTAAACACCTCCAATTGATAGCTAGACCAATGCTTTTGAGAACAAAGCTTCCCATATCAGCTTGGGGGCATGCAATTTTACATGCGGCTGCAATTATACACATCAGACCAACAAGTTATCATGAATTCTCCCCATTACAATTGGCTTTTGGTCGGGAGCCAAATATTTCCCATATTAGAATTTTTGGATGTACGATATTTGTTCCTATTGCTCCACCACAACGCACAAAGATGGGATCTCAAAGGAGGTTAGGAATATATGTGGGCTATAAATCTCCTTTTATAATCAAGTATTTAGAGTCTTCAACTGGAGATTTATTTACGGCACCTATTGATGATTGTCATTTTGATGAGACAATTTTTCCAACATTAGGAGGAGATAATAAACAGCTAAATAAAGAAATTACATGGAAAACATCATCACTATCACATATAGATTCTCATACACAACAATGTGAGCTTGAAATTCAAAAAATAATTCATTTGCAAAATATTGCAAATCAACTGCCAGATGCATTTACTGACCTTAAGAGAATTTCCAAATTTCACATTCCAGCAAAAAATGCTCCAATTAGAATTGATGTCCCAATAGAACAACAATCAATTGCAAATGAAGCTAAGCCATGCTTGAAGCGTGGTAGGCCAATTAGTTCCAAAGATAAAACTCCTAGAAAGAAAAAGGGAGCAATTAACCAAGATGGTCAAGTTGAGGAGGCAGACATAACTAATCAAAAGACCCCAGAAGAGGTCCAGGTACCTGAAAATAATGAAGAGATCTCGATGAGTTATGTCACTACGGAAAAAATATGGAACTGAGAAAGTATAGTTGCCGACAACGTATTTTCATATAATGTTGTGGTTGAAATAATTAATCAGAATGAGGATCTTGAACCTAGGTTAGTTGAAGATATAGAAATAGAAATGATTGGCCAAAATGGAAAGACGCAATTCAAGCAGAGTTAAATTCACTCTCAAAACGTGAAGTTTTTAGACCTGTAGTCCAAATACCAAATGGTGTAAAGCCTGTTGGGTATAGATGGGTATTTGTGCGAAAACAAAATGAGCAAAATGAGGTCGTTAGATATAAAGCACGATTGGGAGCACAAGGATTTTTACAAAGACTTGGCATTGATTATGAAGAGACATATTCTCATGTGGTGGATGCAATCACTTTAAGGTGTTTAATTAGTCTGGCAATGAGCAGAAAATTGGATATGCGTCTAATGGATGTTATTACAGCCTACTTATATGGTACTTTAGATACTAAAATTTATATTAAAATCCCTGAAGGATTCAAATTGCCGGAAGGATGTAAGAATTCTTGAGAAAATTGTGCAATTCGTTTGCATAAATCCTTATATGGATTGAAACAATATGGAAGAATGTGGTACAACCGTCTCAGTGAATATTTGTTAAAAGAAGGTTATAAAAATGATCCTTTTTGCCCATGTGTTTTCATAAAAGGAAATGGATCAGAGTTTGTGATAATCGCTGTATATGTGGATGATTTGAATATAATTGGAACTCCCGAAGAGCTTCAAAAAGCTATTGATTATTTAAAGAGAGAATTTGAGATGAAGGATTTTGGAAGAACAAAGTTTTGTCTCGGCCTGCAAGTTGAACACTTAACAAATGGAATTCTCCTTCATCAATCAACTTATGTTGAAAAAATATTAAAGTGATTCTATATGGATAAAGCACATCCATTATCTACTCTAATGGTTGTAAGATCACTTGATAAGGAGAAGGATCCTTTTCGTCCTCAAGAGAAAATAAAAGAATTTCTTGGTTCAGAAGTACCATATCTTAGTGCTATAGGTGCACTAATATATCTTGCCAATACAACATGACCCGATATTGCATTTGCTGTGAATTTATTGGCAAGATTTAGTTCTTCTCCAATAAGAAGGCATTGGAATGGAATTAAACATATATTCCGATATCTTCGAGGAACAAATGATATAGGATTATTTTATTCTAACGAATCTGGATCACAATTGATTGGTTATGCATATGCAGGGTTTTTATCAGATCCACACAATAGTAGATCTCAAACAGGATATTTGTTTACTTGTGGAGGTACACATGTATCTTGGCGATCAACAAAACAGTCTTTAGCAGCTACCTTATCAAATCATGCAGAGATAATTGCAGTTCACGAGGCAAGTTGAGAATGTGTTTGGCTAAGGTCAATAACTCAACATATCCAATCAGTGTGTGGCCTATTTCCTGAACAAAAGATTCCAACAATACTATATGAAGATAATGCAGCATGTATAGCTCAATTGAAAGGAGGGTACATTAAGGGAGATAGAACAAAACATATATTTCCAAAATTCTTTTTCACTCATGATCTTATGAAGAGTGGTGACATAGATGTTCATCAAATTATCTTATGTGACAACCTTGTAGATTTGTTTACCAAGACACTGCCAACTAGAACATTTAAGAAGTTAGTGCATAGTATTGGTGTAACATCCCAAATTTTATATTCACCAAATATATTGTAATTATTTGAGAAATTCAATCAAATGGTGAATATTCATGAATTTGGAATTTATGAATTTATAAATGTTCAATTTCATAGGAAATTGGGCAAAAATAATTATGGAATTAATTTGGGTAATTTAAAATGCCCAATATTAAGGTCCAAAAATGAAGGAATATTAGAGAAAATATTTGGTCCAAAATATATGGAAATTGGCCAAAGAAAAATAAGAAAAGAAATTGGATTAGAAAGATAATGGCAAAATCGTAATTTTGCCAAAATAGCACGAAATAAATTATTTTCTAATTAATTGAATTTAATTTCAATTAATTAAGTAAAATAAAGGTTAAAAATATATTTAGAATATTTTGGTCAATTTAATATGAATTTATGGAAAATTTGAGCAAAAAGTGTAATTTTGACCAAAATTGAGACTATACGTGTATACGTAACCGGAACAAGTTATGAAGCCAATTGAGACCATAGGGAGGGACCCCTAGGAGTCTCCTACATGTGGCATGGAGAAGGAAATATTGGTTGGGCTTAATGGGTATGATTACATGAACATAAGTTTATGTACATAAAAACTAGTTTTTGAATTTTTGGAAAATTAATAAATAATTACATGTTATGCAATATATAAGATAAAGTAACATCATCCTCTTCATATCAGCCCTAAACCGACGTATTCAGCTGGAGCAAAGGTGAAAAAAAACGTTGAGAGCTCTTGGAGGAAGAAAGAGAAGAGAACTCGCGAGGTAAGGCAATTTCTTCGGTAAATTCTTACCTAACGCGTATAACCCTGATCCTAAGCTACTCCTCCTTGTTCTTTAAGGTTTGGAAAGCTCAAATTTGGTGATATAAAAGCTAGGGTTTTCTGCAATTTTTGGTAAAAGCTTGTGGGAGCTTGAGGTAACTTCCAAACCTTCGTATATTGTCTATTCTGGCTGCTGTGGGCAATTTAATCGGTGAAATTTCGCCGGATTGCCATTGGTTTTAATTTTTGGAAATGGGTATGTGGGGCTATTATGCTGCCCAAATTGATACTAAATGGTAGTTATAACCTAATGAAATAGTCAATAAAGTGGTTAGGAGTAGAAAGGAACGCGTTTACGGAGCCGAAATCACAAAACCCCGATTTTTCCCGGAGAACACAATTATTTCGGCCAGGGATGTTTGAGGGCCTTAGAGTTGGATTTTCAATGATTTTATGGTTCCATTGGATTCAGTGGGCGAAAATAGGTGGGGTTACAGTTGGGCACTTTTTCGGAAAAGGCCGAGAAAGCATAATTACGGAAACGCCCCTAAAACCCTAAAAGTAGGGCTGCCAAGGGCAATTTCGTAATTTGAGATTGAATTTGATAATTTTGAGTCCGGAAATGGATTCCTTGGACAAAAATACGTCAGGATAGCCCTAGTCAAAATTTGGAAAAACGTGCCATCGGGCCGGGTACGGCGGGGCCGGGGTCCCGGGGGCATTTTGGTAAATTTTCACCATAGGCTAATATAACCACAAGAAACACTATGGAAGTGTCTAAAATGATACTTGGATAGGTTATAACCTATTTCTTGTACATTTAATATTTTAGGACCGAATCGGGAGCCGAAAGTCAACACGTTTCACGAGGCGCACAGAAAGGGGTCGATAGAACTTTGAGGTAGGGACATTATCCTTCATAGATCATGCCATAGTTATATGATTGTGTAAATGCCAATGTTTGTAAATGCGCTGTGTTAATCAACATGTTTTGCCCAGAGAGGGGCCAGTAGTGCTAGAGGCACTTACACTGGAGTTGGCGGAAGACCAACCGGTGCAGATTAGTGGGGCTGGGCCCTACTCATGTATATATGCATATGATATATTTATATTGTTCATTAATTGGTGCATACATGGCATATATCATATTTACTTTTCGCATTTTCTATGAATGATAGCATGTTTCTACTGAGATTCTTCAGAATCTCACCCCTTTTTCTAAACCAAACATCTCAGCGGGCGCCAGTGGATCAAAAGGCAAGAATGTGGACCAAGGGAAGTGACTGGCATGTGCCTCGAGGCAAATACAAAGTTCGTGGTTATAGATAGTCTATGTTTAAAATACTTTTGGATATTTTGTAATAGTGGTGTATATTGTCGCATTCTGTAGGGTTGACTTTGGACTGTAAACAAATACTTTTATCAGTATACATGTACTCTTCTGTATGCCTGTGGAACTTGGTCTCTATTACTCTGTGTATATCGAAATGGAAACGGGTGTTGACATTTTTGGTATCAGAGCCCATAAGCGGTTCTGGCAGAGCTTAATAAGCGGTTCTGGCATTATCAGAACAGTATACTGATATGTTTTTGTTTGCATGACGATAGGGAAATAGTGAGTTATGGAGATGATACAATCAGAAGAAGGCGGTAGAGGCCGAGGTAGAGGTCGAGGCCGAGGGCGTGGTAGACATGGTACCAACGAGGGAGAACCAAGGCCTGACCCTATCCAGCAGCGAATCCTGGATTTATTGGAACAACAACAACAAACCATGAATGAGATAAGAGTTAACCTCCAGGGGGTACAACAGAGGCAGGATCACTTAGAGAATCGTATGGATGAGTTCATGTGGGGGAATTACGAAGAAATTCATGAAGAACCTCCGCTAGCAAATCTACCACCAGAGCCTGAGGTGGATATCCAAGCTTGGCTGAGTAGATTTAGTAAACAGCAGCCACCTATGTTCAAAGGGAAATTTGATCCTCAACAAGCAGAAGACTGGTTAGCTCGTTTGGACAAGATCTTTGATATGTTGCAATGTCCAGATGAGGTGAAAGCTCGGTTAGCTATATACAAGCTGGAAGGTGATGCTGATCGTTGGTGGAAAGGCATGGACCTCATCCTGAAGGGGAAGAATGCTCCAATCACATGGGAACTGTTCCAAGAGGAATTTAACAAGAAGTACTTTCCTCCGACTATTAAGAGAGAGAAAGAGAAAGAGTTCCTCAGCATCAAGCAGCATGATCGGGAGAGTTTTGATGACTATCTAGCCCGGTATATCCGACTATCACGCTACTCATCATATGCCAAGCTGAACGACAATGATGAGTGGAATTCAGAAATGATGATAGAGGGGCTGAGACCTGAGTTCAAGGAGAGGCTGATCTCCCAACACTTCACCGAATTTAGCAAAGCGGCAGAGGAGTGCCGATACATCGAGAAACGTCTGACAAGCTGGTTAACACAGACTGGGAATCGTAGTGGTTCTGAGAGCGGTAGCTCCGCGCAAAAGCGAAAGGATCAGAGTGGATATTCCGGAGGGGATCCTAAGAGGCCAAATCAATCTGGGGGCCGAGGAGGCCAGAGTTCTTCTGGAAGCAGGACTTGTTGGCGCTGCCAAAAGCCAATTCACCCTGGTAGATCTTGCAGTGGGATTCCGTTTAGGCCAGACCTGAGTAGATTACCTGTCTGTTTTGTGTGCAATAAGCCGGGACATATAGCCAGGGATTGTCCACAAAAGCAGCCGCAGCAGGAGACAAGACCCAGAGCTTCTGGAAGGGTCTATACACTGACACAGGAAGAAGCCAGAAAGTCTCCAGAGCTGATTCAAGGTACGATTTCTTTGAACGGTAGTTTAGTATATGTTTTGTATGATTCTGGTGCAAGCCATTCATTCATTACATACAACTGCATGAGATGATTATATTTATCGATGCATAAATCCCTGTACAATTTTGTTGTATCTACGCCTAAGAGCATTTGAATTGTGATGGCCAAAGTTTGTTTAAATTGCGTGGTAAATGCTGAAGGGCACAAATCGACCGTAGTTGGGGAAGTGGAGTTCTCGATTGATTTGAAATCTGGAGCAGGTCCAATTTCTAAAACCTTATATCGTATTGTACCAAGCGAGATAGCAGAGCTAAAGAAGCAGATCAAGGAACTACCTGAGGAAGGGTTCATATGACCTAGCATATCACCCTGGAGTGCTCCAGTGCTCCTCGTAAAGAAGAAAGACAGAAGCTTGCATCTCTGTAATGATTACTAAGAGTGGAACAAGGTGATCGTAATGAACAAGTATCTGTTCCCTAGAATTGAGATTTGCTTGATCAAATGTTTGGTTCCCGTGTATTGTCAAAGATCGACTTGTGATCGGGATACCATCAGTGAGGGTAAAAGCAGAGGATGTAGCAAAGATTGCTTCTAGAACCAGATATGGGCATTACGCGTTCCTAGTGATGCCATTCGGGTTTACTAATGCGCCTGTTGTGTTCATGGACTACATGAATTGAATCTTTAGTCCATACTTGGATCAGTTCGTTGTAGTCTTCATTGATGTCGTACTGATACACTCACGGAGTAAGGCTGAACGAGAAAAGCATCTGAAAACTGTGTTAAACGTATTACGGGATAGGCAATATGCCAATTTGAGCAAGTGTGAATTCTGGCTTACAGAGGTAAGATTTATGGGCCATGTAGTCGCTCAACAAGGGATCCTGGTGGACCCTGGTAAAGTGGAAGCAGTACTGAACTGAGAAGGCCAGAAACTGTGGTTGTGATACGCAGTGTTCTGAGTCCAGTTGATTATTATGAGTAGCTTAATAATAGTAGCCTTGTTCAGGACCGCGATCTTATGCCCTCAGGGTCGTGTGATTGAGGCTACGGGAGGCAAAAGAAATGCGGTTGAGTTGGAGGGGCTGCAGATATCCTGGTGAGTCCACGCTCATAGTCTGCTCGTAGTCCCTGGATTGGGGAAGTGCGGGGGAAGTGTGGGGTGTGACAATAAAAAGGATGAGATGTTTATACCGAAATTTCCCAGAACTCAACATTATGCATGTGATAATGATTGTAAGAGGAGCTTCAAAGAGCTGAAACGAAAAATTTATTAAAGTACCAATATTGATAATCCCAGATCTATAGTGGGTCATTGTTGTCTTCACTAATGCCAGATGGCATGGATTGGGAAGGGAATTGAGTCCCAGATGCAAGCAGGAATAGATTGAGATGAGAATTGATGCAAGCCGAGTGAGAGCGTATGCATCATGTCAGTTGAAGCTTCAGGAATTGAACTATCCCATCCATAATCTTGAGTATATGATAATAAAGTTTGCTTTGGAATCTGGAAATGTTGCCTTCATAGCGTAGTTGTGGAATTGTATTATGACCACAAAGATTGAAAGTTCTGAACGGAGAGGGCTACCTACGGTGAAATCTGATCGGAGAGGGCTACCTACGGTGAAATCTGATCGGAGAGGGCTACCTACGGTGAAAATCTGATCGGAGAGGGCTACCTAAGGAAAGTTCTGACCGGAGGGGGGCTGACCAGGTGTATGGGCACCTGTGTGAAGCACCGAGTACAGAACCCTAGAGTGCAGCCACCGTGACGATAAACCCTAGAGTGCAGCCACCGTGACGATAAACCCGCGAGTGCAGCCACCGTGACGATAAACCCGCGAGTGCAGCCACCGTGACGACTAACCCCAAGGTGCAGTCTCTGTAACATTGAATTGTAGAATAGAGCTACAGGAGCGTTGGCTCTCAAAGATGGTGCATTGTAATGAGTTTCATGTTAAAGGAATTTTTTTATAAGAGTTTATATGGCATAGAAAATTGGGCCAAAGTTTAGCATAGAGAAACACAGATTTTAGGTGTAGTCAGGTATTATGGAGATTCCTGTGGGACTCCTATTTAATCATCCTGACATTATTGATGCACAAAAGAGGAGATAAACCTCAAAGTGAATACCACATCGCTTTTCCACCGAATCTGAGCAGGCTACATGATGTTGTTCATGTTTCCCAACTGAAAAAGTACCAACCTGCTCCAGAACATGTAATAGAGTATGAAGACATAGAAATGCGCAACGATTTGACTTACGAAGTCACACCTGACCGAATCATCGATCAGCAGGAGAAGCATCTCAGGAATAAGAGCAATCCATTCATCAAGATTGTCTGGGAAGGTTATCACCCAGAGAGGCTACATGGGAAACAGAAGAAAGTGTAAAGATTACCCGGAATTTATGGCTGATCAGGTGTAGCAAATTTCGGGGACGAAATTTATTTAAGTGGGGGAGAACTGTAACATCCCAAATTTTATATTCACCAAATATATTGTAATTATTTGAGAAATTCAATCAAATGGTGAATATTCATGAATTTGGAATTTATGAATTTATAAATGTTCAATTTCATAGGAAATTGGGCAAAAATAATTATGGAATTAATTTGGGTAATTTAAAATGCCCAATATTAAGGTCCAAAAATGAAGGAATATTAGAGAAAATATTTGGTCCAAAATATATGGAAATTGGCCAAAGAAAAATAAGAAAAGAAATTGGATTAGAAAGATAATGGCAAAATCGTAATTTTGCCAAAATAGCACGAAATAAATTATTTTCTAATTAATTGAATTTAATTTCAATTAATTAAGTAAAATAAAGGTTAAAAATATATTTAGAATATTTTGGTCAATTTAATATGAATTTATGGAAAATTTGAGCAAAAAGTGTAATTTTGACCAAAATTGAGACTATACGTGTATACGTAACCGGAACAAGTTATGAAGCCAATTGAGACCATAGGGAGGGACCCCTAGGAGTCTCCTACATGTGGCATGGAGAAGGAAATATTGGTTGGGCTTAATGGGTATGATTACATGAACATAAGTTTATGTACATAAAAACTAGTTTTTGAATTTTTGGAAAATTAATAAATAATTACATGTTATGCAATATATAAGATAAAGTAACATCATCCTCTTCATATCAGCCCTAAACCGACGTATTCAGCTGGAGCAAAGGTGAAAAAAAACGTTGAGAGCTCTTGGAGGAAGAAAGAGAAGAGAACTCGCGAGGTAAGGCAATTTCTTCGGTAAATTCTTACCTAACGCGTATAACCCTGATCCTAAGCTACTCCTCCTTGTTCTTTAAGGTTTGGAAAGCTCAAATTTGGTGATATAAAAGCTAGGGTTTTCTGCAATTTTTGGTAAAAGCTTGTGGGAGCTTGAGGTAACTTCCAAACCTTCGTATATTGTCTATTCTGGCTGCTGTGGGCAATTTAATCGGTGAAATTTCGCCGGATTGCCATTGGTTTTAATTTTTGGAAATGGGTATGTGGGGCTATTATGCTGCCCAAATTGATACTAAATGGTAGTTATAACCTAATGAAATAGTCAATAAAGTGGTTAGGAGTAGAAAGGAACGCGTTTACGGAGCCGAAATCACAAAACCCCGATTTTTCCCGGAGAACACAATTATTTCGGCCAGGGATGTTTGAGGGCCTTAGAGTTGGATTTTCAATGATTTTATGGTTCCATTGGATTCAGTGGGCGAAAATAGGTGGGGTTACAGTTGGGCACTTTTTCGGAAAAGGCCGAGAAAGCATAATTACGGAAACGCCCCTAAAACCCTAAAAGTAGGGCTGCCAAGGGCAATTTCGTAATTTGAGATTGAATTTGATAATTTTGAGTCCGGAAATGGATTCCTTGGACAAAAATACGTCAGGATAGCCCTAGTCAAAATTTGGAAAAACGTGCCATCGGGCCGGGTACGGCGGGGCCGGGGTCCCGGGGGCATTTTGGTAAATTTTCACCATAGGCTAATATAACCACAAGAAACACTATGGAAGTGTCTAAAATGATACTTGGATAGGTTATAACCTATTTCTTGTACATTTAATATTTTAGGACCGAATCGGGAGCCGAAAGTCAACACGTTTCACGAGGCGCACAGAAAGGGGTCGATAGAACTTTGAGGTAGGGACATTATCCTTCATAGATCATGCCATAGTTATATGATTGTGTAAATGCCAATGTTTGTAAATGCGCTGTGTTAATCAACATGTTTTGCCCAGAGAGGGGCCAGTAGTGCTAGAGGCACTTACACTGGAGTTGGCGGAAGACCAACCGGTGCAGATTAGTGGGGCTGGGCCCTACTCATGTATATATGCATATGATATATTTATATTGTTCATTAATTGGTGCATACATGGCATATATCATATTTACTTTTCGCATTTTCTATGAATGATAGCATGTTTCTACTGAGATTCTTCAGAATCTCACCCCTTTTTCTAAACCAAACATCTCAGCGGGCGCCAGTGGATCAAAAGGCAAGAATGTGGACCAAGGGAAGTGACTGGCATGTGCCTCGAGGCAAATACAAAGTTCGTGGTTATAGATAGTCTATGTTTAAAATACTTTTGGATATTTTGTAATAGTGGTGTATATTGTCGCATTCTGTAGGGTTGACTTTGGACTGTAAACAAATACTTTTATCAGTATACATGTACTCTTCTGTATGCCTGTGGAACTTGGTCTCTATTACTCTGTGTATATCGAAATGGAAACGGGTGTTGACAATTGGAATGCTTAGGTTCAAAGACATAAAGTGATGTTGTCATGAGGGGGAGTAAACATTGTATACTCTTTTTCCTTCACTAGGTTTTTGTCCCAATGGGTTTTTCCTAGTAAGGTTTTAATGAGGTACAATATTTTTTTTATGGATATCCAAGGGGGAGTGTTGTAAAAATACTAATTAAGGTGGATGTCCATGAACTCCCAACTCTTGACCTTTCATTTTCTACAGCCCATAACCTCTCCAATGAATGGTTTTTATGAGTTTTCATGCCCATAACTCAAAGGTTACAATGTGTGCACTCATGAGGATTAAAATTTGCCATTTACTTTATGTAACTTTCGGTTGTGGTTGAGGGCCTATAAATAGAGCATTATGTACTACACTTTGGTTGCATCCAAATGAATAAAATATAAACCCATTGGTACATCTTTATATTAAAATTGATTTACAGTATTAATATTAGCTTCTTAGCACGGAAATTGGATTAAAATATGCTAACAATATGTTTGTGATTAAGGGATGATAGTAGGAATTAATATTATTATACATGAAATTATTCACATTTTTATTCCGCTAAGTGCTACCTATTTTTTGTTTTATATGAAATTATATTTGGATGATTTAGTTTGCAATCATGACTCGCGAATGGACCCTATTGAATATGTCAGCAACGGACACCTTTATGTTCCATAATTATCACATGGAAATCCTGTTTTCATTCTTTCAGTACTGATTATATTGATCAGCACCAAGATATAAATCGTTCAAATATAATCAGAATAGCACAAATTTAAAATTTTTGAACCTGTGATTATTTTGATAATAATAAGTTCAGTTTTGGGAAAATTGCACTCATGTCCCAAAGGCAAGAAATATTATCAAAAAATTTTTAGTTTAGATTCTCCTATAAAAAAAGGTCCTTAAGGATCTTAGTGCTATATATTTTAATTATGAAATTACCTTCTTGCTCTTAGTAATTGATAGTTGAAGTCAGTTTGTCCTTAAACTGTCAAGTGTATATGCTTACTTTGATAAGTTTGTTTGCTTATATTGCCAAGTTATACATTGACAAGTGTATATGTTTCTTTTTACAAGTATTTGTGTCTATACTGACATGTCTATCTATATTAACTAATTCCATTTTTCCCATATGATTTAGAACAACTTTATGTGACAAGTCTATATGCCTATATTTTCAAGTCATAGAGTAGCCAATGACAAGTCTATCTATTTTAACTAATTCCATTTTTTCAATACAATTTAAAATATAATAGCTCCCAGTAATAAGTGTATGTGCCTATATTGACATGTCATAGAGTGGTCATTGACAAGCCCTTCTGCTTCTCTTTTCCTTTGTTAATCAATGGGGGCAACAAGATAATTTCACCTTTAGAATTTATATCACAGCAGTCCTAAGGGAATACTGAGATAGAGGAATTTATATTATGACTTTTTTTATTTTTTTGTCATTGGAACTTGCGTGCAATTTTCCTTTTATTTTTTTAAAAATCGATAGTTATAAGGATATCTATATTTAAAATTTTACATATATTGAAGTAAACAGCTACTTAAAATATAAAATTAAATGAAATTAATCTGAATAGTCTAAAATCAATCTAAACGGTTTATATTAGTGATGAGTACAAAACGTCCTTCCGAACAAAATCTTGTGATAAATGGGTATTTACATATAATCTGATTAAGAGCACATTCCTGAACAAAAGGCAACCACACATTCTCAATTATTGACAGAATACTTTCTAGTATAGGGTATAAATGGCGTTTTACATATAATATGATTAAGAGCTCATTCCGGAACAAAAGGCAACCACACATTCGAAATTATTGACAGAATACTTTTTAGTATAGATAAATGGGTTTTTACATATAATATGGTTATGAGCTGGTGTTTTGGGAAGATGAATATGGATGAATGATCACTTTGGTATTTTCTTAAGCCTCTTTTACCCTTTTCGTTTTCTCTCCTTGACCTTGGTCTCTACCCTTTCTTCCCTATCTCCGCCTATTTCCATCTCTGTCACAGATTCTATTCTTAACATTTCTTCCTTCTCCTTCAAATCTTTTCACATAAGCCATCTTTTTCAATATAAAGCTATAATATAATCCAGTATCGTAAATTAATTTTTAACACACTCCACCCCTTAAAATATATTTTTAGTAGCACCTAGTATCTAGCACCTAAGATTTTAAAGTATTTTTTTTCTCAATTACACCTAATATTCTAAAATAATTTTTAGTGCACCCAACACTCTAAGATATTTTTTGGGCGACTAAAAGATACTTTAAGTGAAAATTTGCAAAAATTACTTTCAGAGATACTGATTGTTGATAAAAATTATTTTCGTGTTGAACGCACTAAAAATCAATTTACGATATTAGATGCTACATGAAAATATTTTAGAGCACTGGCTACTAGATATGGGTGCCACTTAAAAAACATTATAGGGTGCTAAGTGTATTTACAAATAATTTAGGATCTACCAAAAATGTTTTAGAATAAAATATGCTCCTTTTTTTGAAAATAAAAGAAAGTGCTCCTCTCCTTTATTTACCCCAAAATAGGGGTGAGCAAAACACCCGTAACTCGCCTATCCGCCTGTAACCTATAATATTATGTCCCGTTTAAGCCAGCCTAGATTTGGACCGTAACGGGTAATGGTTTTCCTGTGCCTATTTATATTATATGGGCGGGGGTGCAATCATGCCCGCCCGTTACCCGTATTTATGCCTGTTTATTATTATTTTTAATTTAGGTTCACACTTCCATCCAATCCAGACTTCCAAACTCCAATTTTATTCCAGTCGAGACTTGAGACCGAGTTCCCAATTCCTTAGCCTAATAACCTTAACTCCCTAAGTCCCTAACCTCGACTCTCCCTCTCGGCCTCTTGGCTCCCTTGGTATTGCTCGCGACTCTTGCTGGGCTTGACCTCAACCTCGCCGTGAGCCAGTGACTTTTCCCTCTTGCCCTCAACCTCTCCCTTAATCGTCTTCATCACACGTCGTTTCTCTTCCTCGTTCGTCCCCATCCTTAGCTCTCATTGTCGTCGGCCTATCACAGAGCTCAACTCGGTAGCCTTGGGTGTTGCCGTCTGCCCATCGCAGACCTTATCATCATTAACTCGGCAGCCTTAGGTGTACTTCATTGTTTGTCTCAATTTTCAAAGTCATCTACTTCATTAGTTCTTCTTCATCCTTCATTGTTCTTCTTCATTCTAGCAGCACTGGTACAGTTCTTGTCTCCTACGCTTGCACAATTTCATTATAGACAGGCATTTCAAAACTCACTCTCTTTCACTTTTTTTCACATCGGATCATTTTTATTCACTTCTCATTAATGTAAATGTTAGTTCGGCAGCTTATTCTGTGTTAAAATTGAAGCTTTATCTAAATTTTGGCGTCAATTTCATATACATCATGATTGCCGTGTGAATGAATATGAGTGATGAATGAATATTATAGATCATCCACCCAATTTCCAAAGATAGCTATTAGCCTATTACTGTCCCTTATTGTCGTGTATGTTATTTTAGAAAATGTGCATTAATTATATGTGGTCGTGGAGAAAAGCATGTGTATTTGACTGATTAATTATTTGATGTTTCCCAGATTTATTGAAGATATAGATTGACTAATAACATGTATATTTGTCTTTATTTTTTGCTATTCCAAAATGCATATTGATTATGCATTTTTATGTTGAAATTGGTGATTAACATGGCATATATCCCACCTAAAAATGTGCAAGAGCAAGCTCCCACTGTTGTAGGGGGACTGGTAATGAAACTATAGTCACAACAACACAGCATACTGCTACTCATTGAGAATTAAATCAATAATGAGGGACAAGATGTTGAATCATGACCTAGGAGAAAAAGGAAGGACTTATTTGATATCTAGAACCATTTTACAAGGCTGCCACTGGCATAAAATAAAGGAAAACATAGGTTAAAGTGCAACTATTGTGGAACAACTTATGCAAGTCATCCTTTGAATGATGGCACTAAACAATTATGGAGACTTTTGGACAAGTGTCCAAACTATCCTAACAATGTAGGCAAGAGTCAAAGCTTGTTCGCAGCTACAACAAATCAAACATTGACTCATCACTTGTTCAGGAAAGAGCAAGGCAGAAAGGCTGTTGCTAAGTACATCATAAAGGACGAGGTGCCTTTTCGAGTTGTGGAAAATGAGGGTTTTACAGAACTTTTGTAAGAGTTTCAACCCAAATTTCAAATGCCATCAAGATAGATAGTTGCTAGAGATTGCTACAACATATATAAAGAACAAACAAATATCTTGAGAAAATATTTCAAGACTTCTAAAGTCGACGTCCTTCACCACTAATTGTTGGATGTCTATATAAAATAACTACTACATGTGTTTGATTGCACATTGGATTGATGAGGATTGGACTTTGCATAAACGAATTCTGAATTTTTGTGAGATTAAAGAACATGGAGGGGAGTCAATTGCCAAACAAATTGAGGATTACTTATTTTAGTAGGGCATTGACAAAGTGTTTAGGATCACAATTGACAACTCTTCTGCCAATGATTTTGCAATTGCAATCCCAAAAAAGTGCTTCAGGAGTTGGGATGGTTTGGTATGTGATGGAGAGTTTTTATAAATGCGGTGTGTTACTCACATATTAAATTTGGTTGTTTATGAAGGTCTCAAAGAAATGAACAAGTCCATTGAGCTGATCCGACATGTAATAAAATTTGTTAAATCTTCTCTATCAAGGAAGCGTAAGTTCATAATGCTGACAGAAAGAAAGTGAGTCGAATAAAAAAGTCTTCTTAACTTGGATTGTCTCACAAGGTAATTTAATTATAATTTGCTTGAATGAGCTTTGATATGATTTTGTATTGATGTTTAATTGTGTTTCATTTCTATCATGTCATTAGGTGGAATTCGACATACATTATGCTTGAGAGCGCTATTAAGTTTGTCAAAGTCTTTACTTGGATGGAATATGAGGATGAAGAATACAAACAATACTTTAAGAAGAAAGTTAAAATAGATTCCATTCGAGATACTTATACCTTGATTGATGTTCGCAAAGGTGTTGACGATGTATCCGATGATACAACTACAAGAAGGACTGCAGTGCCTACAATTTTGCCCACTAATGCATATGATTGCAGCATTGTGAAGGAGTTTCTTGGCTTCTTAAAGTTGTTCTACAACATGACATTGAAGTTTTCTAGATCAAACTATGCTACGAGTAACACTTGTTTCCAGCACATAGTTGCAATTCAAACAAGCCTTGAATCAAGTATAGGTAGCTCCTACTCTCTATTGAATGACATGCCCATAAGAATGCTGTCTAAGTTTAAAAAATACTGGGGAGCATCTGAGAAAATGAATCCTTTATTGGTTGTGACTGTGATACTAGACCCTAGATATAAATTGACATGCGTCAAAGTTGCTTTTAATGATCTTTTTATGAACCAACAAAGTGTGAAGCTATGTTGAGGAAGACTATGGTGTATTTGTATCGTTTATATGACTAGTATTTAGTTAGTGTTCATCTTGGTGAAACTTCTGCTTCTCAATCGACAATGGAGCAAGGGGATAATAGTGGTGGTGGGAATAATGTGCTATTTCCAGAGTTAGAACTTGAAGTGGCCTTATCATCTATGAAGCTACATACCAAAAGTTTTTAGCCTAGGCAGATGCAGAGAGTTATGTAGTGTGAATTGTGAAGTTGTGATGTTTGAAGTTTGAACTTCAAAGTTTAGTATTAAGTAATTTAGAATATTAATATGGACATGGTTAAGGACTTAAGGTTATTACTTATTGGTCATTTAGTTATAAAAAAAGCAGGTAAGTATTATTGAGCAAGTTTGAAAGCTTTGGGATTTGGATGCTTTGAAGTTTGAACTTTGAACTTTGCTTATGATCATAGATGATAGCTTATGTTTTTAGCTTTTTAGTTCTCTTTATTCTTTAATTTCACTTTCCAGTGCTTCATTTGAGAGTTGAGATTTTGAGATACTTTTTTGTTAGACTATTTCTTGTATGATTGTTTTTTTTTGGAATGAATTATTTTTCCTTTGGGCAAAAAAAAAAAAAAGGCAAAAAAAGTTAGGCCTGTTGCAATGAAAGTGCCCCTAGAAAAAAAAAGTGCCAGACTTTTAAACAGGTTTCCTAGACCTATTTAACCCCACCCCATTTAACCCATACCCGTTTTACCATGGGTTAAATGGGTTCTTCCGCGGGTACTGGGTGCCCTGTACCCATTTAATATAAATGGGCGAGTCACAGGTATACCCCTTGGGCAACCCTCTCCACCCGTTACTACCCCTATCCCAAAACTATATAGTTTTGATATAAAGGATGTGAGTGGAGGGGAAAAAAGGAGAGAAGCCAGATCTTTTAGCAGAAAGACCTTTATTTCCCACCATCAAGCCATTAATGCTTTTACTATTCATTTCATTTAACACAAGGCAAAATATCTTGGGATCTTGTATAAATAGGAGCAGATTCCTGAATGAAAGCAAACCACACATTATCTCTATTCTTCCTTCTCTCTCGATTATTTTTCATACGCCATCTTTTTCAATTAATAAAGCCATAATCCTCATGGAGGCAACGAAGAATATAACCCACATAGCTGTTGTTCCTAGTCCAGGCCATAGCCATTTCTTCCCCATTCTCGAGTTCTCTAAGCGACTTGTTCATCTTCATCCAGATTTTCATGTCACTTGCATTATTCCCTCGCTTGGCGCTCCTTCAACTTCCTCATTAAAATACCTAAAATCACTTCCGTCCAACGATATTCACTCTATCTTCCTTCCACCAATCAGCATTAGTGAGTTGCCTCAGCAACAATCTCCAGCATTCCAAAGCAAACTCGCTATGACTAAGTCTCTACCATCTCTGCATGAAGTCTTAAAATCACTGTGTTCCAAAACTCCTCCTTTGGCTGCTATGGTTGTCGACACTCTTGCATATGAAGCACTTGATCTCGCAAAGGAACTCAACATCTTGTCCTTTGTATATGCTCCTTGGTCTGCTACATTGTGTTCCTTTTACTTGCAATTACCGAAACTGGATGAGACTATTAAATATGGTGAATATCGAGACAATACAAAGCCATTCGGGATCATTCCTGGCTTTGTTCCACTCCATGGAAGGGATTTTCCACAATCTGTTCAAGATCGATCGAGTGAAGCGTACAAAATGGCTGTGCTTCGTGCCAAAAGGCTCTCTTCAGTGGATGGTATCATTCTTAACAGCTTCCTAGAAATGGGAGAAGAAACAGCAAAAGCCTTAGCCAATAACAAAGGAAGTGGTAATAATCCTCCGGTCCACCTGGTTGGACCCATCACACAAACCGGTTTAATAGATGAGAAAGACCGGCCTGAATCTATTACATGGTTGGAAAAGCAGCCACCTAGATCTGTCTTGTATGTTTCATTTGGAAGTGGAGGGACACTTTCTGAAGAGCAGCTCAATGAACTGGCTTTTGGGTTGGAACTAAGTGGCCACAAATTCTTATGGGTTTTGAGAGCCCCAAGTAATGATGCTAATGCTGATTACCATAATGCTTCGTCTTCAAATAAGAGCCCTAAAGAGTTCTTGCCAAAAGGGTTCTTAGAGAGAACAAAAGATCGTGGTTTTATTGTTCCTTCATGGGGACCTCAGGTTCAAATCCTTAGTCACAGTTCAGTCGGTGGTTTCTTAAGCCATTGCGGATGGAATTCGACTCTTGAGAGTGTTGTGCACGGTGTGCCACTCATAACATGGCCACTCTTTGCAGAGCAGAAAATGAACGCTATTATTCTAAATGATGTTCTGAAAGTGGCAGTGAGGCCTGATAAGGTCAACAAAGAAAATGGAATAGTGGAAAGGCAAGAAATTAAAGAGGTGATAAAGACATTAATGGAGGGTGAAGAAGGTAAAGAGATTTTCAAACGAATGAAGGATTTGAAAGAAGCTGCTGCTAAGGCAATGAAGGAAGATGGTTCCTCTATACTGACACTGTCCCAGGTGGCTCGCATATGGAAAAACAAGGGTGTTCATTATTTTTGATGTTTCCCTTTACCTATTTTATCTATTTTGATGGTTTCTTTGCTTTTTCATCCTTCCTTATTGGAAAATCTTTCAATTTATTGTTAAGTAATGTTTCCTTTGTGTCAGTTTGCTTGTTATTCACATATTGAATCTAATATTGAGTTGTTTAATAATTATCAGAGTTGTTTAACTATTTAAGAACCACTTGTGACTCAATTAGTACCTTTGGAACAACCAAATACTCAAACTCTTATCTCGTTTGAACACTTAATCCTCTTTTAAAACTTGCTTCATTCTTAAATCTGAAAATTTTCAGGTTTGAAACATATTCCCTTTGGCCCAAAAAAAAAAAAAAAACCATATACCCAAGAATTCAAATTTAGAGAGAATAGATTAAAGCAACGTACAATACATCATGTGATTGCACTAATTATTAGTATGATTAATCTCTCTAAAATTCGAACAGCCCCCACCTGTGATATAACTTTGAAGATTTTCCAGTTTCAACAGTGTTGCTTTAACCAGCATATTAAAGCCTTTATAGGTGCTTAAATTATCTATTTAAGATACTTATTTAGCACTTGGAAGTATCAAGTAGTAGGTTCTAATAAGTTTTGCCCTCAAAATTTAAAAGTTAAAAAGCTTTCATCATCGTACAATAAATAACACTTATACTAAGTTAACTTCCGTAACGTTGGACCACTCCTATACATAGGTCCAGCAGGAACCGAACAGCCAAAATTTTCCGGAATGACATTTAACCAGCTTCTAGATGCTTGCCTTGGTCAAGAACTTCTAGCTTTGCATGTGAGATTTCACCTTTCCTTTCCTCTCCTTGTTCCACTTCGTTTCCACTTGTTCCACTCTATCACTTGTTTCTGAAACGGGCGAAATGAGGGAGGTGACGAGTTGTTTTTTTTTGTAGGTCCAGGGTACTAGCTAAGTACCAACTGTGCCAGACGAGGTGTTTAATGAATATAGGGAAATGCTATTTTATTTTCTTATGGTCTCATCCTTTAATAAGCTCATTTCTTTGCATTTTTGGGTTTATATGAAATAAAAAAGCATAAAAAAAGAAATCTGATGATCTCTTCTTGGTTGAATGGGGCATGTCTTGGGCTTTTTCTTTCGGACTTAACATTGGCCCAGTTCAATTTTTGGGTTTGAGGTGATGAATTTACCATTCACTCCTCCTTAATTAGCATTTAATTACCAAATAACTTATAAAAGTTAATGATTAATATTTTATATGGATTTTCCCCTTAAATAGGTTCTTTGTCTTATAAAATAATATCTCTAAAATTTTCAGCTTATAAATTAATTTCTAACAATTTTTTTTTTTGAATTTATGAGAAAACGGGCTCTTAATTCCAAAATATTAGCTTCAAAATTACTTGCTTTACTTTTTGGGAATTACACCTCTTACTAAACTACTGTTTAAATTCCAAAACTAATAATCTATAATTTTTTTCGACCATTACATGACTTTAATAATTATATTCTCATTTATTTTCTTATATCTAGGAAATCTTCACTTTAATTAATTTCTCTGAGCCCAAAAATTACTTATACAACCCTTTTATATTTTTTTTGCGTTTTCTTGGATTTACGGGTATTTTTCATAATTATATTTTTGCCCCTATTTTCTCTTATTTACACTTTCGCCTTTAAACTTCTCATAATTACATATTTTGACCCAACTAACTTTTCCTCTTACTTTCATTTACTTTGACTCTAAACTTCTTACTTTACCCTTAATTCAGGCCATACATGCCATATTCTCTTATTTAATCAGTATACAAAATACCGGATACTCACAATGAAGGAATCGATATAATCATATTGACAAAGTACATAATATTTTAGTATTAAATATTTTTTTATTGTATATATAGTATTTTTCAGAATTTGATTTAAAAAATTTTATAGCAATTTTAAAATGTTACTATAAAACATATTAATTTCAATTGACTTTTACAAAAAATTGATAAGTGTGTAGAACTTAAAAAGTCTTTTTAATATTTACTGTTAAAGGGTTAAACTTTCTTTCTATAACATGAGATTGTTATTCTTTATATGATTTTGGCAAAAAAAAAAAAAACTTTATATGATAGTAAAACCAACTAAATATTATAGAACATTCAATAAGTAATGTTTTTCTTTATAACAAGCAGGAAACATAAAATAATTTTTTTATATGAAAAGTTTTTTAATGCAATAATATTGATTTTGATAAATAGTCTCAAGTTATGGTAAGTATATATTATATATATATATATTGCACTATGTAAGTAACATCCCAAATATTTGATCTCTTTGTTGGATCCGGGTTCTCTCCTTTGCTAGTCAGGTCTGCTGCCCCTCCTTTTCTTTTAAATTGCACCGTTTTGATGTAAAATGCTCATAGTCCTCTTTGTTTTTTAAAAGAAAAGTGTCAAGTGTCTTAAAGTATTTTTTCAGTATCATCTAGGATCCTAAAATATTTTTTCAACATCACTCAATATTCTAAAATGATTTTCGGTTTACTTAGCACCCTAACAAATTTTTTTAGTACCACTCACTATCTAACAACCATTACACTCAAGTATTTTTTTCAGATGTACTCAATATCCTAAACTAATTTTTAATGCATATGGCACCCAAAATGGTTTCCCAGTAATACTCAAATATCTTAAAGTAATTTTTGGTGCAACTTTTTAGGGTGCTTGATACATTAAAAATTAGTTGAGGATACTGGATAATAGTGAAAAAAATACTTTAGTGTGTTGGGTGTTAAATATGGGTTAAGGTGCAAAAATACCCATAAACTTTTCTCAAAAGTGCATCCACCACCATAAACTTTTTTTAGGTGCAAAAATACCCATGAACTTATCAAAATGGGGCAAAAATGCCCACACCGTTAATTGGTACAAATGTCCGTTTTATGGGACCCACTTATTATTTTTTGAGGTGCAAAAATACCTATGAATTTTTCTCAAAAGTGCACCCAACACCATAAACTTTTAAAAAGTTCATAGGCACTTTTGCACCCAGAAAAAAGTTTATGGTGTTGGGTGCACTTTTGAGAAAAGTTCATAGGTATTTTTGCACCTCAAAAAATAATAAGTGGGTCCCATAAAACGGAAGTTTGTACCAATAAACGGTGTGGACATTTTTGCCCCATTTTGATAAGTTCATAGGTATTTTTGCACCTAAAAAAAGTTTATGGTAGTGGGTGCACTTTTGAGAAAAGTTCATGGGTATTTTTGCACCTTAACCCGTTAAATATTGGGTGGTACTGAAAAAATATATTAGGGTGCTAAGTGGAGAAAAAATCATTTTATGATATTGAGTGATGTTAAGAAAATATTTCAGGATTCTGGATGATATTGAAAAAATACTTTAAGACATTGGATGCTATTATTCCAAAAAAAAAAAAAAAAGAGGGCATGAGCATTTTGTACCAAAATGGTGCTGTTAAAAAAAAAAATGGAAGGGCAGCAGACGCAGTTAGCAAAGGAGAGAAGTTTGTTTAGCTAATATTATATACATGTGAATATGATTTGATGACTAACAAAAGGCTACAAGGGGCTCAACCCTATTTGTGTTGTGATCTATTTTAGAAGACAAACAATTTAGTAATTTTTTGAGAAAAATGTTCAATAACACTAATTAAGTGGAAGTTAATAAAAGGGTTAATCATTTTCCCGCATAAAGGAATAATATTATTTAAATATTATAGGATTTTTATTTAAGCAAGGTACACAAGTTGAACTAACTCTGAGGATTATTAAGAGAATTCTGACCAATTATTCCTACGTGAAGGGAGTTTAGCAAGTATCAGTGCCAATATATTAGATTAAAGACTAGATGTACATCTTAAATAAAGTGGACACTTCTATATAAATATAAATGTTTGACGGTTAGGAACGGTCAAATATTCCTATGTCATGTAAGGTCTAAGCGAATACTCTCTACATCCTATTTATAAGAACTCAATAACTAAATTACGCAGTGTAAGAAAGTAGTTAAAAATAATAATAATGATTGAAATAAACTTTCTTTTTCAAGTACGCCCTTATTTATGAGGGGGCAAGTAAGAGAGAGATAAAGTAAATATAAGTATCATCAACCTTTTAATTAATGTGTCAAACCCCTCAACATTTTGATAATTAACCGTTACAACGCAACAATTCAGTGAGTGAGCATACAGAAATAACATAAGTATACTGATACAATGTACTTGATTACATTTACAGGAATTCCCATAGGGTATGAAAAATATATTCTGATCCCACAAGAAACAAAATAAAACTAAAGATAACCAACATCAGCTCTTGACCTGAACCGAAACCCTCAGTTACTGGTATCTACCTCTTTTCCATTGGAGCCGCTTCCACCAGCTGAGTAAATTTAAATTTATGGAAAGATGTGAGATTCAAACGAATCTTAGTAGTAACACACAATCAATTATATAAAATGTGATAACTAAACATGCAATGCATCATTTAAGTAACATAATTATAACACCGTGAATCTAACTATTGCCCGGCGTTCAGGTACAAATGACTGTTTGCGCCCCTACTGGCCTTGCTGTGTGCACTATTTAGGATCATATGACTGTATAACCTCTACTTGTTGTCCTGTTCTAGCGCAGAAGACTGTCTGCCCGGACATGTCTCACTGCCCTAGTTGGAACTCACTGGGCCTGATGGTACTTGTGTTTTTCCCATCAGGTGGTAATTATGCTTTTCCCACACCACAACCAGGTTGTGTGTCTAGAACTTGTGTTACTGAACACGGAAATATAAAGCATATAAACAATCACATAATGTATGAAAGATATAGTTACTATCTAAAATCTCTTTCACTTTCTAGCTAGCGGTTTACTACTTGCTGTCCAACTCGATCAACTGACAAATCCTAAAATTCCTAGTTTATAATAAATGAGTTATTACTCATTCATATTCCCATTCTAAACTCATATAGTTGGTTATCTTTACCCTTAGAGTTTAAGGTAATTACATTTTGCCATTACCTTTTTGATTTCGCACATTGACTAAAAGCTGCTAGAATTTTCATCAAACTTTGAAAATTCGTATCTTTATTTATAAATGCCCAATTGATGTGGTTCTAAAGGCTATATGACCCTTATTAAGTCTAGTGTTAAGGAAAAATATTTTCTTTAGCCAACTGGACATACAACATTCCAGAAGTTCTATTTATTGGACACTGCTACAGAAACTTGCCAGTTTTACTTGGCTAAATTCAAAAATATATAACTCTTAGTGTACAGGCCCAAATGACATATATGACCTATCAAATTAAAGTTTGATAAGTCTACTTTCATTATGAAAAATTTTACATTCATTGGGCATCATTTGCCTACTCAAAAACACATTACAATAAGACTTCCACGCAAAAAATCACATTGGCAGCACAGTTTTCATTCCAATTTTTAGTGTTTAATTTCAGTGATCTAGAATTTATAGCCAAAGGCTATTCCTAAATGGTTTTTCATGTATAATGAAATGGTTATCTCAAATTAACAAAATTCCAGCTCTAACCTTGTGTTTCTGTAGCTAGTCGAAAATTCCAAAGTTAAATGGAAGAATGAGTTTTCATGATTACACTTAATTAAAACTCTTCCTTTTCACTTGTAATTGCATGATTAACCACTTAGACACCTATTAATCATGATTAGTGGCAATTTGGGCAGCATAACTGTAATACCCCGAATTTTGAGACTCGACGCTAGAGAATAAGCCTGAGATTAGTGGATTGCTAAGCCCCAGTTTAGCAAGATCCCAAATTGTGATTAAGGGTTAATGACTCCAAAAGTGGATGTGGTTAGTGATAAATAACCCTTTTGGAGAATATGAAGTGATTTGACACTCGAATGTGATTCGTGTGTGGTTTGAGCAACGCCGAAACCCTATATTTGAGTTCAATTGTGGATTAACATCCAAATTGACTTAGAATAGAGGGAAGAATTGAATGGGGTATTGTGTTGGAAATGGTGTCATAGTGTGTTTTGATGTCATTGAAATTGGTTTGGAACTTTGGAATGGAAATGTTGCAATGTTAGGTTTTGAAATGTGAATTGTGTTGACATGTTGAGATTGTTGTGAAAACATGTCAATGAGATGTGAATTTGATTGATTTGGTGTTTCCAATGGATTCCTTGTGAAAATTTATGTGGGAATGATGTTTGGTATGAAAATGGAACCATTGGAAGCAAAGATGCAAAATCTGAAATTCTGTCCAGTGAAACTCTATTATGGGCAGTCTTCTCGTGTGGATGTTTTTACTAGGCCAATGATGTCAGAAAATTATGAAACATTCCAGTCTTAAGGTTCACATCCCAAGCTTCAAAATGGACATATAATTTGTGTCATTTCATTTTGGGAACTGGGAGATATGACTGTCCAAAGTTTGAGTTCGAAAATGGACTCTGTTTTGGGACAGTGATGAAATTTGTGCAATTCTGGAATTGTGTGGTGATTTCTAGTAATGGAAAATATTTTTCTATTAAAGAGGACTTAAATACCTTTCATTGGGCATTAGAATCACCTCATTTCTATTTTTCTAGAATTAGTTATGATTTTTCAAAGTTTGGGCAGAAAATCTACCAGAAAATCCGAAAATGGGAATTATGACATCATCTCAATAAAAGATGACATCAGCATAGGATATGTTATTAAACGGTTTTTTCCTTCTTCCTCCTCATTTTTGATGCTGAGAACAGCTGAAATAGAGAGAGAGCATATGGGATCTTTAGAGAGAGAAAGAGGAAGAAATCTCGTAAGGTAAGCTGATTTCTCCGACGATCTAGCTCCTAACGCATATAACTCCGATCCTAAGCTACTCCTTTATATTCTTTAAGGTTTGGAAGCTCTTCCTTTGGTGTTAAAACAGCTAGGGTTTCAGCCAAGACAAGGAAAAGCTAGTGGGAGCTTGAGGTAACTTCCAAACTCTTGTGTATTGACTATTCTGGCTGTTGTGGACAATTTAATCGGTGAAATTTCGCCGGATTGTCATTGATTTCAAAAATGGAAAATGGGTGTGTGGGGCTGTTATGCTACCCAAATTGGTACTAAATGGTAGTTGTAACCTAATGGAATAGTCAATAAAGTGGTTAGGAGTAGAAAGGAACGCGTTTACGGAGCTGAAACCGAAAAACCCCAATTTTTCCCGGGGAATTGAGAATTTCGGCCAAGCCTGGTTTGGAGGGGTTAGAGATGGATTTTCAATGATTTGATGATTCCATTGAGTTAAGGAGCGAAAATTAGATGGGGTTACAGTTGGTCACGTTTTCGGAAAAGGCCGAAAAAGCATAATTACGAAAACGCCCTTGAAACCCTTAAAGGGGGGCTGCCAAGGGTAAATTTGTAAATTGAAATTGAAATTGATAATTCTGAGTCCGGAAATGGATTCCTTGGGAGAAAATATGTCAGAATAGCCCATGTTAAAATTTCAAGAAAAGTACAGTCAGACCGGGTAAGGCGGGGCCGGGCCGAGTCCCCGGGGGTATTTTAGTAAATTTTCAATATAGCCTCATATAACCCCCAGAAACACTATGGAAGTGTCTAAATAGTACATTTGACATTGTAGGATCTAATGTGAAGCCCCGAGTTGCTGGCATGTAAATCGAGGAGAAAAGACTGGAGGTAGGGACTTACCTTACTTGCATGTATTTGATATCTTTGCTTGTGTAGTGATGTATGTGATTGCTTTACTTGATTGTGTAGAGCATATTTGAATAAATGAAGCTCTGTTTCTGTTTTACTGTGGCCATAGTTTTGTTACATGAAATATTGAGCATGCAGAAATGTCATTATGGGGCATGCATCTAGATAAAGCTAATATGTCATACACATAGCATCTATCATGCATGCATTATGGTATCTATTTCCTACTGAGATTCTCTCGAATCTCACTCTCCCCTACCAACAATTTAGACAGGGCAAGTGGCTCGTGGAGGGAGCGACTAGGACTCCTTCGAGATGAGATTGTGCAATTCCCATTTGAAGAATTGTAATGGGCAATTGTACCTTGTGTATCTTTAGCGAAGGTATGTACTCGGGATTGTCGGGATGATTAAGTTGTGCACTCTAATAATTATATGAATGTGATTTATCTTCGCGTAGTAATTGTATTCGAAATGTGAATATGAGACCAAGTTTATAAATGATTTCAAAAAGTATTCGTGAAAACCCCGTCATGTGATGGGTTAGTAAATGTTATTTAATTATTATTGGTCTCTATTTCATTTTAATCACGTATTTCGGATATAATTACGGAGGGGGTTACAATAACCCCTTAGGGTTTGAACATTTCAAATTACAAAATCAAGCCACCAAACAACCATAACAACCAAATTATCTTCAATCACTAGCTTTCTTCTTGTTCTTGCTTCTTCAAATAGCTCTCTCTCTCTCCTCTTTCTATTTTGGATGAAATATCAGCCTTTGGAAGAGCTTAATTAGCTCTTCAAATATCTCTTCCACCTCCTTAAAAATATTACTATTTTAATGGTAAATTATCACATGTTTTTACTTTTTTGACTTTTCTTCATTTTCACTTGGCTACAATTTCTACATATTTAGACATAATTATCTCCTAATATTTATTGCCTCTTGCTTCTTCCTTTTGGCCAAAATATATCCCAAGAAAAGGGAAAAATATTTAACTTCTTGCTTTGTTGGCAAATGACTATTTTGCTCATATATTGTTTTGGTGTTTTTTTTGGTATTAAATTATGTCTTCTTTTTTTCCTCTTCTTTTGGCCAAAAATCTCATGATTTATTGGGCCAAAATTTGTGCTCTTCCCTTCTTTGTTTTAGACTTCAATAATTAGCCTTTGTTGTGAGAAAAATTGCTCCTTTATGTTCAAGCATAATCATGTTGTGTGTGACCACTAATTGCATTGTCTTACAATTTCATGTGCACCAAAATTCACTATTTATATTCCATTGAATGTCACACAAAATGTCACAATTTACAAGGAATTTTGGTGAATAAAAGGTGGGATGTTACAGCTCTCCCTCCTTAAGCAAATTTCATCCCCAAAATTTGCTACATATACATACTCATGAATTTCGGGTAACGCTTCTGCATGTCTTCCTCCGTTTCCTAGGTAGCTTCTATGAGAAATAGTCCCTTCTATACTACTTTTATGAATGGTATAATCCTATGTCTAAGTGTTTCTCCTGCCGATCAATGATTCAGTCCAGTGTGACCTCATTTGTCATATCATCCCGCATGTCCACATCTTCATATTCAATTACATGCTTTGAGTTAGGTTGATATTTCTTCAGCTGTGACACATGGAAGACATAATGTATTCTACTCAAACTTGAGGCTAAAGTTATCCGATATGCTATTAGCCCAATTCTAGATAAGATTTCAAATGGACTAATGTATCTAGGGTTTAGCTTCTTCACCTTTAGCGCCCTACCAATACTAGTGATAGGCAAACCTTCATGAATACATGATCTCCAACTTCAAACTTGAGAGGTTTCTGCCTCTTGTCGGCATAGCTCTTCTACCTACTTTAAACAGCTAACAATCTCTTCTTTACTAGCTTAATCTACTCTGTTATCTGATCAATTATATCTGGCTTATATAATTGGCTCTAAGACAGTTATGTCTAGCATAAGGGCGATTGACACTTCCTTCCATACAACGCTTCATATGGAGTCATTTGAATGCTCGAATAATAGCTGTTATTGTATGCAAATTCTGTAAGAGGAAGGAATTGATCCCAACTGCCTTTGAAATCTAGTATGAACACCTTAAACATATCCTCTAGCGTCTGTATCATCCTTTCTATTTGTTCACCTATTTGGGGATTATAAATCATACTGAATATGAGCTGGTACCTAAAGCCTCATGTACTGCTTTCCAAAACTTGGAAGTGAATTGAGGGTCTCTGTTAGAAATTATGTTCTTCGGTGTACCATGTAATTGCACAATCTCCTTGATATAGATCTCTGCCAGCTTATCAGAAGAATAGTGAATACTGATCGGTAGGAAATGGGTTGTTTTCATGAATTAGTAAAAAATTACCCATATTGTATTGTGATTTCTTATTTTGGGTAATCCTGTCACAAAATCCTTAGTAATCTCAGGGTTTTGTAAGAGCCCTAATGGTCATTGATGGTTGACTTTCACCTTCTGACAAATGAGACAATGAGCAACAAACTTTGTCACAGATCTTTTCATCCCTAGCCACTAATACATGGACTTCAAGTCATGATACATTTTAGTTACTAATGGGTTTAAAGTATACTTACTCTTATATGCTTCATCCAAGATTTACTGTTACAGTTCTGGTTGCGGTGGTACATATATTCACTTTCTGTACCTAACTAGTCCACTTAGTAACAAGTTATAGTCTTGAGTTTCTCCCCTTTCAATCATGTTTTGGATAGACTGTGCTCTTCTATCCTGCATATGAGCTTCTTCTAGTGCTATTCTCAGATCATTCTCTGCCTGGCTGACGTTGCTGCCATTGATCATAATCTAATTAGACATATTGAGATCTTTAAAATCTTCGATCAGTTTTTGCTCATGAATCATTATGGATGCCACCTATACTGTTTTGCGGCTCAATGCATCTGCAACTATATTAGCCTTTCTTGGATGGTATTTGATCCCCAAGTTGTAATTTTTAAGAAACTCCATCCATTTGTGCTGCCTCATGTTCAGTTCTTTCTAACCATACAAGTATTTCAAGCTCTTGTAGTCGCAATATAGCTCTAAAGTTGCCTTATAAAGATAGTGTCTCTAGATTTTTAGTGCAAACATAATTGTTGCTAACTCAAGATCATGAGTGGGATAGTTCTGTTTTTGAGGCTTTAGCTGACGAGATGCATATGTCACTACTCAGCCTTGTTGCATCAGAACACATCCCAATCTGTGTTTGCTTGCATCACTGTAGACCACAAAGGTTAACTGTGGATCTGGGATTGTTAACACTAGTGCTATTGTTAATCTTTCCTTGAGCTCTGTGAAGCTCTTCTCATAATTATCATCCTACACAAATGGTTGAGTTTTCAGTGTCAACTTTGTCATTGGCAAAGCTATTCTGAAGAAATTCTATATGAATCGCCTGTAATAACTGGCAAGACCCAAAAAATTGTGTATCGTAACAGTAGTCTCTGGCCTTTTCTAGTTCAATATTGCTTTCACTTTGCTAATATCTATCGAGACCCTTTGTTGTGAGACTATATGGCCCACTAATTTAACTTCTGAAAACCAAAATTCACACTTGCTTAAAAATACACTTAAGCTAAAAAGTTCCAACTTTTCTTATGCATTTTGGAAAATTGATTTTGAAATTTTGCATAATTTTTTTTTCAACCTATCATTGATTTTATTTCAAAAAGAAAACATGTTTTAAATCATACTGAAAAATCTATTGGGAAGAAAGAGTTTGCAAATACAGATTATTTGAGTTTTTACTCTCATGACCGACACAATTCTTGCATAAAATCTCATAATACATCTCATTATATTACTTGCAATTATTGTGGTAAATTGGGTCACATTTCTCATGAATGCAATATTAGAAGAAATTCTAATGTGAGAAATAAATATGTTTGGGTTCCTAAAGGGCAAGTGAGGTCCAATGCTAATAAAGAAAGACCCAAGTATATGTGGGTACCAAAATGTCCATCTAGTGCTTCTTGCATGCAATTTGATTGCAAAAGGAATGGATATAAGGGTATGAAGAATAATCTAGGGGTTTATCATACATCAAGAAAGAGATTAATAGAACCAACATAAAAAAACAAAACTCATTAAGAATATATTATTGCTACAACTTCATGGTCAAAACAAAAGAAGCGATGGACATCAACAAGAGGAGGCTCAGCTTCACGCCAAGTTTACCAAATTCATGATTGGCATGCTTGATGAGACCATTAGTTCTCAAGAAGCCTTAAAGTGGAAAGAGAAAAGAGCCTAAAGGTAATGCACCATCATCTCTCCAAGTGTCATTGGAAGTAATACCTCTTAGGTGAAGGACCTTCATCGCTCCAAATGCTACTTAGAGTGGTACCTCTGAGTCTATCATCACTCCAAGTGTGACTTATAGTGATATCTCTAAGGAAGATCAGTAAGATGGTGAATCATAATTTCAAGATTCTATTTGATCAGCAAAAAGAGAACAAGAAAAGGAGGATATCTCATGTATAAAGTAGAAGACTTTTGGAGTCTACATGTTACGAGAGAGCATTGCAAGAACCCACGAATAAATATGCAAAGACAAAGTATCACAAAAAGATACATTAGGGGAGTAAAGACAATCCTCCATGTACCTAAGGTAAAGGTATACAATGGTAAAACCTCTTTGGTATGTTCCATTTTTTAATATAGTAATTCATGAATCATTTGGCCTATTTTAGTGTGTTTGTTGAGTAAAAATTGCATTACTGATGAATTAATATTCATTTAGAATGATTGCAGGAATTAGTGATAAAAAAGGGTAAAATGGTCATTATTTTAGTGATTATCTAGATGTATGATATTACAGTGTTTTGAATTATATTTTTAGGGCATTTAGGTCATCTAGGTGAATTTCCAAAATTGCAATTTAGTCCTAAGATATTTCTAGTTTAGTCCTCAAATTTTTGAAATGATAGCTTAGTCTTGCGACTGCTATTGTGTGTTTTATGTTAGAGCATCATTTTTTTGTTAAAAGGAGACACTTCCAGTGGCGATTTGCACCATGGAAACTCCAGATTTTCTTTGTCCTTCACCTCCTTCCACTCTCCTCTCCATTATCCATCATTTCCTCACCATTTTCACTCACTTTCTTGACTCCTTTCACTATTTTCGTCATTTTTGTCATCATCTCCATTTCTTCCACTTTGTTGCTGTCATGGCTAAGATTGGGGGCACTCAACAATGTGTGGGAGCTTCCACTTCAAGCATGAGAAGCATGAGAAGCTAAACACTTCAAGGAGTAGAGGACTATGCCGGAGCTTGGAGCATCATTTAGGGAGTTTTTCATATTTCCTTTTCCTACTCTAGTTATGTTTGTTGATTATTCTAGTTGAGTAATTAATTTGTGTAGCTAGATTTAAGACATTCTAGTTGTAATGTTGTTTGGGATTGAAAAATTCAGACTACACGATTGAGCTCTTGACTTGTATTATTGAAATGCTCAATTTGGTTGCATTGATGCTGGATTTAGTTTGTCTAATGTTTTTATGATTAAATTGAGTACTTTGTCCATCATGTATAATTTATGTAATTTGTGAATTCATTGTGCTTGATCATTTAATCTCATCCAATGGTGTTCATTGGGGGTTGTTAATGCTGTGATGGCTTTTCTAGTTAAAGTTGTCCATTGGCAAGTTAACTAACCTAAGCTTGACTAGTTGCTTGAGCTAATTGTATGGATTGGTAATTTAAAATCCATTATCATGAAGTTATGATGGCATAGTTTGAAGATCCCAGTGAATATCATCTTATTTGCGTATTTTAAATCTACTTTCATTATTTTCAAACTCATTCATACTTCTAACCATTTCATAAATTGAAAATACCAAAAAAAGTATTTTAGAAATGTTTCATTTGTTTTGCAAAGTAGTTTTGGTAGTTAAAAATCAAATCAATCTTTGCTTTTAGTTAGCATTTTTGATAGTTAGTTATCTTAAGACTTAGTTAAATAGGCTCCATAAAGAGATCAACCTATGTTAGCACTACTTTATTGCCTTTTTAATCTAGTTTTAATTTGGCCCCAAGGCGACATGTGGATTACTCCTATGCTATTATCTTTAATATTTATTGAGGTTTTATATTTTACAACCTTAGAATGACCATTGAAAACTATTTTGTAAATGTGTTTTCACACCACTTAGGAATTCCATTCGATAATTATTTTATAAAGGGATCGCAATGTTCAATAGTTTTGTTCTTTATGCATACATGATGATTTGAAAATAAAATATTTCTTTTATGCATAAATTCATGATTATTTCACCATGCTCAATTATTCTGAATTGATTATATTCTTAGAGCATGTAAATTTTGTTCCTACAAACTAACAATGAATGGATCTAAGCAAGGTTGGATACCAAGGAAGAAAAAGATTCATAAGGTTCAGTAGGATGAGAAAAAGCTTCTCAAGAGTGAGACTAGATTGAGAATAATCTAAATATTGATGAAGCTGGACCTTGGAGCTTGAATTTTGGTGCTGAATATGCAAAGATGGAAGATCAACATTATTCCACCAAAAACCAAGCAAGATATCTCAAGAACAAGAGGAATTATGGTGATATCTACTCTTACCCTATCTTATACTTAAATGAATTTATATTTGAGTAATGAATACTTGTCCATTATTGCATTTCATTAGCAATCAACCTTTTATGGTCTTCAAAATGTTTTTTAGGATTGCTAAAAGGACCAAAATAGAAATTGTAACATTCCAAATTTCAATAATCAAAATTCCTTTACACCTTTGTGGTATTAAAGGGAATAAAATAGTGAATATTAGCATATTTGAATTAGCCAAACAGTGTAATTAGTGGCCACACAAAATTTGGGCCAACATAAGACATAAAATTCAATTTGTATCTTCATAAAAGCCCTATTATAGATGCCTATATTAGAGAATGGAAGAGCATAATTTTTGGGCCCAATATATCGTGAATTTTAGGCCTAACAAAAGAAAAGGAAGAAGGCCCAATTTGATTACAAAAAAATGTAAGGGTAAAATGGTCATTTGACAATTAGAACAAAATCTCTTATTTATCCAATAATTAAAAGCCATTTACATCCAAACAAGGGAAACAAGAGGGAAATAAATGCTTGGTTCAAATTATGCCAAAAGTTAGAGCATTTTTAGCCAAGTCAAAGGATGAAGAAAAGTTAAAGATTAACATGTGCAAAATTAGCATTATAATACTAATATCTTAAGGAGATGGATGGTGATATTTTTTAAGGGCTCTTATCTCTTTTCCAAGAGCCACTTTTGTCCAAACACAAGAAGCGAGAGAGATAGTGTGTATTTTGGGAAAACAAGAACAAAGAGAGAGATCAAGTTATTCAAGAAGCAATCAATGTAAGTTGAGTAGGAAATTTCATGTATTATGCCTTCTAAATCATGCACAACTTTCTCTAAACTCTATGCCATCTTGAAACACACATGTGGCAAGCATAACATCAGAGGAAGATAGTGGAGGAGGCCATGATTTAGAGAGAGAAAGAAGAGAAACAAAGGTAAAACCATAAAACCTTGTTATCTAGTTATATTCAAGGTTGTTGTTGTTGTGGTTGATTTATTGGTTTGTTTGGTTGATTTTGTAATTTGGGAGGTGCAAACACTAAGGGGAGGTTCTGCCAAAATTGGATGAATCATGTGGGAAGTTTAATTAAGTTGGTAAACAAGTGATTTAAAGTGAAAAGAAGGTGTTAGGTTGATTGAAATCATAAAACTTCATTTCCCCTAAAATTTCAAGAATTTTGGCCATCTGTGTTTGACAGTATTGGAGCTAGAATTTCATGAATTTGATGTTCCCATTGTGTTTAGAATGGAAAATTGTGCAGGGAACATGTAAAATATGAAGTATAAAGGCTTTAGTGTGTGAAATGATAGTTTGACCCTTGAAACCCTAACTTAGTGGCTGCCAAGGGTAAATCTATAATTTGGGCATGAATTTGACTAATCTGAGGTAAAAAATGGATTCTACACATGAAATTGTATAGGAAAAGCTCAGCTCATTATTTTTGTTAAAGTATAATTGGATCGGTAAAAAGGGGCTTAGACCGGGTTCCTAGGGTGTTTTAGTCATTTACCAATTTTGAGACTAAAAATATGAGTTTAGAATGAGTTATAAATAAGTAATAACTCATTTATTATAAATTTGGAATTTTTGGATATATCAGTAGCCCGAGCCAGACAGACAGTATTGGACAAACAAACAAGTAAGGAAAGGGCAATTCCAGGTAATAACTCTATCTTTCATACACTATGTGATGGTATATATGTTGTATGTTGCTATATTATGTAATATAAATAATGAACACACTATTTAGATGTGGTGTGGGAAAAACATAAGTACCGTCCCAATGGTAAAAGCACAAGTACCATTTGGGCCAGTGGGGACCCAGCCATGATACACAGTGCTTGGGGCACATTACCCAGCTATGGTCTGGGACTCAGCTGAGGTACATGGACAAGTTGGGGATTGGGCCCTTAATAGTATGCACAATCCGGTTTACAGTGTTATTGTTATATTTACACTATGTGGTGTATTACATATCTATTTATAACACTTTATATGATTGATAGCCTTTTACTACTAAAATTGTTTTGAATCTTATCATTTCCATAAATGTAAAAAGTTTTCAGTAGCAAGTAGCGGCTCAAAGGGGCAAAAGTGTAATTATCGGCAACTGAAGGTTCCAGTGCTGATCAAACAAGACTGATGGTTATCTACAAGCTTTTATTAAATTTTAAGTTTGTAATTATTATGTACAAACCCTATGGGATTTCCTTTAATGCAATCAAATACTTAATATCAGTATATTTAAGCTATTCCTGTGTGTCCACTGAACTGCACGAAAACACTTTGATAAAGGTTGAAATATTAAGGGTCTTACAGAAATTGTGCATAATCTTTCTACGTGTTTGAGTTTTGAAATGCACAATCTAAAATGGTTTTGATTTTAAATCATCTTGTTTTATAAAAGTGCATACACATGTTTTGAAAAATATTTATATTGCATTTAAATGATTTTCAAAATTGGAAGTTAATATTTTTATAAAAGTCAGAAATGCTTTAAATATATTTAGTAGAGTTTTCCCAATCATTGACATCTTGATCATTGGTCTTAAATGTGCTAGTGCTTGAAATCCTTAATCTTATCCTCTAACGAGTTAGATCTCATGGCTAATAAGTTGACCATCTATTTGAGTTTCAAGTCTATTTCTTAGAAAAGAATTCAACTCGTGAAAGCCTTATGCCTAATGCATAATTGCTTATTGGGTGAGTTATTCTAAGCATTATGAATGTTTATTAATGCATTGAATGTTAAAGTATTAACCATTATAGTGGAACAACTTATTAGGATAATATTTTGGAACTCTATTCATTTGGACTAACAAGTCAGTGCTTTTTAATTCATAAATTCATGTACTCATTAGGTTACTCGGATACATTAACAATAGATATCATCTATCTCTGAGTAACTATAGTCTTGTATTTTAATCTTTGTCTTGAATATTCCTATCTATTAAAATGCAATTCTAAGAATCAAGATAATCTCTGGATCAATAGCAAAGTCATTACATTCATATATTTCTATTGTACTTAGCCTTTTCAGCTAATTCATTATCCATATGACTCTTGCTCTTTAGAAAATTCTCCAAAATGTTAACTTTGATGATCAACATGTTATCTTAATTGAACTTCAAAGTGAAACTTTCTAATATATATTTTATAACTATTGACTTCTACCATTTATCGAATAAGCATTAGTTTTAACAAAAACTTCATAAATGAATTTTCATACATTCAAAATCTATCTAAATCTCATAGTGCATAATCATGATTTAAAAGGACATTTGAGATTTTGAAACAACTTGCATTTTTTATTTTCATTCTTTGTAAAATTGAACTCATTTATGAGATTTATATCAATGACATCTTTTCTACATAAAATGTATTTACAAATTGTCATTGAGAATCATCATTCTTGGTATCATTTGCTTGTTATGCTTTATGTTCAATTACTTGAATTAATTGGATAACGTTATAATTTTGGTCTGTTTGTTTAATATAAGAGCATAGGAGTTATTATGTCTAATAACGTGTGGACTTAAGAGAAATTGGGTACCAAAGAGCAAGTATTTATGATTTGTAGGAGTTTGCTAAATCTCTATACTCATAAGTACTAAAAACAGAGGTTAACAAAAGAGTCCTTCACTAGCAGATCACTCGAGTAATGACTACTAGTAATGACTAACCTTACTTGAGTGACCACTAGAGTGATGGGTGAAGTAGTGAGAATTGAGGAAAGCATTTGAAGCATCACTATAGTACAAGGTCAAGTGATGAAGAAAGAGAAAACTAAACAGTGAAGTATCACCCGAGTAAACTGCAAGTGATGGTTAAAACTTCATGGTAAAGGGTTTTATCACTCGAGTAAAGGACTATGGAAGAACCACTCGAGAATTGGCATCGAATCTAAGCTAGAAAATCAAAAAGTGAAATAGTACTTGATTTCTCTTCCAAGTCTTCTGATTCTTGCACTTAATTCTCCACAAAGCTTTTAATGGTTTTACAATTCAGAGAGAGCTCTAACCTTATTGCTTATAATGATTTTTAACCCATGCATTCATTAAGGGGAGTTTCAAATTCACATGTGTTTTATATCTTAAAAGCTCACCTATATTTGAAGAAATCCTTTTTAGCACATTCATCCGCATTCACTTTCAATTGATTAAGTTTTGATGATAATTTACTCATATATTTTTTCTCACATTAAAAAATTTCATACTCTTCACATTATATGTTATTTAATTACAGTAACCATTATCCTTGCCAAAAAATATTTGAATTTGTGGCAGGATAATTTGTTTTATACATGAACTTTCCTCAACATACTACAAAGAGAAACTATCAAATCGGGGGAAACTTACTTTGATCTTGAAAGTTTATTTTACATAACCTTTAAAGCAACAACATATACAAAGGAAGAGGAAGACCCTTGGTAGCTCCAATTGACTATAACTCCAATAAGCTCAATGCCAAGAACAAGTCTAGACACTATGAGCCTTGGTTGTCCATCTATCTTGTAACAGCCCATTTTTATTTGCCAATATGCCTTGTGAATATTTGTGGCAAAAATGGAATAAAATAGTGAATTTTGATGCAATTAAAATGACAACAACACCTTTAGTTGAAGTTACATGGAAATTGGGCTAAAACAAGTCATGAAGCTAATGATTGTTTTTCCAAAAGTGCATTATGAAGGCCCAAATTTGGAGAATAAAAGAGAGCAATATTTGGTGCAATAGAAAGTGTGAATTTTGGCCATGAAGCAAGAAAGAGGAAGAAGCTACAATTAAAAACAAAAATGTAAGGGCAAATTATAATTTCTAATAAAGCAAAGAGAAAATTATTTTCCTATGCTCTTGAAGCCATTTTTGGCTAACTAAGAGAAATAAAGGGGAAATAATAAATTGAGGATAAATATCCCAATTTTGGAGTAATGGTGGCCATGTAAAATAAATTGAAAAAGTCAAAAAGTGAATAGTGGCTAATTAATTGATTGATAAAAGAGGGTTATGGAAAATGTAAGAAGCAATATTATTTTCCTTCCTCTTTGAATTTTAGGCCAAAGGGAGAAAATAGGAGAGGAAAATATTAACTTGGACATTGAACATGCCATGTGTCATTATCTTGAGCTAAGTAAAAAGATGAAGCCATAAAAGTAAAAATTCACATGGTAAATTGGTATTAAAATACATTATTTCCAAGAGGATATTTTTATATCATCATTATCCTCTTCCAAGACCCATATTTTAGTTGACACAAGGAAAATAGAGAGAGAAAGAGTTTTAAGAACAAGAGAGAGCTCAAGGGGTTCAAGAAGCAAAATCAAGGTAAGAGCTTGTGATTTCAAGGGATTAAGCTCATAAAATCCATGGAAACCTCTTGTAATCTCTTTTTCATCATGAAAATCATGTGTAGCAAGCAAAACTTCAAGACAAGAGAGAAAGAAGGGTGATGGCCTCGAGAGAGAAAGTTGAGAATGAAGAGATAATCTCAAGCACTTTGATCCTCTTGCTTAATATGTTGTTGTTATGGTGGTTATTGTTGATATTGGCTTGATTTGTGATTGTTTTTGTTGCCTTTTGTAAATTTGGGATGATGAAAGCCTAAGGGGTTATGCTGCCTAAATTTCCACAAATCATGTTTAATAAGTGTTTAAGAAGTTAAATATATAATTAGGAGTGAGAAGGAAGGAGTTTGGAGGATTAAATCATGAAATCACATTTTCCCTTTCTCTTGAGTATGTTTCGGCTAGACCTGATTCATAGGGTTAAGGCTAGAATTTCAATAATCTAATGGTTCCATTGGGTTCAAAAGGGAAAATGTTGGGTTCATGTTCAGTAAGAAGTGTGAAAAGCATTGAAATGTGAAATGACAAAATGACCACTTAAACCCTAAATAGGGGTTGCTAATGGCAAAACTGTCATTTGGCAGTAAATTTGGCAATTCTGAGGTTAAAAATGGATTCTACATGCTAAATTCTGTAGGATTAGCTAGGGTCATAATTTTTGTAAAAGTACAGTTGGATTGAGTATAAAGGGACTTGGATGGCCCGTAAGGGTATTTTGGTCATTTTACAGTTTTATGCTAAAGTAACCAACAAAATGAGTTTAAAAGAGTTTAGAACAGTATATGAATGAGTAATAACTCAATTCTTGTAAACTTGGAATTTTAAGACCGGATAGTTTATCCACGCTGGGATGAGGTTAGAGCCAGGAAAAGGGATTAAGGTAGTAACTCTACTTTCATAAACTGTGATTTTTTGTATGCTTTTTGTATGCCATCTTCTATGATATGTATAATGCACTCTGTAACTAGGGCATGAAAATCATGAGTACTGTTCAGGGGGAAGTACAAGTACCCCAACGGCCGTAAAAAGGGGATCCAATTATGAGATATAGTACCAAAAAGGTACATTGCCCAAACTGTGGATGTGAGCCCAGCAAGAGTACGGACAAGTAGGGGTTCTAACAGTAGTTGGCCTTGAACACATATACACATTTCAATGAATATGAATTATACAGTGTATTTATTTTGCTGTATTATATGGTGTTCAACATATTTATTTATCACATTTTATATGACTATTTACATGTTACACTGAGATTCATTTGAATCTCACCCTTTCTAATATTTAAAAATATTCTAGTAGAAGCTAGCGGCTCCAAACGCAAATGGTAAATATCGGCGTTTGAGGGTATCTGTTCAAGCAAGGACTGCTATTGGCTAACCTTAGTTTAATTTCTTGAATTTTTTAGGATTGTAAATATTTTTCAAAATTTATGAGGATTCTCCTATATTGTAAACAACTACTTCTTATCAGTAGATTTATACTATTTCTGTATGCCTGTGGAACTATGCCTTTATCACTCTGGCAAATATTGAAATGTTAAGGGGTTTGACACATCTTCACTACTTTTAAAAGGTAGTCTAATATTTCTATTGTGACATTGTGTCAGCTTAGATATGCTCTGAGGAAGGCATAGTGGTTGAGGGGACTTTAGAGACCACTACCAGAGATCAAATGGTGATCATCTCAGCTAAGAAGATCAATGAATGGTTAAGCATTGACAAGCCTTCAATTAGACCATTTAAGGAGTTTATTGAGCCATAAATGTTCAGAATAATTAGAGTACACGAACTAATAGGGATTCTCAACTTCAATCCTAGTTCTATGTGTGATCTTCACAAGATTATTTGTTACTTGGAACCAAATCAGTAGCTAGTGAGATTGCCTAAGTTTGATAAGTTACACATTAGAAGGATGAAGATAAAGTTTCCTTTGGTTGGTGCATAGAGCTTTATAAGGAAGAGGCAAAGGATAGAAGCTGGGACTTAGAGGATCGATGATGCATAATCTTTAGCTAAAGATGGATCCCCTGGTATAACATTCTGTGGTCTATCTACCTAGGGATATTGGAAGAGGAACTTCAGAGATTTCACATAGAGATTGGCATGAACAATGCTTAGTTCATCATCTATGTGAATTATAAGATGGGGTAGTTGTGTGACATGATTAATCAGAACTTTAAGGTTTTATTTGAGTAGTAAAAGGCTCAAACCTGTTAGAACCGGCTGACACCCAAGAGGGGTGGTGAATTGGGTGTAAGATAAAAACTTAAAGACTTTGGAAAAATTTTCGTATCTTAATGAAAACAGTAAGTATGAAACTAATGAAACATAAACCAGTTAGATAATATATGTTGGAAATATAAGAGCTTAAGGAAGAGAATATGTAAACTGTGATTTATCCTGGTTTAGTCTAATATGTGATAGCCTATGTCCAATCCCCAGGCTCCTCCTGAGATTTTCAAATCCACTATCTTCTTGTTTAATCCTGGCACAAGAAAAGCCTTTACAAACCACAACTTACGCTGGGCACTTGTGAAGCCTTTTACAAATCTCTCTCTGAGATACTCCCCCTTATGGCAAGTCTTACGAGCAGAGTATTCCTGAAGACCTTCCTCTCCTGCTTACCAGTGCAAGCCTTATGAGCAGCAATATTCTCTCCTGCTTACACCCCTGTAAGTCTTATGAGCAGCAACGTTCTCTACTGCTTGCACCTTGTAAGTCTTATGAGCAAAAAGTCTTACTAACAATTCTCTCTACAGCTTTCCCCGTAAGAAATTCAACCCCCTCAAGGTCCCTCTACCTTGAGATCAACTCATAAATATAGTTGAAAGTGTTTACAGACTCTCTCACAGAGTAGATATAATGCTCACTGAAGTACAATACAAATAATCACTCTCACATATATATGATATATAATATAGATAAGAATAGAGAGTGTTTGGATAGAAGTGGATGACTCATGATATTCGCATGTAGGTGTCGTTGCTCTGTTCTCTCATCATCTCCTTCTCTTCTTTGAATGCTACCATATTTATAGATGAGTTGTAGAAGATAACCGTTGTAAGCATTCATCCGTTGGAGTCCCATTCTTTCTTTAACTGTTGAGTGCATTTGAATAACAAGCCACTATGAAATGTCCGTTGCAGAGTGGAGCGCCTCGTTGAAGAGCAGGATGATTCATTTTGAGCTGTACGTCACGTTGTGAAGCGTTTGTGTTTCAGACATTTATTCATGGTAGGTCAATCTTTTGTCATGGTAGGTAGCCGATACTCAGTATGTAATGATGCCGCCTGCCATAATTGACTCTTTCATTTGAATATGTAATCTCAACGTTAAATTTCCTATTTCACACTACAAAATGCTTAATCACTAATATGATGAAGTGTTAGTCATAGGTATATTGGATCATTGGTCAAAACCTGAATTTCTAGCTTCTGAGACTCATCACGTTGAGTGACAATATTTTCCATAAATAACCTCCGTTCTTGAAGATGCAATCCAAATATTTAATCTCCTATTTTACACTTGAAATATATGTTAGTTAATGCTTAGGAACAATAACAAGTGAAAACATAATGAATGTATAACATTTAACCACGTTTGGATTAATGGCTATGAGAGTCTGAACTTTCTGCGTTTTGGTTCTGTCAGGACTTCACTTGAGTGTAAAGAAGCCTTACTCGAGTGCATGTATAATTTCACGTTCTGGCTTCCTCTCGGGCAAACACTTGCTACTCTTCACTCACAGGACTCGAGTGTAATCCTTCTCCTCACTCGAGTGTTACCAGTCATGCTCGAGTGCGCTTCACATTTCTTTAGTCATATTTCTTCTCAGGTTAACACTTGCATGACTCGAGTGCAAACCTTCACTTCACTCGAGTGTAGTTGAAATACTTCCACTCCACAGCCACTTCCGGACAACACTCGCATTAAAAATGTCAAGAGTGCGTTTTTGGACTACCGGGTAATGTAGGGCCACGTCAGACTCAATTTATTTATTTGATTCTAAATATGAAAAATGGTGTATCATAATAAAGCTCTTGTCATATGCATTCCAATGCAAACAGAATCAGCTCCAAACTCGTTGTATTCTGCATGTTATGATCGAAAGAGTGTCTGTCGCACTAGACCGCACAAATATCAACTTCTAGAAGATAGCTCCTAGAATATAACTTGATATTAGGCAAATTACCTATCCATGGAAAGCCCTTTGAGTCTAGTTTCATATGGCATTGGTCTCGTCTCAATTCAACATGTCATTTGTGAGTTATGTTCAAAATACCAAACATGCCTTAAAAAGTGATGGTGATTTCAGTGTGAAATTACACGGATCATATCTCCTTCATCTCAGCTTCTTTAAATGTGATCTTGGTGTAAATTTTTTGTGTTGTGAGTCTTCTTAGATATGCCACTAGTTTTAGGTCAATCCGACTTGTGGTTTGAGAGATATGGCCAAACCACTAGAACTCTGTCAGGCTGAACATAAAATAGAGCTTAATAAAGTAGCCCGACACTTGAGTGTGTTCTTCCTTCACTCGAGTGCTACATTGCCATACTTGCTATAGTGATTCGTATGCTACAGTACCTGCATGCTATAGTGCTCGATTGGTACAGTATGATCGCTACAGTGCCAAATAGTCCTGGCTGCTATAGTGCAGAACAATGCTATCTAATTTCCTTCTGACCATAGAAATCTCAGAGATATTTCTAAAAACTTGAATCTTGATATTCCCATTAGATCTTGTAAGTTCTTCTTTATTCAATATCTTTCTTTTTGATTTTCCTCTTGATAATCATTCTCTATAATCCGAGTAGGCAGCTTTTTGACTATCTTCAGTTTCTTTCTTCTTCTTCCTTTTCTTCATTCTTATCAATTCAATAACTTCTTTGTATATTTGATAATTTTGTCTTCTCATTCTTCCTCCATAATTCAATTTAATTAATCTACAAGATATTTCACATTAAACACAATAATTAGTCAAAGAAATACATTATATAAACTTTTTGCTCTTATTATTTCATATCTATATTTGACATCATCAAAACTAATCATATCTAACAAAACCAAGATTATGTTTGAGTTTGGCAACATTCTGAGGAGTTATAAGCAGAGATTGGATTCATTTAAGGTCCTATCTAGATATCACATAAGTGTTCTTGGTCTTGAAGTGCCTACTGAGACTATGCCTTCAGAGATAGCCGTGTGAGATTTCACTATCTCAACCCATTGTTTTTTATCTTCCAGCTACCTTATATCTCGTTCATAAGACTACTTTTCAGGGCAACATTCTCTTTCTATGGATGACTTTAAATTCTTCATTTAGTGTGATGTTACTTTAAATTAGGATCCTCCTCCTCCATCATCAAAGCCTCTAAGTATTGACCATATTCATTCAATTGAGCCATCACTTGAAAATCTAATACTTCAGTCACATTCATACTCCCATGCTTCTGATCATCAATCTCATCACTGTGGTTGTACTAATTCACAATTGGATCAAAAGATTGAGATCCCTGAGCACACCTCTGAGCCTTCTACTAAGTACCCCACCGAGCCAGCTATATGTCACCCCTATGTCCTTGATCCATCAGAGTTGTATAGTGAAGTGTGGTGAACACAATATTAAGGATCATACATATCAAGAGAGAAAATCAATGGACTTCATGGAGAAATACACTTCAACTTGTTGCTGAATCAAAATAAGAATTTCTAAACTCTCTTTTTATCTTTTCTGAATATTTGCACATCTTTAGTATCAATTGGCATTGATTAAGCAGGTTTTCTTGAAACCCTTTGCAAATAATTTCAAGTTTTTTTAATAAAAACCTTCTTTTATTTGCATCACATTAAGAGTGAAGGATAATACATCCCCTTTGAATGAGAGAGAGAAAGGTATTTCCTACTTGTTTTCATATTGCTTCTCTAAGGGCATTTATTATTTATCCTTCAAAAGTTTTGCTGATGTCAAATAGGGGGAGAGAAAGGCAAGAAAATATGTTACAATTAATATGTTTGCATATTCATACATATTTTTCATAATGGATTTGCCATTATCGAAACGGGGGCGAATGTTAGATAGGATTAGTTTTGATGATGTCAAATATAAATGCCATATATTAAAAGCAAAACATTTCCATCATATATTTATCTTATAGTTTGACTAACTACTATATTTAAAATTGAATATCTAGTATTTTAGTCAAGCAACAAAAAAAATAAAAAAAAGAAGATATCAAGTTGGGTTATGGAAAGTGACCAAGAAGAAGAGTAAGAAGTTATTGAATACTTGATTCATCTTATGCTACAATATGGAGGAATTTTGGGCCAAGTAAAAGATGTTGAAAAGTCAACAATTGTAGGTAAATTAAAAGCAATATTTAAGGAGGTGAAGTTGTGAAATTTTATATGAATCTTTATCATCTCCCAAAAGGCACTTTTGTCTAATAAGGAAGGAAGAAGGAAAAAGAAAATACTTGGTCCAACACTAATTAAAAGATGAAGTAATAATGGCCAATTAAAAATTGTGAAGAAAACTCAAAAGTAAAACATGTGATTAATTGCAATTAAAAAATTAATATGTTAAGGAGGTGTAATTGGGACTTTTGTAATAGCCCTTATCCCTTCCTAAGAGCCATATTTCATCCAACTCAAGGGCTAAAGAGAGTGAGTGTGTCTTGAAAACATAGAGAACAAGAGAGAAGGAGCAAGATTCAAGAGGCAAACAAGATAAGTTCTAGGTGATTTTCCACTTGTTCTTGCCTTGAAATTCATGACAACTCTCTAATCTCTATTCGTTCTTGAATTACATGTGTAGCAAGCATACAATTAAGAGAAAGAGGAGAGAGAGGTCATGGTTTCAAGCCCTAGAGATAGAGACCAAAGGTAATCACACTAAACCTTGCTATCTTGTTGATTCAAGGTTGCTTGTTGAGGATGTTTGGTTTGATTTATGGCTTGATTTTCATGGCTTTGTGATTTTGAGAATGCCAACCCTAAGGGGTTATGCTGCCCAAATTTCCACTAATCATGATAAAAGAGTGTTTAAGAGGTTAATTATGTGATTACAAGTGGAAAATAAGAGCTAAACCAAGTTGAATCATGAAAAACCAATTTTTTGCATTTTTCTTAAAATTTTTGGCCAGGCATAGAACAGGGGCTTGGGGCTGGAATTTGATTTATTTTACCCATCCATTGTGTTTAGAATAAAAAATTGTATAGGGTATATGTTAAGTGGGAAGTGTGAAAAGCATTAGAATGTGAAATGACAAAATGAGGCCTAAAATCCTAAGTTAGGGGCTGCTAAGGGTAAATCTATCTTTTGGTAGTGAATTTGACAATGCTGAGGTAAAAAATGTATTCTACAAGCAGAATTGTGTAGGATTAGCGTGGGTTATAATTTTTGGAAAAGTACAATTGGACCGGGTACAAAGAGACTTAGACTAGGTCCCTAGGGGCATTTTGGTCATTTTGCAATTCTAAACTAAGATAACCAACAAAATGAGTTTGAAAGAATTTAGAGTAGAACATGAATGAGTAATAACTCATTTATTGTAAATTTGAGATTTTAGGATCAGAAAGTAGCCCGATCCGGAACAGTTGGATTAATAGCCAGGTAAGGGATGGGTGATCCAGGTACTGAACTTACCCTATTTGCATGTATATGATAGTTATGCTTGCATAGTGATGCATGTGATTGCTTTACTTGATTGTGTAGAGCATATTTGAATGATGAAGCTCTTCTTCTGTTTATGCCATGGCTTTGAGGATGTTACATGAAATATTGAGCACGTAGAAATGTCATTATTTGGCATGCATTTAGTTAAGGCTAAAATGTCATACATTTAGCATATATCTTGCGTGCATTATAGTAACTATTTTATACTGAGATTCTCTCGAATCTCACCCTCCCCAACTAACCATTTAGTGTAGTATCCTGAATTTTGGGATTAGAGGCTTGAGAATAAGCCTGAATCAGGAGGATTGCTAGCCCTTGGTTATAAATTCTGGGTCATTGGAACAACTTGCAAACTTACAATGTGTTTCTATTATGATTTCCTATGAGGCAGTGAAATTGTCATGTGTTTTTAGATAAATAAATGATGTCCAATGCCTGTGAAATTTTCTAGAATAAAAGTAGACATATCAAGCTTTGATTTGATAGGCGATATAAGTCATTTGGACTTATACACTTAGAGTTATGTATTTTTGAAGTTAGCTAAAGAAAATGACAAGTTTGTGTGGCAGTGTCTAATAAATGATAATTCTGGAATGTTGTGCGTCCAGTTGCCTAAAGGAAATATTTTTCCTTAAAAAAATATCTTAATAAGGGTCACATAGCCTTTAGAACCATTGCAATTGCATATCTATAAATAAAGATATGAATTTTCAAATTTTGATGAAAATTCTGTCAGCTTTTAGGCAAGGTGTGAAATTAAGAAGGTAATGGCAAAAATGTACGAGCAAAATAGTCATTTGGCTAAATTAAATCCACAGCCCATATTTTTCCCTTTTTCTTGTGTGTGGGACGTCCAAACAAGGAAGGGAGCAAGGGAATTAAAGACTTGGTCCAAATTAATCAAGGTAGAAGCAATATTGGCCAAGTAAAAATTAAGTTGAATACTCAACAATTGTAGGCAAATTAAAAGTAATATTAAAGAGATAAAATTATGATAATTCAAGAGGCCAACTTGGTTAATTGGAGGGACTTCATTTCGTTATGTGTGGGTAAGAAGCAAAGGGAAACTAAAGATTAAATCCCAAGTATCAAGTTGAAGTAAATCAAGAAAAAAGCTAAAGTTTGAAAATTCAAAAGTTGATTTTATAATAAATGCTCATCTTGCCATTTATTGTAAGGAAATGAATGAAGCAAATTGAAGAAGCCCATATGGTTACTTTAAGGGCCTATTTTCATCACTTTAACAAAAGGAAGAGGAGGCAATTATGGTTTAGTTAGAAATAGATAAAGCTTAATATTTTGGAATGTGATAATTTCATTAAAATATTATATTTCAAAGAAAGATAAAGAGAATATTTTTAAAGCCTTGTTATCCCTTTCCTAAGGCCATAGTTTCGGCCAAGTGAGTTCAAGAGATAGAGAAGAGAGTAAGAGAGCTCAAAAGGCAAAGATCAAGGTTAGTACTTGTGATTTCAAGTGTTTTTGCCTTCAAAATCATGAAAAATCTCTTCTAATCTCTATGCCATCTTGAAAATCATGTTTAGTTAGCAAAACTCCAAGTGAAGAGAGAGGGGGAAGACACCAAGAGAGAGAAAGTAAAGAGATCAAGAGGTAATCTCAAGAACATTAATCCTCTTAATATGTTGTTGTTGTTGGCTTGATTTGTGGTCGTTTTGGTTGTTTTTGTAACTTTTGGATGGTGAAACCCTAAGGAGTTATCTGCCTAAATTTCTATAAATCATGATTAAATGGTATTTACATGGTTAAACATGTGACTAGGAGTGAGAAGGAAGGATCTTTAAGGGTTACATCAAGAAAATCACATTTCCTTTTTGTTCTTGTAAGTTTTGGCTAGACCTGATTTAGGAGGGTTAAGGCTAGAATTTCATTAATTTTATAGTTCTATTGGGTTCAGAAAGGAAAATTGTGTAAGTTTCATGTTCAGTAGAAAGTGTGAAAAGCATTGGAATGTGAAATGACAAAACTACCCCTAAAACCCTAAATAAGGGTTGCTAAGGGTAAATATGTCTTTTGGCAGTAAATTTTACAATTCTAAGGTCAAAATGGATTCTACACGTAAAACTATATAGGATTAGCTTGGGTCATAACTTTTGGAAAAGTACAGTTGGACCAGGTACAAAGGGACTTAGATTGGTCCCTAGGGATATTTAGGTCATTTTACAGTTTGAGCTAAAATAACAAACAAAATGAGTTTAAAAGAGTTTATAAGAGTGCATGAATGGGTATTAATCCAATTCTTGTAAAACTTGGAATTTTAGGACCAGACAGTTAGCTCGAGCTGAAACAAAATTCAAGAATAGTTTGTAAGCTGAAAAGGGACTTAAGGTAGTAACTCTATCATTTATACACTATGTAAACTTATATATGCTTTTTGTTTGTCATCTTCTGTGATATGTATAATGCACTTTCTAACTGGTGCGAGAAAAGCACAAGTACCATCTGTGGGGAAAAGCACAAGTACCCCAACAGCTTAAAGGGGATCCAGTTATAAGAATTTAGTACTAAGAGGGTACACTGCCCAGTCTATAGTCATGAGCCTAGCTGAGGTATGGATAATCGGCGTCTAACAATAGTTTTCCCAAGGGCAGCCCCTATGGAACAAAGGGTACCCAAGGGCAGCCGGTATCATAAAATCGATCTGAGGGTGGTATAAGGATGTCATAGACACTGAGGGAGCCTCGGGTCTGAGTTAGGCCAGAGTGTAGGCCTCATCCTAGAAAAGAATCACTAGTAGGCCGATTATTGTCAGACAGATAAGCCACAGACAGATAAGACACAGTCAGATGTAGTTGTAGATCAAGAGCTATGGGAGGACTTCTGGAGTATATATCTATGAGCTGTCTAAAAGCATGACACACCTAAAGACCAGCATACAAGGTACATGGACAGTCAAATCCTAGTATACTATGATCAGGGTCTTCCAGATTTGGAGACTCAGATGACATGTGGATCCGCACAATGATGTATGCTTTCCCGGACACAGCATTTTAAGGTATAGGGGAAAGAATGAGGTTATAGAGCGGGATCCAAATGACCACTTAGTAAACTTCATGGAGCATATCACAACAAACATGACCGAGTGCATGTACCAGCACTGATATGCAACCTATACATAATATTTAGTCAGCTGAAGACAGCTGGCATGATTTTTGAGACGAGGGTAGTCATGGGGTATCGGTGGTCGAAAGCAGTTAGAGTCGGTAGCTACATTTCTGCAGAGGTACATAAAAGTTAAGCGTGCTCATCCCAGGAAAATCTCAAGATGGGTGACTCCTGGGAAGGCACACATATATGTGGTGACATGTTATGAAAAATGGTAAGCACATGTTGTACACTAGTTTAGAGGCTGCATGTTGTTGCAGGATTTCCCTGACAACTATAAATGTGTGTAATATGTTATTTCAGGCTTATCTGTGTACCTAAAATAGTATCAAGTAACAGATATGCCCTTGTGAATATGTAACATTTACCTCTTCTTTGTTTCCAAATAGTGAAACACAATGATGGTAAGGCTAAGAGATACAGGTGCTGGGTAGGATCAAGAAGCTAAGCCTGACCCAATATAGTAAATCTTGGGAATCTTAACAGAACAGTAAACACTGATCAATGATCAAGGATCATAGTAATGATCTATGATAAGTATAGTAGAAACAGAACATAGAAAGGGACAAGCAAAATAATTCTAGTAGACAGGCAGACGGATAAAGCTGCCTAAAGATTTTAACTTAGAAATCCAATATCATCCAAGAAAGGCTAATGTAGTGACACTTTCTTTCCTATACTATTTGATTATCTATATGCTTTGTATGCCAACTTCTATGATATGTATAATGCACTATCTGATTGGGATGGGAAAAGCACAAGTACCATTCAGGGGGAAAAGCAAGAGTGCCCTAACGGCCCCAAAAGGGGATCCAGTTATGAGATATAATACCAATAAGGTATATTTCCTAGTCTGTGGTCGTGAACCCAACTAAGGTACGGATGGTAGGGTTCTAATAGTAGTTGGGCTGACCACATGTGCACATTCTGATTGCAATACAATTATTATACATAATACCAAGAGGGTAAATTGCCCAGTCTATAGTCATGAGCCTAGCTAAAGTACGAACAAGTAGCAGTTCTAACAGTAGTTAGCCCTGAACACATGTGCATATTCCGATGATTATGAATTTTACAGTGTTATTATTCTATTGCATTATATAGTACATAGAATATGTATTATAGTATTCTCTAGTAGATAAGTGCAGGCAGATAATATAGCCCTGTTAGTGCAAGTGTTTCACCCAAGAGGGGATGAATTGGGTAATCACAAAATAATCAAACTGTAACGATAAATTGATAGAATTTAAAGCACATTTAAGGGCTAGGAGAAATATCACTAAAGTGTACACCAGGAGTTATACTAGTTCGGCCACAACCACTTTGACCTACGTCTAGTCCTTAGAGGTCTTCTAAGAGTTTTAATATATCTTCCAAGATTTAATAAGTTCTTAGCACCTCAGTACATAGCAAGTTCCTATACTGGACACTCGATCCCCCTTATATGATTTAACTAATCCCCTACTTAAGGTTCCACAACCTTAAGTAATCTCAACAATGAATATTGAGTTGTAATGAACATCTTTCTCACAGAGTATATATAGAATCATTGAAGTACATAATGAATAAATGAATGGAAAACAGAGCAAGTATGAATTGATCGTTGATGGCTCAATATGTTGTTATGCCTTTCTTCATATAATACTTTCGTATATATAGTTGAGTTTGATAGCCATTGTCAGGATGTCAACATATTCGTTAGAGTTACACAGCTTCTTTTAACTATTCTTCATATTTTGAAAAATATCCGTTGCGGTAGGTGAGCATTATGAATGTTATGTTCTTTGTAAAGTGACTTCTCTCTCTTTATCATGATCTCTTTATTGTTTTCCTATAAAATTACTTCAAATACTAACATAATGAAGTATTAGTCATAATAACATTAAATCAAAGATTAACAGATGACTATCATGCATTTTGGGATTCATCACTCGAGTGATCTCTTCTAGAACTTGGTAGAAAGTTGAAGCAACAATTCTAACTTCATCACTTAAGTGGTTACTTTAGTGAATTAGGGACATCACTTGAGTGATCACTTGTAAATCTTGGTAGAGAGTCACAGGCATCATATCTTACCTTATTACTTGAGTGGTCACTCGAGTAATCCTTGGTTATCACTCGAGTGATACCTCTCAAAATCTGGCAGAGTTTTTGGGGCATTTTCAACTCTATCACTCAAGTTATCACTCGAGTGATAAAGGGTCATCTCTCAAGTGATCCCTTCCAAAATTAGCCAGAGACATCTTTTCTTGTAGTATGACTGATAGAGCTCAATATTTATATATTTTTATTAATTAATCTTAGGCTTTTGTGGGACTTAATTGAATAATTTGGGCATAATCAAGTGTTAAAGTGAGATTTTAGTGAAAGCATAATTTGGGAATTATATTAGTTAAATTGTTATATTTTTAATTAATATTTGTTATTCCCAATGTTCTTTAATTTTTAGCAAAAGGTATTACCTTTGTGAATATAATTTTGTAGGTGATAATGTGGCACAACTTGAGTGGTCAAGATCAAAGATATTATTTTGGAGCTTAATGAAGGACAAAAGTGGAACATCACAAGTGCAGAATTTATTTTCATATTTTTTTCTAAGAGGAGGTTAAATGAGTAAGGGCCTTGTTTGGTGGTTGCAATTTTGTGTCTAATGTCAAAACAGATTTTTATCTCTTATCCAAACAAGACACAACTCACTTTTAACCTAAAAACACTTGAATTGCAAAGAGAAAGAAGGCAAGAGGCGGCTGAATAAAAGAAGGAGAGCTGAACCGTAATTGAATTAATTGGAAGAAAGGCGGCTGGAGGAATAAGGGCATGAGTAAACCGTGTAAAGAGCTGAATAAGCAAAGGGGAGAGCCGAAATTGTGGACCAGAGGGAAAAGAGTGCAGACCAGAAATGAGTATAAGAAAGGAGGGAGTTGACCGATGAATGAGAATAAAACAGCATTTAGACCGAATTAAATGGAAAGAGCAGTGCAGGACCGAATGAATAATTGAAGATTGAAGCTAGCTGATTTTGTTGACCGAATGCACAAGAGAAGAGCTGAACCAATAGAAACAAAGGCTGTGATTAATGAAAAGAAAAATAGAGGAGAGGACCGGAAGAGGACCTGGACTGAGGGGGTTGAATAAAAAAAGAAGAGGGCTGACTGTGAGTGGAGAGGAGACCGAATAGAATAGAATGAAGAGCAGCAGGAGACTATTGCGGCTGCGACCGTAAAGAAAAGAAGGGGAGGCGCTGCATAAAAGAAAAGGGAGGAGGCGTTGGTGCAAAAACAGGAGGGAGCAGCGACAATAAAGAAGGAATTGCAAGGGCTGTTCGGTGCTGCAACATCTATGCCCAATTTCTTCCTCTTTTATCAAGCTTCATCCTCTTCTTCCATGAGTAGCTAAGCCTTGGTGATTTCCTTGATTTGGGTAATGGTTTGAGCTTCTAAACTTCAATGGAATTCCTTTAAGCTCTCTTTTTAGTTCATGATTATGTAGCTTGGTAAAGTATGTAATTGTGATCTAGATTGTTCTATGCCAAGTAAATAAATTTGGTGGTTGAGCTAGGAGTTGATTAATTAAGCTTTATATGATTCATATTAGGAGTAGGTTGAATTGTTTATCTCAACTTGGTTAAGTGGATTTAAATGATTAAACTGAATATTTTGAATTGTTGTAATGGTAATTACAATTTAGAATTGGAAGTTGATTATTCATCTCCTTGAGTCACTATTAATTGGTGGTATTTATTTAATTTCTTCGGTTGAATGAATTAAATGATTATTGCAAGTATAGAGCTAGTGGTAGCTTAATTCCGTCCTCTTGACTCATTATGGAATTCAAATCATTAGCAAGCAAGGAAGACTAAAACCCCAACTCAAGGAAATTCCATTTTATCATTATATTAATTAATTGAATTTATCTTGTTGTTAGTGTTAATTTCAATTCCTTTTGCTACTTTGTTTTAAAAACTAAAAAATACAAAAATATTGCTTTAGCTTAGATTACTTCATTAGTTTTAAAATCAAATTCTCAAAATGATTTCTCACAACTTTAAGGCTTTTTATCACTTTACTACTTAGAAAATTGGAAATTAATCTCCTCACAAGAACGACTTAGGTTGAGCTACTATACTACATTTTCAAACCTAGTTTTATTTTGTGAACTCACACGACATGGGTTCATCAATGACTTCTTTTCTTTCTTCATCTCTTGAATGGTTACTCGAGTGATGGTTCTGCATGCTTCAGAACACTATTTCTTTGTTAAAAAACCTTTGTTTAATTAAATCATTTGTAACACCATTTGTTATCATCAAAATATAGGATTTAACATTCTTCCCTGTTTTGGTGATGAGAAAACACGTTGGTTTTTGAAATACTCATTATAAGAGTGATTTTGAAAATTTATTGATTCAATTGAAAGCTTTAACATCACATGATATTAATATTACTTTGAAAACTCAATTTGTGATATAGAAAGCAGAAAATCATAACTTTGCATAATATCAAATACCATAATCTCCAAAAATCAAACATAATTGCACAAGTAAAATATTAGTTGCATAACTTGACATAACTATCATAAATATGTTCAAAAAGGCATGAAACAATGAAAAGTTCCCTAAATCCTTATATACTCAAATGCACCTCATGCTATGACATCTACATTATGCCAAATCACAAAATCATTATGCCAAAGTCGTCTCCCCAATCTTCTCCTTCTTTTTAAGATCATCAAAAAAGGTGAATCAGTTGAGAGAGGCAGAGCTGGAACTAGGTGGCTCAGCAGTAGAGATAGGTATGATGTTAAGAGGTGTAGCTCCAGTATCTTGTGTGTTACCCTTTTACGTAGAGAAGCTAGGTGATGATTGCTTAGGCTTAAGGAGATTCACAGAAGGAATCTAAAGTGGATAATCTAGAGATGGTGTAAATATAAAAGGGAATTCTGTTGTGATGATAGTAGTAAGGTATGTGAGGTAACCACTATCTCCTCAGTAGCAGTAGGTGAATGATGTGAATGGTTATTGAAGGAGTGGTGTGAGTAATGATCAGAGGAGTGGTATGAAAGGGACTGTAAGAGTGGCTCAGTGCTTATAAGTGAGGAACAGGTGTGGGCACTGTTTGGGGCTAGACTTGCTCATCAAGAATAGTGTGGACTTGGTCAGATGAGGATGGGTCAATCATGGTGAATAGAAGGTTTTTTGGTATAGTGTGAGGTATGATAGGAGGAGGGATAGTTGTAGGAATAGGCTCAGTAACCGGGATAAAACCAGAGGTAGGGGTAGAGGTAGCTATGGATGGATCAGGGGTCGAGGTACCAAGTGTCAAGGCATCCACCTTCTTATGCAAGGCCTTTAAAAGATTCCTAATCTCTTATATAGCACTAGTCTAGGCCTGCTGTTGTCCCAACATGGCTTGGTTGTACTCGTTAAGTGCACGTGTCTAATCCAATGCTACCTAATTGTGTTTGTTCAAATCTTTTACCATCTCTCCCATCTTAAAGTTCATGTGGGTTATGATTACAGTGTTGGTATTGGCAATATCCACAAGAAATCCCTAAAGTACTTCCTTCCGGTAATTCTGGATTGTAGACTCAAGAAAGATGGTAATAATGTAATGGCGGGAGTAGAGGACTGAATATCTGCTATTTTTTTGGTCTTATCCTTAGAAAACTTCTTTTTCTTGGCAGTGGACTCTATAGGCTTTTTCAAGGGTAGCTCAATCCCAAGTTTACCAATTTGGTTTTTTCCAACAGGTAGCAACATCTTAACTGGCTCATTCGCCTCTATATACCAAATCTTATTGGGTTTTAGAACCAAGTATATCAATTGAGCGATTGGCATTGGTGTGGTGTGAGTGTAAAAGAATATGTACCTTTTGATCTCAGAATAGATCAATTCTCCCAAATTCATCTTCTCCTTCAGTAATATTAAGGCCATATTCCCATAATCCCGGTAAATGAAATGAGTGAAATTATTAGACTTGTTGACTATTTCATGAGAGTAGATGCACCATAGTGCTCTGTGCAAGTCACACATATCACTGGGACTAAAGGTTAGAGGTTATACTCTCTCACTGGGTCTCAAAATACTAAATATTTGGTTAAGATTGAGATCAGTTGGGTTTTCTAGTGGTGGATCCTCAATTCCTAACCACTTATTTATCTTCGACATAGAAATTGCGAACTTCTTTCCTCTTACTTTTGTTTCTAATTCCTCCTCAACTGATTGATTCAAAGTATCCTCCACAGGCTCAAGATTACAGTAAAAATGCCTTACTATCTTAGTACAATAAGACAAATTCACTGATAGCCACAGCATATAATGCTTTAGATAAGCAGTTAATTCAAATTTAAGCACTTCATACAAAACTTGAAGGTCAACAAAATACATCTTACACATCTTTCTCCTGGAGAAGTATTCATTGAATTTCTTTGATTCTTCTAGTTTGAGTGTTAAAGCCTTTTGGAGGGATGGTGCTATTTACTTCCTCAACCTTTCCTTTTGAAGATTTTGGATGAGACTTGGTAGATTTGGAGGAGGTTCCTTGCTTAATTCCCTTTGATTGGAAGGCTTCATCCAATATAGTTGCCATTGCCTTAACAAGTTTTTTCATACTTTAGATCCTTTGGTCCTTGCTCTGACCAAGTGAGAGTATTAAAGGAATATGTAAAAGGTGGAGTAAAAGGGGCTGACTTCTTCCCTTTTCCTTGAGATATAGGCTTGGACTTCGCTCTTGTTGTCATTAGCTCTTGAACCACGATCCCTTTAGCTTTCGGTTGTATTTTGGGTTTCGGAGTTGATTTCTTCTATTTCTTGGGTGGAGGATATAGAGGAGATACAGATGATTCTAGGGACTCAAAAGATTCTATAGATACATTTTGAGCTACCTTGGTCCTGATCATTATGATTGTAGTACAAAAATCAGATTTTCCTCTATTTTGAGTTTTAACTGTCGCAGGCTAGGGCAGAGAAATCTGAGTGCTTTAGGAAGTTTTAGTAGTGAAAATAGATAGGTTTTTCCGTTAATAGAGTGGGTGAGGTTTTGTGAAACGTTTGGGCAGAGGTCAGGAAGAATCACAGGTGTGGTGTGGTGAATATAATAGAGTGCCAATATTTTAAGCCATTGTGCCCGATATCGCTTGACTGATTCTGGGGCATCACTTGAGTGGCACTCGAGTGATCATGTATGACAGATGCAAAACTTCAAAATTTTAATGTGTACCTTGCATAAATAATATAGTAATTACCCATGTATATTCCCTTTATGATTTAAAGGCCCTAGATAGCATATTTGAGTTGAAACTTGTTTAATTTGTAATCTGCACTGATGATTACTCGAGTGTTCACTTGAGTGATTATGAGACATCACTTGAGTAATCACTCGAGTGATCAGTCTCTTCTACTTCTGACTGTTGATATTCGACCTTTACACTGTTTTAATTTAAACAAATTTGATTTAATGTTCTCTACCTTGATTTCTAGTCATCACTTGAGTGGTCACTTAAGTGATGCTTACCATCACTTCCAGTTATCGCTCGAGTGATCTATCGATCTCTGAAAGTTGTCACTCAGGTGATTATGATATCTGTTTACCTCTGCTTTACTTACCACATAACAATGTATCAAGGTTCTATAAAAACTAATTATTAGATACTCTAATGCTTAAGTCAGTAATCATCAAAATATAATTAAATTACATTTTCTAACATATAACAACTTACAATTTATTGGGATTCACCATTCCTAATTCTGTTCTTATGAATAGAAATTAATCTTTGGCGAGGGATTTTATGAGATATCTATTGTTTGAAGATGAGATAGGATGAATATCACTTTGATATCCTTCTTTTAAACATGATCCCTGATGGAGTGATATCTAACATCGATATGCTTGGTTCTGGAGTGTTGAACTGGATTCTTTACTAAGTTTATTGTGCTAGTGTTGTCATAGTATATAGGTATCTTTTTGAAGTGTATACCAAGGTCTTATAACAACAACTTAACATTACAACATACTCAGCTTTCGTTGATGAAAGAGACAATGTGTTTTGTTTCTTGCTGAACCATGATACTAGTGAGCCTCCAAGAAACTGGAGTTGCCCACTGGTACTCTTTCTATCAGTCTTGTAACCTCCATGATCAGAGTCTAAGTATGCAACTAGGTATTTATTTCCTCCTTTAGGATACCATATACCTAATTCTGCTGTATCAACAAGATATCTGAAGATTCGTTTGACGGTTTCAGCATATAATTCTTTTGGAACTTACTAATATCTTATGCACATATCAACCCTGACTTGGATGTTAGGTCTACTTGTAGTGAGATAGAGTAATGATCTAATCTTTCCTCGATATTTTATGATGTTATATTCTTTTCCCTTGATATCGGCATTAAGCAATGTAGTTGAGCTCATAGGTGTGTCTGCTTCATTTGCTTGATCTAACCCATATTTATTCAATAGCTCTTTTAGATATTTTGTTTGAGATATGAATAATCCATTCTTTCTTTGCGTAATTTATAGCCTAAGAAAGAAGTTCAATTCTCCTATCATTGACATCTCAAACTCCCCCTACATAATCTCAGAAAATTCCTAGCATAGAATTTCTTTAGTAGCACCAAAAATGATAAAATCAACATATATCTGAAGTATTAAGATATCATTTCATTTTCATTATATAAAAAGTATTGTATCAACTCTTCCTCATACAAAACCTTGATTGATGAGAAATTTACCAAGTCTTTCATACCATGCTCTAGGGGCTTGTTTCAATCTGAATAATTCTTTTCTAAGTTTGAAAATATGATCATGTTTAGTTACATCTTCAAAAGCTGGAGGTTGTTCTACATATACTTCTTCCATGATATTGCCATTTAAAAATGCACTTTTTACATCCATTTTATAAAGTTTGAATCCCTTGATACACATAAAGGCTAAGAGTACTCGTATAGCTTCCAATGTAGCCACTGGAGCATACGTTTCCTTATAATCAATTCCTTCTTCTTGATTATAGCCTTTCACCTCCAATATTGCCTTGTTTCTGACAATAATAGCGGATTCATCAAGTTTGTTTTTGAATGCCCATTTAGTACCAAAGACCAGATTATCTTTAGGTTGGGGTACCAAATCCTAAACTTGATTTCTTTCAAATTCATCGAGTTCTTCTTGCATTAGTATTACCCAATCATTGTCTGATTGGGTTTTGTCAATGTTGTAAGTTTCAATCTCAGAAATGAACGTAGAGAAACTAACTTTATTTAAGATTTTGTTCCATCTCCTATAACTTGATCTAGGGGATAACTCTTGTTATACTTCCAGGCTCTAAGTTGTCCTAGTCTATATGATTATCCTTCTTCATTGGTTTAGTCAACCTCAGAATAAAAGGTTTAGGAGTAGGTTGCCTATTCTCTTGATTCAAGAGTATTTCCTGCTCATCATCAATAATTTTGTCAGAGGATTCAAATTCATCAAGTACAACATGAATTGATTCTTCAACTACACATGTTCATTTATTAAAAACTCTGTAAGCCTTGCTTTGGTTAGAATAGCCTAGGAATATTCCTTCATCAATGTTAGAATCAAACTTTCCTAGGTTATCTTTACCATTATTATAAATGTAACACTTACAAGCGAAGATGAGCAAGGTTCGGCTTTCTTCCTTTGTATAGTTCGTACAATGTCTTTCCTAGCTTTGTTCTGATATAGGCCCTGTTAGAAATATAGTATGTTGTGCTCATTAATTTTTCCTTGAAAACTTGTTAAACATTCTTTGCGTTCAATATAGCTCTAGCCATCTCAATGAGCACTCTATTCTTTCTTTCTACAACTCCATTTTGTCGAGGAGTTTTTAGTACAGAGAAATTGTGATCAATGTTGTTGGTATCACAGTATTCTCCAAAGGCATGCTTTTCAAATTCTTCACCATGATTTGTCCTAATACTTGCAATGGACATACCTTTCCCATTTTGCACTTTATCGGAAAAAGAATAAATTCACTGAAGGTTTCATCCTTCGATGATAAGAAAATAGTCCATAAAAATATAGAAAAATCATCGACAATGACTAATGAATATAAATTGCCACCAAGACCTTTAACTCTTGCTGGTCTAACTAAATCCATATGAAGCAATTGAATCGGTTTGTTTGTTGTGATTTCATTTTTCAATTTAAAAGATGACTTTATTTGTTTACCCTTCTGACATGCATCGTACATCAAATCATTTTTGAAATTTACTTTGGGTAAACCAAATACTAAATCCTTTTTGAGTAACTTGCCTAGTTGATGCATATTGACATGATCCAGTCTCTTATGCCACAACCAGCTTTCAACAGCGTTACTTAGAAAGCAGTTCTCAGAAATAGTTGTACTCATATCAAGGGTATAGCAGTTACCTTCCTTTTTTGCTCTTGGTTTTGGTTTAAGATTTTTCTTCTAATTATAAGTCTTTCTTACTTACAATTAGACACTTTTCAGAGTCAAATATCACCCAGTTATCTTTATATGTGCTTTAACTCATATTGAGCAGATTATGACAGAGGCCTTCAATGTAATAAACATCTTTAACTTGAATGCCTTTGCCACATTCAATCTCACCAATTCTTGCTATTTGCCTGATTGGTTTCCCCAAATTTTATCTTTCCACCTATATTAGGCTCTAAAGTGCTAAAATATTTAGGATCACCAGTTTTATGTTTGGAGCATCCACTGTCTATGTACCATTTGTTGACTCTGGATGCTTTAAGACATATTTGCAATTAAATACAATTAAGTCTCATATACCCATATCTTTTTGGGTCCTTTTGGGTTAGTACAAATAATTTTCTGAACATATGAACCTTTAGGCATCTATTTATAAGTTCTTATTTTTTTCCTTTCCTTTTATGAAGGCAAGAGGAAGTGTAGTGACCTTTCCTATTGCAGAAATTACAATGCATAAAAGGATTCGATATATGTATAGAAACTTGAAAATAATTCAAGTGTGTTTTACCTCTTGTTTTCTTTCTTCATTTCCTTTTATCTGATTTCTGATCATCTCCAATACCAGATTGATAGTTTACAAAATGTTGATCTTTTAAAATGACATTCAACAACTCACTTCCTTTAGTAAATTTCTTAAGAATGTTAGTGAGATTATCAATTTTCCTTGTCAATGAAAAACGGTTTTCACAATCTTTTTCAAGTAATTCTTTGAGTTTATCTTCAAGAACTTTATTCTTCTTTTCAAAAAAACTAATTCTTTAACTACTTTGATGAATTCAAAATGTAAAGTATTATATTAAGAAAGTAATTCATCATAGGAAGGATCAGAGTCAGTTACCTCATCTTCTTCCATTTCTTCTTGAGCAATTAGACAGATATTGACAACTTCTTCATCGCTATCTTTATCAGGGGTGCCGCCTCCTCAAAAAGCAGATACAAATGCTTTCTTCTTGTTGAAGAGTTTGCCTTTCCTCTTTTCTTTGTTCTTCTGAACCAACTCTGGACATTTTGATTTGATATGTTGTTACGATTGTCAATGGTCTATTAAAAAGTGCAAGTATACACTGTCATAAACAAGTAATATAAAAGTGAGTAAAATATTGTTCCCTCGAGGATTGATCACTAAGTACCAAAATGAGTAATTTTAACTCTATTTAGTCGATCAATTAGTTGGTAATTGAGATTACATAATTAAACATGGTTAAATATGAATGCAAATGATATGAAACAACTATGAGAAAAAGTCCTAGGGGTTAGATTTCTCTTAGTAAATTCCGGATTGAATCACCTATCTATTCTAGTCTAATTATTCCACATGATTGATAGCCGAGTTTCCCTTATTTAATTACTAGCCTCTTCCGAGACAAGCAATTCTATAATTAATTACTAATCCAATATATTCCAATATGAATTCAAGCAATTAATCATGCATTAAGATTTATGGAACTCATTAAGACTACACAACTCATGAATATATTATTAGATCTTATGTTTTGATGATAACAAATAATGGTATGAAAAGGATTTGATAAACAAATAAGTTTGAACAAAGTAATAATAGGAAAAATCATCTCTTGAAGCAAGCATTGGGGTAATGAAGAAAGGCCAAGAGAAAAAGATGAGAAACTTGATCATTGGCAAGTTTTCTAAAGGGTTACTCGAGTAATGGACTTAAACTTGAAGTAACCAGAGTTGACCTTCAAGTAACCTGCCAACGATACTTGAGTAAGTACTCGAGTAATAAGGTAAATGACTCCAAGTTGCTCTCGGCCTGCCAACGTTACTCGAGTAGCTACTTGAGTAACCAGGTAAAAGTTTTCAAGTTGCTCTCGGCTTGCCAATGATACTCGAGTCTGTACTCGAGTTAATCTGTTTCAAGAAATGTGTTGCTCTCGGCATTTTCAACCCTGCCAATGTTACTCGAGGCGCTACTTGAGTAACTCACTGTGGTAAACAAAACCTAAAGGTATTACTCGAATAACATGAAATATTTTTCTCACCCTTCACCTCAAGTTACTACTCGAGTATGCAGAGTTATTTAGAAGAAAAACTTTAATTTACTACTCGAGTATGCAGAATGAATTGGAAGAGAACTTCAAGTCATTACCCGAGTAAAGTTATGCAGAAAATTTATGTTTACTCAAGTAAGGACTCGAGTAACAAGGTAATCAAACTTGAAGTGCTCTCGGCCTTGAAATCCTACCAACATTACTGGAGTGAAGCATCGAGTAACCTAAAGTTGATTTGAAGGTTTACTCGAGTTGATACTCGAGTAACTAATGAAGAAAAGTTTTCCATACCCGAGTAAGTACCCGAGTAAACAGGTATTTCCAAAGGTTTGAAATTTTGTTTACTCCATGCATTACCCGAGTAATGTTATGTTTGCTTATTGACTTGTAGTTTATGAAAGTGTTCCCAATGATACTCGAGTATGTACTCAAGTAAACTTTAATGAATACTCGAGTATGCAAGTCTAGAAATTTAGAAATCATTCCAACGTTCATTGATTTACTTCCTATATGATTAGCCTTTCATTGTATTAGTATTCTTAGCATATTTACAGATAAACAATGAAGAGATCTTACCAAATAAGGAAAGTCAAATGTAACGTTCAAATGTTACCTACCGCAAATGGATATTTTTCAAATACTGGAAAAGTCAACAGTGGCTGCGTACTCTCCAACGAATGAGAAGAAAATGTTCCAACGGTCACTACCAACACTTCTATATATATGGGAACATTCAAACAGAGAAAAATAACAAGATGATATACACGAAAGCATTATCAAGCTCAATACTCTATTTTATTCATATTTGTAATTCTATGCTTCAGTGATTTTTATTCACTTTGTGAGAGAGATATTTCATTCAAACTCAATATTTGTTATTGAGATAACTTAAGGTTGTGGAACCTTGAGTTGGGATTGGATTATAACTTGTAAGGGGGAGCAAGTGTCCAGGCGAAGGAACTTGCTTGTATTGAGGTGCCAAGAACCTATTGAATCTTGGAAGTTATAGTGAAACTCTCAGGAAGCTCTGAGGACTGGATGTAGGTCAAAGTGGTTGTGACCGAACCAGTATAACTCCCGGTGTACACTTCGGTGATATTTCTCCTTACTCTTTACTGCATTATATTCACTATCAAGTTTTCATATTTGCAACGAAATTTTAGTATCACCCAATTCACCCCCTCTTGGGTGAAACGCTTGCTCTAACATATATTCCTATTTCATATGTAAGTTATGGTTTTAATTATAGGATCTACACACATACATCTCCTTCTAGTCTCAACATGCATATTGAAATCATTCAAAAGATAGCCAATCAATCAAAATAATTAAGAATAATAATTAAAGCTCAATCATGAAGGAAAAATTAAAACTAGATTTAATAAGTTAAGATTCAATAAGTCATTAATAAGCTACATCATTACCCTAGGAAAATAGAAATTTAACTCATGATGAAATTAAAAATAAAACCAAAATAAATTGAAAAATTCATAAACATTGAATAAAACTTGAATATTAAATTCTAAAACATAAATATACAACAACTAGATGCATGAAAATGAAGAAAATCTATCCATCCCTTTAGGAGGTAAAACCTTCCATGTAGGTGGCAACCTATACCATCCATAAAGAAGGACTACCTAAGGCTTCCATGTAGGAGGCATGCAAGAAGCAAATACAATGTATGAGATTAACTCTAAAATGGTGCATGTGGAGAGGAGCGGAAAGAAATGGATATGAAATGGTGTGTCAAATGGGAAGGAAAGGGTGGCTATATATAGAGAAGAATAGAGTAGGTGAAATGGTAGATGAAGTAGTAGGTGAAATGGTAGATGAAGTAGTAGGTGAAAAGGAAGATGAAGTGATACATGAAGTACAGTAGGTGAAAAGGAAGATGAAGTGGAAGGTGAAATGTGATAGACGGAATGTGTAATGACCCAATTTGGGATTAAGGGCTAATGACTCTGATGTTGATTGTAATTAGTGTAATTAAACACTTTTGGAGAAATGTGATGTAAATTTGATATAAGTGTATTTGGGAATTAAAGATCAATGGTTGAGATTTATTGACCATGGGTTGGAATCCTATGTTTTGGGTCTATGTGAGCTCATGATGGAAGTAGATAAGATGTTGCCAAGTGGCACTTTGGTGGACAAATGGATATGACACAAAGGACGAAAATTCACTTTTTCCCTCTCTTCTTTCTCCTATTTGGTTGTGTGTTTTGGAAGGGGGAAAGAAAACTTGTCATTTCATCATCATCTGTTATCATCTCTCTCATCCTTCTCCCATTTCCGGCGACCTTGAAGGTGGAAAGACAAAAATAAAGCTTTGATATTGGGTGAGTAATGATCCTCTTATGGTTAAATCCTTTTCACTAAACTTGCTCATAGTGTTAAGAGCTCCATTTTGGTGGTTTTAGATTCTTGAAAGGTGGTGGTTTGGGTGTTAGAGAAATTTGAAAGTTTGAGAATCAAGATTCTAGTTTTGGCAAAGTGAAGAGGTAAGCATTTGATGCTTTTTGATATATATGTTGTGATTTTTGGATAAGTTTGAGAAATTCTGGAATTTTCCCTAGTTTATGTCCATTTTTGAATGTATGAATTTCATAGTGATTGATGTTAGAATTGGTTTATTGTGAAGCCATTTGAGTGTTGGATATGGTTTTGAGTTTTGGAAGTGTGTTGATTGGAATTGGGTATTGTGTGTCATAGAGACCCAAGGGCATAGACTATGTTTAAAATGGTATTTGAGTGTTTTGGAGGTTACCAATGGGTTCCCTATGTCATTTTGTGTGAGTATGAGATTTGTGTGGAGTTTGGGAACCATTAGGTGTGATTTTGGACAATCTGGGAATTTCTGTCAGTTGCTGCAATCTGGCAATCTGATAAGCCTCACTCGAGTGAGGGAGGATCTCACTCGAGTGCGTTAGTCTGATTCTTGCCTATTGCTTTGTGTTTTGCCTGGGTTTTATGAGTAAAGCTCTAGTACACTTCCTTCATCGCGAGTGATGTTAGTGATCACTTGAGTGAGCATAGGATCACTCAAGTGATGGTGAGAGCTCTTGGTTAGGGTTGCTCTCGGGTTGTCACTCGCTGGGCAATGTCTAAGAGTATGTTTTGACACTTACAAGTGAAACCTTCTCACCCGAGTGCTGGGGGGTATGCTCGAGTAAGCTTTTCCCTCTGATGTTATCTGTGCTCTCGGGTTGTCACTTCTTGTGTTGCACTTTCGGGGACTCGAGTGATTTTGGAGTTATCAATTGAGTACAAAGCCCCATGCTCAAGTGTTATGAGCAATTTCTGGTTATGGTTGTTGCCCACTGTGAAACACTCACGAGTGAGAACCAGTCTCACTCGAGTGCAAGTCTCTCATCACTGGAGTGAGGTCATCTTCACTCGAGTGAGTCAGCCAAAAATCTGTGTTTTGCCTTCGAAAAAGGGGTCATTAGGGTAGTTTCTCCCAACCCTTTAGGCATATGTTTAGGCCTCTAATAGTCATCTAAAGAGTCCTAAATGATAACCAACTTAAAGTATTATGAAAATCAATATTTGGTAAAGAGATTAATCAATTGTCCCAAAATTGGTATAGGATTTGATATTTGTCAGACGCGTGAGCCCACTGTGCCGAAGAACGTCAGGAAAGATACAAGTAGTGACTTTTCTCTTATACTTTGTGTAAATGTATTGTATGTTTTCCTATCATGCATTGTGTGTTGCTGCTGTTGCTTTGAGATGCATTGAGATACCTTGTGGAGCTTTGTGCCTTGTGGAGCTTTATGCCTTGTGATACTTTGTGCCTTGTGATGCTGCTGCATAGTGATTACCTTGGAAGCGAGCATAGTGATTACAGCGAGAGCTGGCATAGTGATTACAGTGAAAGTTGGCATAGTGATTACTGCGAAAGCTAGCATAGTGTTTACAGCGAAAGCTGCCATTGTGATTATTGCGAAAGCAGGCATAATGCATTGTGATTATAGCCATGAGTGCTGTCGGTTGTGGCGCAAGCCATGACTCATAGTGTTGTTGCTGAACATGATGAACATACATGCCTTGTGTTTATATATTGTATGAGTGATTTGTTACTACTGGATTCTTCAGAATCTCACTCTTTCTAATGACTAACATTTTCAGACAGGGCAAGTGGCTTAAAAGGGAAGCAGCCAACCAGGAGTGGTCAAGGCTAGTAGGGACATATTAGATTTTGGACCGTTGGTTATCTATTTTAGATTTTGGATTTTTAGGATTACAGTATGTATATTATTGTAAATATGGATCTTTTGGATATGTAATCCCCATGCTTGGGAAACTTGAAACCCATTCTATATATATACAAGTAACCCGGGAATTGCCGGGATTTTTGTTACGCACTCTGATATTTATTATGTGATATAACTGCACAGGTAATTGTATTCGAAAGTGAATGTGAGACCAGATGAATTCTGTTTTTAAACATTTTTTTGGACACCCCATCTCTTGGAGATGAGTAATTATAAATGTGATTTTTATATTATTGGTCTCTATTTCACTTAAATTTCATAATCCGGATATAATTACCATGGGGGGTCACAGAATGGTTGGTGGAATTTCACATTTTGATCTTCATGAAAGTTTTAGCTCTAGATCTTAGCTTAAAGATGTAAGTTGAAAGTCTTCATTTCAATATTTGTAACTTTATTTATGGTCAAATTAGTAGGCACAGGTCAAACTTGGACAAATTCACATCCTTAACTTCCAAGCAAAATTCGCAGCTCTTGGAGATAGAACTGGGGTTTGGTCTTAACATAAATGTTGTAGAGCTCTTTCTTAGCTTTTTATCCATATAAAGAATGACTGAAAAGGGTATGATTTAGTGTTTTTCAAGAAATTCTATTTTATTCCCAAATCATTTTTTATTTATCAATTACATCCAAATTTATTAAATTACGGTCAAATATCATCAACAAAATCATCATATAAGGGAAAATAAATATACAAATATTTTACTTATCAAATTCCTCCACACTTAGCTCTTGTACGTCCTCGGACAAGGAGTGACTAATAAATGCTAACAAAATTAAAATTGTCAAGTTATAGGCAAGAACACAATTGAAAAGTAAAGAGATCATAGTATTCATAAATTAACGAAAATATAAACTGGTAACTTTATTTGAAAATGAATAAATTGAGTTTGTAATTGCTACTCATTCTCTCAATCTCTCAAGTGTTTAAGAGTAAGTATTTTGCTCAAATTCAATCGAAAAAATTGCACTACCATATACTTACTAAAAATCTCAATCTCCACTACCTAATTCACATGCATAGTTCAAATTAAAAGGACTTATTGAGGGTTGTAATAGGGTTAAGGTAAAAAGAATGTAAAATATGATATAAAGGGTTAAGAGATTAAAAGAAAAAGTGAAAAAATGGGTCAGTTTCTGAATAAATCTATTTCATCACAACAACCTACAATCTGAATAATAAAAAAAAATTATTCTTTTTTTCTCTCTCTTTTTTCCTTCTTTTTATTTTTTATTTTTTTACCTCTTTTTTCTACAACTCTAAAGTTGATGATATATACACCTCACACTTGTCAAAAGCCCACTTCACAAAAATTTCAAATGCTCTGCTAATCTTCCAAAGAGGTAAAAGCATTTGATATATCATTAAAACACATGTTAATAGGTTGAGAACAAAGAAACAGTTAATTAGGCTCAAAGGGGCTTATCAACGATATAATTGCAAGGTTGGCTATTTAGCTTCAGCTAAAAAGAATATGAATGCCTTTATCATTTTTGAATGATCCAGGGAAATGTAATCTCAACCAGATTTAAAGCAAGTTCTAGAGTGATAACTTAATAGGTAAATATCACACACAAGAGAAATAATCATTATAGGCTTAAATGGTCACTGTAAGGGGCATTCAAACTTTGCTCATTCATTCTCAAAATTCATCAACAATTCCAACAATAAGTTGTTCATTCATGCTATGAAATCTCTAAATTCAATTGATCCATACTTAAAACTTATATACTTCTTAAGATCATTACAAAGCCCTTAAACAAGATGATTTTTTTTTACTTTTACTCTTTTTTTAAGAAGGAACAAAAACATGCAACTAATAGAATGCCTCTCAGGAGTTAAGAATACCTCTTTACGCTGCCATTTTTTCCACACCCTATGCATTTAATGGCTTTACTAACTAACTAAATATATAAATTTTTTTTCCTCCTCCCCTAACCTAAATCAGACATTATCTCCAATGTCTTCTAAAGCTTAGAGAAAGTTTTATTTTATTTTATATTATTTTTGAAACATAAACAAATAATTAAGTAAAACCAAAATGCTAAGAGTAAAACTAAGAGATTAAGGAAAGTTACAACCAAAAAGTGGTATATGGATTCTGCTTTTGACTACTATATGAAGATTGCACCAGCAGCTGATCAGCAGTTGGTGCAGAAATTATGGAATGGCGGGTCGCTTGGGGTATGAATCCTGTTTCTACAGCATGATCAAAAAAGGACAACAGATCATCATAAAAACCATTAACATTTAACAATCCTGATGAATTTTTATGAAAGTTTAACTTAGCCTAATATGCAATGCTGGAAATCCCATTCAATGTTTCCAAACCACCAGGTAGAATGATAAAAGCTTCATCCTTATAGAACATACGTCCCATACAATCAGGCAAGTTTGAAACCTGTAACTCTTGTCCTAAGGAAAATATGTGACCATCTAACTCCTTTACTTTTACACTTAAACCTTTGCTTTCGTTAACGATTGCAGCAATGGCCACACTTCCCCTTAGGCCTTGGATGCCTCCTCCATATACAAAGTTGATCTTTCTAGCAGCTAATGCATTTCCAAGTTCTTGTACTGCATTTAGAAACTCTGCATTCTTTCCCTCATCAGTTTTACCAAAAATACGGATAGATTTAAACCTATATTTTAGTATGATACCTTTTTTCTCTTCTTTTCTCTCAGACCATTTGTGTTTACAAGTGGAAGAGTACATATTTGCAAATGAAAGAATACATATTAATCTACCAAAACAGTGACGACAAGATCATGCAAATCATGCATTTTTCAAAGAAGTTTGAAAAAAATTACCGACATAGATGACCAGTGGGCCATTGCGTGAAGAAATTAAGAAAAATGAGTAAAGAAGTCCAAAGTTACTGAAAAGAGAAGATAGATTAGATAAAAGCATGATTATGTACAATAGTTGTGATTTTGGCTCATATCTTCCTCTGGTTTTATGTCCGGTATGTAACAACTTAAATGCTTTCTATGAATCGAGGATTTGCTTCTTGTCTAGTTTTCTTATAAACTAGCAAATAGGGTGTTTTAATGTCAGATTCCCAAGACAGTAGCGTCATTTTTCTTGGTTGAATACGTCCAGTAAATCAAGAAGAATACAATGAACATCACCACTAGGATGCATCTCAAGAGTTTGAATGATATCGCATCCAGTGACTCCTAATACAGTCCATCCTTTATAAATTTAATTTTATCTTCTTGATTTATAGAAACCATACCTTTGCTCCTACAGCACTGATCACATGTCCACGTTACACATTTATGACAGACATTTATTCTTTTAGCTCTTCCCTTTTTAGAGTAAGAACTTCTTTCCATTCCTGGCAAAGGTTTAACAAATGATTTATGAATCTCACTTGCTATACGTACCTTATCTTCAATGATCCAGCATACATCCTCAGGAAGGCTCAAATGCTTGAATATCTTCATCCTTTCGAGTCGACAGCTATAGATCTTCCAGAGCATATCTTTGGGAAGAGTAGGGAACTTGTTTTTAAGCTTTACAAGAGATTCCTCCATATTAACTTGAAATGAAAATATGACAATTAAAACTTTCAACGCAGTGCAGAGTGCTTTAGTGAGTAAGAAAGATAAATGAGCAAGAAAAATAAGTTAGGGGTTGCCTTCCAAATAGCCGCCCTTCTTTAATGTCTTTAGCTAGACAAAAATCAAAATTTTTTTCTTTTTTTAATTATTTATTATAGGTATTTTATGAGAAGGAGGACTTACCTACTGGTTCCTCAAATGTGATGACAGTTTTCAAAGTGTTGAGTGCACCATCATTGTATTCTTTTAGTCTTTGCCCATTCACTTTGAATTTTTGATCACCATCTTGAATCTCCACAGTTCCGTATGGCCATACTTGAATCACAGTAAAAGGACCTGACCTACCTTGTTCTTAGCTTTCTTGGGAAGAGCTTTAACCTTGAGTTATAAAAGCACTTTTTGTGTTAATGTGAATTCTCTCATCAAAATTCTTCTATCATGCCATATTTTTGTCTTCTCCTTATATAACTTGCCATTTTCATAAGCTTTTTGTTTGAATTCTTCAAGCTTATTTAGTTGTAGAAGCCTCTTCTCAGAATCTGCCTTTAGGTCAAAATTTAAGGCTTTTATTTCATAATATGCATTGTGATCCATTTCAACTAGAAGATGGTATGGCTTTCCGTAGACTAATTGATATGGAGATGTACCAATTAGAGTCTTGAAGGCAGTTCTATAAGCCCAAAGTGCATCATCTAATTTTTGTGCCCAGTCCTTCCAATTGCAATTCATCATCTTCTCTAAGATCCATTTCAGTTCTCTGTTTGAGATTTCCACTTGCCCGCTAGTTTGTGGATGATATGGAGTTGTAACCATATGAATTACTCCATATTTAGTTAACACCGACTGAAGTTACTGATTGCAAAAAATATGAGTTACTCCATCACTAATAATAGCTCTAGGCACTCCAAATCTTGTAAAAATATTCTTCCTAAAAAAATTCACAACTACTCGAGAATCATTCATTGGAAAAACAGCTACTTCAACCCACTTGAAGACATGTCAACAGCTACTAAAATAAAATAATTGCTAAATGAGGATAGAAAAGGTCCCATAAAATCAATCGCCCATATATCAAAGAGCTAAACTTCTAAGATGTTAGTTAAAGGGGCTTCATATCTCCTTGAGCTATTTCCCATCCTTTGGCATCTATCACAGGTTGCAATAATTATGTGGGCGTCTTTGAAGAATGTAGGCCAGTAAAATCCAGATTGAAGAAATTTAGTAGCTGTTCTATTTGCTCTAAAATGACCACCATATGGGGATGAATAGCAATGATTTAAAATGCTAGCCATTTCTTCTTCAGGAACATACCGCCTGATAATTCGATCTAGGCATTGTTTATATAAGAATGGATTCTAATGCCTTACATCAGCCAAAAACTTATTCTTTGGCACTTTAGAAAGTTCATAAGGCATTACTCCACTTGTCAAGTAATTTACAAAATCAACATACTAAAGGGTGGGTTGTGATTACATGAAAAAGAGTTGCTCATCTGGGAAATTCTCCTTCATTGGTGATTCTCTCTTTTGTTCAGATGGTTCTAACTGATAAAGATGATCTGTAATGAGATTCCCAGTCCCTTTTTTTGTCTTTGATCTCTAAGCCAAATTCTTGTAATAAAAGCAACCTTCTGATCAATCTGGGCTTAGCATATTTCTTCTTAATCAAGTATTTGATTGCTGAGTGGTCTGTCCAGACAATAACCTTTGACCAGATCAAGTAAGCTCTGAATTTTTCGAATGTAAACACAACAGCTAATAGCTCCCTTTCTGTTGTTGAATAATTTAACTATTCGTCAGAGAGTGTCCTACTAGCATAGTAGATGGCATGAAAGACCTTATCTCTTCTTTGGCTTAAAACAGCTCCAACTGCATAATCACTTGCATCGCACATCATTTCGAATGGAAGGTTCCAATCTGGAGCTATGATAACTGGTACAGAAGTTAAGGCACTTTTTAGAGTTTAGAAGGCTGATAAGCACTCCTCATTAAACACAAAGGAAGTATTTTTCTCTAATAGCATGCAAAGTGGCTTTGTGATTTTTGAGAAGTACTTGATGAATCTTCCATAGAAGCCTGCATGTCCTAAAAAACTTCGAATACCCTTGATTGAGGAGGAAGGTGGTAACTTTTCAGTTGTTTAAATCTTAGCTTGGTCCACTTTAATGCCTCCATCAGATACCTTGTGACCTAGCACGATTCCTTCTTTCACTATGGAATGACATTTTTCCTAATTTAGAACTAAGTTTATGTCCATATAACATTACAAGACTTTTGCAAGATTTGAAACATAGAGATCAAATAATTCTCTAAAAATTGAAAAATCATCCATGAACACCTTAATGGACCTTTCTACCAAGTCTGAGAAGATTGCCATCATACTCCTTTGAAATGTTTCTGGTGTATTACATAAACTAAATGGCATCTTTCTAAAGGAAAAGGTATCATATGAACATGTAAAAGTTGTTTTCTCTTGATCTTCCGGTGTAATTGTAATTTAACTATGTCCTGTGTATCCATCCAGGAAACAATAATAGGCTTTCCTAGCTAGTCTATCAAGCATCTGGTCTATAAATGGCAGAGGGAAGTGATCTTTTATGGTGGCTTTATTGAGCTTTCTGTAGTCAATACATACTCTCCATCCAGTTACCGTTAGTTATGGAATCAGTTCATTTTTCTCATCAGGCACCACTGTCATTCCACCTTTCTTTGGTACAACTTGAACTGGACTTATCCATTAACTGTTAGATATTGGGTAGATTATGCCAGCATCCAGCCACTTTATTACCTCTTTTCTCACCACCTCCTTTATATCTGGATTGAGTCGTCTTTGGTTCTCGATTGATTGCTTATAGTTATCCTCTATCAAGATTTTGTGCATGCAAATGAAGGACTAATCCCTCTTATATCAGTTATAGATCATCCAAATGCTATTTTATACTCCCTTATAATTCTTAATAACTTTTCTTCTTCTTTGGGATTAAGAGCTGTAGAGACGATTACTGGTAATGTTGAATTTCCTAATAGATAAGCATACTTCAAGTGAGATGGCAATTCTTTTAACTCTAATACTAGTGGTTTCTCTGTTGATGGTGTTAGAGCAAGCGTTTCACCCAAGAGGGGGGGTGAATTGGGTGATACTAAAAAATTTCGTTGCAAATATAAAGCTTGACGGTGAAATTGAAACAGTAAGGAGTAAGGAGAAATATCACCGAAGTGTACACCGGGAGTTATACTGGTTCGGCCATAACCACTTTGACCTACGTCCAGTCCTCAGAGCTTCTCTGAGAGTTTCACTATAACTTCCAAGATTCAGTGGGTTCTTGGCACCTCAGTACAAGCAAGTTCCTTCACCTGGACACTCGCTCCCCCTTACAAGTTGTAATCCAATCCCAACTCAATGTTCCACAACCTTAAGTTATCTCAATAACAAATATTGAGTTTGAATGAAATATCTCTCTCTCAGAGTGAGTAGAATTACTGAAGTACAGAATTACTAAAATGAGTAAAACAGAGTGATGAACTTGATGATACGTTCGTGTGTTCTTGTTCTTGTTTCTCTGTTTGGATGTTCCCATTTATATAGATATGTTGGTGAAGACCGTTGGAACATTTTCTTCTCGTTTGTTGGAGAGTGCGCAGACAATATTGACTTTTCCAGTATTTGAAATATATCCTTTGGCGGTAGGTGGCATTTGAACTTCTCATTTGACTTTCCTTATTTGATAAGATTCCTTCATTGTTTATCTGTAAATATGCTAGGAATACTAATACAATGAAAGGTTAATCATATAGGAAACAAATCAATGAACGTTTGAATGATTTCTAAATTTCTGGGTTTCCATACTCGAGTAGCTACTCGAGTATCAATTAAAGGTTACTCGAGTACATACTCGAGTATCATCGGGAAAACTTTTATGAACTGCAAGTCAACAACTAAATATAAGATTACTCGGGTAGTGCATGGAATAAACACAATATCAAACCTTAGGAAATGCATGTTTACTCGGGTACCTACTCGAGTAATGCACTCTTTTCTTTATAGGTTACTCGGGTATCAACTCGAATAAACCTTTTGGTTACTCGATGCTTTACTCCAGTAATGTTGGCAGGATTTCAAGGCCGAGAGCACTTCAAGTTTGATTACCTTGTTACTCGAGTACATACTCGAGTAAACATAATTTTTCTGTATAGCTTACTCGGGTAATGACTTGAAGTTTTTCTTCAAAGATACCTCTACATACTCGAGTACATAATTGAGTAATCCACTTAAAAATGAGTCATTAAATACCTGCATACTTGAGTAGTGCCTCGAATGAAGTGTAATAAAAATAGATCAAGTTATTCGAGTACTACCTTCAGGTTTTTGCTTACCACAGTGAGTTACTCGAGTAGCTCCTCGAGTAACGTTGGCTGGGTTCAAAATGCCGAGAGCAACATATTTCTTAAAACAGGGGACTCGAGTACATACTCGAGTATCATTGGCAGGCCGAGAGCAACTGGAAGACTTTTACATGGTTACTCGAGTAACGTTGGTAGGCCGAGAGCAACTCCAAGTATTTACCTGGTTACTCGAGTAGCTATTCGAGTAACATTGGCAGGCCGAGAGCAACTTGAAATCATTTACACTATTACTCGAGTACTTACTCGAGTAACGTTGGCAGGTTACTCGAAGGTGTTTCTGGTTACTTCAAGTTTTGACTCATTACTCGGGTACATACTCGAGTAATGCCTTAGAAAACTTGCTTCTGATCAAGTTTCTTAGGTTTTTCTCTTCGCCTCTCTTCATTACTCTAATGCTTACTTCAAGTGATGCTTTTCCCTATTATTACTTTGTTCAAACTTATTTATTAATTGAATCTTTTTCATACCATTCTTTGTTATCATCAAAACATGAGATCTAACATTCTCCCCCTTTTTGATGATGACAAAACTTGGTGATTTGGAATAAGGTTTTTGAAATACTTCTTGTATTCAAAGATTATTTTGAAAAACTTATTAAGTTTAGATTCAAAGTGTAAAGTGAATGAAATCATAATATACACCTTGCATACACAACAAAGTCATTAGTCCAACAATGTATCATAATTTAAAACTTAAATGGACATGAAATGAAATCATAACTTGCATTAAACTTAAGCTGCATTACAAGATGAAAAGCTTAAAATTCAAAAAACTTTCTTAAAAACTTAAAAACTCCCTAAAACTTAAAAGCTCCCTAAAGCCCATATACATCCATATACCCAAAAACATAGACATTCCACAAAATCACACTCAAGCTCTTCTCCCCCTTTTTGTCTTCATCAATCAAGTGGAGGACTAGAAGGCTTGACCATGGAAATAGGTGTCACAGGAAGAACCATAGAAGCATCTGAACCAGAGGAATCAAATGAACTAGAAGAGATTGGTTCAGGAAGGTTCACTGGAGGAATATGGATATCATCTCTGGGAGGAATAGAGGGAGACTGGTAGATGATCATGGTAGTGGTTTCAACCTCTGGAGTGGTCTCAACCTCTGGAGTAGTCTCAACCTCTGGAGTATGATGATCAGAGAATGAGGAGGGAGATATTTCCTCAGTATGGGTAGGAGATGGAATAGGTTTTGGAGCGGGTTCAGGCTGAGGTTTGGGAGGTGAATCATCAATGATGATATAAATGGTCTCATTGGTGTCAATGTTATCTACTGAATATAGAATGTCTTTGGCTTGTGGCTCAGGTGGACTAAAGACCGGAGGGATAGAAGGTTCAGGCTCAGAGAGAGGAACATCAGAAGTAGGGTTCTCTGGAGGTGGTGGTGGTGCAGAAGATCAGAAGTGGAAAAGAAGAGGATAGACCGGAAGAAGGTCCTAGACTCAAGGAATCCAGTCGTGCCAGAATCAATCTCAGTGTCTCACCCTGGGCACGTTGTTCAGCTAGCAACTCCTTGTGCCTCTTATCCATTTTCTCAACCAACTCCGCCATCTTGTAATTCATGTTGGTTATCAGTTCAGCATTTGTGTTGGTAATATCAACATGGAATCCTCGGAGCATATTCTCCTTAAAATGCTAAAGTGTGGTATTGAGGAAGGAGGGTGATGATGTGGTGGCAGCTGGAGCCGATGACTGAGTGTCATCCATCTTGCTAGTCTCAGCCTCAGTCTTCTTCTTCTTCTTCGATCCAGACTCCAGAAGGCCCTTGAGAGGTATATCAATGTTGAGCTTGCCAATCTGATTTCTCCCAACCTGAGTCATCCTCTCAATAGGTTCCTTGCTATCCAGATACCATATCTTATTCTCCTTCAGAATAAGTGATACGATCTGAGGATATGGCATTGGTGTGGTAGCCTTCCCATCCACTCTGTATCTTTTCATCTCAGAAAAGATATACTCCCCCAAGTCCTTCTGTTCCTTCAGGAGAAGTGAAGCAAACCATCTAAAGTCCCTATCAGAGAAGTGGGTATAGTTGTTGGCCTTGTTCACAAGGGATCTAGAGTAAATGTACCATAGAACCCTGTGATGATCACACATATCACTTTGTTTGAAATTTAAAGGACCAACTAACTCACCAGGTTTAAGGACAGAAAATATTTGGTTTGGTTCAAGTTGGGAGTATATATCATCTTGGGGGTTCTCTATCCCTAACCACATGTTTATCCTAGAGGGTGAAATAAGAATCTTTTGGCCTCTCACAATGGTGGTCATCTCTTCCTCAGCTGAGGTTCTGTTTGGTTCATCTAGAATCTCAAGGTTACAGTAAAAGTGTGTGATCACTTTAGTGCAAAAAGGTAATCTAATCGAAAGCCAAGGCATAAAAGGTTCTAAAAAGGAACTGAGATCATGCTTCAATACCTCCTGAAGTAACTTGAGGTCCACATAGTGTGTCTTACACACTTTCCTTCTTGAGAATTGAGAGAGATACTTTGGGGACTCCTCTAGTTTATTGATATTGAACCCCTTTGGAGGGTTGGTGATCTCTTCTTCTGGCAATTTAGACTTCTTTGAAGAGTGCCCCTTCTCCATTTGGTCTAGAATGCTAGCCATTGCCTTAGCCACATTCTTATCATATTTGGGCTTTTTAGAAGGCTTTGGTGTTAAAGAGGGGGTAAAGGAATCAGAAGGTGTAGGAGAGGGAGACTTTGCACTTTTACCTCTCCCAGTAGAGGTACTCTTCTTGGATTGAGCCCTTGTAACTATAGGCTCTTTGATCACAACCCCTTTTGGTTTCGGTTGAGGTTGGATTTTGGTTTTTGATCTAGGGGTAAGTTTCCTTCTCTTTGTGGGAGGAGAAGAAAGAGGATCAGGGTGTTGTTGGGATTCAGAGGAATCTGTGGGAGTAAGGTTTTTAGTTCTCACCATTCTGAATGAGTGAAAGATGAAATTTCAGAAAAACAGAGTCACAGACGCGATTTTAGGGCATTGAGAATCTGAACAGAATAGGAAGTTTCTGGGGTTGAAATCTGTTGGGTTTTGACGGAAATGATACAAGGAATCGATTGTGAAAAGTTTTTGTGAGAGAGTAGAGTGATTTACTTGAGGAGATTTTGTGGAAATGACTGAGTTTATGACAGATAAAGACCTAAAACCCAACATTACTCGAGGTCTTACTCGAGTAAACTTCATGTTTACTCGAGTCCTTACTCGAGTGATCATACATAAAATCTTAAAATAATTCATTTAAATTGTGTACCTGGCATGAATAATATTGCAATTATCCATATATGTTCTCTTGATCATTTATAAGTAATTTAGAGCAGATTTGAGTTGTTTTTCATCAATTTGAAAATCTGGACTTGCAGTTACTCGAGTCCTTACTCGAGTAAGCTTCAAGTTTACTCGAGGCTCGCCTCGGGTAACTTGTCTTTTCAACTTCTGACTGTTCATTTCTTAGTAACTAAACCGTTTGATTTAAATTCCAGGTAACTTGATCTGTTACTTCCAGTCTTGGAAGTCCATTACTCGAGTAAAGTGCTTTTTGACTTCAAGTTGTTCCTCGGGTAAAGGTTCTCTGTCAGTCATTACTTCAAGTTGGTACTCCAGTAAATGTGTCCTCTGATAATCTCTGTTTTTGTTTCTCAAAACAGAGTTTCTACCTTCCTACTAAACAATTTTCTATATACTCCGTTGCTTAAATTAATAATCATCAAAACATTATCAAATGACTTCATCTAATATTATGAGGAATTGAAATAACTTACAACTCATTGGGATTTACCATTCCTAATTCTCTTCTAATGTATAGAAATTGATCTTTTGCAAGGGGTTTTGTGAAGATATCAGCTAGTTGAAGGTGAGTAGGAATAAATATCACTTTCACATCTTTCTTTTGGACATGATCTCTGATGAAGTGATGTCTGACATTGACATGCTTGGTTCTAGAATGTTGAACTGGATTTTTCACCAAGCTTATCGTACTGGTATTGTCACAATAGATTGGTATTTCTTTGAGATAAATATCAAGATCTTGTAGTTGTTGTTTTAACCATATCACTTGTGCACAACAACTTGAGATTGCAACATATTCGGCTTCCGTTGACGAAAGAGACACTGTATTTTGTTTCTTGCTAAACCATGATACAAGAGATCCTCCAAGAAATTGTCCTTGTCCGCTGGTGCTTTTTCTGTCTGTCTTGTATCCTCCATAATCTGAATCTGAATATGCAACAAGATATTCACTTCTTCCTTTGGGATACCACAGACCCAATTCGGGTGTGTCAGCAAGGTATCTAAAAATTCGTTTGATCGTTTCAGCATGTGATTCCTTTGGTGCTGATTGATATCTTGCACATATGCTAACACTAAATTGGATGTCTGGTCTGCTTGCCGTAAGATAGAGTAATGATCCAATCATTCCTCTATATTTTGTGATGTTGTAGTCTTTCCCTTTGACATCAGCATCAAGCAACGTAGTTGAACTCATAGGCGTGTCAGTGCCATTTGCTTCATCCATTCCATACTTCTTCAATAGCTCTTTCAAATACTTTGTTTGAGATATGAAGATTCCATTCTTTCTTTGTTTGATTTGCAAACCAAGAAAGAAATTCAATTCTCCCATCATTGACATCTCGAATTCTCTATGCATTATCTCAAAAAATTCCTTACACAGATATTCATTAGTAGCACCGAAAACAATGTCATCAACATATATTAGAACAATTAAAATATCATCACGTTTTCGTTTTATAAAAAGTGTTGTATCAACTTTTCCCCATACAAAACCTTGATCAATAAGAAACTTACTGAGCCTTTCATACCATGCTCTAGGAGCTTGTTTTAAACCATATAAAGCCTTTTTGAGTTTGAAAACATGGTCAAGTTTGGTAACGTCCTCAAAACTTGGAGGTTGTTCTACATATACTTCTTCCATGATGTATCTATTTAGAAATGCACTCTTTACATCCATTTGATAAAGTTTGAATCCTTTGATGCATGCAAAGGCTAAGAGTATGCGTATAGCTTCCAATCTAGCCACTGGAGCATACGTTTCCTCTTAATCAATCCCTTCTTCCTGGTTATAGCCTTTGGCCACCAACCTTGCCTTGTTTCTGACAATAATTGCAGATTCATCAAGTTTGTTCTTGAATACCTATTTAGTTCCAATGATCGGATGATCCTTGGGTCGTGGTACCAAATCCCAAACTTGATTTCTCTCAAATTGATTTAGTTCTTCTTGCATTGCTATAATAACCCATTCATTGTCTGATAGGGCTTCATCAATGTTAGAAGGTTTAATCTCAAAAATGAATGCAGAAAAACTTACTTCATTGAAAATTCTATTTCTAGTTTTGATCCCTTCATTCACATCTCCTATGACTTGATCTATGGGATGGCTTCTATTGTATTTCCAGGCTTTAGGTTGACCTAGTGATTGCTCTTCTTCCTTAGTTTCATCAACTTCTGGAATAAGAGACTTAGAAATAGATTGACCATTTTCTTGATTTAAAACAACTTCCTGTTCTTCATCAATGGTTTTGTCAGAGGATTCAAATTCATCAAACACAATATGAATTGATTCTTCAACAACACATGTTCTTTTATTGAAAACTCTATATGCTTTACTTCAGTTAGAATATCCTAGGAAAATTCCTTCATCAGTTTTAGAATCAAATTTTCCTAAGTTATCTTTACCATTATTATGAATGAAACACTTACAACCGAAGTGTATAGATGAACAATATTTGGCTTTCTTCCTTTGTACAGCTCGTATGGTGTCTTTCTAAGTTTTGTTCTGATATAGGCTCTATTTGAAATGTAGCATGCTGTACTCATAGCATCAGCCCAAAATACTTGAGACACGTTCTTTTCATTCAACATTGCTCTAGCCATTTCAGTGAGCACTCTATTCTTGCATTCCACAACTCCATTTTGTTGAGGCGTCCTTGGAGCAGAGAAATTGTGATCAATTCCATTAGTATCACAATATTCTTCAAAGGCTTGATTTTCAAATTCTCCACCATGATCGGTCCTAATACCTGCAATGGTCATACCTTTCTCATTTTGCACTTTCTTGGCAAAAACAATAAATTCTTTAAAGGTTTCATCTTTTGATGATAGGAAAATAACCCATGTAAATCTGGAGAAATCATCAATAATGACCAATGAATATAAGTTGCCACCAAGACTCTTTACTCTTGCTGGGCCAACTAAATCCATATGCAATAATTGTAGTAGTCTATTTGTTGAAATTTCATTTTTCAATTTGAAAGATGATTTAGTTTGTTTACCCTTTTGACATGCGTCACAAATCAAGTCATTTTTGAAAGATACTTTGGGTAAACCAAGAACTAAATCCTTTTTAAGTAGTTTGCCTAATTGATGCATATTGACATGAGCCAATCTCTTATGCCATAGCCAACTTTCATTAGCATTGCTCAGAAAACAGTTTTCAGATTCATTTCTACTAATATATAAAGTATAGCAGTTACCTTCCCTTTTTGCTCTGAGCTTAGCCTTGATATTCTTCTTATCAAGTTGTAAGTCATTCTTGTTGATAATTAAGCATTCTTCTGAGTCAAATATTACCCAGTTGTTTTTATTTGCACTTTGACTTACGCTCAGCAAATTGTGACACAAGCCTTCAACATAATATACATCTTTGACTTGTATTCCTTTGTCATTTTTGATTTCACCAATTCCTGCTATCCTTCAAGATTGATTTCCTCCGAATTTTACCTTTCCACCTTCCTTAGGTTGCAATGTGGTAAAACTTTCGAAATCTCCGGTCATATGTCTAGAGCATCCACTATCTATGTACCACTTGCTATTTTTGGATGCTTTGAGACATACCTGCATTCAAATGACCAAGTCTTAGGTACCCACATCTTTTTGGGTCCTTTTGGGTTAGTACAAATAATTTTCTGAACATATGAGCCTTTAGGTACCCATTTGTAGGTTCCTATTGTTTCTTTCTTCTTATGAATGCATGAAGAAGTATAATGTCCTTTTCTATTACAGTAGTTACAAAATGCAAAAGGATTTGATGTATGCACAGAATGCTGGAAATAATTCAAATATGACTTACCTCCTGCTTTCTTTCTACCTTTCCTTCTATATGATTTTGGATCATATCCAATTCCAGATCGGTCATTTACAAATCGTTGAGCTTTTAAAGTAACATTTAGCATCTCACTTCCTTGTGTAAATTTTTCAAAAGTTTTTGTGAGATCAATGTTTTTCTTTTTCAAAGAAGAACAATTTTCACAATCCTTTTCTGAATATTCTTTAAGCTCAATTTCAAGAACTTTGTTTTTCTTTTTGAAAACAACCAATTCTTTAACTACTTTGATGAATTCAGGATGTAAAGCATTATATTCAGAAAATAATTCATCATAGGTAGGTTCAGAATCATTTACCTCTTCTTCTGTTTCTTCTTGAGCAACAAGACATATTTGCTACTTCTTCTTCATCACTTTCTTCGTCAGAGGAACTATCACCCCATATAGCAGATACAAAGGCTTTCTTTTTATTAAAGAATTTGCCTTTTCTTTTTTCTTTGCTCTTTGATTCAGCTCTTGACATTCTGACTTGATATGTCCTGGTTTTCCACATTCGTAGCATATGATATGATCTTTGCTACTAGTTCCTCCTTTCTGAAAGTGTTTAAATCCTTGACCTTTCTTGTAAAATTTTTTGAATCATTTTATGATTAAGCCCATTTCATCATCATCGAATTCCTCATCTTCATCTTGATTTTCTTCCTTTGCTTTTAGTGCTAGACCTTTCTTTTTCTTGTCACCAATGTCATCTAGTTCTCGTTTGAACTTTAGTTTGCTTTCATATTCGGAAAGACTTCCAAATAGAGAAGTAACTGATCTCATTGATTCTCCTTTTGCTTCTTCTATCGCAGTGACTTTGGCCTCCCACTCTTTAGAAAGAATATTCAAAATCTTTCGTACTTAGGTATGCGGATCATAGACTTTCCCAAGAGCTGTAAGTTGATTAACAAGATGAGTATATCTAAGTTCAAATTCAGATATTGATTCACCTGATTTTATTTGAAGTAAATCGAATTCAGTGACCAAGGTGTTGATCCGATTCTCCTTTATTTCTGAAGTTCCTTCATGAGTTATTTCCAGAGCTTCCCATATTTCCTTTGCTGTTGGAAGTGTGCAAATTCTGAAGTACTCACTTTGACTCAAGGCACTTTGTAACATCAGAATTGCCTTGCTATTGAGAGTGATAAGTTTCTTGTCATTCTCATTATATTCCGCTGGCGTCTTTAGAATTTTCTGAGAATCTACAATCTTTGTAGGTTGATAATTTCCACTCTTAATTACATCCCATAGCCCATATTCGGTAGCCATCACGAACACTATGAATTTTGCTTTCCAGAAGGAAAACTTTTCTCCATTGAAACTGGGAGGTCTAGTGATGGATGCTCCGTCAGGAAGAATTCCTTCACCCATGCTTGCCATTGGATCCTTCTTAGGTTGTTATACCTTAACAAGAAGACCTACGCTCTGATACCAAATGTTAGAGCAAGTGTTTCACCCAAGAGGGTGGTGAATTGGGTGATACTAAAAAATTTCGTTGCAAATATAAAGCTTGACGGTGAAATTGAAACAGTAAAGAGTAAGGAGAAATATCACCGAAGTATACACCGGGAGTTATATTGGTTCGGCCACAACCACTTTGACCTACGTCCAGTCCTCAGAGCTTCTCTGAGAGTTTCACTATAACTTCCAAGATTCAGTGGGTTCTTGGCACCTCAGTACAAGCAAGTTCCTTCACCTGGACACTCGCTCCCCCTTACAAGTTGTAATCCAATCCCAACTCAATGTTCCACAACCTTAAGTTATCTCAATAACAAATATTGAGTTTGAATGAAATATCTCTCTCTCAGAGTGAGTAAGAATCACTGAAGTACAGAATTACTAAAATGAGTAAAACAGAGTGATGAACTTGATGATACGTTCATGTGTTCTTGTTCTTGTTTCTCTGTTTGGATGTTCCCATTTATATAGATATGTTGGTGAAGACCGTTGGAACATTTTCTTCTCGTTTGTTGGAGAGTGCGCAGACACTATTGACTTTTCCAGTATTTGAAATATATCCTTTGGCGGTAGGTGGCATTTGAACTTCTCATTTGACTTTCCTTATTTGATAAGATTCCTTCATTGTTTATCTGTAAATATGCTAGGAATACTAATACAATGAAAGGTTAATCATATAGGAAACAAATCAATGAATGTTTGAATGATTTCTAAATTTCTGGGTTTCCATACTCGAGTAGCTACTTGAGTATCAATTAAAGGTTACTCGAGTACATACTCGAGTATCATCGGGAAAACTTTTATGAACTGCAAGTCAACAACCAAATATAAGATTACTCGGGTAGTGCATGGAATAAACACAATATCAAACCTTAGGAAATGCATGTTTAATCGGGTACCTACTCGAGTAATGCACTCTTTTCTTTATAGGTTACTCGGGTATCAACTCGAATAAACCTTCAAATAAATTTTTGGTTACTCGATGCTTTCCTCCAGTAATGTTGGCAGGATTTCAAGGCCGAGAGCACTTCAAGTTTGATTACCTTGTTACTCGAGTACATACTCGAGTAAACATAATTTTTCTGTATAGCTTACTCGGATAATGACTTGAAGTTTTTCTTTAAAGATAACTCTGCATACTCGAGTACATAATTGAGTAATCCACTTAAAAACGAGTCATTAAATACCTGCATACTTGAGTAGTGCCTCGAGTGAAGTGTAATAAAAATAGATCAAGTTATTTGAGTACTACCTTCAGGTTTTTGCTTACCACAGTGAGTTACTCGAGTAGCTCCTCGAGTGACGTTGGCAAGGTTCAAAATGCCGAGAGCAACATATTTCTTGAAACAGGGGACTCGAGTACATACCTGGCCGAGAGCAACTCCAAGTATTTACCTGGTTACTTGAGTAGCTATTCGAGTAACATTGGCAGGCCGAGAGCAACTTGAAATCATTTACACTATTACTCGAGTAACATTGGCAGGTTACTCGAAGGTGTTGCTGGTTACTTCAAGTTTTGTCTCATTACTCGAGTACATACTCGAGTAATGCCTTAGAAAACTTGCTTCTGATCAAGTTACTCAGCTTTTTCTCTTGGCCCCTCTTCATTACTCCAATGCTTACTTCAAGTGATGCTTTTCCCTGTTATTACTTTGTTCAAACTTATTTATTAATTAAATCTTTTTCATACCATTCTTTGTTATCATCACAACATGAGATCTAACAGATGGTATTAGCTTACTCGGTCCTTCCCCCAAGTCTTCAAATGGTTTCTTAATAAAATTTGGGAAATTTGCTTCTAGGTACCTAATCTGCTCTAAGACTTCAGGATTATTAAATTTTAATACATCTACCATTCCCATTGCTAATGGTTAATCCATGCAAACCTCTATATCTACTCTATAACAGGTATCACCTTCATCTAGAAATGACAAAGCCTTGAAGATGTTGAAGGATACTTGATTATCTTGAACTTGTAAGGTTAACTTCCAATGTTACACATCTATTAACTTTCTCCCAGTTACTAGGAATGGCCTCCCAAGAATGATAGGAATTTCTTGGTCTTCTTCCATGTCGAGTATTATCAAATCAGCTAGAAATATTAGTTTGTCCACATTTACAAGAACATCTTCTAAGACACCCCTCAGGTGTTTTATTGATCGATCAGCTAGAAGTAATGAAACTGTTATCGTCTTCACCTTTCCATGACTGAGTTTCTTATAGATAGATTGAGGCATGAGGTTTATACTTGCTTCAAGGTCATAAAGTGCTTTTTTAAAGTGACATTGACCTATAGTGCAAGGTATGCAGAAGCTTCCTGGATCTTTCAACTTTGGTGGTAACTTCTTTTGTAAAATAGCACTACACTCCTTAGTAAGTGCAACTTTCTCAAATTCCTCAAGCTTACGCTTATTTGAGAGAATGTCCTTCATAAATTTTGTATAATTGGGCATTTGGGTAAGAGCGTCTGCAAAATGAATATGGATATGTAACTTTTTGAAAACCTCTAGAAACTTGCCAAACTGCTTGTTTAGCTTTGCCTTTGCGAGTCTTTGAGGCTATGGAACTTGTGGTACATATGGTGGTGAATTATTTGGAAAGTTGATGGTATCACATCATCCTCCTTTGGTTTTTGTACCTCTTCCTTCTGTTCTTCTCTGATTTCTTTCTTTTCTCTGTCATTCTTCTTTTTAATAACAAGATCTTTCAATTCTTTTCCACTTCTTAGTACAACAACCTTCACATGCTCCCTTGGGTTTCTTTCGGTGTCACTTGGTAGAGTTCCTGACTGCCTAGAATTCAACATATTTGCAATTTGGCCCATCTGAATCTCTAAGTTCTTTATTGTGGCTACTTGGTTTTTGAGCGTTGTGTCAGTCTTAGCCATGAATTGAGATATATTCATGGTTAGTTGAGCCAGTGCATCTTCCACATTCATTTTCTGTTGTGATGGATTTGGTTGTTGAAGAGCTTGTTGCTGATAGTTCCTTTTATGGCTTAAATGCATTTTGATTGTTCCTTTAACTAAAGTTTGGATGATTTTGTCAACCTGGAGTGTAGGTATTTGAGAATTGGTCATTCCTTTGATTTATGACATAATGAGCTTGCTCCGGTATGAATAAGTGTCCGTTTTGGCATTTCGTGCTTGTATGAGGTCCTCTACATAGATCACAGGCTTCAGTAAGAGTGCTGATTACATTTGCTTAGTTTGTTAATGATCCCACTTGCTTGGATATAGATACAACTTGAGAAAACAAAGTTGTAAGGACATCCATCTCATGTACTCCAAGTGCTTTCTTAGAAATATTACGTTCAGAAGGCCATTGGTATGCATTGGCTGCCATTTCCTCAAGTGGATTATAAGCATCATCTATATTTTTTCCCTATTAAAGATCCTCTAGCTACAGCATCTACAAGAATTATGGAGATGTGCATCATCCCACCATAGAAAGTTTCTAGTTGTCATCAATTTGGTAACCCATGATAAGGACATCTCTTTAGCAACTCCTTATATCTTTTTCATGCTTCATAGATACTTTCTTGTTCATGTTGGGTAAATAAGGCAATTTTATTCCTTAATTTAGTAATTTTTGTTGAAGGAAAGTATTTTTCCAAGAATTTCTGCCCCATGAGATCCCATGTATTTATGCTTCCTACTGGTAGCGATTGTAACCAGCTCTTAGCCTTATCCCTGAGTCAGAAAAGGGAAAGTTTAAGTCTAATGGCATCATCAGTAACACCATTATGCTTGAATGTGTCACAGATTTCTAGGAAGTTGGGTATATGTGCATTAAGATCATCTGTTGGTAAACTACTGAACTGATTTGCTTGCATCATCTGGATAATTATAAGCTTTATTTCAAAGTTTTTAGCTACTACTGGCAGTCTTCTGATTCCAGAATTCGTCCCCATGACTATTGATGTTGCATAATCATGAAGTGTTTTGGTATATATTTTTTCTCCCTCCGGATTTGCCATCAGATTGCTTAGGATTGACGTAAAATGCTTCTGAACTCTTTGATTTCTTCAACAAATTCTTTCGATCTCATAATCAAGAGGTTGTAGTTCAGTTTGCTTCGATCTGGTTATACACTAAGCAAAAGCCTGAAAAGAAACACAAAACACCAAAAAGAAAACAAATAATATAAAGACCAAATTAGTATTAAAATTACTTGGTATTGATATTAATGACAACAATCCCCGGCAATGGCGCTAAAAACTTGTTACGAGGGTAAATGGTCTATTAAAAAGTGCAAGTGTACACTATCATAAACAAGTAATAAAGAAGTGAGTAAAATATCGTTCCCTCGAGGATTGATCCCTAAGTACCAAAATTAGTAATTTTAACTCTATTTAGTTTATCAATTCGTTGGTTATTGAGATTACAAAATTAAAAATGATTAAATATGAATATAAATGATATGAAACAACTATGAGAAAAAGTCCTAAGGGTTAGATTTCACTTAGTAAATTCTGGATTGAATCACCTATCTATTCTAGTCCAATTTATTCCAAATGATTGAAAGACGAGTTTCCCTTATTTAATTACTAGCGTCTTCCAAGGACAAGCAATTCTATAATTAATTGCTAATCCAATATATTCCTATATGAATTTAAGCAATTAATCATGAATTAAGATTTATAGAACTCATTAAGACTACACAACTTATATGAATATATTCCTATTTCATATGTAAGTTATGGTTTTAATTATAGGATCTACATAGATGCATCTCCTTCCAGTCTCAACATTCATATTGAAATCATTTAAAAGATAGTCAATCAATAAAAAGCATTAAGAAAAATAATTAAAATGCAATCATGAAGGAAAAATTAAAACTAGATTTAATAAGTTAAGATTCAATCCGTCATTAACAAACTACATCATCACCCAAGGAAAATAGAAATTTAGCTCATGCTGAAATTAAAAATAAAACCAAAACAAATTGAAAACTTCATAAACATTGAATAAAACTTGAATATTAAATTCTAAAACATAAATATACAACAACTAGATACATGAAAATGGAGAAAATCTAGCGCCCCTTTAGAAGGTAAAACCTTCCATATAGTTGGCAACCTATACCATCCATAAAGGAGGACTACCTAAGCCTTCCATGTAGGAGGCATGCAAGAAGTAAATACAATGTATGAAATTAACTCTAAAATGGTATATGTGGAGAAGAGAGGAAAGAAATAGATATGAAATGGTGTGTGTCAAATGGGAAGGAGAGAATGGCTATATAGCGAAGAATGGAGTAGGTGAAATGGTAAATGAAGTAGTAGGTGAAGTAGTAGGTGAAAAGGAAGATGAAGTGGTAGGTGAAATGTGATAGATGGAATGGTTGGTGGAATTTCACATTTTGATCGTTATGAAAGTTGTAGCTCTGGATCTTAGCTTAAAGACGCAAGTGGAAACTCCTCATTTCAATATTTGTAGCTCTAGTTATGGTCCAATTAGTGGGCATAGGTTAGACTTGAACAAATTCATATCCTCAATTTCCAAACAAAATTTGTAGCTCTTGGAGATAGAACTAGGGTTTGGTCTCAACATAAAAGTTGTATAGCTTTTTCTTAGCTTTTTATCCATATAAAGAATATCTCAATCCGACATCTAGAGCTCTAGATATTGCTTGAAAACTGGAAAAGGGTCTGATTTAGTGTTTGTTCAAGAAATTCTATTTTATGTCCAAATCATTATTTATTTATCAATTACATCCAAATTCATTAAATTGAGCTTAAATATCATCCACAAAGCATCATATAAGGAAAATAAATATATAAATATTTTACTTTTCATATGTCCTAGCTTTCCACATTCATAACAGATGATGTGTTCCTTGTTCTCTTTTATTATTAGGCCCATTTCATCATCGTTGAAATCTTCATCATCTTCTTTGGTTTCCACTTTTACGTTTAGTGTGAGGTTTTTCTTTTTCTTGTCACTGAATTATTCTAGTTCCTTTTTGAACTTTAGCTTGCTTTCATACTTTGAGAGGCTTCCAAACAGAAAAGCTATGGATTGCATTAATTCACCTTTTTCCTCCTCAATTGCCATAATTTTGGCCTTCTATTCTTTAGAGAGTATGTTCAATATATTTCTTACTTAGGTATTCTGATAATAGAATTTCCCAAGTGCTTCAAGATGATTTACAAGATGAGTGTATCTGAGTTCAAATTCAGCTATTAACTTACCTATTTTTATTCAAAGCAGATCAAACTCAGTGACAAGGGTATTAATCCAATTTTCTTTTATTCTTGAAGTTCCTTTATAAGCTAGTTTAAATGCTTGCCACATTTCCTTAGCTGTTGGAAGTGTGTAAATCTAGAAATACTCTTTTTGACTTAAGGACTTTGAATCATCAGGATTGCCTTGCAGTTGAGAGTGAGCAGCTTTTTTTCATTGTCATCGTATTTTGCTGGTGACTTGGCAACTTTTTGTGAATCTTTAATCTTCATAGGTACGTAGTTCCCATTCTAAATCACCTCTTATAATCCATATTCTGTGGCCATGACAAATACTTTGAACTTCACTTTCCAGAAGGAGAAGTGTTCACTGATAAAACCTGGTGGTCTAGTGATAGAAGCTCCGTCAGGAGGTATTCCTTCACCTATGCTTGCTATTGGATCCTTCTTAGGTTGTTATACTTTAATAAGAATACCTATGCTTTGATACTAAATGTTAGTGCAAGCGTTTCACCCAAGAGTGAGAGTGAATTGGGTGATCACATAATAATCAAACCGTAACTATAAATTGATAGAATTTAAAGCGCAATTAAGAGCTAGGAGAAATATCACCGAAGTATATACCAGGAGTTATATTGGTTCAGCTACAACCACTTTAACCTATGTCCAGTCCTCAGAGTTCCTCTAAGAGTTTTACTATATCTTCTAAGATTCAGTGGGTTTTTGGCACCTCAATATATAGCAAGTTCCTACATTGGACACTCATTCTCCCTTACACGAGGTAAACTAATCCTCAACTTGAGGTTCCACAACCTTAAGTAATCTCAACAATGAATATTGAGTTTGTAATAAAAATCTCTCTCAGAGTGTATATAGAATTACTAAAGTATAGAATGAATAAATGATTGGAAAACATAACAAGTGTGAATTGATCGTTGATGGCTTAATATGTTATTCTATTTTTCTCTGTATAATGCTTATATATATATAGTTAAGTTTGATAGCTATTATCTGCATTTCAACATACCCGTTAAAGTTACGCAACTTTTTTTGACCGTTCATCATATTTGAAAATTAGTTATTACGGTAGGTGAGCGTTAGGAATGTTACGTTCTTCGTAAAGGGCTTCTCTCTCTTTAGCATGATCTCTTCATTATTTTCCTATAAAAATACTTCAAATACTAAAACAATGAAGTATTAGTCATAATAACATTAAATTAAAGATTAACATATTACTATTATGCATTATGGGATTCATCACTCGAGTGATCCCTTCCAGAACTTGGCAGAGAGTTGAAGCAACAATTCTGACTTCATCACTCGAGTGGTTACTCAAGTAATTTAGGGAGATCACTCAAGTGATCATCCGAGTGATCCCTTACAAATCTTGGTAGAGTCATAAACTTCATATCTTACCTCATCACTTGAGTGGTCACTCGAGTGATTCTTTTTTTATCACTCGAGTAATCACTGAAGTTATACCTCTCAAAATCTAGCAGAGTTTTCTGGGCATTTTCAACTCCATCACTCGAGTGGTCACTCAAGTGATGAAGGGTCATCACTCGAGTGATCACTTAAGTGCTCCTTTATAAAATTAGCCAAAGACATCTTCTCTTGTATTATGACTTCTTCTTTTTCTTCATCACTCGAGTAATGATTTTGCATGATTCAGAACACTGTTTCTTTATTTAAAAACCTTTGTTTAATTAAATCATCCGTAATACTATTTGTTATCATTAAAACATAAGATCTAACAAGCCCCACTTGTATTGTATTTGACAGTGTGAAATATCAGAGAAGGCAGTAGAAGTGTGGTGAATTTATTTATTAAGGACAATAGGAGAGGTTAACAGTCACACCAATGTTGATCATCCCAAATCCTAATTAGATCCATATGGTCTATAATGACATAGCCTGTATAGCATATAGTGATTTGCCCTGAGTAATAAGGTGATGTAGCCAATAGTATTACACCCTGTGCGGTGAACAGTGAAAGGACCTTGGTGGTCAATAGTATTACATCCTGTGTAGTGTATACTGACATAAACTAGTGTGGTTTACAGGGCATATCCTGTATGGTCAATAGTCACACAACCTATATGGTTTGTGATGACACATATAAACAAAGATTAGGCTGAGTCCTAGTATAGTAGGAATGGCGAATACTCTCCACACTATAGCCTCTCAAAAACAAATACCTACTCATGTTGGTAGTAAGCCCCAATGTACATATTTGTACAGGGTAGTAATGCCTAATGGGTTGTATGTCCTGAGGCTATTAGTCCCGATATGTATTTAGCAAAAATGATAAACTATATGTGCTTAGGCCATAAGACTTGATAAACATGTATGCCTTTAGGCTAGCTGAATGTTATGTTTTTAAGAATGGTGGCGAGAAGAGGCTCGAAGAAGTAAGTATCAGGATGCTTGTAAACATAATGGTGATTCCCTAGACTATAAAACTCGACGTGCAAGATTGCATGGGGCAGCATCCTTAAGCTATAAGAATTTTGAGGATGAAATTTATTGAATAGGGGGAGAAATCTAACATCCCAAATTTTAGTCACCAAAACTCCGTTACCCCTTTGGGATATTAAAGAGAATAAAATGGTGAACATTGGCACACTTGAAATGGCTAAATAGTGCAATTGGTGGCCACATGAATTTTGCGCCACAATAAGACATAAGATTTAATTTTTATCTTCATAAAAGCCCATTATTGGAGCCCAAATTGGTTAATGGAAGAATACAATTGTGGGGCTCAATATATTGTGAATTTTGGCCCAAACACATAGAGAGAGAAGGAAGCCCAATTTAATTACAAAAATGTAAGGGCAAAATGGTCATTTAATCAATAATGCAAGAAGCTTTTTATTTTTCCCTTGTCATTGTGATATTTTCAGCCAAAAAGAAAATAAAAGGAGGAAAAATATTTATTTGGCTACAAATAAGGCCATGTTAGAGGACTAATAGCCACGTGAAAAAGATGATGACGAAAGTCAGTTTTCACATGTTAATTGGCCATAAAATGGTATTATCTTAAGGAGGTGGAGAAATGATATTTTAAAGCTCTTATCTTATTTTAAGAGCTCATTTTCATCAAACACAAAGAGAAGAGAGAGAGAGAGAGAGACTTGAAGAAAGCAAGAGTAAAGAGAAAAGAAACTGGACGGTTGAAATTCAACCGAATAACATTTTAGTAATTTTTGCATAAACCAAGGGCAAATTGGGGAATTGCATAATTATCTCTCCTCCATCTCTATTAATTTTGTTTAGCCACTCACAAAAAATAGAAAAAAAAAAGAAAAAACATAAGAAAAAGGAAGAGGAAAGAAAAGGGTTAAATAGTAAAAGTTTTTAAGCTCAGGAGCCGATTTCACATTTGATTTGGTGTTTCCAGCTTCCAGAGTCTTCTCTAATGTTGTTCCTCTCATGGAGAGCAACATTTATATGGTTTTGGATTTTCAATAAGGGGTGTTTGACTTCATCTACTCAGAAGAGGCGCTGCTAGAATCAATAACAAATCATAGATTCGAGGTACAGTAACTATAAGCTCTAATCTGAACCGAATATATAATGATTTTGTTGAGTATTTCTTGAGATACTGAAACTTTAAATTTTGGCCAGAGGGAGTCTTTTATGGTTTGATACTTATATGATGATGATGATGATGTTAATAGAGGTTTTATGATGATCTATGATGATGTTAATAGAGGTTTTATGATGATCTATGATGATTTTGAAAGCCTGTATTCAAATATGCCTGAAGTCTTTTCTGGAGGCTGTGAACTTGTAATATGTTTTTGATCGGTCAAACTTCGTCTAAATGCTATGAACTTTTATAGGATTAAAATAGACATCATGGGATTTAATTTGATAGATGAGATAAGCCATTTGGACTGGTGGATTAAAATTCATGATTTTGTAAAATTTGACCTTGATTCTAGAATGAAATTTGTAACAATATGAGTTTGAAAAATTTTAGGTAAAAGTGAGGCTGTAATTAGGGCCCTATCATATTTTTCTTTGAAAGAGGACTTAAAGAGCTTGTTATAGAACCTAGAACCAATCCATTTGGAGTTTTGTAGAATTAATTATGAATTTTAAAAATTTGGTCAACAAAATAGCAGATTGGGTTAATCTAAGAATTTATGGCAATTATGTTCAATTGTCATAAATACTGGGCCAAATATTAGAGATATGTAGCCCACACATAGTATTTAGTCAGCTGGAGACAGTTGGCATGATTTTTGAGGCGAGGGTAGTCACGGGGTACCAGTGGTTAGAAGCAGTTAGAGCCGATATCAGCATTTCTACAGAGGCATATAAAAGTTGAACGTGCTTAACCTAGGGATATCTTGAGATGGGTGACCCCTGGGAAGTCACACGTATATGTGGTGACATGTGGTGAAAAATGTCAAGCACGTGTTGTAAGTAGTTTAGAGGCTGCATGTAGTTGTTGGCTTTCCCTGACAACCATAAACGTGTGTAATATGTTATTTCATGTGTATCTGTGTATCTAAAATAGTATCAAATGACATATATGCCCTTGTGGATATGTAATATTTACCTCTTCCTTATTTCCAAATAGTGAAACACAATGATGGTAAGGCTAAGAGGTACAGGTGCTGGGTAGGGTCAAGAAGCTAGACTTGACCCAATATAGTAAATCTTGGGCATATTAACAGAACATCAAATAATGATCAATGATCAAGGAACGTAGTAATGAGCTGCAAGAAGTGCAGCAGAAATAGAACACAGTAAGGGACAAGCAAAATAATCCTGGTAGACAATCAGATAGATAAAGTTGCCTAAAGATTTCAACATAGAAATCCAATATCATCCAGGAAAGGCTAATGTAGTAACACTTTCTTTCCTACACTATGTGATTATCTATTTGCTTTATATATCATCTTTTATGATATGTATAATGCACTTTCTAACTAGGATGAGAAAAGCAAAAGTACCGATTAGGGGGAAAGAAAGAGTGCCCTAATGGCCCTAAAATGGGATTCAGTTATAAGATATAGCACCAATATGGTATAATGCCTAGTCTGTGATCGTGAGCCTAGCTGAGGTATGGACAGGCAAGGTTCTAACAGTAGTTAGACCTGACCACATGTGCATATTCCTATGGTAATACAATTATGATACACAGTACCAAGAGGGTATATTGCCCAGTCATGGTCGTGAGCCTAGCTGAGGTACGGATAACTGGGGTTCTAATAGTAGTTGGCCTTCAACATATACGCACATTTTTTATGATTACAAATTTTACAATGTTATTATTCTATTGCATTATATGGTGCATGGCATATGTATTATTTCATTTTCTATAAATAATTGTGTATTGCTAAGGAGGTCAAGTAGGCTCAAACTGAAGAAGTGTATTTTACAGTATGAAATATCAGATTGGGCAGTGGAAGTGTGGTGAATTTATGTGTAACTTTTAAGGAAAATAGGAGAGGTTAATAGTCACACTAATGTTGAACATCCCAAATCTTGATTAGATCCGTGTGCTCTACAATGACATAGCCTGTATGGCATATAGTGATTTGGCCTAAGTAATGAGGTGATGTGGCCAATGGTATTACACCTTGTATGGTGAATAGTGAAATGAGCTGAGTGGTCAATAGTGTTACACCCTATATGGTGTACACTGACATAAACCAATATAGTTTATAGGGTACAACCTGTATGGTCGATAGTCACACAACCTATATGGTTTGTTATGACACATATAAACAGAGACTAGGATGAGCCCTAATGTAGAAGGGCAAAATAGTGGTGAATACTCTCTACTCTATAGCCCTAAGACCTAGCGGACCAGTGTGTCTTTAGGCTGGCAAATGTATTCAAAATTGTGATAGGTAGTAACCTAAGGATTGGGAGGCAGAAACCCTCGGCTGTAGGATCTTATATGCCAGTTGTTTATATTGCACATTGATTGTTGAATGTGAATATTAAATGAGAAAATGCTGAATACTATCAGAGATTTAAGAATATAATGATTGAGTTGCATGCTCGGTGAGCTTGCATAAGAAAGAAATAAATTGAAAAATGACTTGTGTTGCATGCTTATTGAGCTTGCACACGAGAAAGGATGGATTGAATGCTAGAATAATCCTCGAGGTGTAGACGTTCAAATTACGAGGATGAAATTTATTGAACGGGGGGAAATGTAACATCCTAAATTTCATTTACTAAAACTCTGTTACCCCTTTAGGGTATTAAACAGAATAAAATGGTGAATATTTGCACACTTGAAATGGCCAAACAATGCAATTGGTGGCCACATGAATTTTGGGCCATAATAAGACATAAAATTTAATTTTTACTTTCATAAAAGCCTATTATTGGAGCCCAAATTGGTTAATGGAAGAATAAAATTGTGCGGCTCAATATATTGTGAATTTTGGCCCAAACACATAGAGAGAAGGAAGCCTAATTTAATTACAAAAATGTAAGGGCAAAATAGTCATTTGACCAATAACGCAAGAAGCTTTTTTTTCCCTTGTCTTTGTGATATTTTTTGCCAAAAAGAAAATAAATGGAGGAAAAATATTTATTTGGCTACAAATAATGCCATGTTATAGGAATAATAGCCAAGTGAAAAAGATGATGACAAAAGTCAATTTTCACATGTTAATTGGTCGTAAATTATTATTATCTTAAGGAGGTGGAGAAATGATATTTTAAAGCCTTATCTTATTTCAAGAGCTCATTTTCGTCCAACACAAATAGAAAAGAGAGTGAGAAAGACTTGAAGAAAGCAAGAGCAAAGAGAAAAGAAATTGGACGGTTGAAATCCAACTGAATGGCATCTTAGTAATTTTTGCACAAACCAAGGGAAAATTGGGGAATTGAGTAATTATCTCTCCTCCTTCTCTATTAATTTCATTCAGGCACTCACAAAGAAGGGAAAAATTAGAAGAAAATATGAGAAAATGGAAGAGGAAAGAGAAACGATGAATAGTGAAAGCTCTTGCGTTTCGGAGCTTATTTCACCTCCAATTTGGTGTTTTCAACTTTCGGAGTCTTCTCTAACGTTGTTCATCTCATGTAAAGCACTATTTCTATGGTTTCCGCTTTTTGATCAGAGGTGTTTGATTCTATTTACTCAGAGGAGGTGCTGCCAGAATCAAGAACAGATCACATATTCGAGGTATGGTAAGTATAAGCTCTGATATGAACCGAATATCCAGTGATTTTGTTGAGTATGTCTTGAGATACTCAAACCTTAAATTTTGGCTAGAGGGAGTCTTTATGGTTTGATGCTCATATAATAATGATTATAATGTTAAAAGAGGTTTATGATGATTTTAGAAGTTTGTGTTTAAATATGCCTGAAGTCTTTTGCTGGAAGCAGAGAACTTGCAACGTGTTTTTGATCGATCAAACTTCGTCCAAATGCTATGAAAATTTACAGGATTAAAGTAGGCATCATAGGCTTTAATTGGATAGGTAATATAAGCCACCTCGGCCAGTCGATTGAAATTTATGATTTTCAAATTTTAACCTTGATTCTGGAATGAAATATATAACAATTTGAGTTTGACAAATTTCTGGGAAATGTGTGGCTGTAATTGAAATAGGACTTGAAGAGCTTTTTATAGAACCTAGAACCAATCCATTTGGATATTTTTAGAATTAATTATGAATTTCCAAAATTTGCTCAACAAAATTGGCAGATTGGGTTAACCTATGAATTTATGGCAATGGCGTTGAATTGTCATAAATATTAGGCCAAATATGAGAGACATGTCCTAAAGGCCCATGTAGTCCTATTGGAAACTCATTTATCATGGCTCTAATGATATGATTATATATCTAGGGTCATGAGTTGACAAAGAAGAAGCATCCTCATGGTTGGAGAAAGGGTACAAGAGGAGGACTCATGACAAGAGGTAGTGAACTTACCTTATTTGCATGTATTTGATAATTATGCTTGTGTAGTGACGTATGTGATTGTTTTACTTGATTCTGTAGAGCATATTTGAATATGAAGCTCTTCTTCTGTTTGTGCTATGGCCATGAGTATGTTATATGAAACATTGAGCACACAAAAATGTCATTAGGTGGCATGCATCTAGTTAAGGCTAACATGTCATACACTTAGCATTTATCTTGCATGCATTATAGTAACCCAACCAACCATTTAGATAGGCAAGCACAAAGGTGTAGTGAAAGTAGAGAAGAAGACTGCACGAGAAAAATTCAAAAGATTCCTATTCAGTCTAGGAGAAGGAGTTGGTTATCTGCAGGCTTTTATTATATTTTAAGTCTGTAAGCATTATGTACAATTTTTGTGGGAAATTCCTGTAATATAATCATGCATATAGTATCAATATATTTATGCTATTCCTATATAGCCACCGAACCGTACGCAAACACTTGAAAAAATAAGGAAATAACATAAGGGCTGACATTTTGGCACTGGTACACACAGTTTAAGTGTGCTCAACCTAGGGAAATCTCGGGATGGGTGACCCCTAGGAAGTCACATGTATATGTGGTGACATGTTATGAAAAAGGTCAAGCATATATTGTACAATAGTTCAGAGGTTGTATGTTGTTACAAGCTTTCCCCTGACTACTGTAAACGTCTGCAATATGTTATTTCAACCGTATCTGTGTACTCAAAACTTTGTGAAATGATAGATATGCCCTTGTATTTTTGTGGAATTTACCTCTTCCTTGTTTCCATATAGTGAAACCCAAAGATGGTAAGGCTAAGAGGTATAGATGCTGGGCAGGGTCAAGAAGCTAGACTTAACCTAATGCAACAAATATTGGGCATGTTAAGAAAATATCAAGCAATAAACAATGATTAAGGACCATAGTAATGAGTAGCAAGAAGTGCAGCAAAAATAAAACATAGAAAGAGACAAGAAAAATATTCCTGGTAGGCAGGCAGACGAATAGAGCTGCTTAAAGATTTCAATTTAGAAATCCAATATCATCTTGGAAAGGCTAATGTAGTGACACTCTCTTTCCCACACTATGTGATTATCTGCAGGCTTTTATTATATTTTACATATGTAAGCATTAGGTATAATATCTATGGGCAATTCCTGTAGTATCATCCTGTAATATTATCAGTATATTTATACTATTCCTGTGAGCCCACCAAACTACACACAATGTTAGAATCGGCAGGCACAGTGGAAGAATTTAAAAATTTTACCAATCCTAATCGAGAATCTATTAACGGCGTTTAAACCAAGTTGGGAGGATTCATACCTTTTTATGATTTAGGGTTTTCACGATCTCTAGGAGCCAACATGTCAAGTCCGCTCCTTCTACCGGTATCCACACGAATGCTCTCCAACCGATACTGCGTTCTAGCACCTCTAATGTCTCCTAGGGTTTTCCTTGCGGCTCTCAATTCTGATGTGTATCACAGTATATCTGCTCTATCAAGTTTATAACCTTTGAGGGCTATTTACAAATTTCAAAATTAATCATCATTAATTTCAAAATTAATTAACTATTTATTTTCTTGATGAGCTAATTAAATAAATTTAGTTTAAATTAAATCTGTCCAACAGTTTTAATTTAACCTATTTATTTAATCCAAATAAAGAGCCTTTAGATTTAAGTTATCTTCATAAATTAAATCTGAGATACCTTATCTCTATCATGTTAGTTATTAGATTTAATTTATCTTAATAAATTAAATTTAGACCTAACACAATAATATAATATAATATAATATCTATATACATATATGTATAATATATGTATTTCGAAAATAAATATCTATATAATATTATTAACGAATTTTATATATTACATATATATATATATATATAAATATAAAATTCGTCTACCCTAATTAAACATTGTCTCGTGTTGGGCCATTCTTGTGTGCGACCATGTAGGCCCATATAAAGTTGGTAGTGGGCCAATAACTGTATTAACCCACAAGTCGCAAGTGGCTTCTAGCAAGACATCACGACTACCCAATTCATATGAGGATCGTTAACACGATTCAACCTGTCATACAACCATGTCATGTCCCTTTTGTCACACGATATATCGGTCAAGGATGAGGCATGGATAATGTCATCCTCTTATTCCTGACCATTACTTTCTCGATTCCTTAGTAGTCTGACAATAGAAATGGAAACTCCTTTCCATTGTAGTATGGCCATACATTTCTCAGACTTACTCATCGAAGGGCCCAGTAATATCTCTATACTAATGTGAGGGACAAATTCCATCTTGATCATTCATATTCCTTTGCATGAAAAACCACCAAGCCCGATTATAGCCTTTATCATCACCTGGTCAAATGTGACTTTTGACTAGTTTAAAGCTTAGCAACTCTCATGTAGGAATCCATGATGACCTCAGGTTAAAGGGCATTGTGACGTGGTTATACATGAGAAAAGCTTATGACTTGATCCATGTAGCTTTCTCATAGTGGGTCGGTCCAGCACCTTGTACTCTTATAATTGCCTAAGACTTTGAATCGTATCTCCATATCTTATCAAAGTCATACTGATCTTGTTTCATCTCTAGTCCCGCATAGATGACCGACCAGGGACATTTTAGGAAAATCTTTATGAATTATCCAAGGATACAATTATCACAGTTAACATACAAATAATATGATAACAGAATGGAGAAATTTCATTAAATTAATAATGTTTAAAGTATAATGATTGGCCCTTTGGACACAATTTCCAACACACAAACACTATAAAAAATATGGAAATAAATAAGGTAAGGGTCTTATAGATTGTGTAGCTATGATTCTTTAATTTCATATTTATTCCTTTCATTAAGATGCAAAACCATTTTCAAAGTTTATAAAGATTTTATCCTACACCCAATTCACCCCCTCTTGTGTAATATCCTGAATTTTGGCCTTAGAGACTTGAGGATAAGCTTGTATCAGGCAAACAACTAAGCCCAATTTAGGAAGAGTCCTAAGAATATCGAGAGATAGAAAGACTCTCAGGGACTATGTGATATGGCCTTATCGGGTAGAGGGCCTATTTGCATAGGTAGTAAGATCAAAGTGTTTGTGCATATGTCCACAGGACATACATATGGTGCCATTGGGTTGGAAGAAAGAGGCCACCCAGATGTGTCAAGAGGTATGAGATTGATTGATTGAGCGAAATATGCCGATATAGGTGTGCATATGACATTTTCAGGGCAGACATGTGTACGCTACGTTTTTTGGAATAGACATTGTGCATGGCGCTATGTGGGGCCTACACACATATACTTTGACCTGGCATCATTTGGTAGGCCTCGATATACATGAATAAATCCTGACTAGGTCCTGAGTGAAACCCCAGTAAGCACCAATAAAGTAGCTTTAATAAAGTAAGCAATGATGACACAACTTTTTGTGTTGGATGAATAAGAGAGTGACAAGTGTCCTCTCATCATGACAAAGTACCAAGTACCTTTTGTGTTGACCTTATATAAGAGTGACAAGTGTCCCTAATGATGAGGGTTACATTTTGCCTTTTGAGGTGGCACTTAGAAAAGGTGACACCCAACCCCTGAGTCCGGGGAATCCATTGGTCTTTGTTCCAATCATGTACTTAACTTTTTGAACACCGAACCCAGGAGTCTAGGGAAGTTTTCAAGCCTTTCCTTTCCCCTAACACAAAAAGAACAATCAAGAGAGAGAGAAAAAGAAGACAAGATGCTTTATTGACACGTGTCATCATGTGTTTTAATCCTTTGACACTTGGTACACAAAGAGGCTATCAAAATGCAAGATTAAATCCTAACCCTCTATTCTTCTATAAGATGTCAGGCAAGGGAAGAAAAAATAGAGAAAATCGTGGCAAAAAAATAGAGAGAAAATAGAAAGAAGAGAGAAGGTGAGTGAATAATGATTTTCCCGGAGTTCCAGAGCCGATTTCACCTCTGATTCAGCATTTTCAGCTCCCGAAGTCTTCTATAATATTGTTCCTCTCTGTGACAACAACATTTTTACAATTTTAGATTCTTGATCAGAGCTATTTGATGCCATCTAGCTGGTAGGAGTGTCACCAGAATACTGAATCGGTTGTAGAAACGTGAATAGTGAAGCCTAAGCTTCATTTTGAACCGATTGGCTTGAAGTTTTAATGAGTTTTCTTGACCTTTAGGCTGCCATATGTTTCTTGAAAGCTGGGTTTTTAAGGTATAATGATGTTTTAATCATGACTATATGATTATATATGGTGTTTGATGATAATATAAGATTAGTTTAAGTACTGGTAGATTTGAGTTCTGTGAGGCAGTCTAATTGTGAAACATTTTTGACTGCATAAATAATATCTTATAGCTATGAACTTTCCAAATTTAAAGTAGACATCATAAGCTTTAATTTGATAGGTCCTTTGTGCCATTTAGATTAATATATTAGGAGATATGAATTTTTGAAGTTGGATCTGTAAAACTAGCAAAAATCTATGATAGTATGAGTTTATTGGTGATTCTGGATTTTTGTGCATAGAACTGGTTGGAGAAAACATTTTTTCCATAAAATAGACCTAATAATATAAGGGTCACATAGGGCATTGAACCACCCTAATTGGAGTTTTCTAAACAAAGTTATGATGTTTTAAAGTTAAGTGAAAAATCTGTCAACTTTATGGAATAGTGTGAAAATGAAAAAGTAATAGCATTTGGTAATAAAATTAACTTCCAAGGGTTAAGTTAAGCACTTGGAGTTAGTATGGTCCCATTAAATACCCACTGGGCCTAATGTGTTAACTTTCAAGTTAACCAACCAAAGTGTTTTGAGTTATTAAAAGTGGGACACGTATAGGTCCAAATATAAGAGACATGTCCAAAGGCCTATATAGCCACATTGGACATTCATTTATCATGGCTCTAATGTATGGTTATGTGCCTAGGGCCATGAGATGACAAGCAAGAAAAAATGGAAGAATTTCCAATCAACTTTAATGGTTGGAAGAAAAGATACAAAAGGGGACACGAAGATAAAAGGTAGTGGACTTACCCTACTTACATGTACTTGATATTTATGCTTATGTATTGATGTGAGTAATTGCTTTGCTTGATTATGTGATGCATATAGGACTAATTGAAGCTCTATTTCTTTATATGCTATTGCCATAAGTATGATGTATGATACATTGAGCATACATATATGTCATTGTGTTAGCATAAATTCATGTAAGACAAGCATGTCCTACATTAAGCATTTATCTTGCATGCTAAGTGATATTGTTTGCTACTGAGATTCCCCCAAATCTCACCCTCCCTCAACCAACCATATAGGCACGTAAGCACAAAAGAAGAGTGTAGGAAATGTGCCAGATGAAGAAGTTGCGATAAGGAGATAAAGACTAAGATGCGCTAATTCATTATGTATAATTAATATTTATAATGTTTAATTTGTATAACCCACATGACGGATGGATGTTTTTTCGAGGCACGATAATTGAACTAGTAATAGGTAATTGCATGGTACAAACCCATTAGTTAAGTAAGTAGAGAGGTTTAATAAATAGAGAGATACTCTGATAATAAGGAATGAAAAGAATTCAGTAACCCCATGAATAAAGTTAAACAATCTAGTAAATATGTCCTTTACTAAATGAATAATGCTCTAAGAACACTACTACAAAAAGGTTGAAAAGTGGCACCCATTTTGTGGCCCTTCTTTAAAGAAGTACCACAACTTCTTTTTTATTGGAAGGATTGGCCACCAACTGTGGTGCTTGGTCAGTTGGTCTAATGTGGCTTACATGGCGCTTGTGGCTAGTATGGCTCTTGCCCTTGCTAAAAGTGGATAATATAATCCACTTCCAGCCAATCAGATTTCTTCCCTCTTTACTTTACTTTATCTTTCAATTTCCCTCCCTCTTTCCTTTATTCCTTCATCGTCTGATGCCCCGCCCCCTCAATTTCTCTGCACAACAAACGTACACACACATCTTCTTCATCAAATTCTCTTAGTCCCATTTTCCCAATTTGTTCCCTATCGTCCCCACTCCTATCCCCAATTGTTCCCTTTTTTTTTCCTACTTTCTTCCTCTTTTAGACTCCACTCTAGTTGGTCCCCGCTCTACTCCACAGCTCATATTTCCTCCTCCTCCGCACTCAAGTAAGTGTCTGTGCTTTTTTAAGTTTTATTTTTTTCAAGTTCTTTTATATGATAGCTTGCTTTTTTTTTTGCCGACAACTAGCTTGCATTTTTTATTCTTTTACTTAGTTGCTTATGTATTGTGCTCACATATCAAGTTCTTGTACTATGATTTTTTATGCTAGCTAGCCTGCGTTTTTTTATTCCATAATTTGTTGTTACACGTGTTGATTCTACTATTATGACTTGGCATTATATAATGTACACTATGATATACATGGTGATGAGGTATAGTGGTAATTATAAGTTCATAAAGATCGATGGTTGAATTTATAAAGGCTTATCATGATTTGTTATTCTTAAAAATGAAAATAAATTACAAAGTGTTGATCAGCATAATTTATAGTAAAATAATAAAGATTAGTTGAAATTGATATACTTTAAAAAATATTATTAAAATTGAATTTTAAATGTGAAAATAATAAATGTTATTTAAATATATATAAAATATATTTTAGAAGGAAATAACACAAGTGAAAGGAAAATTTTTTTAAACAAGTTTTAGTATGTCAATAATAATGATTTTAATTGTAAATCTTCTAATTCTATTTTAAATAAATTTTATTATTGTTAGATATCTTAAATGAATGTGTATTTCAAGTTATATTTTTTTTGGTGAAATGATATAAAAACCCTAAACTTTGGGTCAATTGTAAACAACCCCCTAACTTTTTATTAAATTTAGAAAAATTAAAGTAGTTTTTATGTGAAAAGAATTAACACTTGGAAAATACAAAATACAAGTAATTTTTTTAATAAAATATAATTATAATATATTAATATACAGATGTCAAAATTATATCATTTTATAATTTAATTGGAAAATAAATATATGTGTATATGTAAGATTTCAAGACATATATTCTTGCTTATTGGTATATATATAAAAAAAAGAACAAATTAAAATATTTAGTTTGATTTCTTATGATTCACAGTATCATGAAACAACACATACAACAAATTAATTTTTTTTTTCCATATTGACAAAGCTTGCTTTCCTATGTGTTGGGAAATATGATTTCTTTCCTTATTAGCTGTGAAATATTATTATGATGTTGTGGGATTAATTAATGAATTATTTGTCAATTAAAACATAGGGTTTAATTCAAGACTTAAGAAGATTCACTTTTATTTTAAAATTGGTAAGAGAATATAAAAGTAATTAGTAAATGCAATAGTCAAACAACTAACCACGTTCTTTTTTAAAAGTAGATTGAAGGTATAGATGTATCGTAAATGGATGTCATCTAATCAGTGTTCAAGGGAATATATAAATGGGGTGAAAGAGTTTATTTCATATGCAATTGAGCATACAAAAGATCATGACAAAATCTTGTGTCCTTGCTTATCTTGTTGTTTTGGAAAGCAGACTAGTCCACTTGATTTGCTAGATCATTTAGTGTGTTACGAAAACATAAAATTGATGGACAAGGCATGGTAAGCGAATGATGCATGTAGTAATCGGGTGCATACCATGAGTGGTGCTTCGAATGAACTTGATGGAAGCATGTTTGATGAAGATGATGGTCTTAAAGAAATACTAAATGTGGTTGAAGGGGTGCGTCATAACTACCGTAACAGATTTGAGAAGTTGAAAGGTGATATAGAGAAACCATTATATGTTAGTAGTACTAAATACACAAGATTGCTAGCAGTGTTGAAGGTGTACAACTTTAAAGCTTGCTATGGATTAAGTGATACGGGTTTCACCGTATGCCTGAACTATTGCAAGATATGCTTCCATAAGAAAATGTACTTCCTACAAAGAAATATGAGGCAAAGCGAATTCTTTGCTTTACAATCGGTGTGGGATATGAGAAGATACATGTATGTCCAAACAATTGCGTATTATTTTGAAATCTGTTTGCAACATTAGAGAAATGCCCTAAATGCAACGCATCTCAATATAGGAAGAAGAAAGGAAAAAGTCCTTTGAAGGTCCTATAGTAGTTTCCCATTATTTTGAGATTCAAGCGACTGTACAGTAATGCAGAGATTGCTAAACAGTTGACATGGCATGCAAATGAAAGGATTAAAGACACGAAGCTTAGGTACCCTGCAGATGCTGCTTAATGGAAAAAAATTGATAATGAGTACGCTGACTTTGCATATGAAGTAAGGAACCTTTCCCTTGCACTGTCAACTAATGGAATTAATCCGTATGGTGTTTAGAGTAGTACATATAGCACATGACCAATGATATTGATGATTTATAACCTTCCTCCATACTTGATCATGAAATGTAAGTTTATGATGTTATGCATGTTAATTTCTGGGCCAAGGCAACCTGAGAATGATGTAGATGTATACTTGGCTCCTTGAATTGATGACTTGAACCTGCTTTGGGAAGAAGGCGTCAATGTATATAATGGTTATAGGGATGAAAGTTTCACTTTGAAAACCATGTTGTTTGGCACAATTAATGATTTCCCTGCTTATGGTAATTTGTCAAGATACACCGTCAAAGGATATGGTGCATGCCCTATATGTGAAGATGTCACTCATTCAATGCGACTACATCATTGGAAGAAAAATATTAACATGGGACATTGAAGATTCTTACCATCACAACATCGTTGGAGGAAGTGCAAAAAGGCTTTCAATAAAGACTTAGAAGAAGGTAGCCCATCGAAGATGTTGACCAGTGCCCAGGTGTATTCAAAGGTAAAAGACTTAGATGACAATTTTGCCAAGCCTTTTGCAAAACAAATCTACACAAGTGGTTGGAAGAAAAAGTCCATTTTCTTTGAACTTCCATATTGGAAATCTTTATATGTGAGACATTTTCTTGATGTAATGCACGTAGAAAACAATATCTGTGATAGTCTAATTGGCACGTTGCTCAATATCCAAGGAAAAAGCAAGGATAGTGTTAATTCGAGGACGGATTTGGTAAACATGGGAATTAGAGAAGAGTTGGCACTAATTGAGAAAGGGCATCGTACTTATCTACCACCAGCGGCATACAATATGTCGAGGAAAGAGAAAAAATTGTTTTGTGAGTTTCTATGAAGAATTAAACTTCTCGAGGGCTACTCTTCAAATATAAAAAACCTTGTATCAGTGAAAGAGTTGAAGTCAAAGAACCTCAAGTCTCATGATTGTCATGTACTAATGCAGAATTTCCTACCGGTTGGTATACGATCTATTTTACACAAAAATTTAAGAAACACCATCACTAAACTTTGCATGTTTTTCAAGTTGATCTGCATTAAAGTAGTAGATTCAACTAAGTTCCAAGATTTGCAAAAGGCTAATTGTTTGTACTCTATGCGAACTTGAAATGTATTTTCCACCTTCTTTTTTTAATATTATGGTACACTAACCGTACACTTGTTCAAAGAGATTTAATTATGCGGTCTAGTGTACTTGATATGGATGTACCCGAATGAACGATTCTTGAAAATATTAAAAGGGTATGTGAAAAATAGATATCACCCAGAGGGTTGTATTGCTAAATGATACATGGTTGAAGAAGCAAGTGACTTCTGTGTTGATTTTCTATTAAATGTTGACCCTATAGGGATCCCCAAGTCCCGTCATAATGTACCAAGATTAGGGAAAGGAACAAGTGGGAGGGATGCAATAACGATATTAGTGACTGAATGGGAGCAAGGCCACTTGTATGTGCTACATAACACTAATGAGGTCAAACAATATGTTGAAAAACACATGGATGCCCTTTGATTAGAACATGGTGATAGGAATGAAAATTTGTTAACAAAAGAACACAATAAACAATCTTCAGGCTGGTTGAAAAAGTGCATTAATGATGAGATAGAGCAGAATCCTAATTTAGTTTCTAAAAAATTGAAATGGCTGTTGAAAGGACTGAGCTTAAATGTGTTACACATTCTATATACAAGACTATGATATACAGAGCATGATGCAGAATAGTGGGGGTAAGACTTGTTACTGATTCTTGGCATAGATCCAGTGCTAAAGACATACACCCTATAAATGCATTAATGTCATACTTTGGTGTTGTTGTACGCATATGGGAGTTAGATTACTCTATGTTCAGGGTCCCTATCTCCAGATATAAGTGGGTTAACAACAACAGTGTATTGCGAATAGATGACTTAGGCTTTGTTCAAGTAGACCTTTCTAAAGTTTGGTATGAAGATGATCCTTTTATTTTAGCAGAATAAGCAGAACAAGCATTTTTTATTCTGGATCCTGCTAAAAAGAATTGGTGTATTGTACTCCCATCCAACAAGAAGAACAAGTTGATTTTGAAATTAATGAATATTTGAATATCAATGAGGATGATCCTTCGTTTGAGAATTTATGGTCTGTAGACATTGGTATAGATGCAGATGAAGATGAAGATAGAGATGGAGATGGACCTATATACGTGAGACATGATCATGAAGAGGGGACTTGGGTTAAGAAAAACACAATTCTCAATCCAACATGAATTCTTAAGAATAAAGTTTTAAATCAAATGAGAAAAAGGGAAAGATAATGAGTGCCTTGACTTGTTTATTGGTACTTACATTTTTATATATTTCAAAATAATTTACTTTCGTTGACATAGTTGACATTGTGCACTGATGTTTTGTTTTGGTTTATTTCACTTCCAGGAGTATGGACTCACCATACGATGAAACTGATGATATTCCTAAGGACATTGGTAGACAAAGATTTATAGAGATAGTAAACCATGGCAGGACCATTATGGCGATGTTGATCAAATTGAGAAGTAAGGGAATTAAGTTACAACTGGAGTGGAATGAAAAGGGAAACCCAATCGGCGAGAACAGTACCTCATTAAATAACTTGATTGGGACTACAGTTCAAGACAGAGTCCCTATTACAATTCAAGACTGGAGACGGGTAAAGCATTATTATGAGGATGAAATCTGGGATGAAGTACAGGTAACACTTTAATTGCTTTATTGTTCAGTTTGTTTTGTTTCACTTAATTTCAATGTAACAAATTATGTTTTTTATTATTGATGATCATAAGAAGAACTTCGTGCTAAGAAAAGCTGATAAATTTATAAGAAAGTTTCATTCTGATCTTGTCAAATTCTTCTTGAGGGATGATAATGAGATTATAATTACTACACCGCCGACATTGTACGAAGGAATCATTACTCAAGAAATGTGGGATGAGTTTGTGAGAACATATACAAGTAAGGAATTCCTAGTAATATAATATGTTTGACTTTCCCTATTACTTGTAATGTGCAGATTTGTAATTAACATTTATATATTGATATGAATCATTTTGATCTACATAGGAGTTGAGCGAGAAAAATCATGCTAAAGTGACCAACATGCCATACCAGTATACACAAGGACCTGTTTCATACGCACAGTTAGAAAAAAATTGTAAGAACTAATAATTATTTCATATATAGATAAATTGTATGAATATCATTTAACTTCAACTAAATTTGATGTGCAGATAGAAGAATCAAGTTCAGATATTACATAGGTACCACGACATGATCTATGGGTAGCCAATTGCACAAATAAGAAGGTGAAATTCGTAGTGAAGAAGCAAGAAAAGTGGCCGAATATTGTGTAAATATTGGATTATACGTGCACTAAATAATTAGCTTTACTTGAATGAATTTATAATAACTAATATTGTTGTAATTCTTTTTGTCGTAGAGACAAATGACACAGGGGGATCCTGCATTGGCTAACTATGTTGGTCGAGATGATTTGCTGAGCAGAGTGCTAGGAGTACCTGAGTATGATGGTTGTGTTTGGGGTACTGGTTTTGCAGTCACCCAATCAGCATACTTCGGCAGAAGCGCCCCAATAAAAGTGACGTTTCCCAGCTGCGGAGGAGATGACTAGTTTCAAGCATCAAATGCAAGAACTTCACGAACAAATGATCTACAAGGAGCAACAGGAAGAACAATTCTTAAAACAAATACATTTGATATAAGAACAAAATGCACTGTTAAGAACACAAATAGAATAGTTGGTGCATTGTAGGCCAACACAAAATGTTCCCCTCTGTGATAGCCCAAGTATTAGAGAAAGTTGCACTTCCATGCCTAAAGTCCCTTTTCCTTTGGTAATTAATTTCTTCTCCACTTAACTTTATGTTACATTATGATTTAGTGAACTTTAATATATTAACTCTATTTTTCATAGGGTGAATTTCAATGCAAGTTATATGTTGATCAAGCTTCTAAGCACGCGATTGTAGTAGGTACTACCTACAACACTAATAAGGACACATTGCACAATTCGCTATTGCTCAACAACATACTTCGAGTAAGGGTTGATGTTTGCACGAATGAAGATGTGCCCTTATTGATCCTGTCTCAGGATAAGTAAATAATGGTGACAGATGTTGTTGGTAGTTATGTTGCTTGGCCAATAGGCCTTATCGAGCCATATGAAAAGGTCGATCATTTACAATTACCTACACTTTTACTTCATACTTCCATCTAAAACTGTGATTTAATTTTCTTATTTTCACAGGGTGGATAGTCTAGAGAAAAAAAAATCCAACTTTATGGTAAGATTTGAAAGTGTTCGACAACACAACCCAAGTCGAAAGCATCAGCTAGCCAACAGATCAAAAGAAGACTAACCTCATATTGCAAACAATTAATATCGATTACACCAAATTTGATCTGTGAAGGAGGACTGGAAGTATATTTTGATAGCATATCTACAATGTTAGCGGTCTAGTTGATCTTGTTAATGGTGATGTCTTGCACGAAATATGTAATTGTAGATGGGCTAATGCTTCGGCTATCAATATCTAGATTAGGTACTTTACCATCATCGCTTATCACTGTTATTATTATTTCTCGTTCCATTTTTTATTTTTGATGACACTGTTTGTTTTATACCTGGTATTTGTACCATGACATTTTAATGGATATAGACAGGGTCCAATTCGTATTTGTCAACCTTTATCTTGTTGGCCAGCATGGGGGCAAGTAGATATACATGCACAATCTAATGATTTAAAAGATTACTTTAGAAAGAAAGTGACACCAACTATGCTATTTCTAGTGCCATACAATGCTAGATTAGTTATTAGTGGTACAATTTTTGTTTTAATTGTTTATTTTTATCATAACATGATTGTTGAAACAATTTTTTTAAAATATTTTAGGCTACATTGGATATTGATATTATCAATCCAGTGGAACCTTTAGGCCCTCGCATTTACTATGTGGATCCTCTAATTAAAGGTCTTCCAGAAATCCGTCTTGATATGTTGTGATTGTTCAATAAGTAAGCGTATGTGCGTATGTGTAAATATTTGCATATGTGATTGAATAACCAAAAGTAATTAGTTTCTATTTTTTTTGTTAGAGCATTGACTGCATATCATGCCTCTGTTTCTTTAAGCTATTTTAAATCTGTTGACGCTCACCTTAGCTATGCTTAGAAGAAGATACGAGTACTGATATATGAATTTACTCAAACTTTGTTACTAAACTATTTTTATTCATAAGTAGAGTTAAATATTTTATTATATTCTTGTAGTGCCCTTTCCAACCCAATGACAATAATTGTGTGTATTACATCATGAAATTTATGAAGGATGCAATTACGCATGATCAGCCATTTATTCCTCAAAAAGTAAGTCATTTAATTGCAATTCCTATTGTGTTTTAATTAAATTTAATTAGTGCATGATAATTAAGTTTTATTAATTTTAATTCGTTTTAATTTGTGCCTGATTGTATATATATGTAGTATTATGAAGATCAACGTTGTGACACTTTGACTGTTCATCAAGTTAATGAAGTGATAGAGGAATGGTGTGAATATGTGTTTAGGAAAACCTCTTGGTAGCTACTATTTAATTAACTAGCTGGTCTTTGTGTTGTTTCTTGCCAATGTTGTGTCATTTATTCAAGTTTAATTTGTTATATTTCATTCACAATATATTGTATAACTATTTTTAGTACTACTTTAGCAAATTAATCATCTGTTTCTGTCATTTTAAAGTTATTTCATTGTCATTGTTTGCTTTTCTTCATTTTATTGTGGATATATATAGAACACGTTTAAAGTAGTGCACTATTGTAATTTTAGGGGTATGAACTAAATATATGGACCAAAAAAACAGTTCTTGTGGCACTTATGTAATATCCCAAAATATACTCAAGGGCTATATGTACAGAATAGATGGTGGGATTAATGAAAAAATTACCTTTGAAATTTTTGTTATGACTTTAGTTCTAATTAACTTGAGATAACTATTTAGTCTTTTCGCCTAAAGTAAAAAAATGACTAAAGGACTAATTTGAACATAAAAAGAAGGGAAAATGGCCTATGGAAGAGAAATATGAGGAGATTATTTATTTTTTCATAATATGAGACACATGGAAGCATTTTTGGCCAAACACAAAAAGGGGAAGTCAATAAGTCTAATTAGCATGTGCTAATTCAACATTAAACTATATTATTCAAGGAGATATTATAAGAGATCATTTTTCCTCTTTAAAGAACCATATTCTCATGTAGGGCATGAGAAAAAGCAAGAGGGAATGATGCTTGACTCAAAATGAAAGCAAGAGGAGACAATTTGACCAAGTTATTAAAGGATGATGACTTGGTCAACAACTGCAATAAAAGGCAATTAAATATGATAAATTGAAGAGATGCCAAGAGATATTTTATAAGGCTTTTAACCTCTTTCAAGCCTCCATATTTGATCAGATTTTAATGAAAAGAAAGGATGAAGAATTAATTATTTAGGACACCTTTTGACACCTAAAGTTTGGCCAACAACATATGCAAGAAAGGAAATATAAGGCAATAGCAAAAGTTAAAGTTCCTTCTACTTTTTCCACTAGGAAAAAAAATGCAAGACAATAGGATATGAATTGGTCAACAATCATTCTCATTTTCCAAGTTTAACTTTCAGCCAGGATTAGAAGAATAAGGAAGGAAAATAAGCTAACCAAATTAACCTATTCACAATTAGAAATTACCATAGAATTTTTACCCAACAAGAAGGAATCCTAGCCACACAATTCTCTCTCTATTTGGTCCATAGTTTTGGCTGGCTCTATTAAGGGATAAGGGAAGAGAAATCAAACCATTTAATTACTCATATTCTTTCTCTCCAAGTCAGTTGTGCAGCTGCAACAAGAGAGTGCTAGGAGAGGCCATTGAAGGTGAGACTTTCTACCTTGATTTTCAGCTTCTTAACCTTATCTATGGCTCAAGTGTCCTTCATAAACATTGTTCCTCTTGATGAGAGCTTCATTTCTATGGTTTTAAAATTTTAAGAAGAGGTGTTTTGAGCCATTATCCAAGAACAAAAGTTGTAGAATCAAAGAAAGAACTTAAGGAAGAGCAAAAGGTGAGTATTAGCATCAATTTGAGCTATTGGTTGTCTTGTTTGAATGAATATTTTGGCATGTGTAAATCTGCCCTGATTTTGGCCAAACAAGGGTTTGGGTAATTCATGATGTTTTGGTTATGTTATTGGTGGTTTATGATGATTGGAAACCATTTGACATATGTTTGATGATGAAATTGGAAGTTGGTTATTGTTGGAATTTATTATGAATTTTCTTCCAAAATGGGACATGGGGAATGAGTGGAAATTTGTTCATTTTGATGTTACCATTGTGTTCTGTATGAAAAATTATGTGGGAATAGCCCCAGGTTGTGAATTTTGGGTCATTGAAGCTTAAAATTCAAAATTGGATTTTTGCCTGAACAGAATTCCAGTGAGGTACCTATTAGTATTGTGTTTTTGGATAACCAAATGATCTCTAAAAATTCTTAAACTTTCCAGTTAAATAGTAGACATATCAAGCTTTAATTTGATAGGTACATTTGTTTCATTTTGATTTGTACACTGGGAGTTATGAATTTTTGAATTTAGGTCATGAAAACTAGGTTGAGTTCTGACAGTGTGCAATAAATGAAAATTCTGGGAATGCTGTGTATCGAGTTGGGTATGGGTGATATTTTTCCTTGAAAATAGGCTAAATACGGGTCACATATCCTTTACAATCATCCCATTTTGATTTTTATAGATTTAGTTATGATTTTTCAAAGTTGATGAACAATTCTGGCAGGTTTGGTCACTTATGCAAAAATTGAAGATGTTATGGCATAATGTAATATTGTTGAACTATGGCGGTTAGAAATTGGTCTTTTAGGTTAATTGACCACTTTAGCTCCATAGTTGACTTGATTAAATGACCATAGTGTTAAGCAATCCAAGTATTATGAGTTATTAAAGAATTGAAATAGGTAATAACTCGTCGTCCTTAATTATGATTGATAGGATTTGACATTTGCCCAACGTGTGACAAACCGGTGCTAGATCATGAGCGGAAAGAACAAGGTAGTGACACTTTCTCTTATACTATATGTAATACATTGTGTTAGATTCAAAGTTTTGATGATAACAAAAGATCATTGTGTGTTGTAGTAAGAAATTCATATGTTGCAATGGTTAAAAAGATTACCAAATATATTTCACAAAGTTTAAAAGTGTTTACCTTCAGTTTTAATGATGCACTCGAGTAATAGGTTTAAGATTCGAGCATCAAGCTATTTTGTACTCGAGCACATGCAAGTGTTGGATAGAAAGTGTTTCACAGAGAGCAATTGTTGTTAGTTTTACTAATGCACTCAAGCAATAGATCTAACACTCAAGCACCAAGTTGTTTTACACTCAAGCACATGCAAGTGTTAGACAGAAAGTGTTTGACAGAGAGCAAAGTCAGAAACAAGATATCAACACTTCATTCGAGCACACTATCTGTACTTGAGTAATGGCCTTATGTGCACCTAAGTCCTAGCGAGTGAGGGATTGTGAGTGTTTGCCCGAGAGTCATACAAAATAGAGAAGAATAAGCAGACCCGAGTGAGAGTACCTGAGGATTCCTTATCACTCACGAGTAAGAAATCTAACTCTCTCCATTGTGATACAAGTACTGAAGACAAAGAGTATCTTATAGAAGAATATTCTGTTCACTCGAGTGAAGTAAGTATGCTCGAGTGAGGACCCACATCACCTGCAAGTACAAAATCACACTCTTGATAAAATGGGATGCGAGTGTTGTCTAAAAACGTGGCTCATAGTGTAAAATAAAGAAGCACTTGAGTGAGGAGACCTGTACTTGAGTGGGGTCCCACATCACTATCAAGTATGAAAATGCACTCTCTCAAAATCACGTGGAAGTACAAGTGTAAAACTAAAGCAAAAGGAGAAAATATGGTATTGCACTAGAGTGAGACCTCTCAGCACTCGAGTAAAGCTCTGCCAAAAGCCAAAATGCACCAGTCTTATAACGTTCAATCCGAATATGGTTTAATGTTATTTATTCATTCTATTTCTACTTTTTATTATTATATAACTTTATTTAACATATATTACGAGTGTGATACAGGAGTTTGAACGTTTAAATTAGAAAATCACAGAGGATGTCAAACAATGGCAGATAGCATCATTACGACCATCCAAGCACATACCTACCACATTCAAAGATTTCAAATGTACGCATGCCATTCCACAGTAAAATGCTCTACTCCACAATGATTATTATTCAAACGGGAAAAATCAACTGTCTATAAATACAGAGCTCCAGAGACCATCAAAAAAATGAAGTGCAAGAAATCACACAAGCAAATTCACGAGTCTCTGTTATTCATATTTTCTCTGTATTCATATCGTTCTTCAATGATTATCATATCTGTTCTGTAAGAGAGTATGTATTCACTTCAAATTCTATTTTCATTTGATCTTAAGGTATTGGGAGCTTGAGAGGGGAGATTTCCTTACGAGAGAAGCAGTGAGAGAATTCCTAGTAGGACTTTCTGCTCATAAAACTTACAAGATACAAGCAGTAGAGAACGTTGCTGCTTGTAAGACTTACAGTGGTGTAAGCAGGAGTGTTCGTTCTGGAAAGCTAAATTCAGAGTGTTCGTGATGGCTAACGAATATGGTCTATGGAATGTGATACAAGACAGTGACTATGTTTCAATGAAGAAAATCGAAGATAGAGTCATTAAAAAGAGCCCAGAGCTATTTGACGAAGATGACAAGAGGTTAGTGACGTTAAATAGTAAAGCTATTTTAATGATACAGAGTGCTCTCAATCAAAAGGAATATTTCTGAATCTGCACTTTACCAACAGCCAAAGATATATGGGATGCTCTTGAAATCGCTCATGAAGGCACATCCGGAATCAAAGAAAATAGAGTCAATACTCTAATTACAGAGTATGATCTATTTCACGTGAAACTTGGAGAAGGAATATCATAATTCAAACTCAGATACACTTATCTTGTTAATCAATTATCTGCACTTGGGAAATCATTTGACCAAAATTCCTAGGTAAGAAAGATTCTTAATTTTCTTACGAAAGAATGGGAAGCAAAGGTGACATCTATCGAAGAAGCTAAAGGAGAGTCAATGAGATCTGTAGCTGCTCTCTTTGGTAGCCTTTTAGAGTATGAAGGGAAGTTGAGATTCAAGAAGGAACTAGAAGAGTTCGATGATAAAAAGAAAAGAGGAGTTGCACTTAAAGCTATCAAGGAAGAAGAATCTTCCAAAAATGAAGATGTTCCTAATGATGATGATATAGGAATGATCGTGAGAAAATTCAAGAAGTTCTATAGAATAGGCCAAAAGAACTTTAAAAATTATCAAGGTGGACCAAGCAAGAAAGAAAATAAGAGCAACAGATAGTATGCTATGAATGTGGGAAGCCTGGACACATCAAATCCGAATACTTCAGAAACAAAGACAAGAAGAAGCAGAAGAAGAAAGCATACATATCATCTATCTGGGGTGATAGCTCGTCGGATGAGGAAAGCGACGACGACGAAGTGGCAAATCTATGCTTGGTAGCCAAAGAAGAAGAATCGGATTCTGAGGTAAGTGACTCTAAACTTACTTATGATGAGTTATTATTTGAATATAATGCATTGCATACTGAATTCATCAAGGTAGCTAAACAAATGGTTAGTTACAAGAAGAAAGTAAAAGAATTAGAAAATACTATCATATCATCATGTGAAGTATGTGAAGAAAAACATAAGAAAATAAGAGAATTAACAAAAACTGTGGAAAAATTTACTAAAGGAAGTGAAACTCTTAAAGTTATTCTAAATTCTCAGAAAGTTTCCTTTGATAAATCTGGAATTGGATATAAGTCTAATCATGATAAAAATAGAGGAAATAAGAAAAACAGTAGTAGAATTTTTCTCAGATATTTCAAGAATTCTGTGCATACATCAAATCCATTTGCATCATATAGCTATTGTAATAGGAAAGGACATTATACTTCATCATGTTATTTTAGAAAAGGACAAGTCATTGTCACATATAAATGGGTTCTAAAAGGGACACATGTACTAAAAGTATTGCATACTAACCACAAAGGACCCAAGAAAGTGTGGCTACCTAAACCTTGATCACCTTACTTTAGATATGTCTCAAAGCATCACGAGCAAACAAGTGGTATATTAATAGTGTATGCTCGAGACACATGAATGGTGATAAAAATAAGTTCACCATGCTAGAAACCAGAGAAGGATGAAAGGTAACTTTTGGAGGTAACCAATCTGAACGTATTGCTGGAATTGGTGAAGTGGGAAAATCTAATGGTGTTCAAATCAATGATGTATATTACATTGAAGGATTATGCCACAACCTCTTGAGTGTAAGTCAAAGCACTGACAGACATAACTGGGTGATCTTTGATTCAAAAGAAAGCTTGATAGTAAACAAGAAAGATCTGCCGCTTAATGAAGAATCCATCTAGGCAAAGATCCAAGCTCAAAGGGATGGTAACTGTTATACTATTGATTTAAATTCAAATTCTTCTGAAAATTGTTTTCTTAGCAGATCAGAGGAAAGTTGGTTATAGCATAAGCATCTGGCTCATGTTAATATGAACCAACTTGACAAACTGGTTAGAGAAGATTTAGTTGTTAGTCTTCCTAAACTAAAATTCAAAGATAACATGATTTGTGAAGCTTGTCAAAAAGGTAAACAAAATAAATCTTCATTCAAAACAAAGTATGAGATTTCTACTTCCAAACCTTTACAAATACTTCATATGGATTTGGTAGGTCCAGCAAGAGTAAAATGTTTTGGAGGAAATCTATATACTTTAGTAATTGTCGATGATTTTGCAAAATTTACATGGACTATATTTATTGCTTCAAAAGATGAAACATTTGTCGAATTTATTATGTTTGCTAAGAAGGTCCAAAATAAGAAAGGTATTTCTATTGTTTCTATTAGGACAGACCATGAAGGATAATTTGATAATCAACTCTTTGAAGACTACTGCAACAACGAGGGAATAGATAACAACTTCTCTGCACCTAGAACACCCCAGTAAAATGGAGTAGTAGAAAGGAAAAACAGAGTCCTCACAGAAATGGTAAGAGCAATACTTAATGAAAAAGAAATGTCACAAGTGTTCTGGGCAGATGCAATGAGTACTGCATGCTACATTTCAAATTGAGCATATATTCGCAAGTCACTTGGAAAGACACCATATGAACTCTACAAAGGGAGAAAGCCAAATCTTGCTCATCTACACATCTTTGGATGCAAGTTCTTCATTCGCAACAACGGTAAAGAAAACTTGGGTAAATTTGATTTAAAGTCTGATGAAGGTTTATTTCTAGGATATTCTAATAGAAGTAAAGCATATAGAATTTTAAAAAAACGAACATGTACAGTTGAAGAATCCATTCATGTTGTGTTTGATTAACTTGACTCTCAGACAAAGCATTTTGATGAAGAAGAAATGGATTTGATAAAGAAAAACAAAACTATTTCAAAACATAATGATCTTGAAACAAATGATTTTCAAAATATAGAAGATGTCGATGATCATGCTCAACCAAAAGCATGGAGACATATTAAAGATCATCCAATTGATCAAGTAATTGGAGATATTCATGAAGGTGTGAAAACCAGAAATAGAATTCTCAATGAGGTAACTTTTTCTACTTTTATTTATGAGATTGAACCTTTTAATATGGAAGAAGCTTTATCTGACAATGATTAGGAAATTGCTATGCAAGAAGAATTAAATCAATTTCGAAGAAATCAAGTTTGGGATTTGGTTCCTCGACCTAAAGATCACTCGGTTATAGGAACCAAATGGGTTTTCAAAAAAAAACTTGATGAATCAGCAATCATTGTGAGAAACAAAAGCAAAATTGGTAGCCAAAGGCTATAATCAAGAAGAAGGTATTGATTACGAGGAAATATATGCTCCAGTGGCAAGATTGGAACCAATACGAGTACTCTTAACCTTTGCTTGCATTAAAGGTTTTAAACTTTATCAAATGGATATGAAAAGTGCTTTTCTACATGGTTATATTATGGAGGAAGTATATGTAGAACAACCTCCTGGTTTTGAAGATGAAACAAAGCCTAATCATGTTTTCAAACTTAAGAAAGCTTTTGTCCAAAAAAAAACTTAAGAAAGCTTTATATGGTTTGAAACAAGCACCTAGAGCTTGGTATGAAAGATTAAGCAAGTTTCTTCTTGATCAAAACTTTATTAGAGGAAAAGTGGATACAACTCTTTTCATCAAACATAACAAAGATGATATTCCAATTGTTCAAATTTATGTTGATGATATTATTTTCGGTGCTACTAACGAATCTATGTGTCAAGAATTTTTCAAGATTATGCAGGTAGAGTTTGAGATGTCAATGATGGGAGAATTAAATTTCTTTCTTGGACTTCAAATTAAGCAAAAGAAGAATGGGATATTTGTATCTCAAACAAAATATTTAAAGGAGTTATTGAAGAAGTATGGATTGGACAACGCTAATGGAGCTGATACTCCAATAAGTTCTACAACATTGTTGGATGCTGATGTAAAAGGTCCTAATTACAACATCACTAAATATATAGGAATGCTTGGTTTATTACTCTATCTTACATCAAACAGGCCGTATATATAGTTCAGTTTTGGAATGTGCGCAAGGTATCAATATGCTTCTAAGGTATCACATGCAGAGATTGTGAAAAGAATATTCAAATACCTAAGAGACACTGCAGAACTTAGCCTTTGGTATCCAAAAAGAGGAAACGAATATTTGATGGCCTATTCAGATTCAGATCATGGAGGATATAAAACTGACAGGAAAAGTACTAGTGGTCAATGTCAATTCCTTGGAGGCTCTCTGGTATCATGGTTCAGCAAGAAGTAGAACACAGTGTCATTATCTTCGACTGAAGCTGAATATATAGGAGCAGCAAGTTATTGTTCTCAATTACTATGGTTGAATCAACAACTTCAAGATTTAGGGATATACTTAAAGGAGATTCCGATTTATTGTGACAACACTAGCACCATTAGCTTGGTCAAGAATCCTGTGCAACATTCAAGGACAAAACACAGATATCCGACATCAATTCATTCGAGATCACGTACAAAAGAAGGATGTCATAGTAGAATTCATACCAACACATCTTCAACTCACTGACATATTCACAAAGCCAATAACTAAAGATCAATTCTTATATATTTGAAGAGAATTGGGAATGGTTAATCCTAATAAGTTGTAAGTTTTTCTTGTTAATTATTATGTTTAATGAGTTTTTGATGATAACCATACTGACTTAGGCATCGGAGTATGTAGAAATTGTTTTTGCAGGTCTATCACTCGAGCACTAGAAGTGTCACTTGAGTGAAAAGTTCATTCTCACTCGAGTCAGTCAACAATGCTCGAGTCCAGAACTATAGCATATACTTTGCTTCAGGCTATGTAAAACAAGGATTAACATAGTATGTAAGAACTCTTGAAACTCACTCAAGCATACCAAGAGTGACAGGTCTCACTTGAGTGGGGGAAGAACTTCACTCGAGCATGGTATGAATTTACCTGAAGTGAGCAAGAGAACTTGAGCAGAAGGAAGAAATTTATACAAATACTTATTCAACGCATAGTTACTCAAATGATCTTGGAGGATTTGAGTACAAAGATGAAAAATATAACAAGATATATTTAAATCAGGTACTCTTTTACATGCTTTATCAGATTTGTTTGAATATCACTAGAGCACAATATGGTCTCACTCGAGCAATGTATGAACAACACTCGAGTACTAGGGTTGTTACTCGAGTGTTGGCACTTATATCAGTTACGCGATAGCTCAGACCATCACACTTCCTCCTCTCACTTGAAGTGTCACGTCACTCAAAGGGCATATCTCTTCACCTCCGACCGTTACCTATTGATTAAATGCCTCAGATTGCTTTAAATAACCGTTACAACTCCTCAATCATCTTCATAAGGTGAGATTTATCCTTCAAGCTTCTCATTTTGTGCCTTAACTGAAGAAACTCTCTGATAATCTTTCTCCAAGCCCTTAGCAAATCTGTTATTATCATTTTGTTTCTAAATGGCTAGAACTAAGATTCCTGTTGTTTCCTAAAGATCCCATTCACCTTTACCTACACATTTAGCTGGGGCTAGTTCTTTAGAGACTCCGGTGGCCACATCCTCATCTCCTACACCTTCTTTGTCTTCTACTCCTACACCTCCTCCTAAACCCAAAACCAAAAAGAGAACTTTAGCCAAGAAACCTCACCCTAAGCCTAAAATGGCTAAGAAGGATCAACCTCTATAAAAGAAACCAAAGGGAGTGGTCTTTAAAGAACCGATTGTTACTCGGTCTTAATCCAAAGAAGTCAAAGGAACAAGAAAGAAGAAAGACACAGAGCAACCACAACAATCTTCTTCCTCTGATGACTCCTTCAATATGCAACTCCGGGAAGTAATGGAGAAGTCAAGGCTTGACGCATTGGTTGGCAAAATTTCCTCACAAGCCGGTGCCTTAAGTTCACATCATATTGGTCAGTCCAGTGCAGCTGTTTCAGGGGTTCCTTCTACTTCACAGGTTCCAGAGGAAGAACAAGTCACAAATCCTCCTAAAGACTTCAATGTTAAGAAACTAAAGGCACTGAAATAGAAGGTATATAATTCTGAGTTTGCACATAGACATTTCTGTGTCATAGTTTATATGGACTATTATCTGATGAAAAGCTGTAGTTTGGATTTTCATCCTTTTCTTGGATTTTATGCTCCCTGGTTGAGTATTCATATTCCTTATTCACCCTCTGTTGTGAGAACCTTATATTACAATATGAAAACCCATAACATAAACTCTAGGACCAGAGAGTTGATGTAGGAAGTAGTATATACTATTGTTAGAGATCAATTTATTATGATATCTGCTAATATCATTAATGATATACTTGGCTATGTTGCACCACCTTCTGATCTACCTACTCTTTCAGCCAATGATGCCTTCCAGCTTTTAAGACCAAATGACCCAATAGGCCCTCTTAACTTTAAGCCTATTATTATGCCTGATTCTATTCGTGCCCTTTACTACATATACTCTCGTAGCACTCTTAACAAATCCAAAAATTATACCCATTTTGCTCAGAGAGATTACTACTTGCTAGCCTCCTTCCTAGCCGATCAACGAAGAAATGTAGGGGAGCTTATCTTTACTGAGATGAGAAAATTTCAATTTTCTTCATCAAAATCCGCCACAATACCATATCCACAAATTGTGTCTCTCATTCTCAAGAAAAACAAAGTGTGGTATTTGGAGGGAATTGAGAGGGTAACCATTTCGAGGTTTGGCAAGACTCAATTGACACATATGAGTATCAATCTTCCAATGAGTCAAACTAGGGCTATATCTAAGAGAGAAGCCACTCCATCGAGAGGTGATGAGACTCAATCTTCTGCTCAAGGTTCCATTCTACCTCCATCTTTCTTGAATGCATCACTTTCAACCCATCTGGCTAAAGTGAACAATCAAGCTATGACTGGTCTGAAAAAGGAATTGATTAATGAGTATGAGAAATTGGTGAACACGATGGAGTTACAAGTCTTAAAGTTGGCAGACAAGGAAAATACCAACTTTGACTTGATGTTCAAGACTAAAAAAGATATGTTGAGAAGAATCACAGATATGGAAATCTTCTTGTGTACTCATTTTCTAACTACTTCTGAGGTGCCACCTGAGTATACTCTAGCCACGACTTCACTTCCTCAAACACGGACTCATGTTCTCTTCATAGATATGGATTCCAATATTGATGTCACTTATGATCGGTCGCCTTCACCACCACTTATAGCCTCTATTCCTCAGCCATCATCTCCACTTTTTGAGCCTCAGCAAGTTGACCCTTCCACTGCTATGGTACTCTTTACCCCACCATCAGATCTCACTTTTCCTCATCCCCCTTCTGATGCTGACAAAACGGGGGAGAAGGATCTATGATGGTTTCTGAGCTATTATGGTCTGATATGGGGAATTGGAGTTTAGTTTTGGGTAGCTTTTCTGTATTGGGGTTAGACTATTGTTATTTTCTGGTTTCTTTTTGTTAACATGATTGTATATGGGGTTTTAAGGGTAGATGTTAATTCAAGCTTAATATAGTAATTTACAAGTCTACTAATGATCATTTCCAAGTTTGTTAAGTTTTTTGTTCAGATTTAATGGTTTCTATGATACTATGACTTATCTTGGTTTTTAAGTGTTCATTGGAAGTATTGCAGGAAACAATTGAGATTAAGTGTAAAAATCTAAACTTCGGTGAAATATGCATTTTAAAATGTTTTCAAAATCAAGTTGTTTTAAAACCCATCACAAAGGTTTTGTCATCATCAAAAAGGGGGAGAATGTTAGATTCCAAGTTTTGATGATAACAAAAGATCATTGTGTGTTGTGGTAAGAAATTTTCACGTTGCAATGGTTAAAAAGATTACCAAATGTATTTCACAAAGTTTAGAAGTGTTTGTTGTCAGTTTTACTGATGCACTCGAGCAATAGGTTTAACACTCGAGCATCAAGCTATTTTACACTCGAGCACATGCAAGTATTGGACAGAAAGTGTTTCACAAAGAGCAATTACTGTCAGTTTTACTGATGCACTCGAGCAATAGATCTAACACTCGAGCATCAAGTTGTTTTGTACTCGAGCATATGCAACTATTGGATAGAAAGTGTTTTACAGATAGCAAAGTTAGAAACAAGATATCAACACTTCACTCGAGCACAGTCTCTGTACTCAAGTAATGGCCTTATGTGCACCCGAGTCCTAGCGAGTGAGGGACTGCGAGTGTTTGCCAGAGAGTCATGTACAACAGAGAAGAATAAGCATGCCTGAGTGAGAGTACATGTACCCGACTGATACCTCAGCACTCACGAGTGAGAAATCTAACTCTCTCCATTGTGATGCAAGTACTGAAGACAAAGGGCATCTTATAGAAGAATATTCTGTTCACTTGAGTCGAAGTAAGTATGCTCGAGTGAGGACCCACATCACCTACAAGTGCAAAATCACATACTTGAAAAAATGGGGTGTGAGTGTTGTCCAGAAATGTGGCTCATAGTATAAAATGAAGAAGCACTTAAGTGAGGAGACCTATGCTTGAGTGGGGTCCCATATCACTTGCAAGTGTGAAAATGCACTCTCTCAAAATCACGTGGAAGTGCAAGTGTAAAACTGAAGCAAAAGGAGAAAATATGATATTGCACTTGAGTGAGACCTCTCAGCACTCGAGTGATGCTTTGCCCGAAGCCAAAACGCACCAGTCTTACAGCGTTCAATCTGAATATGGTTTAATGTTATTTATTCATTCTATTTCTACTTATTATTATATAATATCATTTAACATATATTACGAGTGTGATACAGGAGTTTGAACATTTAAATTAGAAAATCATAGAGGAAGTCAAACAACGGCAGACAACATCATTACGACCATCTAAGCACGTACCTACCGCATTCAAAGATTTCAAACGTACACATGCCGTTCCATAGTAAAATACTCCACTCTACAATGATTATTATTCAAACAGGAAAAATCAACTAGCTATAAATACAGAGCTCTAGAGACCATAAAAAATAATGAAGTTCAAGAATTCACACAAGCAAATTCACGAGTCTCTGTTATTCATATTTTCTCTGTATTCATATCGCTCTTCAGTGATTATCATATCTGCCCTGTAAGAGAGTCTGTATTCACTTCAAATTCTATTTTCATTTGATCTCAAGGTACTGGGACCTTGATAGGGGAGATTTTCTTACGAGAGAAGCAGTGAGAGAATTCCTAGTAGGACTTTCTACTCATAAGACTTACAAGATACAAGCAGTAGAGAACATTCCTGCTCGTAAGACTTACAGTGGTGTAAGCAGGAGAGAACGTTGTTGCTCATAAGACTTGTATATGTAAGCAAGAGAGAAAGGTCGTAAGTTTGTTTTTCTGCACATAAGACTTGTTGTAAGAGGGAGAGAAATTTCTAGTATTTCTTCTCGTACTCCTTTCAAGGACAGTTGTTTTGCGTCGTTCCAAGAGCCTACTGAATCTTGGAAGAATAGGAAAAATCTCAGCAGGTCTTGATCTCTGAGGACTGGATGTAAGCCTGGGTTTTGGGCCAAACCAGTATAATTCTCTGTGTGCTTATCTTCTCAACTCTACCCTATCTACAACTATTGCTAAATCACCGCATCAACTGAAAAATTTATCACATCACCCAATTTACCCCCTCTTGGGTGAAGCTTGCCACTTTCACATTGTATGTTTGTTATATCATTGAATTGTGTATTGTGAATACTGTGAAGTTTACTGCTGTGAAAACTTTGTGAAAGACATGATGGCTATATGTATGATGTGAAGGCAATGTGTAAGCCGTGAAGGTTATGTGAATGCTATGAAGATCATGTGTATGCCATAAAGGCCATGTGTATGTTGTTGCTGCTTTGGTTATTTACTTGCATGCTATGTGATTATATGTTGTCTGAGTTATCTATTACTACGGGATTTTCTTGAATCTCATTCTTTCCATTGGCTAACCTACAGCTAGGGAAAGTGGCTTGAGGGAGAAGCAGACAACCAAGGGCGGATAGTTCTTTATTTAGTTTGATAGATAGTTGTCATATTTTGATCGGGATTGCTGTAAATTTTGTAAATGTTATTTTGGATGCGGATATGTAATCCCTTGAAAGGGAAACTGTAAAGGGTGAATATGCCCCGTAAACCCTTTAGTTATTATATGAAAACTAGGGGGTTACCGGGAATCTTGGTTTACACTATGATATGTATGAATGCAACTTCTCTGTGCAGGTTAAATATATTCAAAATGTGAATAAGACCAGATTAAACAAGTTTTAAAAGAAATTTAGAAAACCTACTTCATCTCAGGGCGGTTCCTTGTCTTGAAGTGGGAACTTAAACTGACTTAATACTAATCAATGGTCTCTAATTTTCCTTCATTATGCATTTTCGAATTATAATTATGGATTATAAGGTAGGGGGTTACATTTATGGTATCAGAGCTGTAGTTCTTGGCAAGGGTAGAGTTTGCTAAGATAGCTCCCTTAGTTCTTTGCCTTAGTGATAAAAGATGACTTCTGACTGTTTGTTGTGTATACACATATTTGTTCTTATTGATTGATGATATATGAGTTTTAAGGACTATGTTTATACATTGACTGTGATATTAACGTGGTGAATTATTTATAGAGTAAAGAAAATAATGGTTCGCCCCAAGGTACGCCGAGTGGACCCAGAGGTAGAAGTGGTTAATGACAATCCACCGGATTCTATGTAAGAGCTAATGGGTCTGATTAAGGATCAACGTGATATGATTACTGAGCTGAGGGAAGAACTTAAAGAGGAAAGAGCAAAACGAAATTAGGACTGGGTTCAATCTACTCAACAGGAGACCCAAGAGGAGACACAACAAGAAGAAACTGCAGAGGGATCTGCACGACCATTAGAATCACCTCCATACATAGAGCCAAACCAAGAGTCTCATAGGGTTCCAGTTAGAGAAGAGAGAGATCCATAATTTTGGGTCTCAAAATTCTGCAAGCATCTACCTTCGGTGTTTAAAGGGAGGTGTGATCCCCAAGTAGCCGAAGACTAGTTGAACCGGCTAAAAAAGATTTTTGAAGTTCTTGATTGCCCATAGAGGTAAAGGCATGGCTGGTAGTGTACAAGCTTGAGGGGGATGCATTCGTTAGTGGCGGAATATTGTCCTAACGTTGCAGAGGAAAAATTTGCCACTATCTTGGGAAGTGTTCCAAGATAGATTTAATGAAAAATATTTTCCTAAGTCGGTACGGCTTGAGAAGGAGAATGAATTCTGTCTATCAAACAGGGTGGTACAGAGACCTTCGATGACTATTTGTCTCATTTTATCCGTTTGGCTAGGTATTCCTCTTATGTTCGACATATGGATGATGAGGAATAGAGCTCAGATATGTTGATTTACAGGCTGAGGCATGAATTAAGGAAGAGGTTAGCCACCCAGCAATTCGTTGAATTTAATAAAGCGGTGGAAGAGTGTAGAATCACTAAGAATAACTTGAGAGATCTATACCCCTCTAAGGGTACTAGCAATCACAGTGAACCCAGCAAAGGTAATACTTCCTAAAAGCGGAAGGGTCAGGGATTCTCCTCATCTAAGGGCAGTAGTAAAAAGCCCTATTAGTCTGAGGATCATGAACCACAGAAAGCCTCCATGGTATGGATATGTCCTCATTGTGGTAACGCATATTATGGTAAAACCTGTCAGGGTCAAGTGCTATGTTTCAATTGCAAACAATAGGGGCATATTTCTAGTGAATGCAAATGGCCACAGGCAGAGCAGAGACCGAGGAATCAGGGTAGGGTGTTCGCCATGACACACGAGGAAGCCCTAAAATCTCCTGATCTAACTCAAGGTAATATTGTCCTTAATGGTAATTTACTATAAGATTTGTTTAATTTGGGTGTAAGCCATTCTTTCTTTGCTTATGATTGCATGAAGCGCCTGGGGTTGCATATACATAAATTTCCATTTGATTTGAATGTGTCAACATCGATGGGTGTCAAAGCCTTGACCACTGAAGCTTGTTTAAATTGTGTAATAACTATTTAAGGGCATGAGTTCGTTGTAGATTTGATTTGTCTGCTGCTTTATCAATTAGAAGTCATTTTGGCTTTTGATTAGTTAACGGTAAATAATGTACTGCTTGATTATGGAAATAAGAGGATAGTGTACGCTACATCACAGAATATTGATAATGTGAATGCTAGATTGAATTTCTTTTCATCAGCTAAAGCTGAGAAATATTTGGAAAACGGGTGCTGAGGGTATATGGTGTTCTTTTCTATGCAAGGTGAGATAGAAGAAACTTAAATAGTATACCCGTGGTACGAGAATTCCGTAAGGTGTTGTCGGACGATCTTAGCGGATTACCTCCATAAAGGTAAGTTCAGTTTCTGATTGAAATTGTGCCTGGAGCTGGTTTTATATCAAAGACCCCATACCGAATGGCCCCAAATGAAATGGCAAAGCTAAATAAGCATATTGAAGACTTACTTGAAAAGGGGTTTATTAGACCCAGTGTTTCACCGTGGTGGGCTCCAATGTTGTTTGTCAAAAAGAATGATGGGAGTTTGTATTTATGTGTTGACTATAGAGAGTTAAATAAGATAACTATCAAGAATAAGTATCCTCTCCCAATGATTGACAACCTCTTAGATCAATTGTCTAGTTCTTGTGCATTTTTGAAGATTGATCTAAGATCGGGTTATCATCAACTGCATGTGAAAGCAGAAGATGTTCCAAAGACTACTTTCAGGACTAGGTATGGGCACTGAGTTTCTAGTAATGCCCTTTGGCCTAACCAATGCACTTACGGTATTTATGGATTACATTATTCGTATCTTTCGACTATATCAGGATTAAATCATTGTGGTGTTTATTGATGACATTTTGATATACTCCAAAAGCAAAGAAGAGTATGAGCATCATTTAAGAATTATTTTAGAGATATTGTGTGAGAAGCAGCTCTATGCCAAGTTTATTAAGTATGAGTTCTAGCTTCCAGAAGAAAAATTCTTAGGCCATGTCATCTTGCAAGAAGGGGTGTCAGTGGATCCCAGTAAGGTGGAAGCAGTACTGGACTGGAAGAGGCCAGAAACTATTATGGAGATATGTAGTTTTTTGTGTCTTGCTGCTTACTACAGGAGATTCATCCAAAATTTCTCCTGTATTACCTTACCAATGACCAAGCTCATGAGAAAGGATTATGTGTTTGTGTGGGATGAGCGTTGTGAAAATAGTTTTGTTGAGCTGTAAGAGAGGTTAACTACGGTGCCTGTGTTAATTATACCTGATCCCAACTTGACCTATGTTGTGTATAGTTATGCAAGTAAGCAGGGACTGGGGTGTATCCTTATGCAGTAGGGACGTGTGGTGGCCTACGCCTCCCGACAACTGAAACTCATGAAATGAATTATCCCACCTATGATATGGAGCTTGCAGCAATTGTGTTTGCATTAAAACTATGGTGGCATTATTTGTTCGGTGTGACGGTAGAACTGTACTGCGACCACAAGAGTCTCAAGTATTTGTACGATCAGAAAGAGTTGAACATAAGACAGTGTCGCTGGATGAAGTTGTTGAAAGACTACAACCTGGAAATCAAATACTGTAATACCCTAACTTTTGAGACTTGAGCTTAGAGAATAAGCCTGAGAATAGTGGATTGCTAAGCCCCGGTTTATCAAGATCCCAAATTGTGATTAAGGGTTAATGACTCCAAAAGTGGATGTGGTTAGTGATAAATAACCCTTTTGGAGAATATGATGTGATTTGGCACTCAAATGTGATTCGTGTGTGTTGTGAGCAGCGCTGAAACCCTGTATTTGAGTTCAATTGTGGATTAACATCCAAATTGACTTAGAATAAAGGGAAGAATTGAATGGGGTATTGTGTTGGAAATGGTGTCATAGTGTGTTTTGATGTTATTGAAATTGGTTTGGAACTTTGGAATGGAAAAGTTGCAGTGTTAGGTTTTGAAATGTGAATTGTGTTGACATGTTGAGATTGTTGTGAAAACATGTCAATATGATGTGAATTTGATTAATTTGGTGTTTCCAATGGATTTCTTATGAAAATTTATGTGGGAATGATGTTTGGTATGAAAATGGATCCATTGGAAGCAAATATGCAAAATCTGAAATTCTGTCAAGTGAAATTCTATTCTAGGTAGTCAGTTTGTGTGAACGTTTTGAATGACCAAATGGTGTCTAAAAATTCTGAAACTTTCTAGTCCTAAGGTTCACATCCCAAGCTTCAAAATGGACATATAATTTGTGCCATTTCGTTTTGTGAGCTAGGAGATATGACTGTCCAAAATTTGGGATGGAAATTGAATTCTGTTTTGGGGCAGTGATGAGTTTTATGTAATTTTAGACTTTTGTGGTAATTTTGGGTAATGTCCCATATTGTTTCTATAAAGAGGACTTAAATACCTTTCATTTGGCTTTGGAATAATCTCATTTTGATTTTTCTAGAATTAGTTATGATTTCTCAAAGTTTGGACAAAAAATCTGCTAGAAAATCTGAAAATGGGAATTATGACATCAGCATGGAATTAAATATTTTCTCATCATCTTCAGCTCTCATTTCTAACGTGTTGAACCAGCTAAAACTAGTGAGAGAAAGTTGAGAGCTCTTAGAAAGAGAAAGAGGAGAAATCTCACAAGGGAAGCCGATTTCTCCGACGATCTAGCTCCTAACGCGTATTACCTTGCTCCTAAGCTTCTCTTTTATGTTCTTTAAGGTGTTGGAAGCTCAATTTTCATGGTTAAGAAGGGCTAGGGTTTCAGCCACTCTTGAGAAAAGCTAGTGGGAGCTTGAGGTAACTTCCAAACTCTTATGTATTGACTATTCTGGCTACTGTGGACAATTTAATCAGTGAAATTTTGTTGGATTGTCATTGGTTTCAAAAACGGAAAATGGGTGTGTGGGGCTGTAATGCTGCCCAAATTGGTACTAAATGGTAGTTGTAACCTAATGGAATAGTCAATAAAGTGGTTAGGAGTATAAAGGAACGCATTTACGGAGCCGAAAACGAAAAACCCCAATTTTCCCTGGAATATTTGAGAATTTCGGTCAGCTCTAGAAAAGGGTCTTGGAGTTGGATTTTCAATGATATGATGATTCCATTGAGTCAGGAGTGAAAATTAGGTGGGGTTACAGTTGGGCTGTCAATTACAAAAACACCTCTGAAACCCTTAAAGTGGGGCTGTCAAGGGTAATTTTGTAATTGACATTGAATTTGATAATTTCAAGTTTGGAAATGGATTCCCTGGTTGGAAAAATGTTAGAATGGCCCATGTCAAAATTTCAGGAAAAGTACAGTCGAACCGGGTATGGTGGGGCCGAGCTGGGTCCCTGGGGCATTTTGGTAAATTTTTAATATAGCCTCATATAACCCCCAGAAACACTATAGAAGTGTCTAAATAGTACATTTGACATTGTAGGATTGAATATGAAGCCCCGAGCTGTTTGCAAGTAGATTGAGGCACACGTTTCGAGGCATAAAAGGGTTAAGGTAGGGAACTTATCTCTCCTGCATGCTCTGATAACTGTATTAATGTGTTGATGCATGTTATTACTTTGCTTGATTATGTGGAAAATGTATGAATGATTTGAAGCTATGTTTCAATATATGCATGGTCATATATGTATCGTTCGAAGCATTGAGCTTATAGATTTGTCATTGTATGTGTGCATGAGTTATGTGATGCAAGCATGTCATGCATTAAGCACTTATCTTGCCTGCATATTGATAATGTTTCCCTACTGAGATTCTCTCGAATCTCACCCTCCCCTGCCAATAATTTAGACAGGGCAAGTGGCTCGTGGAGGGAGCGGCTAGGACTCCTTCGAGTTGAGAGTTGGTAGTTGGTTATCAATAAGTTGTGAAGACTGTATATGATTCGGTTGAATATAGGGTTATGAATTTGAGATGAGATTGTGAAATATGGGCAATTGTTCCCTGTGTATCTTTAGCGAAGGTATGTACCTGGGATTGTCGGGATGATTATGTTGTGCACTCTGATATTTATATGAATGTGATTTATCTTCGCATAGTAATTGTATTCGAAATGTGAATATGAGACCAAGTTTATAAATGATTTCAAAAGGTATTTGTGAAAACCCCATTATGTGATGGGTTAGTAAATGTTATTTGATTACTATTGGTCTCTATTTCATTTTAATCGTGTATTTCGGATATAATTACGGAGGGGGTTACAATTTTGGTATCAGAGCTGCAGTTCTTGGAAAAGATGGATTTTGCTAGGATGGTGGCAGTAGTTCCTGCCTTGCCTTAAGTCATGGAGAATGACTTGGTTGTTTGTGGTATACACATTAAAGTCTTTGCTAATTGTGGATATATGAGAATTATGGACTATGTGTATACATTATTTGGTTATGTTGTAGTGGTGAATCATTATGGAATTGAAGGATATAATGGTTCGCTTGAGAATTTGATGTGTCGACCTAGAGGTGGAGGTAATTAGACCCATCATCTGATTTGAGAATGGATGAAATGATTTTCAGGTATGTGAAATTAAGGGTCCAGGTCTTGGGATGAGCCTAGATGTTGGGTGTGAAAGCCCAGGTGGTGTGACATCACTGGCCCAGTCATACTGGATTTGTGTGTTCAAAGGCCCTAAGACCTAGGGGACTAGTATGCCTTAGGCTAGCAAAGATGTTTGAACTTGTGTTGGGGCTGATGATGCTCCATGGAAATCAGGGAAGTGAATTCCCAGTTCAACTGAGGGGGTTACAAATACCATCCAGGTAAAGCTAATGTCGTTGTCAATGCTCTTAGTCGAAAGACGGTGCTTGTTGCAGCCATGATGATTCAGGAAGTGAATTGGACAGAAGACTTCTGAGATTTGAATTTGTTAAAGTAGACCATTTGTGCTAATTTCCATGTTTCCCGAGGAGAAAGTAATGTGAGGGTTTAAATTTGAAGAAGCTCAGAGCCAAGACGATCAAGTGTAATCCATTCGAGCAATGATTGAGTGAGGTGAAGCTTGGGACTATGATATGCTACCTAGTGGATTAGTCCATTACAAAGAGAGAATTTATGTTCCACTAAAGGCAGAATTAAGGAAGAAAATCCTCGATGAGGCATACAAGAGCTAGCATACTCTTCATCCCGGAATGACCAAAATGTATCATGATTTGAAGTCTATGTATTGGTGGTCGAGATTGAAGAGCGATATGACTAACTATATGGCGCGGTGTCTTACTTGCCAAAAGGTGAAGATTGAACACCAGCAACTATAGGGATTATTGTAAAGTCCTGAGATTCTCAAGTGGAAATGGGAAACTGTGACCATGGACCTTGTTGTGGGATTGCCCAGGATCAGGAACCATGGACCTTGTTAACAAAGTTGGCACACTTCATACCAATTAATGTTAGTTATTCTGCAGACAAACTGGCAAAAATATATGTATGGGAGATTATGAGGCTTCATGGCACATCAAAGAACATTATTTCCGACTGAGATCCCAAATTTACTTCAAGATTCTGGAGGGCTTTGTATGAGGCTCTGGGTACGAAGCTGTGATTTAGTATGGCCTGAAAGAGGCAAGCTTCACCCAAGAGGAGGGTGAATTGGGTGATGTGATAAATTTTTCGGTTGATGTGGTGATATAGCAATAGTTGTAGATAGAGTAGAGTTGAGAAGATAAGAACATAGAGAGTTATACTGGTTCGGCCTAAAACCCAGGCCTACGTCCAGTCCTTAGAGATCAAGACCTGCTGAGATTTTTACTATTCTTCCAATATTCAGTGGGCTCTCGGAATGCCACAAGACAACAACTGTCCTTGAAAGGACTATGAGTAGAAATACTAGAAATTTCTCTCCCCCTTACGACAAGTCTTACGTGCAAAAAAACAAACCTATACCCTTTCTCTCTTACTTACGTATACAAGTCTTATAAGCAGCAACGTTCTCTCCTGCTTACACCACTGTAAGTCTTACGAGCAGCAACGTTCTCTACTACTTGTATCTTGTAAGTCTTATAAGCAGAAAGTCCTACTAGGAATTCTGTCACTGCTTCTCTCGTAAGGAAATCTCCCCTCTCAAGGTCCCAATACCTTGAGATCAAATGAAAATAGAATTTGAAGTGTATACAGACTCTCTTATAGAGAAAATATGATAAACATTGAAGGATGATATGAATACAGAGGAAATGTGAATAACAGAGACTCGTGAATTTGTTTGTGTGAATTCTTGCACTTCATTATATTTGATGGTCTCTGGAGCTCTGTATTTATAGACATTTGTTTTTACCCATTTGAATAATGATCATTGTGGAGTGGGGCATGTTACTGTGGAATAGTATGCGTACGTTTGAAATCTTTAAACGCGGTAGGTACGTGCTTGGATGGTCGTAATGATGTTGTTTGCCGTTGTTTGACTTCCTTTGTGTCTTTCTGATTCAAACGCTCAAACTCCTGTATCACACTCATAATTCATGTTAAATGATGTTATATAATAATAATAAGTGAAAATAAAAATGAATAAATATCATTAAACCATATTCGGATTGAACGTTGTAAGACTGGTGCGTTTTCGCATCTGGCAGAGTATCACTCGAGTACTGTGATGTCTCACTCGAGTGCAATACCATATTTTCTCCTTTTGCTTCAGTTTTACACTTGCACTTCCACAGATTTTGAGAGAGTTCATTTTAACACTTGCGAGTGATGTAGGTCCTCACTCGAGCACGGGTCTCCTCACTCGAGTGCTACTTTATTTTACACTATGAGCCATATCTTTGGACAATACTTGTACCATGCTTTGTCAAGAGTGTGATTTTGCACTCGCAGGTGATGTGGGCCCTCACTCGAGTATACATACTCTTACTCAAGTAAGAAGAATATTCTTCTATAATATACTTTTTATCTTCAGCACTTGCATCAAAATTGAGAGTTAGATTTCTCACTCGCGGGTATTGATGTATCACTCGGGTACATGAGCTCTTACTTAGGCATGGTTATGCTTCTTTGTTCTGCATGACTCTCGGCCAAACACTCGTAATCCCTCACTCACTAGGACTCGGGTGCAGATAAGACCATCACTCGAGTACAGAAACTGTGCTCGAGTAAAGTATTGATATCTTGTTTCTAACTTTGCTCTCTGTCAAACACTTTCTGTCTAACACTTTCATATGCTCGAGTGCAAAACAGCTTCATGCTCGAGTGTTAGTTATAGTGCTCGAGTGCATCAGTAAAATTGATATCAATTGCTCTCTGTAAAACACTTTCTGTCCAACACTTACATGTGCTCGAGTGCAAAAGAGGTTGATGCTCGAGTGCTAACTCTGTTGCTCGAGTGCATCAGTAAAACTGACAGCAGACATTTCTAAACTTTGCCATATGCATTTGGTAACTTTGCAATCATAGTCTAGACTTGTAAAAACATACTTTGCACATAATTACCTATTGTTATCATCAAAACCTGGAATCTAACATGGCCTACTATCCTCAAACAAATAGACAGTCGGAAAGGACCATTCAGACATTGGAAGATATGTTGCAATCATGTGTCCTCGATTTTAAAGGGAATTGGAACTACTTTCTCCCACTTGCTGAGTTCACCAATAAAAATAGCTATCATGCGAGCATCCATATGGCTCCATATAAAGCGTTGTATGGGAGGAAGTGCCAGTCACTGTTATGCTGGAATGAGCTATCTGAGAGAAAGTTTTATGGGCCAGATCTTGTTGACCAGGCCTCAATACAAATTTGAATCATTCAGAAGAGGCTCCTTGCAGTGCAAAGTTGACAAAAGAGCTATACTGATAAAAGGAGAAGGCCTCTAGAGTTTAATATTGGTGATCATGTGTTTTTGAGAGTATCTCCAGTCACCGCCATTAGGCAGGCAATCAAACAAAAGAAGCTGAGCCCGAGGTATATATGTCCTTTTGAGAGTCTTATAAGAATTAGGCCTATTGCCTATCAAATATCCCTACCCTGAAACTTGAGCAGGCTCCATGATGTGTTTCATGTTTCCTAACTAAAGAAGTACCAACCACATCCAGCACATATTGTTGAATACGAAGAAGTTGAATCGCAAGAAAACTTCACATATACAATAGAACCGGAGTAGATTATTGATAGATAAAAATGACAACTCATGCACCAAAGTATACCATATGTAAAGGTCATATGGAAGGGAATGGCTCATAGAGAAGCAACTTGCGAAGCGGAAGCGGACATGTAAAGGCGTTATCCGGAGTTTATAACTCAAGTTGTGAAACAAATTTTGGGGACGAAATTTATTTTACGAGGGGAGAATTGTAATACCCCAAAATGTACTTAAGGGCTATATGTACAGAATAGATGGTGGATTAATGACAGAATTACCTCTAGAATTTTTGTTATGACTTTATTTCTAATTAACTTGAGATAACTATTTAGTCTTTTCACCTAAAGTCAAAAAATGACTAAAGGACTAATATGAACATGAGAAAAAGGGAAAATGGCTTTTGGAAGAGAAATATGAGGAAAATATTTATGTTTCTATAATATGAGACATGTGTAAGCATTTTTGTCCAAACACAAAAAGGGGAAGTCAACAAATCTAATTAGCATGTGCTAATTCAATGTTAAATTATATTATTCAAGGAGATATTATAAGAGATCATTTTTCCTCTTCAAAGAACCATATTCTCATATAGGACATAAGAAAAAGCAAGAAGGAATGATGCTTGACTCAAAATGAAAGCAAAAGGAGACAATTTGACCAAGTTATTAAAGGATGAAGACTTGGTCAACAATTGTAATAAAAGACAATTAAATATGATAAATTGAAGAGATGTCAAAAGATATTTTATAATGCTTTTAACCTCTTTTAAGCCTCCATATTTGGTCAGATTTTAAAGAGAAGAAAGGATGAAGAATTAATTATTTAGGACACCTTTTGACACCTAAAGTTCAGCCAACAACATATGAAAGAAAGGAAATGTAAGGCAATAGCAAAAGTCAAAGTTCCTTCCACTTTTTCCTCTTGGAAAAAAAATGCAAGACAGTAGGATATGAATTGGTCAACAATCATTCTTCTTTTCCAAGTTTAACTTTTGGCCAAGAGTGGAAGAATAAGGAATGAAAAGAAGCTAACCAAATTAACCCATTCACATTTCGAAATTACCATAGAATTTTTACCCAACAAGAAGGAATCCTAGCCGCACAATTCTCTCTCTACTTGGTCTATTATTTCGGCTGGCTCTATTAAGGGATAAGGGAAGAGAAATCAAACCATTTAATTACTCATATTCTCTCTCTCAAAGTTGGTTGTGCAGCTACAACACGAGAGTGCAAGAATTGGCCATTGAAGGTGAGACTTTCTACCTTGGTTTTCACCTTCTTAACCTTATCTATGGCTCAAGTATCCTTCATAAACATTGTTCCTCTTGATGAGAGCTTCATTTCTATGGTTTTAAAATCTCAAGAGGAGGTGTTTGGGGCCATTATCCAAGAACAAAAGCTATAAAATCAAAGAAAGAACTTAAGGAGGAGCAAGAGGTGAGTATTAGCATCAATTTGAGCTATTTGTTGTCTTGTTTGAATGAATATTTTTGCAAGTGTAAATCTACCCTGATTTTGGCCAAACAAGGGTTTGAGTAATTCATGATGTTTTGGTTATGTTATTGGTGGTTTATGATGATTGGAAACCATTTGAAATAAGTTTGATGCAGAAATTGGAAGTTGGTAATTGTTGGAATTTATTTTGAATTTTCTTCCAAAATAGGACATGGGGAATGAGTGGAACTTTGTTCATTTTGATGTTAGCATTGTGTTTTACATGAAAAATTATGTGGGAATAGCCCTGGGTTGAGAATTTTGGGTCATTGAAACTCAAAATGCAAAATTGGATTTTTGCCTGAACAGAATTCCAGCGAGGTATCTTATTAGTATGGTATATTTGGATAACCAAATGATCTCTAAAAATTCTTAAACTTTCCAGTTAAAATTAGACATATCAAGATTTAATTTGACTGGTAATTTGTGTCATTTTGATATGTACACTAGGAGTTATGAATTTTTGAATTTAGGTCATGAAAACTAGGTTGAGTTCTGACAGTGTGCAATAAATGAAAATTCTAGGAATGTTGTGTATCCAGCTAGGTATGGGTGATATTTTTCCTTGAAAATAGGCTAAATAAGGGTCACATATCCTTTACAATCACCCCATTTTGATTTTTATGGATTTAGTTATGATTTTTCAAAGTTGATGAAAAATTCTGACAGATTTGGTCACTTATGCAAAAATTGAAGATGTTATGGCATAATGTAATATTGTAGAACTATGGGGTTAGAAATTGGTCTTTTAGGTTAATTGACCACTTTATCTCCTTAGTTGACTTGATTAAATAACCATTGTGACAACCAACCCAAGTATTATGAGTTATTAAAGAATTGGAATAGGTAATAACTCGTCGTCCTTGATTATGATTGATAAGATTTGACATTTGCCCTACGCGTGAGAAACTAATGCTAGAGCACGAGTGGAAAGAACAAGGTAGTGACACTTTCTCTTATACTATATGTAATGCATTATATGTTTGTTATATCATTGAATTATGTATTACGAATACTGTGATGTTTATTGCTGTGAAAACTTTGTGAAAGCCGTGATGTCTATGTGTATGTCGTGAAGGCAATGTGTATGTTGTGAAAGCATTGTGTGAGCCATGAAGGCAATGTGTATTACAGCATGAGCAGTCGTGGATGTGACGCAAGTCTCACCTACCCCTACCGTTGTAAATGTGTAAGCCGTAAAGGCTATGTGAATGCTATAAAGCAGACAACCAAGGGTGGATAGTTCTTTATTTAGTTTGATAGATGGTTGTCATATTTTGATTGGGATTACTGTATATTTTGTAAATGTTATTTTGGATGAGGATATGTAATCCCCTGAAAGGGATACTGTAAGGGGCGAAGTGGCCTCGTAAAGCCTTTAGTTAATATATGAAAACCCGGGGGTTGCCAAGAATCTTTGTTTACACTATGATATTTATGAATGCTACTTCTCTATGCAAGTTAATTATATTCAAAATGTGAATGTGAGACCAGATTGAACAAGTTTTGAAAGAAATTTAGAAAGCCCACTTCAACTCAGGGTGGTTCCTTGTCTTGAAATGGGAACTTAAACTGACTTAATACTAGCCAATGGTCTCTAATTTTCCTTAATTATGCATTTTGAATTATAATTATGGATTATAAGGTAGGGGGTTGCACTTAGTCAAACAAAGGCCATAGGAAGAATACAAAAAAAGGACAAGACCTTCCTATGGCACTTTTTGGAGGAAGTGCCACAGGTGGGTGGCGTCTCCTGTGGCACTTGCTAACATAAGCACCATAAGAGACCCCCTCTCCTATAGCACCCCCTCCAAAAAGCACCACAGGAGGGTAGTTTTTTTATTAAAAAGATTATTATAGAAGCACTACATCTTTTTTTAGTAGTGTCCTTATATGTGGCACTTCTTTAGTGCCACAGCTTTGCTTTTTTGTAGTAGTGGAATAAATGTGAAAAATTTTAGCTTGGAGATTATTTACTGATGCTCCTGAGTCGTAATAATAAAGACGTCGCTTCAATGTATAGTAAAGGGGCATAAGGAACGAGTGTTACATCTTGGTTGTCAGCTAGTTCTAACAGAACTTATTCATTTAGAGTATAGACCTATGTTGATATTAACTATCTAGATTTTTGTCTTTATATCTCAAGTATTAGGCTATGGGTTCATCTTAACTAGAAGACAAAACACATTAACCTGAGTCTAGCTATATTGGATTATTTTCACTTTACCCTCACCTTAAGTCACCCAATATCAATATGAGTTGTAAGCATAATTTCTGATGCAACCCAAGTCATATAATCTTGCCTCAAGTCAATCCTTACTTCTTCTAAATATGATAATTCTATTGATAATATAATATGTGCTTTAAATGTCATATCATCACAACAATCATACTTGATGTTCATACTCCTTGTAACATCATGAATTTTGGTCACCAAAATTTCTTATATTTAAGTCAATCCTATGGTGTTTTTTCTCAAGAAAAGGTGTTTTGGTGCTGTCAAGAAGAGCCAAAGTTGGAGAAACAAAGAACAAGCCATAAAAAGTGAAAGAGGTAAGCTTAAGCTTTGTTTTGAGCTTAGCATCTTGTGATTTGGTTAAATTTTGTGGATTCTTTGGTGCTGCCCTAATTTCTGCCATTTAGGGTTTTCAAAGTTTTCATAATGCTTTGCTCATATACAAGTTGTTATATGAGGTTTGGGAAGCATATGAATTTAGTTTGGTGGTTAGATTGTGAATTTGTGAATTGTTGTTTTGAAACCTTAATTTTGGTCAAAACAGGGCACATAGAAGTACTGAGATTTTCCAAAATTTGAAGTTTCCAATGGATTTCTTGGGAACAATTGTGTGGGAATATGGATGTTCATGAATTTTGGAAATTTGTATGCAAATCTGGAAATTTTTGAAGGTAAAGGGAGGTGCTGTTTGATTTGATTCTTGTAGGCAGTCTTAATGTATAGTGAATTTAGTAGTTCAAACCTAGTCCAAAAATTATGAAACTTGACAGAATTAAAGTAGAGATGTAGAGCTTTAATTTGATAGGTGGTACAGAATTTTTGGACTTGTCTACTAAAAGATATGGATTTTTGAAATTGTGCCCTGTTTCTGGAATGTAATCTAGAATAGGGGATGTTTTATGAATTTTTAGGCAAAATGTGATAATAGTGGCTAGCGATGGGATTTTTTCATGAAAATTCATTTAACAAGCTTCACTTAGGCTTTGGAATCAGTCAATTTGGAATTTTCTAGAATTAATTGTGATTTTCAAAAGTTGACTGAAAAACTGCCAATTTTCTGAAAAACTGTGAAATTAGACTGTGCAGAAATTGTTGCAACTATGATAGATAACCAACAAAATAAGTTTAAAAGAATTTAGACTAGTACATGAATGGTTCTCGAGTCAATTCTTGTACATTTGGAATTTTAGAACTTGGCAGTAGCCCAAGCTGGATATAAGATTGGATAGACAGTGGAACAAGCCGAGGATCAGGGAAGAGCAATTAAAGTAATGAACTCACCTCTCCTGCATGTATTTAATATTTGTACTTGTGTATTGATGCACATGATTGATTTGCTTGATTGTTTGAAACATATATATATGAATGAATAAAGCTCTGTTTCTATTTTTATTGTGGCCATAAGTATGTTACACGAAACATTGAGCATGCAGAATATCATTATGTGAACATGAGCCTATGTAAGGCAAGCATATCATGCACTAGCATTCATCTTACATGCATTGTCTGTATGTTTACGACTGAGATTCTCTCGAATCTCATCCTCCCCCACCAACTATATAGGCATGGGAGTACAAAAGAAAAGAATTATGAAGATGAACCAGAAACAAAGAAGATGAAGAATTGAAGAGCTAAGTGTATTTATGTTAACTGTATGTAAAATATTTACACTTGATGTATATGTATGAATATGCCAGTATGAATACACGAATTTTTATTAAACAATAAATGGGATCACTGAAACTAAAAGTAACAACGGAGAAATAAAATTAACTCTGATATATGAATATGGTAAGAATAATTGTTTAATAGCCAGAAATGAGAAACGAACCACTAAAGGATTGAATAGTAACACTCTCGACACATATAAAAAGGGCAGAAATATAAGGTGTTACACTCCTCAATTCTTAAATGTTCCATTTGGAAACATCAAGTTCTTATGTTTCAAATTTAATCAACTTAGGTCAAAAAGTATTCAACTTGAGTCTATGTTCTCCAACTAAAAGTTTATTTGGAGCTTTACTAAGCTATTATATGAATTTTATGTAGTATCATCTTCCTTGCTCTAGATATATTATCCAAAGTCTTCATTACTCTTTTATCTCAAGTCTTGTTCCCTCAACTCATCAAATCTAAAGTGATCATTTGAGTTTCAATACGAGACATGAACAATTAACCATAGTCAGCTATAGCTAAATCAAGTTATCCTCAGAAGTAACTGAGTTATCTTGATCCAATGTTTTGAGCTTTCAATATCATATAATAAAACTAGTTATACTTGATGATTATACACATATTCACTTGATTATATCATTCATACATATCAAGTCATTATGCCTCAGTTCCTTATCCAACCCAAGTTAGGTTATAGTCAACTCGAGTCTAGATATGCCTTATGACAAAACAATGTTTCAAAAAATATGAATAATATCTAAGTTTGTTATGGATCTTCCCTAAGTATGTCTAAGCTTATGATAAAATATTCAAATATTCTAAAATATAAATGGTAGGTGATTGAACAATGAGCTAATGCCTAATAGTAAAATTTCATATCAGAATTGCTTTTATGGCAAGACATCTACAGTAACATGAAAAATTCAATAAGCATAAGAATTTCTTTACAAGAAGTTTCAAGTTCAATGTTCATGACTATAATCAACTATAGAAGGAAGAGCTTCTAAAAGAAAGGGACAATAAATCTCAAACATAAGGGCCAAAACATTGTTGCAATCAGTAATTATCGTAGACATTGTTCTATACTCTCATATTGTACTTAAGATCTTATAATGATATATTTGAGTAAGGAGAGTTTCTTGATTGAGCTTGATTGTTAGCATAACCTCTTCTATGAATGAAGTTATTTATACTTCATTGTGTTGTTGAAAGAGTTCTTACCTTACAAGGAGTAAAGGGGGATTATAAGATTTTGGAAATTATGACCCTAAATTGATGCAACTCACCTCGGCAAGTAGTGTCCTTGCTAAAGCAACTCACTGTATTACTCACTGAGGCTAATGACACAACAAGGCTAATGACACAAATAGTAGTGTCCTTGGTGATAAGTGATGCACTTATTGAAATAAGGCATCAATTTTCATAAATAAGGAGGGCTCCTCCTAACCTCATTATTGTCATAAACTCTAACACAAAACTAGAAGAGCTCCGCTAGGGTTTTGTATGAGAGACTTTTAAGGGTTCAAAGTCATTGGTTAAGCTTCTCTAACCCTATCATCTTCTTCTTCTTGTTTAATATTTCATATCAGAGACTCTTAAGGGTTCTAGGTCCTCCTCCCCCCATGCTTCTTCTTATTCTTCTTAAGTTGGATTAGAGATCTAAGAGAGAAATGGAGAACTCTAAATTGGGGATTTTTCTAAAGGTTAGGAACCCTAAATTGAACTTATAAAGATGTTAGACAAGCTTAGTCTAATACTGCGTTGAATTAAATTCCCAATTATAGCTTCGTTTTATATTACCACTATTACTTGCAAGGTTACCAAGTAACTTATGAGTTTCTTAAGCTACTAGATGATTGGTCTTGATTTATATTTTCTCATTACTTTGTAGTTTGAGTTTATAGGCCATAAGAAAAAGACTTTCCTTAATTGTAACTGTAATATCCTGAATTTTGGGACTAGAGGCTTGAAAATGAGCCTGAATTAAGGGGTTTACTAAGCCCCAGTTTAGTAAGAGTCTCAGGAAGGCATAAGAAATAGAATGGCTTGTGGAAATCACACCCAGAATAGAATATGAATTTTGATGCGAATTAGTCAGACGAAAGTACCCGATTCCTTTAAGTTATGTCAGAATGACATAGAACCTGACTCAGATCCAAAGGAAAAGGGAAATGGAGTCTGGAAAGAAGAAACAGAGAGAAATGTAAAGAATTAAAAGAATTAATGGCACAAGAAATAATATTGCTATAGTCAAGGGCAAAAGAGACAATTGCTACTTGATCTTTTAAAGTTGGGAACCAAAATAAAGGGTCAAGATTTGTTCTTGAAAAGCAAGAGTAATAATGAAGGAAGAGAAGCAATTAATTCCCTCCCCCTTAAGTCATAAAAAACGTCTAAAGGGGCAAAAGGAGAAGAAAATATGAGTTGGTCAAAGTTTCAACTACTCACTTTTACAAGAAGACTTTGGTCAAAGTAGATACTTTCACTAATAGCCTTTTAAGCAATATTTGTCCTTCCTTTTTGAAGAGGAAATTTGGTCAAGCAAAGGAGAGGAGGAAAGAGAAAACATCAAATTAATTTAACCATACCTCACTTGGTTAATTAACCCTTCAACGTTTCAAGAAGTCATAACTTTGTAATACATGGCACCTTCTTGAACGAAGCATTTGGATTTTTGTCTAATTAATCCAAACATTCTCTCACCCTATTAAATTTTGGCCAGCACAAGGAAAAGGGATAAAAGTAGAGACAATGAAGAGGAAAAAGAAAAAGGAAACATAAAGTATCAATAGTAACCGTTCTTGAGTTCAATCCCCCAAAACACTACTGAAATAGTATTTTCATCTAAAAAACCTTTTATAATCTCCTACTCCTCCTCCTAAGCTTCATTTCTACGGTTTCCAAATTTTGTTTGTAGGTGTTTGGTGATATCTTGCAGGACAAAATACTTCTAGATTTTAGAATCGGTTGCAGAAACTTTTAGAGGTAAGCGTAAGCTTTAATTTAAACCAGTTATTTTGTGGTTTTGATGAGTTTTCATGAATTTTATGGGGACCTAAGGCTTCGGTCATCTTGTGACTTGGAGGAATAATGATGTTTTGATTATGTACTTGTTGATAGATGACGATTCATGATGATATTGGATAGGTTTGATGGTTAAAATGTCATTTTGGTTTATTGTTGTAAAGGCCATGTTTCGACCAAACCTGGTAGGAAGGGAAGGAATGTGATTTTGGTGTTTTTGAGGCTTCCATTGTGTTCTATACGAAAAACTATGTAGGAATAGACCCTGATTATAATTTTAATCGGTAGGAATGAAAAACCAAAATTTGGATTTAAAGTACTTGTGGTTAATTGCTGCTAGTCTAGAACCAGATTGTTTGTGGGCTGAATTTGATTGGCCAAATGTTGTCTGGTGGCTGTGATATCTTTTAGAATAATAATAGATATTATAAGCTTTAAGTTGATATATAATATGTTCAATTTGGGTATGTGCTTTGAGAGATATTAATTATTAAAGTTTGAGGTTTGAAACTGGATTGGATTCTAGAACAGTGTGGCAAGTTGTGGAATTCTGTATTTCTATGGTTACAAGTGGCAGTGAGTAATATTTTTCCTTTTATGTGGACTTAGAAAGCTTCAAATAGGATTTTGAACCACTCCATTTGGAATTTTGTAGATTAAGTTATGATTTTTCAAAGCTGACTAATCAAAACAGGCAGATTAGGTTTGACTTGTGAATATGCAGAATTTGACTTAAGTTAGGATAAGAGGGATCATAGGAAATAGAGAGATAGCCGAGGGAGCTATGGGGTCACCTTAGACAACTAAGTCCTAGGAGCCAAGAGACATACAATGTGTATTAGAATAGACACTGTGTGGTACAATACAAGAGTCTTATAGATAACAAACATAACTAAATTAAGGACAAGGTTAAATACGGGTCAAGAGTAGTATATTGTTCATTATACTGATAACTTGGAACTGAGTAATGACCCAATCTTTATCAACTCTATATTATAGGACCTGATAGCTATCTAAGATCTAAGACCTGCCTAAGCTTGGAGAAATAGTTAGACACCCTTCAAGGAAAGCGACCAGGTAGCAACTCTTTCTTTCATATGTTATAAGATTCATTGCATGTTTGTCGTTTTATCATGAGTTTTGGAACCATTCACAATTATGGGGTGGTTGCTCGAGCCCTATTTAACGAATGGACGCCTAGGCCATGAAAATTACTATTATGCATGAGTGGAATCCCGAGGCCTATTGCGTGGATGAACACTTGGGGCCATGTGATTTATATACCTAGCGCTATGGTAATATGATATACTGCATTATGTGTTTTGAATACTTATTGCTATTTTTATGCTATACAATGACTGTATGGCATGCTCTGTGTTCTTGTTATTTGTGATTGAATGCCTGTTACTACTGAAAATGCTTTTGAATCTCATTCTTTTCTTATAACAACTACAGCACAGGCTACCAGCTCAACGGGCAAGAAGGTAAACCCAGACAACTAGAGCACAAAGTTGAGAGATTTTGTTTCCTTTTGGTGGTCTATTTTAGTACTGTATATGATGTATATAACTTGGTGACATAAAAATAGTACAATGGTAAACCAGTATGTATGTTGTTACGATAAAGGAACTAGGTTAGGGCATCTAGATACTAAAAAGGCCTATAACCAAAAGATAACATAAAGAACAATAAGGGGAGAGATGCTTGAATACTCTGATAAAAGGAATTAAGTACTGATGAGGTATAATGCAATTGCAAACCCTTATGAAACCATTTGAAAAGTTTAAAATTCAATAGAAAAACCCATTCATTATAGGTTCGAACCTTATTTTGATGCTGGGATTTATAACTATTTTCTAAAGTATATTTGTTCCAGGACTGAATTCCTAGCTTAATGGTTCATTATACATTGAAACTCATCAGATGACTATGAAGGTAAGGCTGTTACAGTAACTTAGAGAACTTCAGGTAACATGATTTCTATTCATCTATTTTTTGATTTGCGTATGGAATTTTTGAGACAACTCTATAACAGATAATCACATAAGATCTTGTATGTTTCGTTAATATTTAAACCAAAACTACCTTATGGGACATGTTTCAATGAGATTTGGGGATAGATAGAATATTTTACTGAAAACTAGAAAAACATTATCTGTATGAGTGTAGAATTATGCACTAGAGTTAGTTTGTCTATGTCACTCGCTTTAGTGAATGACATACTTACAAAAATATTTTTGCTGCAAAATCATCCCAATGAGTAGCATACTCATTGAGATAAGTGGGGACTTTTCACCCCTGGCAAGAGACATGCTCGCTGAGTTGAGTAGCCCTGTATGGAAGGGTAGTGGTTGATGTGGTACGATATTGTATATCAACCATGTGATTTATGTATGCTATTTACATGAGAATATGATATGAATATGTAATTCGATGATTATCTGATATGCTGTTGATAGAGTATATGATGAATGTTTGTTTATAAATGTTGAATGAGAATGACAAATATTGATAACCCCAAGATAATAATATGATACAAATGGTGGAGGTAGATAATGGGTTATGATATATGTGTATAAAGACCATGTGGATCACTGCTACATGTTACTATTGTGCACCATAGCTAGCATTTATTGATGAGGTAGTACCCTTGATATGACACTCTAATGCCTATCTGAACAGTATCTCTGGTTTCCAGGTAATATTCATTACCATAGAAACCAATTCCCTTGTGTGTTTTATAGTACTTTATTTAGTTCATATCACACTTATGGAGATCTCATAAGAGTCATCAACGACATGGACTACAACTTAGCATATGGGTTTATCAAAAGGAATAAGGAGGATATAAAGATGGCTTAAGGGTTATTGAAAAGAAGTGCTAGTTTGTGTTCTCATATATGACATTTTGATATTTGCTTATCGTCACTAAACTTGATATTTATTGCCATCTCTGTATGATATCTTGTTTGATATTCCCACTGAAACCCCGTGGTTGGTGCTGGTAAGAAAAGTGAGTATAGGCTAAGTAACTAAGATAGTGGTCTCATTCTATTACTCTTAAACTATTTTAGGTGAGAGCTCAAGGTGGGGCACAACTGGGAAGGCATATAATACTTGAGGCTACTGTGACGAGTAGCCCTTAGTTTATTTCTTTAATTACTTTTATTTCCACTTCTAGGGATTTTATTATATATCATTATGTTAGACTATGATTTGATTCTAGTTATTTAATTGAGTTTTCATAAAACACAAACGGAGTCGTAGGATGTTGTTATTTGAGATGTTTAAATACATGAACTTGATTAGATGATTCCATAAGTTATGTTAAGACTTGCTGATGATTGAATACTCTTGTGAACTATGGGCTGGAGGCCCAGAGTAGACCTCCTCTTTATGGTTGATATATGTATAACAGGTGCATGTTCTTTTCTTCTCTATCATGGTTGATATTTTAAAAACGTGACATCACACAATTATAACCTCAATAGCCCTGTGGTGAGTCAATTCTTTTCTATCAAGGTTATGCATGAAAAAGTTTTCAAAATTTGCACTAAGAGTAGAGAACATGAGGTTAGGTGTTATAGGAATGGTTGTCAAATACCTGATTTAACTTGAGGAGATTATGTTGCCAATTACCTATTGTAAACTTGAGGAGATATTATGGATTCACTAAAGCCTAGGTCGAACTAGTGAGATTGTGGTGAGGCTTTAAGGGCCTAAACTAAATCTTAGAGATTATAATTGAATTCTTAGGAGGTTCTTGAAGACGAGATGCAGGTTAGGTAGCTGAACCAAACCGCTATAAATCTGTTGTGTGCTTCATTTTCTTTTAATATTGTTTTCATTACAGTGATATCTCTCTAACTTTACTACTCTATTTATTTAAGCTCTTGAGCTTAAGTGTTATTCAATATTATTTACATTTGAATTTTCAAATTGTATATTATTTTATATACACCAAGTTCAGCCCTTCTTGGATGTGCCTTGAACTAACATATATTACACATTATATAGACACATTTTAGGACCTAGCTTCTCTCCTTTTCTTTTGCCGTCTGCTGTCGTCCTTTTCCCCCTTAATGACCATCAGATCAAAATCTAATAGTCCACATTTAACATTTCCTTCCCATCCTTCTCTCCATTGTAATAATATTTTTATAAAATATTAAATGCTGACCATTAGATTTTGACATGATGGTCATGAAGGGGGAAAAAGACAGCAACAGACGAGAAAAGAAAAGGAGAGAAGCCAGGTCCCGCTTTTTGTATATTGTATAAAGAAAAAGAAAGGAAAAACAACTAAGTCAATTAATACATTAATTACGGATACTTAATCATAGTGAATTAGAAACTTGGCAAAATTCAAAGTCAACGTAAACCATAAATGCTCAAACATTAATTGTAAAACAAACTCTATTTTTCTTATCAATGCATTTAATTATAATTCATAGAAATGTAAAAAAATTAACTTAAATATATAGTCACATTCATCCCCTCAGAAAACTCTAATTCAATTTCATCATTAATTTATCAGTCTTCCTTCCATTATAAAAAATCTATCAATCTCGTCTGATGGATACCCTGAACAAAGAAGCAAAACTGAAAGGGAAAATAGAAATGGAGGAAATAATGACAGTGGGTTCTTCCTTAAAAAATGAGATCAAGAAAGGGCTTAACCCTTTTGCAAAGGAATGGGATCCAGCAAAGGAACGAGCACCAGAAGAGAAAAGATGTCTTTACTTGGCATTTTCAAGATGGCACCCTTTCAATGAAGATGAGATAACTCTTTTCTTTCACCAGTAAATTAGTCATTAACCTTTCTCCTATAATGTTAATATTTTCATTTATTTGTATACACAATTTATAGTTATCTGAATAAACCTTATGTGTAGCCTAGTAAATATAAAAATATTTTGTGAATATTTTGTGACAGAAGGTTTGGCAGATGTGTTGAGAAGGTGAATTTTCAAAGGCCACAAGAAAATGTAGATACACTAATTTTTGGCAAAGTGATCTTTCAGTTTTCTACAATTCCTATGAGTATTTTAGGGAAGGAGAACAACATCGTGATTACCATCAATTCCAAAAGCCTTTGGTGCATGAGGTTTGACCCAATGAACCAAAACAATAAAGAGTACTGATGTCATACTATCATTGTGACAATATATAGACTCTGTCTATACTCATTATCCCAACAATCTCTTCAATATTGTTGTTTCTTTTGGTGTTTGTTCCTTTAAATTAGAATAAATTTCTATCGTTATTTCTTTAATTAGTTTAACATTTGAAAATGCTTTTGCTATCTTTGAATAAATGTACAAACTCTAGATTTATATGTTTTTGAAAACTATTATGAAGAAATAGAGTTGGTTTGAGTATTTGTTGGGCTTTTGCCTGTTTACATTCTTGCAGCTTATAGAGATGTATGTTTAGATTTCCAAAACCTGCATAAGTAAATAATTCACATGAGAGTTTCCATCTTTTGAAGTAGACGTCACTAATGTAGAAAGACTTTTTCACACTAGTTAAAAATGCCTTGTAACACTAGTTCTTCAACTAGTATAAATACAATAGGTGTAGAAAGTGCAACACCTTCTACACATGTTTCCAACTAGTGTAGAGAAGGTCATTAACTAGAATAACAAAAAAAACTCTACAAATTTTACACTAGTTAATGTCATAGCTAAAGTAGAAAGTCATAATGTCATACTAATGTAAAAAAAAACTTTTTACACTAGTTAATGTGATGAATAGTGGAAAATTTGTTTAATTTTTTTAATAATTCAATATGTTTCATCCCTAACCCCCTATTTACTCTTAAAAACAACTATAATTGTATATGAATAGTACAACCAACTAGCAACTAAACCACAAATAAGATAATTAAATCTTAAGGCATAAGTGTACAATTTGTAACATTTCAATGTCTCGCCCTTGATATTGTCTGGTTTGTGGCCCATTTTGGTTTCCCTTCCCAACTGATGTAGGACATCACACTTTACCCCTACGAGCCTAGTGTCATCGTTGATACATCGATTTGAGCCTGGTTCTGATATTATCTAAAACATCTCAGCACCTTGTTCTCAATAAAACTATAAGGGGTAATGGGGCCACAAAGTGAATAATATCAAGAGCTTGGTGTTGGGATGTTATAGATAGTATCAGAGACATACTTAGACCGATGTGTCAATGAGGACATTGGGCATATAGGGGGTGAATTGTGATGTCCCATATCGGCTGGGGAAGGAAACAAAACACACCTTGTAAGGATATGGATTCCTCCCCCTCTTGACATGTTTTAAAAATTAAGTGGTAATGAGGCCCAAGTGGACAATATTGAGAACAAGGCATTAGGATGTTGCACAACTCAATTAAAATTTACTCAACTAAGAAACAACTTCAACTAACAACTTCTGTAGCTTACAAATCTAATCTTTTTTTTATGGCATAAAAACATATATAGTTACAATTTACATGAACAAACTATTGTTGTAGTAGCTCAAGGAAGTAAGTTTCCCAACACATTCAGACATAATCAATATCCCCTTGAGGAAATAATGAGTCTTCAATGTCAAACATCTGTAAGTTCAAATCCGAACAAAGTATTCATTTAAAAAATTAATCCTAAAGAACATAAATTGTCTTTGGCTTTACATAAGAAGATAGTGCAAGTTGTTACACTTGTTGTTGCTAGTCCACTGAATTGACCAATTTTAAAAAATGCAATATATATATATATAGCAATGCAACTTAGAACATATTCTCTTTAATGAGTCCTTATTACTAAAAAAAATTTGTTCTAATTTTGTGATACTATAAATTAAACCCATTGGAATCATATTTTATACCTTAAAATGAATCAAACCTAAACTATAGTTTCAAGGATTTTTAGTGATTAGTGAATGGAGAATATGTACGATCATAGATAATCATGGTTTTAAAACCCGGACAGGATTGCTGGTTTGACCTGAAAACCAGCGACTCAGAACCTTATCAAGTCCAGGTGATTGCTAACTCACGAAAAATGAACCCGGGTGACCGTGCATGAACCAGGGAAACCCAGGAGTAACCTAGGTCAATCATTAGATTGGTGGGTCACCTAGGTTTCCCCTTCTGGAAGCTATAAAAATGGCATCATTTTATTATAAAAAATGAAAGGAGAAAAAAAATCAAAGAACCTACCAAAGAAAAGCATAGTCCATATTGCAAAGATACATGGATTTAAAGCGAATGTTGCAGAGTTGCAGTCTTGCATAGAGAGATGCAGGGATGAGAGTTGTAATATCCTGAATTTTGGGATTTGAGGCTTGGGAATAATCCTAAATTAAGTAGACTGCTAAACCCTAGTTTACCAGGTGTCCTAAATCTATTCCCAAACAGTTCTTATATCTTTAAGGTATTAAAGGTAATAAAATGGTGAATTAAAGAGTATAGGAAATTTGGTGAATTAAAGAGTATGGGAAATTTGTATACAAAAATGGAAAATGGGTTGTGGGGCCTGTTATGCTGCCTAAATTGGTACTAAATAGTAGTTGTGACCTAATGGAATAGTCAATAAAGTGGTTAGGAGTATAAAGGAACACATTTCAAAGCCGAAATTGTAAAACCCTGATTTTCTCTAGAGAACCTGTATATTTCGGCCAAGGCTATAAATGGCCCTTAAAGTTGGATTTTCAATGATTTGATGATTCCATTGAGTTCAGGAGGGAAAATTATGGGGGTTATATTTGGTCACTTTTTCAGAAAAGGCCGAAAAAACATAATTACGAAAACGTACCTAAAACATTAAAATAAGGAATGCTAAGGGTAATTTTGTTATTTTGCAGTAAATTTGATAATTTTGCAGTAAATTTGGTAATTTTGAGTCCAAAAATGGATTTCTTGGGTGAAACTAAGTAAGTATAGACCTAGTCAAAATTTTGGAAAAAGTACGGTCGGATAGGTTATGGCGGGGCTGGGCTGAGTCCCCAGGGGTATTTTGGTACATTTTTATAATAGGCTTATATTACCACCAAAAGCACTATGGAAGTTTCTAAATGGTACATTTGAAATTGTTGGACCGAGTTGAGAGTCCAGTTGTTGGCACACTTTACGAGGAACACATTTCGAGGCAGAAAATAGTTAAGGTAGGGAACTTATCTCTCCTGTATGTAATCGATATTTGTGCTAATGCATTAATGCATGCTATTGTTTTGCTTGATTATGTGAAACATATATGAATGATCGAAGCTCTGTTTCTATTTATGCTATGGCCATAAGTATGTTGTTTGAAACATTGAGCACACAGATATGTCATATTGTGAGCATGAGTTATGTAATGCAAGCATGTCATGCATTAAGCACTTATCTTGTATACATATTGGTACTATTTTTCTACTGAGATTCTCTCAAATCTCACCCTACCCTACCAACAATTTAGACAGGAGGAGACAGAAGATATGCTGAGAACAGAGAAGAGAACCGTACGGGGAGATTGCAGTGGTGGAACGAAGACGGGAAGATGTCTCCGTTTCACTGGGATGGGTTTAGATACCCTAGAACCCTGTGCAGCTACAAGGTTTGTAATTATTACGTACGAACCCCTATGGGGAATTTCTGTAATCATGCAGATATTATCAGTATATTTATGCTATTTTTGTGTTGCCCACTGAACCGCATATCGTTTCCCATGAATACTCTGAAAAATGTGAAAATGAGATAAGGGCGTGACAAGAGTGAACTAGAGATAAGGACAATTGAATAGGGAAGATACACAAAATGCATATTCACATATTTAGAGCGTCTCAACTTTTCAATTTCTTCATCATTCAATTTCAATTTATCACTTACTGCACACTCACCAATGTGTTTGACATAGGCTTAGAGGAAAGTGCAGTAGAGCTCAGGTCACACACCAACAACATTTTTGTCTGATAACTACAACTAGTCTGCTTTATTCTAAAAATTTAAAATTATTAAAAGAAGTTGATAATGAAAGACTTTTTGTTTAGTAGATTTTTAAGGAGAAAATGACATGATTTAAAACTATGAAAAAAATTATTAAATGGAAGGTACTTGAATGAGATATAAAAAAAAATAAAAGAAATACAAATGGGGAGGAATTTTATATAGTGCCCATTTAAGAATTTTTTTATGTTAAATAAGATTAATTATTATTTTTTTCATAGTCATATATGAATAATTCTACCTGCTTTAATAAAATTATATTATTTTAATTACTATCGGCTGCCCCAGGTTGACCCTTGGTTTGACCCACTGACCCTTAAACCATTGTATTACCCAGTTCAAGGACCGGTCCGGTTTTTAGTATCATGTAGATAATATGAAATGGCAACTCCTAGAGATGTTATCCTAGCCTCCCTTGTTCATTTAAAAAAAATGGAGTTAAAACAAGTCATATAGTTAAACATCAAATTACCATTCAAATTCAAGTATAGTAGAGCATTATTTAATCATAATGCTATAAGATTAATTTCAACCACAATTATACCCTTAAGTGATACTTAGCTCACAATAATGATTAAGGTAGAAATCTCGATAATAGACTCTCTAATAAAAATATACTCTATCTAATTAAATTAACAATGCAATACCATGACTAATATGTAAATGTAATCAAATTGGCTTTAGAAATTGATAGCACACAAATATTCCAATAATATATAGCAACTAAAACACAACTAAATCACAATTATAGAAATTACCATCAACAAAGATACATTCTACCGAATAATTTGTTAAATCCCATATATTTTGATGATAACAAAGATTGGATCAATAATGTGAAAGGATTTGATAACAAACAAATAGATTTGAATAAAGTGGCAAAGCATCACTTGGAGTAAGCACTGGAAGTAATCAACAAATTTTGAGAAGGCTTACTAGAGTAGCCACTTGGGTAAAAGAAGCCATTACTCGAGTAGCCACTCGAGTAAGCAAAGAGAATTTTATCCAGTTAAGCACTGCCAAAATTTTGATGAAGTTATTCAAGGGACCAATAGAGTAATCTACAAAGTTATATAGACCATTACACGAGTAGCCACTCGAGTAACAAGATTTTCACAGGCATCACTCGAGTAGCTACTCGAGTAACCAGGTCAAAAATCTTCCAGTGACTCTCGGCCAAGAAATGCAGTATATCACTCGAGTAGTCACTCAAGTAACCAGTAAAAAAATAGCATTACTCAAGGGATCACCCGAGTAATCTGCAGAGTTATTTGAAGTACCACTCGAGTAGTTACTTGAGTAACCAGAAAGCAAACTCTTGGCCAAGAATTTGATGCCATTACTCGAGGGTGTAATCGAGTAATCTGTCGAGTTATTTGAAAGCCACTCGAGGGACCACTCAAGTAAGGTGTGAAGAAATATGAAGGCCACTCGAGTAGCCACTCGAGTAAAGAGATTACCACAGTGATCACCCGGAGTAACCTATGAAGGCAAAGACATGGCCACTCGAGTAACCACTCAAGTAATTAAATATTTTCAAAGTTTGTAATATATCAATCCAGGTCTTACCCGAGTGATATCTGATTTAAAATGTTGATATGCTCACTGCCATATTTTAGACAAGTTTACTTGAGGGACCACTCGAGTAAGGTAGTCCAGAAATTATTTTTTGATTGAATGTTTATTAAATTGTTATCTATATGATTAACCCTTCATTGCATTAGTATCCTAAGTACATTTACAGAGAAATGATGAAGGGATCATGCAAGAAGAGCAAAGTCAAATAACTTGTTCGAACGTTCACCTACCGCTAACTACCACCAACAGATAGTTTTCAAATATGAAGAATAGTCAACTGTTGGTGCGCGACTCTAACGGACAAGTTTGAATTGCTTCCAATGGATACTACAAATCATCTATATATATAGAGCATTCAAAGAGAAGAAAACAAGACACGAACTGAGATTACACTGATCAACACATTCTTAGTGCTTTGTTTTCATATACTCATTCATTATACTTCAGAGATTATATATTTGCTCTGTGAGAGAGTTTTTCATTACAAACTCAATATCTGATATTGAGACAACTTAAGGTTGTGGAACCTTGAGTTGGGGATTTGATTGCAATGTGTAAGGGGGAGTGAGTGTCCAAGTGAAGGAACTTGCTGTGTACTGAGGTGCCAAGAACCTACTAAATCTTAGAGAGTATAGTGAAACTATCAGAGACGCTCTGAGGACTGGACGTAGGTCAAAGTGGTTGTGGCCGAACCAGTATAACTCCTGGTGTACACTTCGGTGATATTTCTCCTTACTTTCAACTGCTTTAAATATTCTGTCAAATTTCTTATACGCAATGAAATTTCTGGTATCATCCAATTCACCCCCTCTTGGGTGAAACGCTTGTACTAACATTTGGTATCAGAGCATAGGTCTTCTTATTAAGGTTTAACAGCCTAAAAAGGATCCAATGGCAAGCATGGGTGAAGGCATTCTTCCCGATGGAGCTTCTATCACAAGACCTCCGGGTTTCAATGGCGAACACTTCTCATTCTGGAAAGCAAAGTTCAGAGTCTTTATAATGGCTACTGAATATGGGGTATGGGAAGTGTTTGAAAGTGGAAACTACAAATCTAAAAAGATTGTAGATTAACAAAGAGGTCCTAAGACACCAGCAAAATATGATGAGAATGATAAGAAACTCATTACATTCAACATCAAAGCAATTCTAATGATTTAAAGTGCCTTGAGTCAAAATGAGTACTTCAAGATCTGTACTCTTCCAACAGCTAAAGAAATGTGGGAAACCTTGGAAATAGCTCATGAAGGAACTTCGGGAATAAAAGAAAACTGAATCAATACTCTAGTTATTGAGTTTGATCTACTTTGAATGAAATCAGGTGAGTCCATAGCTGAATTTGAACTTAGATATACTCACCTTGTCAATCAACTTGCAGTACTTGGAAAAGTCTATGATCAACACACTCAAGTACGAAAGATTTTAAATATTCTTTCTAAAGACTGGGAGGCAAAGGTCACTGCAATTGAGGAAGCAAAAGGTGAATCAATACGATCAGTTGCTTCTCTATTTGGAAGTCTTTCTAAATATGAAAGCAAATTAAAGTTCAAATGAGAACTAGATGATATTGGTGACAAGAAGAAAAGAGGTCTAGCACTAAAAGCTAAAGAAGAAGAACCAGAGCTTGATGGTGATGAAATGAGCCTAATCATGAAATGATTCAGAATGTTCTACAAGAAAGGCCAAAGATTCAAAAACTTTCAGAAAAGAGGAACAAGTAATAAAGAACACATCATCTACTATGAATATGGAAAGCCAGGACATTTCAAATCAGAATGTCAAGAGCTAATTCAAACAAATAAAGAAAAGAGAAAAGGCAAATTCTATAACAAGAAGAAGCCTTTATATCTGCCATATGGGGAGATAGTTCTTCTGATGAAGAAAACGATGAAGAGGAAGTAGCCAATATATGTCTAGTCACTCAAGAGGAAACAGAAGAAGAGGTAACTGATTCCGATCCTACCTATGATGAACTACTTTCTGAATATAATGATTTACATTCTGAATTCATCAAAGTAGTCAAAGAACTAGTTGTTTTCAAAAAGAAAAACAAAGCTCTTGAAGTAGAACTTAAAGAAAATTTTGAAAAGGATTGTGAAAATTGTACTTATTTGAAAAAGAAAAACACTAATCTTACTAAATCTCTTGAAAAATTCACTAAAGGAAGTGAAATGCTAAATGTAAACACTGAACTTACTAAATCTCTTGAAAACACTGATCTTTTTGTGAATGATCGATCTAGAATTAGATAGGATCCAAAATCAGACAGAAGGAAAGGAAGAAAGAAAGCAGGAGGAAAATTATACTTGAATTATTTTCAACATTCTATGCATACATCAAATCCTTTTGCATACTATAGTTATTGTAATAGAAAAGGTCATTATACTTCATCATGTATTCATAAGAAGAAAGGAACGATAGGAACCTATAAATGGGTACCTAAAGGTTCATATATTTCAAAAATTTCTTGTACTAACCCAAAAGGACCCAAAAAGAAGTGGGTACCTAAGACTTAATCGTATTTGATTGTAGATATGTCTCAAAGCATCCAAAAACAACAAGTGGTACATAGACAGTGGATGCTCTAGACATATGACCGGAGAATTCGAAAGTTGTACCACATTGCAACCTAAGGAAGGTGGAAAGGTAAAATTTGGAGGAAATCAATCTAGAAAAATAGCAGGAATTGGTGAAATAAAAAACAACAAAGGAATACAAGTCAAAGATGTATATTACGTTGAAGGATTGTGTCATAATTTGCTGATCATAAGTCAAAGCGCAGATAAAGACAACTGGATAATATTTGATTCAGAAGAATGTCTGATTGTCATCAAGAAAGACTTACAACTTGATAAGAAAAATATCAAGGCAAAACTCAGAGCAAAAAGGTAAGGTAACTGCTATACACTTGATATCAATAGAAATAACTCTGAAAATTGTTTTCTGAGCAATGCCGATGAAAGTTAGTTATGTCATAAGAGACTAGCTCATGTCAACATGCACCAACTAGGCAAACTACTCAAAAAGGATTTAGTTCTTGGATTACCCAAAGTAAGTTTTAAAAATAATCTAATTTGTGACGCATGTCAAAAGGGTAAACAAACTAAATCATCTTTCAAATCGAAAAATGAAATCACAACAAGTCTACCACTTCAACTGATACATATGGATTTAGTTGGTCCAGCGAGAGTAAAAAGCCTTGGTGGCAACTTATATTCATTGGTCATTGTTGATGATTTCTCTAGATTTACATGGACTATTTTTCTATCATCAAAGGATGAAACCTTTGCAGAATTCATTATTTTTGCCAAGAAAGTACAAAATGAGAAAGGTATGTCCATTACAGGTATCAAGACAGAGCACAGTGGAGAATTTGAAAATCAAGCATTTGAAGAATATTGTGATTCTAATGGCATTGATCACAATTTCTTTGATCCAAGGACACCACAAAAAAATGGAGTCGTGGAACGTAAGAATAGAGTGCTCACTGAAATAGCTAGAGCAATGCTAAATGAAAAGAATGTGTCTCAAGTTTTCTGGGCCGATGCCATAAGCACAGCATGCTATATTTCAAATAGAGCCTACATTAGAACAAAACTTGGAAAGACACCATACGAGCTATACAAAGGAAGGAAGCCGAATCTTGCTCATTTGCACATCTTCGGTTGTAAGTATTTCATTCATAATAATGGTAAAGATAACTTAGGAAAATTTGATTCGAGAATAAATAAAGGAATTTTCCTAAGATATTCTAACCTAAGTAAGGCATATAGAATTTTCAATAAACGAACATGTGTTGTTGAAGAATCAATTCACATTGTATTTGATGAATTTGAATTCTCTGACAAAACCATTGATGATAAGCAGGAAGTTGTTTTAAACCAAGAAAATGGTCAATCTATTTCTAAATCTCTTATTCCAGAAGTTGATCAAACTAAGGAAGAAGATCAGTCACTAGGTCAACCTAAAGCCTAGAAATACAATAGGAGTCATCCCCTAGATCAAGTTATAGGAGATGTGAATGAAGGAGTCAAAACTAGAAATAGAATTTTTAATAAAGTAAGTTTTTCTTTATTCATTTCTGTGATTGAACCTTCTAACATTAACGAAGCCCTATCAGACAATGATTGGGTTATAGCAATGCAAGAAGAACTAAATCAATTTGAAAGAAATCAAGTTTGAGATTTGGTACCCCGACCTAAGGATCATCCGATCATAGGCACTAAATGGGTATTCAAGAACAAACTTGATGAATCAGCAATAATTGTCAGAAATAAGGCAAGATTGATAGCCAAAGGTTATAATCAGGAAGAAGGAATTGATTATGAGGAAACGTATGCTCCAGTGGCTAGGTTGGAAGCTATACGAGTACTCTTAGCCTTTGCATGCATCAAAGGATTCAAACTCTATCAAATGGATATAAAGAGTGCATTTCTAAATGGCTATATCATGGAAGAAGTATATGTAGAGCAACCTCCAGGTTTTGAAGATGTAACCCAACCTGACCATGTTTTCAAACTCAAAAAGGCTTTATATGGTTTAAAACAAGCTCCTAGAGCATGGTACGAGAGGCTCAGTAAATTTCTTATTGATCAAGGTTTTATACGAGGAAACGTTGATACAACACTTTTTACAAAACAAAAATGTGATGATATATTAATTGTGCAAATATATGTTGATGATATAGTTTTCAGTGCTACTAACGAAACTATGTGCAAAGAATTTTCTGAAATAATGTAGGGGAGTTTGGGATGTCAATGATGGGAGAATTGAATTTCTTTCTCAGTTTGCAAATCAAACAAAGAAAGAATGGAATCTTCATATCTCAAACGAAATATTTGAAAGAGCTATTGAAGAAGTATGGATTGGATGAAGCAAATGGAACAGACACACCCATGAGCTCAAACACATTGCTTGATATGGATGTCAAGGGAAAAGATTACAATAACAAAAAATATAGAGGAATGATTGGATCATTACTCTATCTCACTGCAAGTAGCCCTGACATTCAATTCAATGTGGGTATATGTGCAAGATATCAATCAGCACCAAAAGAGTCACAAGCTGAAACCGTCAAACGAATTTTCTGATATCTTGCTGACACACCAGAATTGGGTCTTTGGTATCCCAAAGGAAGAAGTGAATACCTAGTTGCATAGTCAGACTCTGATCATGGAGGATACAAGATGGATAAAAAGAGTACAAGTGGACAAGGCCAGTTTCTTAGAGGCTCACTTGTATCTTGGTTTAGCAAGAATCAAACTACAGTGTCCCTTTTATCAACGGAAGCTGAGTATGTTGTGGTATCAAGTTGTTGTGCACAAGTAATATGGCTAAAGTAACAACTCCAGGATCTTGGTATTTTTCTAAAAGAAACACCAATATACTGTGACAACACTAGCATGATAAGCCTGGTAAAGAATCTTGTTCAATATTTCAGAACTAAGCATATTGATGTTAGACATCACTTCATCAGAGATCATGTCCAAAAGAAAGATGTTAAAGTAATATTCATTCCAACTCATCTTCAACTAGCAGATGTCTTCACAAAACCCCTTGCTAAAGATCAATTTTTATATATTAGACGAGAATTGGGAATGGTAAATCCCAATGAGTTATAAGTTATTTAGTGTTTACAAAATGTTAGATGATATTATTTATTGATGTTTTTATGATTACTAACTTAAGCATCGAAGTTTCTAGCAATTTGTTTTGCAGAATCATAATATTTTGTTTTGGGGTATGAATAGTAAAGGTTAACAGAGGACAACATTACTGGAGTGTCAACTTCAAGTAATGAGCATCACTGGAGTGACAACCTCAAGTGATAGATGTATCACTGGAGTGACAACTTGAAGTAATGGATGCATTACTCGAGTAGCCACTCGAGTAATGAACTTGGAAATGTGACAATGAAGCATTAATTTCAAATGAAACGGCATAATGGTTGAAAATGAACAGTCAAAAGGTGAAGAGACAGCTTACCCAAGGGAGCCCTCGAGTGATGTTAAATGTTACTCGAGTAAGGCCTCGAGTGAACCTGGGTGCAAATTTTAAATCATCTGATTTTCAGTACATATCTGTTCCAAAGAGTCATATAATGATCGAGGGAATATACATGGATAATTACAATATTATTCATGCCAGGTACGTGCTCAAAATTGCTGTATTTTAAAATTTTTCATATGATCACTCGAGTAGCTACCCATATGATAATGATGATCATTCAAGTAAGTCGTTGAGTGATGTCGGGTTCTAGGTTATTTCTACTTGTAACTCGGTCATTTCTCACAAAATCTCCTCGAGTGATTCTTCTGTGCTCTCACAAAAACTTTTCAAGGAATCTTTTTCTTCCTATTACCGTCAAAACCTAGTGATTCACAACTTCAAAAACATCTCAGATAACTCTGAATCCCTTCCCGAAACTTGCGACATTCATCCCTGTTTTTCTTGAAACTTCTCATTCTTTAAAATCACAATGGTGAGGACAAAATCTCCCAACCTCAATACTCCTTTTGAGTCTTCGGAGCCTTATCAACCCTCTGATTCACTTTCCTCTCCTCCTACCTAGAAGAGGAAAATGTCTCCCAAAGCCAAAGCCAAACCGCAAACCAAACCTAAGGTAAAAGGGGTTGTGATCAAGGAGCTCATTACCACAAGAGCTCAATCCAAGAAGAGTTAACCTCCAGGAAGAGGCAAAACAACAAAAGAGCCATCTCCTCTCACCTCTGATTCTTCAGACACACCTACCTTTACTCCTAAGCCACTGAAGAAGCCTAAGGTCAGTGAGAAGATTACCAAAGTTATGGTAGGCATGCTTGAGCAAGCTTTCGAGTCTAAAGATGCAAATAAAGGATAAACCTCAAAGCAAATAGAAGAGAAGGATGAAGAAATCACATTTCCTCCAAAGGAATTCAATGTGAAAAAGCTTGAGGAATCATAGAAGTACCTAAGTATTTTTGCAAGAAGGAATGTGTGCAGAATGCACTATATTGACTACAAGGTGCTTCAAGAGGTACTGAAATTTGATCTTAGTCCCTACCTTGATTCCTATATGCCTTGGTTATCTGTCAAGCTTCCTTTTTGCACCAAAATAGTGAGACATTTCTATTGTAACCTTGAATCAATTAATGATCCTGTCAGGAAGTCAGTAGAAGAAGAAATGACTTCTGAGGTTAGAGGTCAAAGAATTCTTATCTCTCGCTCCCTAATCAATAACTGGTTAGGAATAGAAAATCCTCCTGATGATGATTACCCTAACCTTTCTTCAAACCAAATTTTTTCTATTCTTAGACCTGGTGAGATTATGGGACCACTCAACTTCAATCTGAGTGATTTCTATAGAGTCTTATGGTATATCAACCCTAGAGCCATGGTGAATAAATACAACAACTTCACTGACTTCATTGAGAGGGACTTCAGGAAATTCGCCTCAGTGATCCTTAAAGAGGAAAAAGATTTGGGAGAGTATATCTTTAGTGAGATCAAGAGGTATAGCTATGAGGGAAAACCAACTACTCCAATGCCTTATCCTCAATTAATTTCTTTGTTTCTCAAGAAGAATAAGATCTGGTATTTGGAGAGTATGGAGCCAATAGAGAGGTTAGCACCAGTAGAAAGGAATCAAATTGGAAAATTGAATATAGAGATTCCGCTGAAGTCACCTTTTAAAGCAAGCCCACAGAAAAAGAAGAAGACTGAGACAGCAACAAGCCAAATAAATGACACACAATCTTCTACTCCTGCAAACACATCTTCTCCATCCTTCTTTGGTACCGCAATGCAAACATTTTTGGAGAACATTTTGAGAAGTTTCCATATTGATATTGCGAATACCAATGTGGAGTTGATTACCCACATGAATGAGAAAATGGGACAACTCGTGGAAACAATGGACAAGAGGCACAAAGAGTTGCTTGCTGAACAACGTGCCCAGGGTGAGCTTCTAAGATCCATTATTGCTAGATTTGATCCTGTGGCATCTGGATCTTCTACTCCTGGTCCATCTGATATTCCTGAGCCCATACCTACCTCTGAGCCTGAACTCTCTATCCCTACTGAGCATAGACCCTCTGAGAGTGGACCCAGTAATATCTTATTCTCTATGCCAGATCCTAAAACATCTGAGCCTATTCACATCACCTCTGATGAACCACCTCAGCCTATTCAGCCTGAGCCTACACCTACTCCCATTACATCTCCTGCACACACTGAGGAGGTACTTGTGTCTTCACCGGTTGCTATAGAGGAAGTAAAGATTACCTCTCTGGTTCCTTACCCTCCATCTCCTCCGGTGAACCCTCTAGATGATCTTCAGACACCACCAGTGAACCTTCCTGAACCTGAATCATCATCTTCAGATCCTTCAAGTTCTGATAATTCATATGAGTCATTGGCTTTTCTTGTCACTCCCATCTCAGCTGCCAAGCCACCTACTCCTCCTCATGATTGATTCCAGCTTTATGATGAAGACAAAATAGGGGAGAAGAACTTGAGTGATTTTGTGAAGAATGGTTGAGTCTATAGATTGGGATTTGGGTGTATGGGGTTTTTAGGTGATTTATTTCTTTTTGTTCTTGAACGATTTTAAGTTTTAAGTTTGATTATGTATTAACTTCTTCATTATGCAATTTGTTCCTTTAAGACATTTTATTGAAATTATATTGCATTTTGGGACTAATGTGTTTTTGATTATGTATGCAAGGTAAACAAGTAATCATAAGAACAAAAACTATGAAAAGATGTTTAATAAGTTATTTCACAAAGAGTTTTCAAGTTTAAATTCAACAAATGATTTTATTTGAGAAGCATATGTTTGAAAACTCAACTTCAAAAACTTTGTTCAAAATCACCAAGTTTTATCATCAGCAAAAAGGGGGAGAATGTTAGATCCCATATGTTTTGATGATAACAAAGATTGTATCAATAATATGAAAGGATTTGATAACAAACAAATGGATTTGAACAAAGTGGCAAAGCATCACTTGGAGTAAGCACTAGAAGTAATCAACAAATTTTGAGAAGGCTTACTCGAGTAGTCACTCAGTTAAAGAAGCCATTACTCGAGTAGCCACTCACGTAAGCAAAGAGAATTTTATCCAGTTAAGAACCACCAAAATTTGGACTAAGTTACTCGAGGGACTACTCGAGTAATCTGCAAAGTTATATAGACTATTACTTGAGTAGCTACTCGAGTAACCAGGTCAAAAATCTTTCAGTGACTCTCGGCCAAGAAATGTAGCATATCACTCGAGTAGTCACTCAAGTAACCAGTAAGAAAATAGCATTACTCGAGGGACAACCTGAGTAATCTACAGAGTTATTTGAAGTACCACTCGAGTAGTCACTCAAGTAACTAGAAAGCAAACTCTCGGCCAAGAATTTGATGCCATTACTCGAGGGTGTAATCTAGTAATCTGCCAGGTTATTTGAAAGGCACTCGAGGGACCACTCGAGTAAGGTGTGAAGAAACATGAAGGCTACTCGAGTAGCCACTCGAGTAAAGAGATTACCACAGTGATCACCCGAGTAACCTATGAAGGCAAAGACATGGCCACTCGAGTAATTAAGTATTTTTAAGGTTTGTAATATATCACTCCAGGTCTTACCCGAGTGATATCTGATTTAAAATGTTGATCTGCTCACTGCCATGTTTTAGACAACTCGAGTAACAAACTTGATCACTTGGGTAGCCACTCAAGTAAGGTAGTCCAGAAATTATTTTTTGATTGAATATTTATTAAATTGTTATCTATATGATTAACCCTTCATTGCATTAGTATCCTAAGTACATCTGCAGAGAAATGATGAAGAGATCATGCAAGAAGAGCAAAATCAAATAAAGTGTCCAAACATTCACCTACCGCTAACTTCCGCCAACAAATAGTTTTCAAATACGAAGAATAGTCAACCGTTGCTACGTGAATCTAATGTACAAGTTTGAATTGCTTCGAACGGATACTACAAATCATCTATATATATGGAGCATTCAAAGAGAAGAAAACAAGACACGAACTGAGATTACACTGATCAACACATTCTTATTGCTTGATTTTCATATACTCATTCATTGTACTTCAGAGATTATATATTTGCTCGGTGAGAGAGTTTTTCATTACAAACTCAATATCTGATATTGAGACATCTTAAGGTTGTGGAACCTTAAGTTGGGGATTTGATTGCAACGTGTAAGGGGGAGCGAGTGTCCAAGTGAAAGAACTTGCTATGTACTGAGGTGCCAAGAACCTACTGAATATTGGAGAGTATAGTGAAACTCTCAGAGACGCTCTGAGGATTGGACGTAGATCAAAGTGGTTATGGCCGAACCAGTATAATTCCTGGTGTACACTTCGGTGATATTTCTCCTTACTTTCAACTGCTTTAAATATTCTGTCAATTTTCTTATACGCAACGAAATTTCTGGTATCACCCAATTCACCCCCTCTTGGGTGAAACGGTTGCACTAACATAATTAACTCATCCAAAATTATAATAACTAATCCTTGAACCTAGGCTATATGAATCATAAAAGTATATCTATAATAGGCGAAAGTAACTCCCCTATATAGAGAAAATCTCCAACTTCAAATACCTTAACAAGATTCTAGAGACTTAGCCATGCATAGCATAGGAACCTGCCTCACCAATTATCTATCTATACTAGGTGATGATGGAAATGAATTTCCTATTTGATCGTACTCAAGGTAAGCATCATCAAGATGAACATAATCCATAAACTAAAGGGACAAACAAATGGAATCGTGAACTAAGGTATGGGAATAAATGAACCAGTTAAAGGATGTTCACGACGGAGGTGCGGTGAATGAGTCGATAGAGGGTGAATTTTGTCGTAGTTGGGAGATGTAGGAGATGAGTTAAGTAAGGGGAAAATATTCATGATTTCTTTGTAGAGAGAAGGGGATTGTAAATATGTCGTGGTAGAGAATGAGAAATCCAATCCCTTTACAGTATGGAAAGGGAGTTGAATCAAAACTGAGTGGATAAGCTTAAACTCCTAAAACTCAACACAACTTTAAATTGTTAGATCCTAAGTTTTGATGATAACAAAAAGACAATTGTGTACAAATCATGGTTTTATAAGTTTAAGAAATGTTCACAAAGTTACCAAATGCATATGGCAATGTTTTCTGGTATCTGCTGTCAAATTGAACTGGAGTTCTCGAGCATGAGCTTTGCACTCGAGCATAGATCCCTTCTGTGCTCGAGCAGGTGCGAGTGAAAGCCAGAAAGTGTTCACCCGAGAGACATGCCACTATTATACTCACTGATTCACTCGAGCACTGGAGTTTGCACTCGAGCAGAGAAGCCATTCTCACTCGAGCACATGCGAGTGAAGGTCCGCGAGTGCTTGGCCGAGAGCAAGTATTATCATGCTTCCTTGATTCATTCGAGCAGAGACATCAATGCTCGAGCATGAGCATTCTGTACTCAAGCATGGTACTGCGAGTGCTTGGCCGAGAGTCATGAAGTTCAGAGAAGCGCAAGTGTGCTCGAGCAAAACCTCATCTGCTTGAGTGACACATCAGCACTTGCGAGTGAAAATTCTATCCCTCTCCAAATCTGATGCAAGTGCTTGTTTAAATGGTATATACTTGAGAATATTCTTCTCACTCGAGCAGTAGTCTGTGTGCTCGAGTGAGGGCCCACATCACCTGCGAGTGATAAATTTATCCCTCTCAAATCCTGATGCGAGAGTTGGTATTGAGAGCATATTCCTTGAGAATATGCGTCTCACTCGAGTAGGAGTGTGTGTGCTCGAGTGAGGGACCACATCACCCGCGAGTACAAAATCTCACTCTTGCTAAAATGATATGCGAGTAATGACCCGAGAAGACACTCCCAGTAGAAAATGCAAGATCACTCGAGCAAGAGGAGTTGTGCTCGAGTGAGACCCCACATCACTCGCAAGTGAGAATTCTGTCTCTCTGAAATCCTATGCAAGCACAACCCGATAACTGAAGCACAAAGAAGAAAATAGGAAGATCACTCGAGTGAGCCTTTCATGCTCGAGTGATGCTCTGCCAGATCACCAAAAATGCCAAGTCTCACAACGTTCAATCCGAATATGGTTTATTGTTATTTATTTATATCATCATTACTTATTATCATTGCTTAACATCATTTTGAATGTATTATAAGTGTGATGCAGGAAGATGAACGTTTGAAATTAGTTGTTACGGAGAAAGTCAAATAACGGCAGACAACATCATTACAAGCACACACGTACCTACCGCATTCAGATTATTCAAACATGCGCGTGTCTTTCAATAATTGCAAAAGTCCCGCTCCTCAAACGATGATTACCTAAACGGGCAAAAACTAAAGCAACTATATATACAGAGATTCAGAGATAGTCAAGGAGAACGAAGCACAAGAATTCACAAGCTTATACACGAGTCTCTGCTATTCATCATTTTCTCTATATACACATTGATCTTCAGTATCTATTCATTTGCTCTGTAAGAGAGTCTTCATATAATTCAAATTCTATGTTTATTTGATCTCAAGGTATTGGGACCTTGAGAGGGTAGATTTCCTTACGAGAGAAGCAGTTGAGAGAATTCCTTGTTGTACCTTCCACTCATAAGACTTATAAGATACAAGTAGAAGAGAACGTTGCTGCTCGTAAGACTTACAGTGGCGTAAGCAGGAGAGAACGTTGCTGCTCATAAGTCTTGTATACATGAGCAAGTGAGAAGGGTCATAGGTTATTTTCCTGCACGTAAGACTTGTCGTAAGGGGGAGAGAAATTTCTTATTGAGAGAATATTTCTGCTCGTAGTCCGTTCAAGGATGATTGTTGTTTTGTGGCGTTCTGAGAGCCCATTGAATCTTGGGGTTATAGTGAAAATCTCAGTAGGTCTTGATCTCTGAGGACTGGACGTAGGCCTGGTTGTTAGGCCGAACTAGTATAACTCTTTGTGTTCAAATCTTCTGAACTCTACTCTATCTTCTATATTTTTCATATCATCACATCAAGTGAAAAATTTATAACATCACTCAATTCACCCCCCTCTTGGGTTAAGCTTGCCTCTTACATTTGGTATCATAGCCTAGTCTTCTCTGAAGAGCCTAACAGCTTGAGAAGGATCCGACAAATGGCAACAATAGGTGAAAACATCCTTCCAGATGGAGCTTCAATCACTAGACCTCCTGGATTTGTTGGAGAACATTTTTCGTTCTGGAAAGCTAAATTCAGAGTGTTCGTGATGGCTAACGAGTACGGATTGTGGAATGTTATACAAGATGGTGACTATGTTCTAATGAAGAAAATCAAAGATAGAGCAGTTAAAAAGAGCCCAGATGAGTTTGACGAGAATGACAAAAGGTTAGTAACATTAAATAGTAAAGACATTTTAATGATACAGAGTGCTCTTAGTCAAAAAGAATATTTTCAAATATGTACTCTACCAACTGCCAAAGATATGTGGGATGCTCTAGAAATTGCTCGTGAAGGTACATCTGGCATCAAAGAAAATAGAGTCAATACTCTAATTACCAAATATGACCTATTTCGTATGAAACCTGGAGAAGGCATATCTGAATTCGAACTCAGGTATACTCATCTTGTTAATCAATTATCTGCTCTTGGAAAATCGTTTGATCAAAATTCCCAGGTAGGAAAGATTCTTAATATTCTTATGAAAGAATGGGAAGCAAAGGTGACAGCTATCGAAGAAGCTAAAGGAGAATCTATGAGATCCGTAGCTGCCCTCTTTGGGAGTCTTTCAGAGTATGAAGGAAAGTTGAGGTTCAAAAAGGAACTTGAAGAGTTCGATGATAAGAAGAAAAAGGGAGTTGCACTAAAAGCTATCAAGGAGGAAGAAGAATCGTCCGAGAATGAAGATATCCCTAATGATGATGAAATGGGAATGATCGTAAGAAAATTCAAAAGATTCTACAGAAGAGGTAAAAAGAACTTCAAAAATTATCAAGGTGGACCAAGCAAGAGAGAAAATAAAGAACAACAGATAGTATGCTATGAATGCGGGAAACCTGGACACATCAAATCTGAATGCTTCAAGAACAAAGACAAAAAGAAGCAGAAAAAGAAAGCATATATATCATCTATATGGGGAGATAGTTCGTCAGACGAACTAAGTAGCAAATCTATGCTTAGGAGCCAAGGAAGAAGAATCAGACTCTGAGGTAAGTGATTCTGAACCTACTTATGATGAATTGTTATCTGAATATAATGCATTGCATACAGAGTTCATCAAAGTTGCTAAAGAAATGGTTAGCTATAAGAAGAAAGTAAAAGAATTAGAAAGTACTGTCATATCATCATATGAAATGTGTAAAGAGAAAGATAAGAAAATAGAAGATTTAACAAAAATTGTTGAAAAGTTTACTAAAGGAAATGAAACTCTCAAGGTTATTTTAAATTCTTAGAAAGTTTTATTTGATAAATCTGGAATTGGATATAATTCTGTTCATGATAAGAATAAAGGATATAAGAAGAATAGTAGAGCATATCTTAAATATTTCAGGAATTCTGTGCATACATCAAATCTATTCGCATCATGCAATTATTGTAACAGGAAAGGACATTATACTTCATCATGTTATTTCAAAAAGGGACAGGTTGTTGGAACATATAAATGGGTTCCGAAAGGGACACATACATCACATACTAACCACAAAGGACCCAAGAAAGTGTGGGTACCTAAAACTTGATCATCTTATTCTAGGTATGTCGTAAAGCATCTCGAGCGAACAAATGGTATATTAATAGTGGATGTCCGAGACACATGACTGGTGACAAAAATAAGTTCACTATGCTAGAAACTAGAGAAGGAGGAAAGGTAACATTTGGAGGTAATCAATCTGGACGTATTGCTGGAATTGGTGAAGTAGGAAAATCCGATGGTGTTCAAATCAATAGAGTATATTATGTTGAGGGATTATGCCACAACCTCCTGAGTGTAAGTCAAAGTACTGACAAAGATAACTAGGTAATTTTTGACTCAAAAGAATGCTTGATAGTAAGCAAGAAAGATCTACCACTGAACAAAGAATCTATCAAGGCAAAGATCCGAGCTCAAAGGGACGGTAATTGTTATACTATTGATTTAAATTCAAATTCTTCTGAAAATTGTTTTCTTAGTCGATCAGAGGAAAGTTGGTTATGGCATAAGCGTTTAGCTCATGTCAATATGAATCAACTTGACAAACTGATTAGGAAAGATTTAGTTGTTGGTCTTCCCAAACTCAAATTCAAAGATAATATGATTTGTGAAGCATGTCAAAAAGGCAAACAAACTAAGTCCTCGTTTAAAACAAAGTATGAGATTTCTACTTCAAAACCTTTACAATTACTTCATATGGATTTGGTAGGACCTACAAGAGTAAAAAGTTTTGGAGGAAATTTATATACTTTAGTAATTTTCGATGATTTTACAAGATTTACTTGGACTATATTTATTGCTTCAAAAGATGAAACCTTTGCTGAATTCATTATGTTTGCCAAAAAGGTTCAAAATGAGAAAGGTATTTCTATTGTTTCTATTAGGACAGACCATGGAGGAGAATTTGATAATCAATTATTTGAAAACTACTGCAACAACGAAGGAATAGATCATAACTTCTCTGCTCCTAGAACCCCTCAACAAAATGGAGTAGTGGAAAGAAAGAACAGAGTTCTTACATAAATGGCGAGAGCATTACTTAATGAAAAAGAAATGTCACAAGTGTTCTGGGCAGATGCGATGAGTACTGCATGCTATATTTCAAACCGAGCATACATCCACAAATCACTTGGAAAGATGCCATATGAACTTAACAAAGGAAGAAAGCCAAACATTGCTCATCTACATATCTTCGGGTGTAAGTGTTTCATTCACAACAATGGTAAAGAAAACTTAGGTAAATTTGATTCAAAGTCTGATGAAGGTATATTTCTAGGATATTCTAATAGAAGTAAGGCTTATAGAGTTTTCAATAAAAGAACATGTACTGTTGAAGAATCTATTCATGTTGTATTTGATGAAATTGAATCTCAGACAAAACTTATTGATGAAGAAGAAATAGATTCAATCAAGAAAAACAAATCTATTTTAAAGCAAGATGATTTTGAAACAAATGATTTTCAAAATTTAGAAGATGTTGATGATCATGCTCAACCAAAAGCATGGAGACATATGAAAGATCATCCAATTGATCAAGTTATAGGAGATATTCATGAAGGTGTCAAAACTAGAAATAGAATCCTCAATGAGGTAACTTTTTCTGCTTTTATTTCTGAAATTGAACCCTCTAATATAGAAGAAGCTTTATCTGACAATGATTGGGTGATTGCTATGCAAGAAGAACTAAATCAGTTTGAAAGAAATCAAGTTTGGGATTTGGTTCCTCGACCTAAAGATCATACGGTTATAGGGACCAAATGGGTTTTCAAAAACAAACTTGATGAATCAGCAATCATTATGAGAAACAAAGCAAGATTGGTTGCCAAAGGCTATAATCAAGAAGAAGGTATTGATTATGAGGAAACATATGCTCCAGTGGCAAGATTGGAAGCAATACGAGTACTCCTAGCCTTTGCTTGCATTAAAGGTTTTAAACTTTATCAAATGGATGTGAAAAGTGCTTTTCTAAATGGTTATATTATGGAAGAAGTATATGTAGAACAACCTCCTGGGTTTGAAGATGAAACAAAACCTGATCATGTCTTCAAACTTAAGAAAGCACTATATGGTTTGAAACAAGCACCTAGAGCTTGGTATGAAAGACTAAGCAAATTTCTTCTTGATCAAAGTTTTGTCAGAGGTAAAGTTGATACAGCTCTATTCATCAAACATAACAAAAATGATATTCTAATTGTTCAAATTTATGTTGATGATATTATTTTTGGTGCTACTAACAAATCTATGTGTCAAGAATTCTCTAAGATTATGCAAGGAGAATTTGAAATGTCCATGATGGGAGAATTGAACTTCTTTCTTGGACTTCAAATCAAACAAAAGAAGAATGGTATATTTATATCTCAGTCAAAGTATTTGAAAGAGTTGTTAAAGAAATATGGATTAGATAATGCTAACGGAGCTGATACTCTAATGAGTTCTACAACTCTGTTAGATGCTGATGTAAAGGGACCTAGCTTCAACATCACTAAGTATAGAGGAATGATTGGCTCATTACTCTATCTCACAGCTACCAGGCCAGATATTTAGTTCAGTGTGGGAATGTGTGCAAGGTATCAATCTGCTCCCAAGGTATCACATGCAGAGACAGGAAAAAGAATCTTCAAATATCTAGGAGATACTTCAGAGCTTGGTCTTTGGTATCCGAAAAGAGGGAATGAGTATTTATTGGCATATTCAGATTCAGATCACGGAGGATATAAAACTGACAGAAAGAGTACCAGTGGTCAATGTCAATTTCTGGGAGGCTCTCTAGTATCATGGTTCAGTAAGAAGCAGAACACAGTTTCATTATCCTCGACTGAAGCTGAATATATAGCTGTGGCAAGTTGCTGTTCTCAAGTGTTATGGTTGAAACAACAACTTCAAGATTTAGGAATTTATTTAAAAGAAATTCCAATTTATTGTGATAACACTAGCACGATAAGCTTGGCCAAGAATCCTGTACAACATTCAAGGACCAAACACATAGACATTCAACATCACTTCATTCGAGATCATGTTCAAAAGAAGGATGTTAAAGTGGAATTCATACCAACTCATCTTCAACTTGCGGATATTTTCACAAAGCCAATTGCAAAAGATCGATTTTTATATATTCGAAGAGAATTGGGAATGGTTAATCCCAATGAGTTGTAAGTTTTCTAGTTAAATATTTTAATTAAATGTTCCTTTTGATTATAACCATACTGATTTTGGCATCGGAGTGTTAAAAACCATTTTGCAGGTCTGTCACTCGAGCACTGAGAGTGCTGCTCGAGTGATAAGCTGTTTCACTCGAGCACAAGTAGCTCTACTAAAGCACAGCACTGTTGAAAATACTCTGCTTCTTGATATGAAAAACAGAGGTTAACAGAGGAAACAAGAATACCAAGAGTCTATCTCAAAAGCAACAGTGAGAGATGAACTCACTCGCGAGTAAGGAACTCTCACTCGAGCATGATATGAACATGCTTGAGGCGAGGAGTGCCTGCTCGAGTAAAGAAGAAGAATTTCTTTCCAAAAGCAATCCAAATCATGGTTACTCAAATGATCTTGGAGGATTTGAGTACAAAGATACAAAATATGGCAAGAAATCCATAATCCAGGTACGCTTTTACATGTTTTTTTAAAATTTTCCAGAATATCACTCGAGCACAGATAGAACACACTCGAGCATAGTATAAACATCACTTGAGCACTAGGGTTTATGCTCGAGCACTGTCACTTATATCAGTTACATAGAAGCTCAGAACGTCACACTTCCTACTCTCACTCGAGGTGTCTCGTCACTCGAAGGGCACAACAACTCTTCACCTTCAACCATTTCTCTTCAATCAATCGTGTCCATTTGCCTTAAATCACCGTTACAACTCTTCAATCCTCTATAAAAGGTGATTCTTACCCTTTGCATTTCTCATTTGTGCCCTAATCTTAGTTTGCTTTTCTTTCAAAAACTGTGAGTTCTTGCTTCTCTTCCACTTTCTCTACAATGGCAAGAACCAAACTACCCTCTATCCCTCAAAGATCTCACTCTCCTTCTCCTACTCATTCTGTTGCCAGTGCATCTGGTACCCCAGAACCAACACCTCCCTCTCCCAAAATCTCTTCCTCACCGTCACCTCCTCCTAAACCCAAGACCAAAAAGAGGACTCCAGCTAAGAAACTTCACCCAAAGCCTCAAATTGCAAAGAAAGATCAACCTCCTCAAAAGAACCCAAAGGGTGTGGTGTTCAAGGAACCAATAGTTACCCGGTCTCAATCCAAGGAGGTTCAAGGAAAAGGAAAGAAAAAGGAAACAGAGCAACCCCAACATTCATCTTCTTCTTCTGGTGATTCATTCAACAAACAACTTCGGGAAGCATTGGAGAAGTCCAAACTTGACAAGATAGTTGGAAAGATCGCTTCTCAATCCGGTGTTTCAAGTTTACACCAAGCAAGGCAATCAAGTGCCTCTGCTTCAGGAGCACCTTCTGCCTCACAAGCACCAGTGGATGATCACATCACCAGTCCCCCTGAGGGATTTATTGTTGAGGAACTCAAGGCACTGTCTCAGAAGGTATTTGATGATGAGTTTATTCATAGGCACTTCTGTCTAGTTGTGTATTTGGATTTAGATTATCTGAAGAAGAATTGCCATTTGGATTTATACCCTTATCTTCAATACTTTGCTCCCTGGCTAAATATCCATATACCATATTCTCCCACTGTTGTGAAAACATTTTATTGCAACATGAGGTCCCATAATATTATGTCTAGATCTGGTGAATTGATTGAGGAAGCAGTATCTACAACTGTTAGAGGAAAGTTTATTATGATATCTGCTAAGATCATAAATGACTTGCTTGGGTATGTTGCACCACCTCCTGATCCACCCTCTTTATCTGCCAATGAAGCTTTCCATATTTTGAGACCAAAAGACCCCATAGGCCCTCTCAATTTTAAACCCATTGATATGCCTGATTCTCATAGAGTCCTTCATTATATATATTCCCGGAGCATTTTTAATAAGTCCAAAAATTTTACCCATTTTGCTCAAAAGGATTACTATATGTTGGCCTCTTTGATTACCGGGCAACAAAGGAATGTGGGGGAGATTATCTTCAATGAGATGAGAAGATTTCGATTTTCTTCATCAAAATCCACAACCATACCATACACTCAGCTTGTATCCTTCATCCTGATGAAAAAAAACAAGATATGGTATTTGGAAGGAAATGAAAGGGTACTCATTTCAAGGTTTGGTAAGACTCAACTAACTTATATGGGTATTAATCTTCCTGTGAGTCGAACCAAAGCCACATCTAAGAGGGAAACCACTCCATCCAGGGGTGATGAGGCACAATCATCTGCTCAAAGTCATATTCCTCCTCCTTCCTTCATTAATGCCTCTCTTTCCAACCATGTGACTGAGGCAATCAATCAAGCTGTATCAAGTCTGAAGAAGGAGTTAGTGGCTGAGTATGAGAAGCTTATGGAAAAGATGGAATCACAGGTCATCAAATTGGTAGACAAGGCCAATACCAATTTTGAGTTGATGTTCAAGACTCAAGATGAGATGTCTCAGAGGATAACAAATATAGAGACCTTCTTGCACTCACATTTCCCCTCTTCATCTTCAGAGGTGCCTCCAGAGACCACTCATACCTCTGTACCACAGACTCATGTACTCTTCACCGATCCAGATTCTAATGTTGATGTCACTTTTGATCAGTCGCCTTCACTACCTCCCTCATCCTCTGTACCTCAGCCATCATCTCCACCAATTGACCCTCTCACTGCCATGGTTTCATTTGTTCCACCTCCTGGTTCCACTTTTCCTCAGTCCCCTTCTGATGCTGACAAAACGGGGGAGAAGGATGTGTGATGATTTGTGATGATTTCTGAGCTATGGGATGTATTGGGAGTTTGGGTAGATTTTCTGTATGGGGTAGGATTTGATGTTATTTTAGATTATCAGTTATTATGTTATTAACTATGTCAAAGTTTGAAATCAAGTTTAATATATTAATGACTATTTTCATGTTTCAAGTTATGACTCTTTTCATGTTTCAAGTTATTAAGTTATTTGCCTCATACTATGCTTATCTTGGTTGTTAAGTGTCCAGAGGAAGTATTACAGGGAAACTTGAACTTGAAACTAAAACTTGATATGCATTTGGAAACAATGAAGTATTTAAAAAAAATTTCAATCTTAATCAATCTTTCTTAAACTTCCATCACAAAGGTTTTGTCATCATCAAAAAGGGGGAGAATGTTAGATCCCAAGTTTTGATGATAACAAAAACACAATTGTGTACAAATCATGGTTTTATAAGTTTAAGAGATGTTTACAAAGTTACCAAATGCATATGGCAATGTTTTCTGGTATCTGCTGTCAAATTGAACTGAAGTACTCGAGCATGAGCATTGCACTCGAGCATAGATCCCTTCTGTGCTCGAGCAGGTGTGAGTGAAAGCCAGAAAGTGTTCACCCGAGAGGCATGCCACTGTTATACTCACTGATTCACTCGAGCACTGGAGTTTGCACTCAAGCAGAGAAGCCATTCTCACTCAAGCACATGCGAGTGAAGGTTCGCGAGTGCTTGGCCGAGAGCAAGTATTATCATGCTTCCTTGATTCACTCGAGCAGAGACATCAATGCTCGAGCATGAGCATTCTGTACTCGAGCAAGGTACTGCGAGTGCTTGGCCGAGACTCATGAAGTTCAGAGAAGCGCAAGTGTGCTCGAGCACAACCTCATCTGCTCGAGTGACACATCAGCACTTGCGAGTGAAAATTCTATCCCTCTCCAAATCTGATGCAAGTGCTTGTTTAAATGGTATATTACTTGAGAATATTCTTCTCACTCGAGCAGGAGTCTGTGTGCTCGAGTGAGGGCCCACATCACCTACGAGTAGGGGTGGGAATAGGCCAGGCCAGGCCAAGCTTTTGCCTTAACAGGCCAGGCCTGTTTTGTATCAGGATGGCCTGATCCTGGCCTGTAGCCTGAAAGAGGCTATTTTTTAGGCCTAAGCCTGGCCTGTACAAAGGCCTAGCCTGGATTGAGGCCTGTTAAGGGGCCTATAAGTTTAAAACATTTTAAATAGACTTACAGGTCACAGGCCGCACAATATGTTTCTTGACAATCAGGCCGAAAACAGGCCGAAAACAAACAGGCCGAAAACTGGCCTAATTAAATTAACAATCCAATATACATCATAAAATATAAAACCAAATACAAAGGCACAGGATTTTCTCATCTTCACATCAAATCTTCAATATAATTTCTTCTTCTCCTTCAAAGACCTAAAAAATAATCAAATGTATGGTATTAGAGTATAAAATAAGTTAACAAATAATATGTATAAGAAATAATGCACAATTTATACCTTTTGTTTCTTCTTTAAACTGTACTTATTGCGAAGCCAATCCCCACCACAAATTAGTGCTTCAATTGATGTTTCATTCAATTTAGAACGATATTCATCAATAACTCTACCTCCAGCACTGAATGTAGACTCTGAAGCCACGGTTGAGATTGGAATAGCTAGTATGTCCACAGCCATCTTAGATAAAATCTTATACTTCATACTATTATTTTTCCACCATTCGAGGGCACTAAAGGTGTTAGAACTACCTTCAGGAATATAAACACCTTCCTCAAGATAAACTTCTAATTCTGATTTCATAGGGGGAATTGCTTGCTTTTCACGAACAATATTCATGATTTGATCAAATCCAGTCATTAGAGAAGAACTAGGCACATTGGGAGAAGAGTTGTTGCTAACATTTTCACCTTCATTACTTGTCTCTCCCTTGAACACAATAGCATAGTCATCATACATTAAGTATAAATCTTTCACCACTTTATCTATATTCTCAGAAGGAATATAATCAGGCTTGTAAATCAAAGGAAAGCAATAATTAATAATATATAATTTTCACCTAGGATCCAGAATACTTGCAAGAGCCATTACCATATTGCATTCCCCCCAATATTTGTCAAACTTATTTTTCATTGAGGTTGCCATTTGTGCAATAAAGAAATCATCATCTTCTAATGCATTGTCAATTACTTGTTTCACTCTCCAAACTTCAGGAAGGTACAAATTTGCAGTAGGATACTCACTACCTGATATGACATGGGTAGCTAAATTGAACACTTCTAAAAATTTGCAGATTTTGTCAACCTTCTTCCAATCCTCTTCTGATGGTGCATTGTTGTAATGTGGTTCTCTTTCTTTATAATCAGGAAAGACAACCTTGAACTTCAAAGCAGTAGATAACATCCTATATGTAGAATTCCACCGTGTTGGGCAATCAAGAATAAGTTTCTTTTCCTTCAAACGTTTCTGTTCAACAATATCACAGAATGCTTTTAACCTTGAATCATTGTAGTTGATATATTTCACACTTTCACGGACATTATTTATAATGTCTTTAATTCTGCTAAGGCCATCTTGCACCAACAAGTTTAATATATGCGCACAACATCTAACGTGAAACAAGTTACCACCCAGAGGCAATGAACTACTAAGTGATAAGGTGTCACGAAGAGTCCTTAAACAAGAATCATTATATGAAGCATTGTCAACTGACACAGAAAACACTTTGTTCTCAATTCCCCATACCTTCAAACACTTGAAAATAGCATTAGCCACATCAATTCCTCTTCTAAGGGCAGGAACTTTGACAAAACTCAAAACCCTCTTTTGAAGATTCTACCCTGCATCAATAAAATGCCCGGTGATAACCATGTATTCAGTCACTTGATGGCTTGATTTCCACATATCTGTAGTCAAACTAATCTTACTAACACCATGTAATAAGGCCTTCAATTGTTTCTTTTCTGCTTCATATATGGCCAAACAATCACTTCTTATTGTCCTGCGAGAAACTTTCTGAAATTCAGAATTAGCATATTGGAAACCCCACATCCAAACTTCATCCTCAACAATGCTAAACGGATACTCATGTACCATGATTGCAGTAGCAATTATTTCCCTCATCTTCTCATTAGAATATCTAGCACCCGATGCTAGAAATGGATTAATAGTTAAATTGGAAGGCTAAAATGGAATGGTGGATTGCTTATTTTTTGCAGCAATGTGCAGCTTTCTTGAATCACAAGATTTGTTATGCCTCCATAGATGGGCTAGCTCCTTTCCCTGAGTATGAAAATGAAGCTTTGCAATACTTGCATTTAGCTTTGAGCCCATCATTACTTTCAACTTGATCAAAATCATCCCAAATAGCAGAGGTTTTTCGCCTCTTCTTGTTATTGATATCAGCATCACCATCATTTTTCTCAGAGGTTTGTTGACTAGTTTGCTGACTTGAATCTATTGGTGCTTGTTCACATACCTCAACAGCATTGCGTAGAATTGAGGTAGATGACATTATTTCACTCTCAGATGGAGATGACATAAATAAATCAACAAGAGTTTAAACAATAGATCCTGGAAAAAATTTAAACGATTAAATCAACAAGAGAAATAAATAAATCTAATTTGAATGATTTATTTAAATGATTAAATTAACAAGAGAAATAAATAAAAAAAATTTTAACAGAAAAAAATATAATCGATTAAATCTAAGATAAATAAATAAACGATAAAGATGCAGGCAAGGGATGCCGACTACATTAGGATTTAGGAAGTAACATACCCGGATGATGACACAATGCCGAAGATGAAGACGGAGATGTTATCGTGATTTGTTAAGGGATGCCGATTGCCGAGTTCTAAATGAGCAGTAAACTGAGAAGGGATGTTGATGACGCGATGCCGATGATGATGACGGAGAAGCTGTGATGACGATGAGTCGACGGAGATAGATGATGAATTGATGATGAGTCGATGGAGTGCTGTGTGTGGATACTGGTGTGACATGATTATGTGAACTAAAGAGTGAAGTTTGAGGGGGAAAAAACTGAAGCTTGAAGAGTGAAGACTGAAGATTCTGAGAAGTCGTGTAGTCGTGTGAGTGTGACTGCCGACTGGTTTCTGTGAATTGTGACTTGTATGTTAGGGAATAATGCTAGTAATTAACTATTTCATCTTCCATCACCTTAACTCAGACGCGAGTTGTATGTTTTTATTAATTTTTAGAGTCAAGTCAATAATTCATTTTTGGATTTTCATATTCTACTGCGTGTTTTCAGTTGTGCTAAGAATCGAATCCAATGCTAATTTTAAAAGATGAGAATCCAATGTTTCTATTTTTTTTTTTGGTCGAAGAATCCAATGTTTCTATTTGATCGATCTACATTGTGATTTGTGAATTTGTGAGTTTTTTTTTGGCCAAAGTGAATTGTGAGGTTTGATTTGACAAAAAAAAAATTGTAGGGTTTGAATGTTTGACCGTCTGGTGAGTGAGCTGTTATTTGAGTGCTTGTTATGATGATGATTTGAGTGCTTGTTATGATGTGCGCGCTTGGGAGCTGTGATAATTTGTCGGATTGAAATTTGAAAGAAAAAATTCTGTCGGTAGAGAAAAAAATAGAACGTTGATGTTTTTATTTAATTACAATTTTGTCCCCAATTTTTTTAAATTATAACAGGCCGGCCTGATAGGCCTAAAAGGCCTACTAATAGGCCTTGGCCTGACCTGATAACTAAATCAGGCTTTGAATCTGGCCTAGGCCTGGCCTTTTAGCCTGACAGGCCAGGCCTGGCCAGGCCCGGAACAGGCCAGGCGGCAGGCCCCTGGCAGGCCGCCTGGCCTGTTCCCACCCCTACCTACGAGTGATAAATTTATCCCTCTCAAATCCTGATGCGAGTGTTGGTATTGAGAGCATATTCCTTGAGAATATGCGTCTCACTCGAGCAGGAGTGTGTGTGCTCGAGTGAGGGACCACATCACCCGTGAGTACAAAATCTCACTCTTGCTAAAATGATATGCGAGTGATGACCCGAGAAGACAATCCCAGTAGAAAATGCAAGATCACTCGAGCAAGAGGAGTTGTGCTCGAGTGAGACCCTACATCACTCGTGAGTGAGAATTCTGTCTCTCTGAAATCCTATGCAAGCACAACCCGATAACTGAAGCACAAAGAAGAAAATAGGAAGATCACTCGAGTGAGCCTTTCATGCTCGAGTGATGCTCTGCCAGATCACCAAAAATGCCAAGTCTCACAACGTTCAATCCGAATATGGTTTATTGTTATTTATTCATATCATCATTACTTATTATCATTGCTTAACATCATTTTGAATGTATTATAAGTGTGATGCAGGAAGATGAACGTTTGAAATTAGTTGTTACGGAGAAAGTCAAATAACGGCAGACAACATCATTACAAGCACGCATGTACCTACCGTATTCAGATTATTCAAACATGCGCGTGTCTTTCAATAGTTGTAAAAGTCCCGCTCCTCAAACGATGATTACCCAAACGGGCAAAAACTAAAGCAACTATATATACAGAGATTCAGAGATAGTCAAGGAGAACGAAGCACAAGAATTCACAAGCTTATACACGAGTCTCTGCTATTAATCATTTTCTCTATATACACATTGATCTTCAGTGTTTATTCATTTGCTCTATAAGAGAGTCTTCATACAATTCAAATTCTATGTTTATTTGATCTCAAGGTATTGGGACCTTGAGAGGGTAGATTTCCTTACGAGAGAAGCAGTTGAGAGAATTCCTTGTTGTACCTTCCACTCATAAGACTTATAAGATACAAGCAGAAGAGAATGTTGCTGCTCGTAAGACTTACAGTGGCGTAAGCAGGAGAGAACGTTGCTGCTCATAAGTCTTGTATACATAAGCAAGTGAGAAGGGTCATAGGTTGTTTTTCTGCACGTAGGACTTGTCGTAAGGGGGAGAGAAATTTCTTATTAAGAGAATATTTCTGCTCGTAGTCCGTTCAAGGACAATTGTTGTTTTGTGGCATTCTGAGAGCCCATTGATTCGTGGAGGTATAGTGAAAATCTCAGTAGGTCTTGATCTCTGAGGACTGGACGTAGGCCTGGTTGTTAGGCCGAACCAGTATAACTCTCTGTGTTCAAATCTTCTTAACTCTACTCTATCTACTATATTTTTCATATCATCACATCAAGCGAAAAATTTATAACATCACCCAATTCACCCCCTCTTGGGTGAAGCTTGCCTCTTACATAAATGACCTATTGACAACTGTTGTCCCTATATTTAATGGTCAGAATAAATCATATAAACTTGATACCATATTTTCAATTACATTCAATAATTAAGTACTTTAATTCCTAAAATTCCCCTAAGTAAAGTTAAGCACAACTGACCCAATTATTTAATCAATTTAAAGTGCGAAAACCTGAGATTAATTCTATAAAATGGGGATTTACCTCTATTTTTTCCTATTAATAATTGAAATTATCATGTAATTTATATAAAAAAAATATATAATTCTTTGTGTTGTAGAATATTATGTATTTGATTTTGTATGTAAAGTATGTAGGTTCATTTAAACTCAATTGGAAAAAGAGGACGTAAAGGCTTTTGTAAGAATTTTGGGAGTACCTGTAATCTAACTGACTTGATAAAGTACTCACACAAAATCGAAGCACCGATACAGATCCCGAACACGTTGCATAGCAAATACACCAAAGAGAGGAAGAGAAGAGAACATTCATATAAAAGAACCCTTTTAGAGGGAGGAGAGAACTTTTATGTGTGTTATTATTTAGACTCATTATTCCTTTAATCCGACATCTTTTATATAGTATCTGTAAGGACATATAGGAAAAGTTACATCCCTTTAACGCACGATTACATGAGAATAAATATAACTCTTGAACCAAAAAGGAAAAACTTTCTTCGGCCCATATTTCTTCATATTTATATGATAGCCCAATTTGTATTAGGATTAGGCCCTAATTCACCAAGGGCGGACTAGTATATTCCAACATCTTTGACTCACACTTAATAGATTAGATGTTATGGGTCAAGTCTCTTTCTCTTACTTCTTTCATACTAGGTGCTTTACCGTGACCTCATGTGCATGACATCTCCATTTGGGTGCTTGTATTAGAAATCCCCTTTTTAGAGATCAGCACAAGACAACCCTATAGTGTATCTTGATATTAATATAAAGCCCAAATGTCCTAGATTTACCAATATAGAATTATCTTATACCCAATATAATCCTTCTTAAGCCAGTATAAAACTCATATTGCCTTTCTCATATGCAAAGTGCCCATATTTATGAACTTACAAATTGATATCATAAGGGACTAGTCTTAGACACCAACATAGGTGTATATATTTCACATAATAACCTTCCTTTCACCTATATATCACTTCGATATGAATCAACCATTTTCCTAACAGAATACCTTTAGCTTGCTTCAATCATGATCATGCTAAAGTAGTAGACATTGAAACATAATTCCATGATAATATTAAAGTAAAAGGACATCATTAAGAGGGTTAACCTTTCTAGGACTCATACAACAATGAAGCAAGGATCTATTCACTTGCTTCCTATTTGTAGTTCTTTAGCACATGTGATATAAATCGCATGCTATAGTGTTACTCTTATACTTTAAGAGCGTATGTCATTTTGATTTTATCATTAACACCGTACATACTTAAGTCTAGATACTCCCAGTATCCAAATCCAAATTCTTCAACTCTACTCACATATGTCATTTTTGAAGAATTTGCTGTCTGGCGACAAGTACCATGGATGTGGCTTATATGATTCTATTCATATTTATAATCACGGATCTCATATCAACTTATTGCACTTTAAGTCGAAGTGACATATAGTTTGTGTTTCATCATTACCATATCAGCACTATAGCTAATTTACTAGTGAACACAATTTCTTATCTTTGCACACTCCTTCTAAGTATTAAAGGCGTTCACTCGTCGAAAGCTGACCTCATCAACCTATACAACATGCTAGATATTGTATTCTACACACACATTTAAAGCTATTATGAAGTATCTTTTACTTCATACCCTATGCATGACAATGGACTTAACACTCATACATATCATTGGTCATTTGGCTGAGGACTTAACAGATTTCTCATACATGTCCTTGGCTATTAGGCTCAGTCAGGCTATTTTGTATAGAAATGCATTGTTCAATAACAACTTTGCATGCTATAGCATCCCTCATATAGTTATATTAGTTTCTTTATGATGCTTAGGGTATTTTATTTAGGCTATGGCTACATATACTCATAATATATTAATACCTTATTTGAATGCTCACTTTCCAATCGAACATGCATGTTTCATGAACATTACTAGCCATATATTCACTTGTATTGCCACAATACATACTTTGAATGCGTATAATCAATGTACTCTCTAAGTATCTGAAAACACTTATAAGAAGCCATCTAATGTCTTTCACAATGATTGGACTAGTACCGACTTACAAGTCCTACCATGAAAATATATATGATCATATATACCTCAATGTATACATATTACACTGCCAACAATATTTATATGGAAACTTTTTTCCATTTTCTTCTTGGTTAGTTCAGTTAGGGAACTCATCAAGACTCAAATTCACTCTTGAAATCATTAGGGTATCTATGAGATTGTATTTACTCATTTTGAACCACTTAAGAATCTTCTTAATATAATTCTCTTGTAAAGGAGATGACTTTTCTGAGCTATCTCTTTGGATCACAATTTCAACTGTTTTTCCCATGTACTTCTTTTTCAAAATTTATTAGTACCATTCTTTAATAGGCACTACCAAATTCAAACTATTTATCATTAATAGTATATCATCCACTTAAAGGAATACATCACAAACCATTTATCAATGATTCTATTAAACCATTTAGAAAACACATTAGGTTACTACTCTTTCGAAGCATTAAACATCACTGTCTGTGTGATTGTTCAAATCCATAAAAGGACTTCTACAAAAACACATGAAGTTATCACTATGTGAAACTTCAAATACCACTTTTAGTGAAATCTAATAGTCACTATATATATTTTTCTTCATCCCGATCACCTCTGAAAGTATAGGTTTTACATCTGCTTGGTGTAAATTTAAAATCCAAATAGTTAAATATTGCCATATTAAATCTAATTTAAGTCTGTAATAAGAGGGAAAGACGCCTTCTTGTTATGCATACGCCTTTGTAACCAAATAAGTCTTGTGCATGCCAATTGATTCACCTACTACTATTCTCTTAAACTTGGAGAACTCACTAGTTCCTAATAGTCCTTTTGAATTGGTGGTAGATCAATTGATTTTCAACTTGATTCTTTCCAAAATAATCCATTTCTATTGGTTTCTTCCATTCTCCCTTGACATGGCCTCTTGTACAAAATACGATTCTTCATCGTCCTTAATAACCATAAATATTTTTCTCAGTTAACCCTTTGTACAAGAGCTTTATGCATTTCATCATTATTTTGTTTGGTCTCTTTATTGACCTAAAGTCCCACTCACAAAAATGATTAATGATCTTGGCTTGTTCAATACTGCCTTATCCATATGTCTCGTAAAGAGATACAAAGTGATCAATTTCACTTTGTTTGAAAATTATTCCATAACAAATATGGTACCTTGTAATTCTTGTTTAGTCATAATTCCATCTTTGTTTTCACTCATGAAAACATAACCCTAATGAGGTACTACTCATAATGACTATGAGAATGCGCAATCGACCCTTATGGTCTTGTGAACAAACTCAAATTTGAGTTTTTCTTAGTCCAACATACATAAGGTCATTCATAGGGTTTGGAAGTGACCTCTGTTAAAGGGTACATAGTTAAACTCAAGTCCAGATGAAGCCAAGCATGTGTGCTAATCGCCTAAAAGTGGACTACATAATACTCTCCTACTCACATGGCTTATCATGAGTTATCATATGCTTAACCATGTATAATAGAGATTAACTATGCCTCTTAACAACTCATTTGTAGTGGTGGATTGTTTGGGATAGTTAGCTATCTAATTATATATCTCTTTATTTTCACAAAACTCACTGAAATTGTTTAGATTTACTCACGACCGTGATCAGTTCATAAAACCATTAAAATTCCTATTCAAGTTATTGTCAAACTTTATTTATGTATCATCTAGAGCACTCAAGCTTTAAACTTGGATGAGTTCTAGTAATGACCATAATCATGAGAAATCATCAACAAAAATAATAATACATCAAGCTCTACATCTCACCCTCATACGTATAGGACCACATACAATAGAATAGAATAATTGCAATGTATACTTAATTCTAGTTCTCTTACTAAAACCCTTTCATTATGCTATTTCAAGAACCAATTCACCCATCTTTGACCAATAAGACATATATTTTAGTCAATACTTAAATTGGAAGAAATGGTAAAGCAATCAAGCACAAAGAATTTATCAACCTATCTAAATATCAAAGAAATTCCTTAAAAGAAAGATTGAATAACAATCATAAAATTTTATTGGGCAATTAATTCTAACTTGTTTCCCTTTACAAGTCAATGGCTTGATAATGACATCATTTTATATGAGACCTTTCAAAACCAAATTTTTTAATTGTCCCTATTAAGTTTACCAATTTTATTCTTGGTAGCCTTTATTGGCTTAGTCACTAAAATCATTCCACACACAAGGTAATCATCCCACACACTAGGTTATTCATAATTAATTTAATCCAAGAACTTATCAATAATCTAGCACATTAAAGTATATAATGTCATGTACTTATATTATTCCTGACTAGAAAAATAATAACACTATTGGGTCTGCGTTTAGGAAAATATATTTGTACATCCCATCACACAAATTCTAACATTGTTGCTATTACTTATCAAAAATTTCATAAAAGTACCTTAATTAACATACTCAGTTATGACTTTCACAATACTTATTTTCTAAGAGCTTCCACTTAGATAGAGCATGTGACACTCTTAGAAGACTTATCTTATAAGAGCTCCCATGTAACAGCCCACACATAGCTGCTGGCTGAGACCACACAGCCACATAGTACCCAGCAAGAATTGTCCCCTCCTCTTAAGGATTTAAATCGCCTCCAAGGGCTCAAGGCCATGACATGAGGATAAGTCATGCCTTAAGAGCCATTTGGTAGCCACTTGCACCATCGTTCTAATGGTACTAGATTCTCACATAAGCGCGATCTTATCCCCAAGTTCATGGCATCAAGCTCTAGGGAGGCAAAAAAAATGTACAAGTGGGGTGCAAATATCCTACTTGGTGTCCTGGTAGTAGGATGGTTGTGCCAAGCTGGTCCTGATAGTACCTTGTGGTTCGTGTCCTCGGGCGAGACCGTTACATCTCACTCATAAAAACTATTTGACATTTACTTCTTCATGTCTTTTATTGCATTATATTCATGATGTTTTATTAACCTCTTATATAGGATTCAAAGTAACTTAACAATTTATCTAAGTTCCCTACTATTCAACACAATTTTCAACCAAAACAAATCCTCTAAAAGGGTTAAGTCTCCCTGCTTTTCAAACCTAGTTTGATAGTTTCTCAACAACTAATGTTTTTTTCTAAAGTTGCAAGAATTTTATGTCTCTTATCATTTCAAAAATCTCTAAAATTTTCTCTATATTTCCTAGAAGAGATATTTTGAATTTCTTATTCAAATTATCTTTATTTCATAATAGAAACATTTAGTATTTCTTCTTAAATCTTTCATAGTTTCATGGATTTGGGATTTGGATAGGGCTTAGGACGTTGTTCTTCTATTGAGATGGGCCTTCACTCTTTACCCCAGCAGTGTATTTCCTTGAACTCCACCATGATCTAGAGTTTGGATATTAAAAAATTTCTCCATTTGAGATTTTATTTTATTTTGATCCGACACTGCTTCTTCAGTACTTGATCCTTTACTTTTACTTTCATGAGATTTCTCAAGATTCTAATCATGACATTGAATTTTTTAAGATTCAGGAAATTCAAGAATAATCTTTTGAGCTCTCTTCTAGTTGCTCCTCTTATTCCATTTTAGGATCAAATATAACCTTAGTGTAGATGATTTCCATCTTGATATTCTATGGAATATTATATTCTCCTTCTAGGTTATCATTCAGAGTTTCATACTCAAATGGATATATCCCTATCTCATTTATTACTTAAAGACTCATATTCTTATAAGTAATTTTTTTTTATTTAGATCAAATTTTAATAGCTTTTAACTGAAAACTTGTTGCTTTTCCAAACCACTACTTAAAATGGTTCATATTTAGGTATAAAGTTTTCAATAAAAACATTGTTCAAACCACAAAAAAAACTTTGTTTCCATGCTTTTAATATCACTAATACAAAAAGGTTGAAAGGTGGGGCACATTTTATGACCCTTCTTTAAAGAAGTGCCACACTTGGCCCCATTGACCCAGTTGTGGCACTTGGTTATCCAGGCGACACAGCTGGTCTTGGCCATATGTGGCGCCTGCCTTAGTAGGCACCACGATTGGCTAGGAAGTGGATAAAAAATCTACTTCCCGCCAATCAGATTTCCCCCATGTTATCTAGCTCTTTCTTTAACTTTACTTTACCTTTCAATTTCCCTCCTTCTCCATCATCGTGTGCCAACGGTTCCCCCTTTCTCCATTTCTGCACAAAAAACATACACACACACGCACGTCTTCTTCATCTAATTCTCTTGGTCCTTTTTTCCCTTTTTGTTTCCTATCGTCAGTCCCCACTCCTGTCCCCATCAATTATGTTGTTCCCTTCTCTTCCTACACTTTGTCTCTCTTCTTCTTTTGAACCCCACTCCAGTTGTCCCCACTTCACTCCTCAACTCACATTTTCTCATCCTCTTCACTCAAGCTTGCGTCATCACCAACGTGGTCCCCCACTCCCTGCATTGTTGCGATCAATTAATCGATTTGTAAGTGTCTGTACTCTTTTAATTTGTATGTTTTTTCAGGTTCTTTTTATATGATAGCCTGCTTTGTTTTATTTTTTTGGCAACTAGCTTGCATTTTTTATTAATCCTGGCTTTTAATTACTTAGTTGCTGATGTACTGCATGTGTTCGCATATCAGTTAATAAGTTATTGTCCTGTGATATAGCTAGCTTGCATTTTTTTTAGGTTTTGGGTTTTTTTATTCCATAATTTGTTGTTATACTTGTTGATTAATTTTGGAGTATTTCAGAAGTACGTAAGAGCATCTATTTATGCAAGTTTTGCTTTGTTTCATTCTGTCTTTTCTTAGGCATTCTTTCAACCACACATATCTGATCCTCTAATTAATGCATGTCACATATAACTACAAAATTGTCTTCCCAAAGGTTCAAGGTCGATCATGAACTTTTTGTGTCCAATTTATATAAAAATAGATAAAATAGGAAATTAAACTAAATAAGAAAATGAGTTACATATATATGATAATTTCACTCATTTATAACACTATTGGGATTTGAATAAAGAAGGTCAGAATTTTAATTTCGTTAATATATATATTAATTTTGATCTGGTCATAAAAGAAGCTCTTCTACGTTAAAGATAGTAATTAATGAACTATACTTGTAGTAATGACTAAACTCCTCTGACATGCTAAAGTAGGAGAGTAAGCACAATTTTAAATTTGAATCACTTGATTAAGTTACTGCATAGTAGTTTTATAATATGTTAAATTTGAATAATTCATGTTTTAATTTAAGGGTGGAGATAAGGTTATACTTGACTATTATGACTTTGCAATGTGTGCTAGAGAATATAATGTACTCTATGATATACATGGTGATAAGGTATAGTGGTATACTTATAAGTTCACAAAGATTATTGATTGTTGAATTTTAAAATTTTTATCGTGATTTGTTATTCTTAAAAATGAAAGTAAATTATAAAGTGTTGATTAACATAATTTATAGTAAAATAATAAAAATTAATTGTTTTTTATATACTTTAAAAAATACTATTAAAATTGAATGTTAAATGTGAAAACAATAAATGTTATATATATAATACATTTTAGACCGAAATGATACAAGTGAAAGGAAAATTATTTTAAACAAGTTTTAGCATTTCAATAATAATGATTTCAATTGTAAATCCTCTAATTCTATTTTAAATAAATTTTATTATTGTTAAATATCTTAAATGAATGTGTACTTGAAGTTTACTTTTTTGTGTGAAATTATATAAAACCCCTGAACTTTAATTGGGTCAGTTGTAAATAACCTCCTGACTTCTTACTACATTTAGAAAAATTAAAGTACTTTTTAAGTGAAAAGATTTAACATTTGGAAAATACAAAATACAAGTAATTTTCTTAATAAAATATAATTATAATATATTAATATAAGGATGTCAAATTTATATTATTTTATAATTTAATTGGAAAATAAATATATGTGTATATGTGAGATTTCAAAACATATATATTCTTGCTTGTTGGTATATATAAAAAACATATTAGAACATATTAAAATATTTAGTTTGTTTTCTATGATTCATAGTATCATAAAACAACACATACAACAAATTAATTTTTGTGTTCCATATTGCCAAAGCTTGCTTTCCTTTAATTTTATTTTGCTTTTCTATGATTCATAGTATCATGATTTCTTTCCTTATGAGTTGTATTATTTGTCAATTAAAATATAGGGTTTAATTTAAGACTTAGAAAGCTTCAATTTGATTTTAAAATTGGTAAGAAAAGGTAAAAGTAATTAGTAAAATAGTCATACAACTAACCACATACTTTTTTAAAAATAGATTGAAGGCATAGATGGATCGTAAATATATGTCATCTAATCGGTGTTCAAGGGAATATATAGATGGGGTGAAAGAGTTTATTACATTTGCAATCGAGCACACAAAAGATCCTGACAAAATCTTGTATCCTTGCTTATCTTGTTGTTTTGGAAAGTGGATTAGTCTACTTGATTTGCTAGATCATTTAGTGTGTTATAGTATTGATCAAACATATATACGATGGATAAGGCATGGTGAGACGAACGATGGATGTAGAGATCGGGTGCATACCACGAGTGGTGCTTCGGATGAATTTGATCAAAGCATAATTGATGAGATGATGATCTTGAAGAAATGCTAAATCTGGTTGAAGGAGTGCTTCATAACTGCCCTAACGAATTTGAGAAGTTGAAAGGTGATACAGAGAAACCATTATATGTCGGTAGTACTAAATACACAAGATTGCTAGCAGTGTTGAAGTTGTACAACTTTAAAGCTCGCTACGGATTGAGTGATTTAGGTTTTACCGTACTGCTTGAACTGTTGCAAGATATGCTTCCAAAATAAAATGTACTTCTTACCAAGACATACGAGGCAAAGTGAATTCTTTGCTCTATAAATGATATGGGATATGAGAAGATACATGCATGTCCTAACGATAGCGTATTATTTCGAAATCAGTATGCAATGTTGGACAAGTGCCCTAAATGCAACACATCTCAATATAAGAAGAAGAAAGGAAAAAGTCCTTTGAAGGTCCTATGGTATTTTCCCATTATTCTGAGATACAAGCAACTGTACAATAATACAAAGATTGCTAAAATGTTGACATGACATGCAGATGAAAGGATAAAAGACACGAAGCATAGGCACCCTACAGATGCTCCTCAATGGAAAAAAATTGATCATGAGTACCATAACTTTACGGATGAAGCAAGGAACCTTTGCCTTGCACTGTCAACTGATGGAATTAATCTGTATAGTGTTCAGAGTAGTACACATAGCACGTGTCCAGTGATATTGATGATTTATAACCTTCCTCCATACTTAATCATGAAACGTAAGTTTATGATGTTGTCCATGTTAATTTGTAGGCCAAGGCAACCTGGGAATGATGTAGATGTATACTTGGCTCCTTTAATTGATAACTTGAAGCTGCTTTGGGAGGAAGGCGTCAGTGTGTATGACAGGTACATGGAAGAAAGTTTCACTTTGAAAGCCATGTTGTTTGACACAATTAATGATTTCCCTACTTATGGTAATTTGTCGGGATACAGCGTCAAAGGATATAGTGTATGGCCTATATGTGAAGATGACACTCATTCAATGTGACTTCATCATTGTAAGAAAAATGCTTACATGGGGCATTGAAGATTATTACCATCACAATATTGTTGGAGGAAGTGGAAAAAGCCTTTCAATGGTGACTCAGAAGAAGGTAGCCCACTAAAGATGTTGATCGGTGCCCAGGTGTATTCCAAGGTAAAAGACTTGGATAACAATTTTGACAAGCCTTTTACAAAACAAATCGAGACAAGTGGTTGGAAGAAAAAGTCTATTTTCTTTGAACTTCCATATTGGAAGTCTTTATATGTGAGACATTTTTTTTATGTGATGCACATAGAAAAAAATATCTGTGATATTCTAATTGGCACGTTGCTCAATAGCCAAGGAAAAAGCAAGGATAGTGTCAATTCGAGGTTGGATTCATGAACTTGGGAATTTGAGAAGATTTGGTACCGATTTAGCAAGGGCATCATACTTATCTACCGCTAGCGGCATACACTCTGTCGAGGAAAGAGAAGAAATTTTTTTATGAGTTTCTGCAAGGAATTAAAGTTTCCGAGGGCTACTCTTCAAATATAAAGAACCTTGTATCAATGAAAGAGTTGAAGTTAAAGAACCTCAAGTCTCATGGTTGTCATGTGCTCATGCAGAATTTCCTACCGATTGGTATACGATCCATTTTACCTAAAAATTTAAGAAACACCATCACTAAACTTTGCGTGTTTTTCAAGTTGATCTGCAGTAAAGTGGTAGATTCAACTAAGTTACAATATTTGCAAAGGCTAATTATGTGTACTCTGTGTGAATTTAAAATGTATTTTCCACCTTCTTTTTTAGACATTATGGTACATCTAACCGTACACTTGGTCAAAGAGATTTAATTGTGTGGTTCAATGTATTTGAGATGGATGTACCCGAATGAGCGATTCATGAAAATATTAAAAGGGTATGTAAAAAATAGATATCGCCCAAAGGGTTGTATCGCTGAAAGGTAGATGGTTGAAGAAGCAAGTGACTTCTGTGCTGATTTTCTATCAAATGTTGACCCTGTAGGGATCCCCAAGTCCCATCATGATGGGTGAAGATCAGGGAAAGGACACAACTGGGAAGGATGTAATAACAATATCAGCGACTGAATGAGAACAAGCCCTCTTGTATGTGCTATATAACACTGATGAGGTCGAACCGTATATAGAAGAACACGAGGATGCTCATCAATTAGTACATGGTGATAGGAATGAAAATTTGTTAACAAAAGAACATAATGAACAATTTTCAGGCTGGTTGAAAAATCGCATTAATGATGAGATGGAGCGGAATCCTGATTCAGTTTCTGAAAAATTGAAGTGGCTGTCAAAGGGACCGAGCTTAAATGTATTATCTTACAATGGTTATGCAACCAATGGTTACACATTCTATACACAAGACCATGATACACAGAGAACGATGCAGAATAGTGGGGTAACACTTGTTATTGATTCTTGGCATAGATCCAGTGCTAAAGACATATACCCTATCTATGCATCAATGTTATACTTTGGTGTCATTAAACGCATATAGGAGTTAGATTACTCTATGTTCAGGGTACCTGTCTTCAAATGTAAGTGGGTTAACAACAACAGCGGATTGCGGATAGATGACTTAGGCTTTGTTCAAGTGGACCTTTCTAAGGTTTGGAATGAAGATTATCCTTTTATTTTAGCAGCACAAATAGAACAAGCATTTTTCATTCTAGATCCTGCTAAAAAGAATTGGTCTATTGTACTCCCATATAGCAAGAATCGTCAAGAACAAGTTGATTTTAAAAGTAGTGAATATTTGAACATCAATGATGATGATCCTTCGTTTAAGAATTTGTAGTAAGTAGAGACTGGCATAGATAGAGATGCAGATGCAGATGAAGATGAAGATGGAGATGGAGATGGAGATGGAGATGGACCTATATACGTGAGACATGATCATGAAGATAGAACTTGGGTCACGAGAAACACAATTCTCAATCCAACACAAATTCTAAAGAATAAAATTTTAAATCTAGAAAAAAGAAAAGTGTAATGACCCAATTTGAGATTAAGGGCTAATGACTTCAAAATTGATTGTATTAGTGTAATTAAACACTTTTGAAAAATGTGATGTGAATTTGATATAAATGTATGTGGTGATGATTTAATAATCATAGTGAAAAACAGGGGCAAAATAGTAAAATTAGAAGTATACCAACCAATTGGTCAGTTACCAAAAAGGAAACTCATTGGTGGCTAAAGATCAATGGTTGAGATTTATTTCCTGTGGGTCAGAATCATGTGCTTTGCATCTATGTGAGATCATGGAAGAGTGAGCAAGATGGTGACAAGTGGCATTTTGTGGACCAAAGGATTATGTCCATTAGTCAACCACTCACCTTTTCTCTCTCTTTTCTCTCCTATTCGGTTTTGAGCTTTGGGAAGGGAAAAATATATGCTTGCCTCTATCATCATCATCTCCATCATTTCTCATTGTCTCTTTCCTCATCCTCCATTTCCGGTGAGCTTGAAGTAGAGAGAGGAAAAGAAAGGTAAGATTTTGACACCTTTGTTGACCTCTAATGCTCTAGACCTCTTCTCTAATGTTGTGCACCTCATTGAGAGCTTTATTTTGGTTGTTTTAGATATTTGATCAGAGGTGTCTAAGAGTTTGAGGAATTTGGGAAGTTGAAGAAATCAAGGTTTGGCTTTAGCAAATTGAAGAGGTGAGCATTTGGTGCTTTTTGGTATATTTATTGTGATTTTTGGTTGAGTATGATGAATTCTGGAATTTTCCTTGGTTTTATGCCAATTTTTGAATGCATGGATTATATAATGAATGATGTTGGAACTGGTTTATTGTAGAGTTATTTGAGTGTTGGATGTGGTTTTGAATTTAGGAAGTGGGTTGAATGAATTTGGGTATTGTGTGTGTTATAAATACCCAAGAGTTTGAATTGTTGTTAGGATGGATTTTTTTAGTGTTTTGGAGGTTACCAATAGGTTTCTTATGGGATTTTAAGTGGGTATAAGCTTTGCGTTGAGTTTGGGAACCATTGAGATCAGTTTTGGTAAATCTAGGAATTTCTGTCAATTGCTGCGATCTGGTAATCTGATAAGCCTCACTTGAGTGAGGATGAGTCTCACTCAAGTGTTGTGCATATTTTCACCCAAGCTCTTTCAATTCTTGTTGCACTTCTATGCCAAAAGCACGAGTGCACTTCCTGATTCACGAGTGATACAGGCCATCACTCGAGTGAGCATCGGTTCACTCGAGTGTAAGTGTAATGCCATGTTAAGAGTTGTTCTCGGCCAAGCACTTACAGGCCATTTGTCAAGAGTGTGTTCTGATACTCGCAAGTATTTTCTTCTCACCCGAGTGCCAAGAGTTGTGCTCGAGTGAGCTTTCTCCTTTAAAGTTGACCGTGCTCTCGGGCAAGTACTTTCTGTGTTATACTTTTGGGGACTCGAGTGAATTTGGAGTCATCACCCGAGTGTAAAACCTCATGCTTGAGTGTTGTGAGCACCTTCTGGCCATGGTTGTTGCTCACTGTCATACACTCATGAGTGAGAGCCATTCTCACTCGAAAGCAAGCCTCCCATCACTTGAGTGAGGTAATCTTCACTCGAGTAAGCCAGCTGAAAATTAGTGTTGTGCTTCCAAAAAGGGATCTTCAGGGTAGTTTCTTCCAACCCTTTTGGCATATGTGTAGGCCTCTAATGACCACCTAAAGAGTTCGAATGATAACCAACTTAGTGTACTATGGAAATAAGTATTTAGAGAAGAGATTGATCTGTTGTCCCTAATTTGGTTATAGGATTTGACATTTGCTAGACGTGTGAGCCCACTGTGCCAAAGAACGTCAGGAAAGAACAAGGGAATGACTCTTCTCTTATACTTTGTGTAAATGTATTGTATGTATGTTGTCATACATTATTTTGTTGCTGCTGCTTTGTATGCCTTGTGACGCCTTATGGAGCTTTGTGATGCTTTATGCCTTGTGATGCTGCTGCATAGTGTTTACCTCAAAAGTGGGCATAGTGATTACAGGGAAAGCTAGCATAGTGTTTACAGTGAAAGCGGGCATTGAGATTACAGCGAAAGCTGTCGCATTATGATTACAGCCGTAAGTGCTGTCATTTGTGGCATGAGCCATGAATCATTGAGATGCTGCTGAACATGATCATATATGCTATGTGTTTATACATTGTATGAGTGATTTGTTAATACTAGGATTCTCTTGAATCTCATTCTTTCCAATGACTGATATTTCAGACAGGGCAAGTGCTCAAAAGGGAAGCGGACAACCTAGATCGGTTAGGATCTCTTAGAGACATTTTATTTGGTTGTTGGTTATCTGTTTTTGATTTGGGATTACTATATATATTTTGTGTTGTAAATATTATTTTTGGATATGTAATCTCCTGTTTTGGGAAACTATACACCCATTTTATATATACATGTAACCCGGGGTATGCCGGGATTTTAGTTATGCACTATGATATTTATCAATGTGATTTGATTTCTCAAGTAATTATATTCGAAGAGTGAATGTGAGACTAGGCTGAATATATTTTGAACTATTTTCTGAATACCCCATCTTAAAGGTGAGGGATTATAAATGTTGATTTTGTTTTATTGGTCTTTATTTCACTTTAATTTCATAAACCGGATGTAATTACGGTGAGGGGGTTACAAAAAGATAATGATTGCCTTTACTTGTTTTACTTGTACATATGTTTTTATAAATTTCAAAATAATTTGCTTTTATTGACATAGTTGACATGGTTGACATTGTACACTGATATTTTTTTTTTAGTTTATTTCACTTCCAGGAGTATGGACTCACCACACGATGAAACAGATGATATTCCAAGAACATTGGTAGACAAAGATTTGAGGAGAATGTAAGACATGGCAGAACAATTATGGTGAGGTTGATCAAATTGAGAAGTAAGGGAATCAAGTTACAACTGGAGTGGAATGAAAAGGGAAACCCATTCGGTAAGAACAGTACCTCATTAAATAACTTGATTGGGACTATAGTTTGACACAGAGTCCCTATTACAGTACAAAACTAGAAATGGCATGAAAAAATTATGAGGATGACATTTGGGATGAAGTACAGGTAACACATTAATTATATTATTGTTCAGTTTGCTTTGTTTCACTTAATTTCAATCTTACATATTATATATGTTTTTTTATTGTTACAGAGCATTTTTATTATTTATGATGATCAGAAAAACTTCATGCTAAGAAAAGCCAAAAAAATTATGAGAAAGTTTCGTTCTGATCTTGTCAAATACTTCTTGAGGGATGATAATGAGATTATCATTACTACACTCCCGACATTGTACGAAGGAATCATCACTCAATAAATGTGGGATAAGTTTATTAGAACACATACAACTCAGGAATTCCTAGTAATATAATATGTTAGACTTTCCCTCATACTTGGAATATACGTTTTTATAATTAACATTTATATATTAATATGAATCATTTTGATCTAAACAAGAGTTGAGTGAGAAAAATCAAGCTAACGATACTAACATGGCATACCGGTACACACAAGGACCTATTTCATACGCACAGTTAGAAAGAAAAATGGTACGAACTAATGATTATTTCATTTATAGATAAATTCTATGAATATCATTTAACTTCAACTTAATTTGCTGTACAGATAGAAGAATCAAGTTCAGATATTACATAGGTTCCACGACTTGATCTATGGGTAACCGGTGTCACAAATAAGAAAGGTGAAATTCGTAGTGAGGAAGCAAGAAGAGTATCCGAATATTGTGTAAGTATTAGATTATGAGTGCAATAAATAATTGGCTATACTTAAATGAACTTGATTTATAATAACTAATATTGTTATAATTCTTTTTGTGATAGTGACAAATGACATAAGAGGATCTTGCGTTGGCGAGCTATGTTGGTCGGGACAATTTGTTGAGCAGAGAGCTAGGAGTACCTGAGTATGATGGTCGAGTTCGGGGTACTGGTTTTGCTATCACCCCATCAGCATACTTCAGACTTTAGAAGCGCCCTAATAGATGTGACATTTCCCAGCTGCGTGAGGAGATGACTAGTTTCAAGCATCAAATGCAAGAACTTCAAGAACAAATGTGCTACAAGGAACAACAAGAATAACAATTCTTAGAACAAATGCGTTTGATGCAAGAACAGAGATAGTTGCATTTCCATGCCTAAAGTCCCTTTTCCTTTGGTAATTAATTTCTTCTCTACTTAACTTTATGTTACATTATAATTTAGCGAACTATAACATATTAACTCTATTTTCTATAGGGCAAATTTCAATGCACGTTATATGCCGATCAAGCTTCCAAGTATGCGGTTGCAGTGGGTTCTGCCTACAATAGTAATAAGGACACACTGCACAATTCACCGTTACCTGACAACATACTCCGAGTGAGGGTTGATGTCTACACAAATGAAGACGGTCTCTTACAGATCCCGTCTCGGGATAAGCAAATAATGGTGAAAGATGTTGTAGGTGGCTATGTTGCTTAGCCAATAGGTCTTATTGTGCCATATGAAAAGGTCGTTCATTTACAATTCCCTGCAGTTTTCCTTCATACTTCCATATAAAACTGTGATTTAATTTTCTAATTTTAGCAGGGTGGACAGTCTAGAGAAAAAAAATCCATCCTTATGGTAAGATCGCAAAGTATTCGACAACACAACCCAAGTCGAAAGCATCGGCTAGCCAATAGAGCAAAAGAAGACCGACCTCATATCATGATCAATTAGTATCGATTACACCACAATTGATCGGTGAAGGAGGACTAGAAATACGTCTTGAAAGACATATCTACATTGTTGGCGGTCTAGTTGATTATGTTACTGCCGAGGTCGTTCATGACATATGTACTCGTGATTGGGTTAGTGCTTCAGCTATCAACATCTGGATAAGGTACTTGACCATTATCATTTATCACTGTTATTAATATTTCTCATTCCATTTCTTTTGTTTTTCATGACATTGTTTGTTTTATACCAAGCATTTGTACTATGAGGTCTTAATAGATACAAACAGGGTCCAATTCGTATTTGTCAACCCTTATCTCGTTGGCCACTATAGGGGTAAAGTAGATATAAATACGCAGTCTAATGATCTAAAAGATTACTTTAGAAAGAAAGTGACACCAACTAAGCTATTTTTAGTGCAATACAATTAGGGGTAAGTTATTAGTAGTTCAATTTTTGTTTTTATTGTTTAACTTTTATCATATTATGATTGTTGAAACAAATTTTTTAAAATATTTTAGGCATCATTGGATATTGATAGTTATCAATCTAGCGGAACCTTCAAGCCCTCGCATTTACTATGTGGATCCTCTAAAAATGGTCTTCCAAAAAACCATTCTGATATGTAACTATTGTTCAATAGGTAAGCGTACGTGCGTATGTGTAAATATTTGCATATATGATTTAATAACCAAAAGTAATCAGTTTCTATTTGTTTTGTTAGCACATTGACTGCATATCGGTCCTCTGTATCCTTAAGCTATTCTAAATCTGTTGACCCTTACCTTAGCTATCCTTGGAAAAAGATACTGGTACTGATATATGAATTTACTCAAACTTTGTTAGTAAACAATTTTTATTCATAAACAGAGTTAAATATTGCATTATATTTTTGCAGTGCCTTTTTCAACCCAATGACAATGATTATGGGTATTACATCATGAAATTTATGAAGGATGTAATTACGTATGATCAACCATTTATTCCTCAAAAAGTAAGTCATTTAGTTGCACTTCATATTGTATTTTAATTTAATTTAATTAGTGCCTAATAATTACGTTTTACCGATTTTAATTTGTGGCTGATTGTATATATGTGTAGTATTATGAAGATCAACGTTGTGACACTTTGATTGACCATCAACTTAATGAAGTGATCGAGGAATTGTGTGAATATGTGTTTAGGCAAATCTCTGGGTAGCTATACGTATTTCATAGCCTAAATTCTTAGTTTCCCTATAACCCAATTCTAATAACCATAAAAACGGCCGTGAACAAAAAACTTTTATGGTTTCCTTTCTATTTTATGGCTCTAATTTGTCTTATTCTACCTCTTTATTAACATTTAACAATATGTGGAATAAGAAATATAACCGAATGGGAAAAATGCACTGACAGTAGTATCTATGTGTACATAAAAGAAGACATGCCAAAAGACAACTAAGAAAACAAAAAATAAAAATAGTAGCGGTTAATACAGACAATATATAATTTCAGAAATCATGAACAAAGAGGGAAAAAATCATAGAAACAAAACTTGGAGAGGCATGTTCATGAACTTTTGAGATATGCAGGAGTTATTATTCGAAGAATATAAAAACTTTTAACTGCATATCACGCTTAAAAAAATTGTTGGGTCTGTCACTAGGTTCTTTGTTTTCATCGTAGGAATTACTAAACTCAAAGAAGCTAGTAATATATAAAAATAGGAAAAAAAAAGACACATACAGCAGCATAATCATATATACTGGAACTTTCATGAACACTGGAGGATTAGGCAATTGCGGAAATAATATCATATATGCCTCAAGGGGGAAAAATGTCTTTGGAGAACAACAATATGGAGAAATTATAATCTCATACAGCCTATAGAAAAAACCATTTGCTGTGATACTATATAAGAATTTTGGGCATACCTGGAATTCGACTGATTCACTGAAGTACCCACATGAAACCTGAGCACCGATATGAACTCCAATCACGTTACACAGCAAATATATCAAAGAGAAGAACAGAAGAGAACATTAATGTGAGAGAACCCTTTAAGAGCGACGAGAGCATTATTATGTGTGTTATTATTCAGACTTATTATTCCCTTAATCTTATATCCTTTATATAGTATATGTATAAACACATAGGAATAGATATAACCCTTCAATGTATGATTACATGAGAATAAATATAACACTTGAACCATAAAGGAAAAACTCTCCTTGACACATATTTCTTCATATTTGTACTATAGCCCCAATTTACATTGGGCTTGAGCCCTAATCTATCAAGTGTGGATTAGTATATTCCAATAGCTTCAGCATGCGCAACAACAGGTGATGTGGTGTTAGGTACGGCGATGAAGTTTAGCAATGGAATTTCCGTTACTAATTTCCTCTAGTTTTATTAGCGCCTCTCTCTGTGACACATATTGATATGGATTTTCACGCCTAATCAAGTGAAATCATTCTTGAAGAAATAAATATATGATTTATTATGTTTGTATCTTGACCTGAGGTGCCGCAATAGTCATCCATGACGTGTTGTCATCACTAAATTTTTCTTTTTATGCAAGTTCTCATCCGTCGTAACCAGATGTTTCTACTTATTATATTATATCTTAGCTAATGCACAAGAATGGAACAACTTTTAGCTGTTCTAATACCTTTCGATTCTCTAAGAGATGCAAATCAATAATTAATTAGTTTCAAAGGAAAACCACATTCATTAGCACCACCTTATCCTTTTACCTAGTAATGTCGGCGATTTTTGTTGATGTCAAATGTGGTAAAGACATCAATAGAAGGTTAAGAAGGTAAAGAGATTTTCAAACGAATGAACGATTTGAAAGAATCTGCAGCTAATGTAATGAAGGAAGATGGTTCTTCTACAATGACAATATCCCAAGAGGCCCACATATGTAAAAACAAGGGTGTCCATCAAGGAAAATAGGTTTTTGATGTTTCACTCTATCTATTTTATTTGAGTTTTTCCTCATTTTTCCCATCATTCCTTTTTGGAAAAAATTTCAATTTATTATTAAGTAGTATTTTCTCTATGTCATTTAGCTTGTTGTCCACATATTGAATCTAAGATCGATTTATTTAGGGCTAGTTATCATATTTGTTTAGTCATTTATGAACCACTTGTGACTCGATTAATACCTTTAGAATAACCAAATACTTAAACAATTGTCTCATTCGAACACTTAATCCTCTTTTAAAGTGTTGGATAGCTTCATTCTTAAATCTGAAAATTTTCAGGTTGGAAACATGTAACCCCCTCACAGTAATTACATCCGGATTACGAACTTTAAGTGAAATAGAGACCAATAAGACAAAGTAATAAACTACAATCCCTCATCCAAGAGATGGGGTTTCCTGAAAAACGGTTCAAAATCATAATTCATCCTAGTCTCACATTCACATTCGAATATAATTACTTGAGAAATTAAATCACATAATAAATATCAGAGTGCGGAACTGAAATCCCGGCAAACCCCGAGTTACTTACATATATAACATGGGTTTAAAGGTTTCTCAAAATGGGGATTACATATCTAAAATTTAACATTTACATCTTATGTACAAATGGTAATCCCAAACCAAAATAGATAACCAACAACTACTAAAGTTTCAGAGTAATCCTAACTACTCCTGGTTGTCTGATTCCCTTTCAAGCCACTCGCCCTGTCTGAAAAGGTTAGTTATTTGGAAAGAGTGAGATTCTAAAGAATCCCAGTAGTAACAAATCATTCATACCACATGTAATCACATAGCATGTAAACAAGTCATCACATATCAGCAACACACAATCACACTCCATCCTCATCCCCTTTTACCGCCAGGAAGGCACACCGTCCTAACCCGAACCGTTGTTAGCAACTCAGGGATTGTTGGTATGGTAGTGCATACGAATAGCCTTACGGCTCACATATAGCCTTTCGGCTTTACCAATTGGCCCGTCGGCCTTCACAAATAGCCTTTCAGCCCACATAATCATATATATAACACCCTAACCTCATCCCCTTTTACCGTCGGGAAGGCACACAGCCCTTACCTGAACCGTTGTTAGCGACTTAAGGACTATTGGTATAGCGGCGCTTTTACAATTCCACATATCTTGCAGCATACAAAATCATCACATCACAATGATATAGCACATATACAATGTATCACATAAGGTATAAAGAAAGAGTCACTACCTGTATCTTTCCTGACTGGCTTCGGTACCGTGGTCTCACGAGGGCGATAGATGTCAAATCCTATACCAAATTAGGGGCAACCAATCAATCTCTTTTCCAAGTTCTTAAATTCATAATACTCTAAGTTGGTTATCATTTAGGACTCTTTAGGTGGCTAATAAAGGCCTAAACATATGCCTAAAGGGTTGAAAGAAACTACCCCAAAGACCCTTTTTTTGAAGGCATAACACTGATTTCTGATGGCCTCACTCGAGTGAAGACGACCTCACTCGAGTGATGAGAGACTTGTGCTCAAGTGAGAACGACTCTCACCCGCGAGTGTTTGACAGTGAGCAACCTTCACGGCCAGGAAGTGCTCACATCACTCGAGCACCAAGCTTTACACTAGGGTGATGTCTCCAAATCTGCTCGAGTCCCTGAAACTGCAACACCACGAGTGACGACCCAAGAGCACAACCACTCCAGAGGCACCAACTCACTCGAGCATTACACCCAGTACTCGGGTGAGACAACTATGCTTGCGAGTGTCAAAGCACACTCTTGGCATCAACCAGCGAGTGAGGACCTGAGAGCAACCCTAACTCTGGACTCACACCCTCACTCGAGCAAGCCCAAGCTCACTCAAGCATGATCTTCCCTCACTCGAGAACAAAGAAGTGCACTCGAGCCTTATTCAAAGAACCCAAACAAAACCCAAAGCAGAAAAGGGAAAATGCACACAGCACTCGAGCATGATCTTCCCCTGCTCGAGTGTTGTGCGTCAGAGACCAAAAATGCAGAAAACAACAGAAAATACAAGATGGTCAAATTCATACCCAATGGTTCCCAAAATCTACCAAAAGCTCATACACACTTAGCACTGACTAGGGAATACATTGGTAACCTCTCAAACACCCCAAAAACCATCTTGACCACAATCAAACACTTAGGTCTCTATGATACACAAAATGTTCCAATTCCTCTTAACACATTTCCACCATTCCAAACTAAATCTAATACTCAAATATCTTCACAATGGACCATTTCCAACATCAGACATAATATAACTCATATATTCAACATTTGGCATAACTAGGGCAAATTTCTAGATTTTCCCAAACTTATCAAAAATCACAAATAATACATCAAAATGCACTAAATGCCTACCTCTTCACTTTGCCAAAACCAGAATCTTGATTCTCAAACTTTCAATTTTGAATCAACTCACAAACCACCACCTTTCAAGATTCTGAAATCACCAAGTTAAAGCTCTCAATGAGGTGAACAATATTAGAGAAGAGTATTTGGGCTTAAGAGGATCATAACTCACCAAGATTCAAGCTTTTCTTCTTCCTTTTCCCTTGCTTAAAGTCGCTGGAAATGCAGGAGAAAGAGAGAGAAAATGAGAGATAGGAATGATGATGATGAAGCTTCTCTTGGTCCATACTCCCTCCCTCAACCGAACAAGAGAGAAAAGTGATTATTTGTCCTCTTGTGCCACATCCTATGGTCCACACTATGCCACATGTCAATATCTTAGTCACTCCTCTATGAGCTCACATAGACTTCATACACCGGATTCCGACCCATGGTCAAAGAATCTCAACCCTTGATCTTAAATACCACACACATGTATCCCAAATTCATATCATATTAATTCCAAAAGTGTTTAATTATATAATTAAAATTAATCTCAAAGTCATTAGCCCATAATCCCGAATTGGGATATCACAAAACATATATCCTTTGGCCAAGAAAACATATACCCAAGTATTCAAATTTAGAGAGCATCCTTCTCCATACAGCAAAGCCACACTACATCATGTGATTCCACTAATTTTTAGTAAGATTAATCTCCTCTTATATTCGAACTAGCCCTAAATGTGTTATAACTTTGAAGTATTGTTTTAACCATAGAGTCTTCATGCATGGTTAAAATATCTAATATAATTCAGATACTTATTTAGCATTTGGAAGTAAACAGTGGGTTCTAATAAGTTTTGCCCTCAAAATATCAAAGTCATAAAGCTTTCATCATCTTACACAAAATAACACTTGCACTAAGTTAACTTCCTTAACATTATACCACTTTTATACATATGTTCCAGCAAGAATCGGACAGCATCCCCAATTTGAAAATTTCTAGAATGACATTTAACCACATGCAGTACTTCATATAATTTCAAGCTTCAATTCCTGTCTACCTATGCTTATTTTGCTTACTCCAATTTCTCACACTAAACCAGATTTTTAATCATCATCATCTTCTTCCTCAAGATGCATCAGCTGAAGAGAATAAGGTCAGGAGCAGGTTCTATATGCTTCCCTTAGTCCAAAACTACCTTTTGCATGAGATTTCACCTTTTTCTTGGCATTTTTGGGTTTCTATATGAAAAAAGCATAAAAAAAGAAATCTGATTATCTCTTAGCGATTTGATGGGGCATGTCTTGGGCTCTCTCTTTCATGCTTATCTATGGCCCAATTTTCTTTTTTTTTTTTTGGGTTTAAGGTGATTAATTTACCATTTTACTCTTTATTTATTGGTGTTTGATAGTAAAACCAACTAAATATTGGCAAAAAAAATCTTTATATGAAAACCAACTAAATATTATAGAACATTTGATAAGTAATATTTTTCTTTATAACAAAAAGGAAAAGTAATATATCTTTTTAGATGAAAGCTATTAAATATAATAACATTGATTTTGATAAATAGTCTTCAGTTATGATAAGTATATCATGTGTGTGCATGTGTTGCACTATGTATACAACATCTTAAATATGTATGTTGCACTAGGAACTGTCGAATATTGCTACGTAATGTAAGGTATGGGTGAATATTTGACAGTTCATAACCGTCAGATATGGGGTACAAATATAAATATGTTTTTGATCTCTTTACCATTGTATTTTTTGCATAGTTCTAGCCCTCATCGCTCACTGGGAAGCCATGGACTCTGCGACGCTTGCTGCTCATGGAGGAAGGAAGAAGAAGCTTATGGAGGTTAGTAAAGAGAGAAAAGAGGGGTCATTCTTATGTCTTATCTCTATTCCCCGTGATATGTATTGACTGTTAAGTATTGAGAGAAAAGAGAAATGTTCACGTGGGGGAGAGAAAGGAAAACAGAAAATTGAAGAAAAAATTAAGAAGAGGGTAAATTCAACAAGGAAAACAAATAAATATGAAAGGAAAAAGAAATAAAATAAAAATAAGAAAGAATTTCACATGTATGAATAGTAGAATACTTTGTAAAACATAGGTATGCACACAAAAATATTTTTTGTAATTAAGATATAAGTATTTTATCCATTTTAATTAAATTATATCATTTTAAAACATGGCAATATTGGATTATGTTTCACTTTACTCTCACATTGAGTCAACCCAAGATGAATTTGAGTTGTAAGCTTAATTTCTTATGTGACCGAAGTCATCTAATCTCACCTCGAGTCAAGCCTTACTTCTTCTCAATATGAGTATGTCCTAAACTCAAGTCAAGTACACTCAACTGGAAGTTATCCTCAAGTACTCTTAAGTAATTTGATTCTATATTGATGTCAGAGATTTGTGCTTTCAATGTCATATCATCAAAACAAACATACATGATGTTCACACTCCTCAGTACTTGAATATCATTTGGAAACATCAAGTTTTTATGTTTCAAATTTAATCAAATGAAGTTAGCAAGTATTCAATCTGAGTCATGTGCTTGATTCAATTATCTATCAGTCTTAGTCAAATCGAGTCTATGTTCTCCAACTAGAAGTTCATTCTGAGCTTCACTAAGCTATTTTATGAAATTTATGTAGTATCATCTTCTTTACTTGAGATATATTATCCAAATTCTTCATTATTCTCCTATCTCAAGTCTTGTTCCCTAAACTCATCAAATCTAAAGTGATTATTTAAATTTCAATACGAATCACGAACAATTAACCAGAGTTAGCTATGGCTAAGTCAAATTATCCTTAGAAGTATCTGAGTTAATCTTGATCTAATGTTTTGAGCTTTCACTGTCATACAATGTTACTAGTTATACTTAAACTCCTGAGTCTGAAAATGCCTTGTGACAAAACAACGTTTCGAAAAATATGAATAATATCTAAGGTTAATATGAATCTTCCCTAAGTATGTCTAAACTTAAGATAGTATACTAAAATATTCTAAAACATATTTTGGCAAGTAATTAAGCATCGGATTAATGCATAATGATAACATTTCATGTCCAAGTTGATTTTGTCGCAAAACATCTACAGTAACTTGCAGAATTCAACGAGTACAATAATTTCTTGACAAGAAGAAGTTTAAATTTCAACGGTCATGAACTATAATCAACTATATAAGGAAGATCTTTCAAAAGAAGGAGACAATAACTCTTAAATATAAGGGCCAAAACGCTGTTGCAATCAATATTGAGCTTAAATGTTCATTGCTCTCATTCTATACTTAAGTTCTCATGATGTTATATTTAAGTGAGGAGAGTTTCTTGATTGAGCTTAAGGGTTAGCATAACATCTTCTATGAGACAACTTATTTATGCTTCATTATGTTGTGGAAAGAGTTCTTACATTATAACGATTAAGGAGGAATTGTAACATCCTGGAAATTAGATCCTTGAATAGAAGCAACTTTCCTTGGCGAGTAGTGCCCTCGCCGATGTGAATGACACAACAAGAGGACTTCCCTCTCTATGTCACTCACTTCAATAAGTGATGTAATCACCGAAGTCAGACGTAAATTTTCATAATAAAGTGGGCTCATTCCAACCTCATTATTTTCATAAACTCTGACATAGAAAGAGAAGAGCTTTGCTAACATTTTGTCTAAGAGAATCTTAAGGGTTCTAAGTCATCGAGTAAGCATCTCTAACCCTATCTTATTCTTAATCTTCCTTTTCTTGAATAAAGGGGGATTTGGGATTTAAGATAAAGTTTGAGAACCCTAAATTGTGGATTTCTCTAAAGGATTGAAACCTTAACACTACTATAAAAGAGGGAAATAACGGTGCCCCTTTTTTTGTGCTTATTTGAAGGAGCACCGTAGATAATAGTTTTTTTAATAAAAAAAATATTTAGAAGCTACGGTGCTTCCTAGCATAAGTACCAAAGCTTAGTATTAGGCTTGTGCAGAACTTTCTTAGACAAGCGCCATACAAACATTTATTTTTAAAAAAAAACAAAAGCCTAAGCTACGGCACTTCTTAAGAAAGTGCTGTAGATGGAACAACTTTTTTAACATTTTTTTAATTAGAAAAAAACCTTATCTGGTGCTTAAAAATAAAGTGTCGGATCAGGTTTTGTTCAGAATCACGTGACGTAACATAGTAAGTCAAAAGTGATCAAGTTTCAAGATATTATTAGATTTAATTCAAGATAGAATTGAATGAGAAGGATAATAGTCCATGTATAAAGAACATTGGTTGAAGCACTACCTTTTGGGGGGAAAAAACTACCTTTTAGAAAAAAGAAAAAAACTACCTTGTGGGGAAAAAAAAGGCCTTTGTTGGACGGTGCTGACCATGGGTGTCGGTGGGGGGCCTTAGCCAACGCTCTACTTATAAGCGCCACTAAGCTGGCACCTTGGCCGGCGCTCCACATAAGGTGCTGGCCTTGGCCGGCGCCTCAATTCAGAGCGCCGGCCAAGGCCCCCTTAGCCGACGCTCTACTTATGAGTGCCGGCTAAGGTTATACGCACCTTGGCATTGGAGCGCTGGCTAAGGCCAGCGCCTCAATTGCAAGGACCTTCCTTTCTTTAAGCCCTCTTCCTGCCTTTTCCTTCTTGTCGTTTCTTTCTACCTTGCAGCCTTTTGAGGCAACACATGAGGCACCAAGGCAATCATATACTCTAAACTTGTATATTATATATAGGGAGCTCAGATTGAGCTAAGTAAGAAGAGAGCGGGAGATCAAACTGAGTTAATTGAGATACCAAAGAAGGCGAGCTTCATCATCACCTTCATTCCTCTTTTATTAAGGCACTCCATAAGCTCCATCGAAAATTCTGAAGTAGATTAAGGCAAGCTTCTTTACCTTCCTTCCTCATTTAATTTATATGGTTTTGGTATGTTTTCTTCTAATTAATTTGCCAATGATTTCCCTTAGAAATATTTCATTATCAGGGGTTTTAGAATTTTTTTTTATTTTAAGTTATTTTCTTTTCTATCTTTTGTTTAATAACAAGAAGTCAAGAACTTTGATAGTTTCACTATACGGTTATATATTTCATTTCTTCACTTGTATGTGAATAATTCATTTCTTCAGTTTCACGTGAATAAGCTGTCTTTATCACTATTTATTATATTTATCTTATGTTGTTAAGTTGTTGTTGTTGTTGTTGTAATAATAATAATAATATAATGTAATGTCAGTATTCATATGTCTTATTTTATATCAATATTTATTGAGCAAACTTACTTTATATTACATGTTTGGAAAAGTATTGGATAATTTTTTTTATAATGATGCAACGACGCTTTTAAATGAAGTGCTGGAGCTTTGATATGCCTTACCCAGCGCTTTCACTTTAAGCGCCATACAAGGTGATATAAATTTTCAGACCGCACCATTTTCCCAGCCATTATCGTCTTTCTCGCACTTCTTTCAGCTCTCCATTTCCCAAAACTAATTGGTCCACCAAATTATCTCCATTCGGTCCGACTCTACCTTTCCTTATCCATTGTCCCCACTCCCTTATCTCTTCGACAGAGGGAATTATAAGTGTCGTTGGTCCCCACTATTTGATTTTCTTGTCTCCTCATGTGCATTTCTTTAGAACTTTTTTGTCACCGCACGCAAAGCTTGCTCACCCACAATTCTTTGCTTTATCTGAACCTCCTGCCAGAAGTTTCACCCATCTTGTAAGGTTTTTTTTTAAATATACGTTTAAGACCGTACATTTTTTTTGGGTTAAAATCTGTGATGAATCTTATGTGTACTCATGATTTTTTTTTTTCAAGTTTTTATTTGAAGTTTAAAATGTCTTCTTAAAGCTTGATCTCCCGTTTATCTTTGTTCCCTATCTCAGCCTACTAAAGTTTCTAGCTTGTAAGTCTTTATATTTTATTTTATTGTTGATAGGGAAAATTTTTGCTTAAATTGTGCAATTTATTCACAGTTTTCACATGATGCTTTGCTATTATTCTATTCTAGTAGATTTTGTGTATTTGTTGTACTCGATAGATTAGTTGATTAATTGGTTGGTTTAATACTTTCAAAACATAAAATGATGTTATGCTACTGACTTTTAAAAAAAATAAATGACAGAACTACATAAAAGCAATTACTAAATACAAGAGGTAAGCAATTATTGTCAAAATTGTTGATGCAAAAATTACGTTTTTGTATTGTCTTTATTGTCAAAATTGCAAGAGGCAAGCAATTTTTGTATTGTCATGTTTGTCTTTATTATGTTTTTTTATTGTTGATGCGGAAATTATTGTTAAAATTATTGCCAAAATTGTGCAATTTATCCATAGTTTCACATGCTACTTTGTCATTATTCTATTCTCTTAGATTTTGTGTATTTGATTGGACTTGATAGATTGGTTGATTTAATTCTTGGAAAACTTAAAATTTGAGGATGTTATGCTGCTGATTTTTTTTTTTCAAATAAATGGTAGAACATAAAAGTAATTAGTAACTACAAAAGGCAAGCAACTAACCAATTTTAAAAATATGTTTAAGGTATATATGGATCGAAAATGGATGGCATCTAATTGATGCTCAAGGGAATATATAGATGGGGTGAAAGAATTTATTAGATTTGCAAGCGTGCATACAAATGATCCAAACAAAGTCTTGTATCCTTACTTATCTTGTTGCTATGGAAAGCGGATTAGTCTACTTGACTTGCTAGATAATTTGGTGTGTCATAGAATTGTTCAATCATATACACGATGGACAAGGCATAATGAGATGGATGATGCACATAGTGATCGGGTGAATACCACGATCGATCCTTCAAATGAGTTTGATCGAAGCATGTGTGATGATGAGGACAATGGTCTGTAAGAAATGTTAAATGTGATCGAAAGGGTGCTTTATAACTATCCTTAAGAATTTGAGGAGTTGAAAGGTGATGCAGAAAAACCATTATATACTAGTAGTACTATATACACAAGATTGCTAGTAGTGTTGAAATTGTACAACTTTAAAGTGCGATAAGGATTGAGTGATTCGGGTTTCACTGAACTTCTTGAACTTGTGCAGGACATGCTCTCAGAAGAAAATGTACTTCCTACCAAGTCATATGAGGCAAAGCGAATGCTTTTCTCTACAACTGGCATGGGTTATGAGAAGATACATAGATGCCCTAACGATCGCATATTATTTTGAAAGTAGTTTACAACGTTAGAGAAGTGCCCTAAATGCAATGCATCCTGATATGGGAAGAAGAAAGGCAAAAGTTTGTTGAAGGTCATATGATATTTTCCCATTATTCTGAGATTCAAGCGACTCTACAGTAATGTAGAGATTGCTAAGCTGTTGACATGGCATACAGATGAAAGGGTTGAAGACACGAACCTTAGGCACCCTGTAGATGCCCCTCAATGGAAAAAAGTTGATCATGACTACCCTAACTTTGCAAATAAAGCAAGGAACCTATGCCTTACACTTTCAACTGATGGAATTAATCCCCACGGTTTTCAGAGTAGTACACATAGTGTGTGGCCGATGATATTGATAATTTATAACCTTCCTCCTCACTTGGTCATGAAATTTAAGTTTATGATGTTGTTCATGTTAACTTATAGGCCAAGGCAACCTAGGAATGATATAGATGTATACTTGGCTCCTCTAATTGATGACTTGAAGCTGCTTTGGGAGGATGGCATCAATGTGTATGATGGGTTCATAGAAGAAAGTTTCACTTTGAAAGCCATTTTGTTTGGAATAATAAATGATTTCCCTGCTTATGGTAATTTGTCCAGATATAGCGTTAAAGGATATTGTGTGTGCCCTATATATGAAGATGACACTTATTCAGTGCTACTAGATCAATGTAAGAAAAATGTTTACATGGGGCATCGAAGATTCTTACCATCAAAACATCGTTAGAGGAAGTGGAAAAAGGCTTTCAATGGTGAGTCAGAAGAAGGTAGCCCACTGAAGATGTTGACCGGTGCTCAAGTTTTTTAGAAGGTCAAATACTTGGATAACAATTTTGGCAAGCCTTTTACAAAAAAAATCGGGACAAGCGGGTGGAAAAAGTCTATTTTCTTTGAGCGTCCATATTAGAAGTCCTTATATGTGAGACATTTTCTTGATGTGATGCACATAGAAAAAAATATATGTGATAGTCTAATTGGCACGCTTCTCAATATGCAAGGGAAGAGCAAGGACGATGTGAATGATAGGATGGATTTGGTTAACCTGTGAATCAGAGAAGAGTTGACACCGGTTGAGCAAGGGCACCACACTTATCTACCTCCAGAGGCTTACACTTTGTAAAGGAAAGAGAAAAAGTTATTTTGTGAGTTTCTCAAAGGCGTCAAAGTTCTAGAGAGCTATTCTTCAAATATAAAGAATCTTATATCAGTGAAAGAATTGAAGCTAAAGAACCATAAATCTCATTATTGTCATGTGCTAATGCAAAATTTCGTGCCTATTGGTATAAGGTCAATCTTACCCAAAAAACCAAGGAATTCTATAACTAAACTTTGCATGTTCTTCAGGTTGATTTGCAGTAAAGTGGTTGATTCAATAAGGTTATAAGATTTGCAAAGTCTTATTGTTTGTACTCTGTGTGAACTTGAAATGTATTTTCCACCTTCATTTTTTGACATTGTGGTCCATCTAATCGTGCACTTGGTGAAAGAAGTTCAATTGTACGATCTAGTGTACCTAAGATGGATGTATCCGAATGAGCGATTTATGAAAATTTTAAAAGGGTATGTGAAAATAGATATCGACCAGAGGGGTGTATAGCTGAGCGTTACATAGTTGAAGAAGAAAGTGACTTCTGTTATGATTTTCTATTAAATGTTGACCCTGTAGTGATCCCAAAGCCTCATCATGATTGGCGAATATCAGGAAAAGGAACAAGTGGAAAGGATGTAATCAGCATATCATTGACTAAATGGGAGCAAGCTCACTTGTATGTGCTATATAACATTGATGAGGTTGAACCGTATGTTGAAGAACATAAGGATGCTCTTCAATTGGTACATGGTAAGAGGAATGAAAATTTGATAACAAAAGGCACAACCGAAATTTTTCAACTTGGTTAAAAAGGCGCATTAATGATGAGGAATCCTGGTTTAGTTTCTAAAATCTTAAGATGGCTATCGAATGGACCAAGCTTAAATGTATTGTCTTATAATGATAATGCAATCAACGGTTACACATTCTACACACAAGAACATGATACAAGGAGCACGATGCATAATAGTGGGGTAATACTTGCTACTGATTCTTGGCACATATCCAGTGCCAAAGACGTACACCCTATCTACACAATAATGTCATACTTTGGTGTCATTGAACGAATATGGGAGTTAAATTACACTATGTTGAGGGTCCCTGTCTTTAGATGTAAGTGGGTTAACAACAATAGTGGATTGCGGACATATGAGTTAGGGTTTGTTCAAGTGGATCTTTCTAAAGTTTGGTATAAAGATTATCCTTTCATTTTAGCATCACAAGAAAAGCAAGTATTTTTCATTCCAAATCCTTCTATGAAAAGCTGGTCAATTGTACTTCCATTAAATAAGAATCATCAAGAATAAGTTAATGCTAAAAGTAATGAGTGTTTGAATATTCCTGACAATGATCTTTCCTTTAACATGTTGTGGTCAAAATATATTGATATAGATAAAGATGAAAATGAAAATGAACCCTTCTACATGAGACATGATCATGGAGAGGGGACTTGGTTTTTAAATCAAACAAGAAAGAGGAAAATATGATAATGAGTACCTTGATTTTTTACCTTGTATGTTTTATTACACGTATTCATATATTTTAACTTAATTTACTTTTATTTCCATGTTTGTCACTGTGCACTGATGTTTTGTTTGGTTTTTTAACTTGTAGGAAAATGGATCCACACAATGGAGATGAAGTTCCCTAGCTTGAAAATGATGGCCAGCCAGTATTTAAGGCCCATGTAGCTCGAGGTAGGACCGTAACGTCTAAATTGATCAAAATGAGGAGTAAAGGCATTAGGTTAGATCTACAATTGAATGAAAAAGGAATTCCAATTAGACTAAAACTCTTCCATTTTTGCTATTGGACATTTAAAGAAAGTGATATTGTGGGGGTTCCTCATGGCTAATACATAACAGGATAATGATTTTGGAACAGATATTTTATAATACGTTGTTAAATGTTACAAGAGGGATAAGATGAATATAGTGTATCCTTTTATTTGGTTTAAATTTAATTATGATACAGAATCAAAATTGGGGAAAATTAGTGAAAATCTAATTTGCTGTTTGAAGGTTAAAAGGCAATTATGTTATACAGCATGATGTTAGTTTGTTACTTGATCTTAGAATTGATGCGATACAGAACCTATAAGTTGTCTTCTCAAATTCACGTGATAACTCTCCAACATCAAATAAGCCTTTTCAAATTTCAGTTGGTCCAATCAGAAGAGCACAAGCTAAAATATTTAAGGAATCATTAATTAGGCTAGTTCAAGAGACTTTTGGAAAGCAAATGGCAATTAGATTAACAAGTTGTACGAAGACTCCAAGGACGTCATTAATTTCGTTTGTGCTAAAAATGGAGTAGTTGGTGAAATTTTGGGCTTGAAGACTTCAAATAAAAGAGCTTGGACCAAGTACTACACATGAGAGGAGTCATTTGGGCCTAAATAAGCACATTTTTTGCTTTAAATTCTTATTATATTTTGTGGATTATATTTGTTCAAAAATTATTATATAGTTGACGATTTGACTTTTGGCTTCCCAAGTTCATTGTATTAAGTTTTAGTTACTATTTTCTAAGTTGCATTTAATAGAATTTGGTCATATTTCTCTTTAAATACTTGGTACTCCTTCATTTATAATCAAACTTGGTTTTTGAGGAACGAAAAGTTGCTTTATGAACTTTAGGTTGAGAGTGGATTCTCTATAGGTTTCTTCACTGAGCTAACAAACTTATCAAGGCTTGATCAACCTTGTGTCATCCAATATTTCGGGTCCTTGTTCTTTTCTGCATAAATGTTCAAGTGGATCATTGATCTGTATTTAGCTTTCTTAGGGTGAGTATATCTTAGATTGGTTGTGGTTTTAGGGGATCTTCCGTTTTGGGTTCACACCATTTTAGTATCAGAGCTTCAGATCAAAACTTAGGTCATATCTTTCTGTTCTTTGTTTTCATTTTCATTGTGTTTTCTGCTTTGTTCTTGTGTCTTTCCATCTGGTTCATTTGTGTTCATGTTTGAAATTATTGCTTCTATTTGTCAAGTTTGTTTTGTATTTTCTGATGTTTAGTTGGTCATTCTCATAGTTCAAAATCTCTTCTATTTTTCTCGGTTTGGAATCGTTTCAATTCGATTTGTCATTTGTGACTTCTATCCTTTTTAATCTAGTTGTGTTTTCTAAAACTTTTTTGTGTTTGTTCATCTTCAGTTTTTTTCCAGAATAGCCCCAAATATTCTGTCCTTGTTTAGCCACTTTTGCTTCGCATTTTCCATCATTCAATAGGTTATTTCCATTGTTTAGAATCTCTTCTTTCTATTTGTTTTGGTTTCATCTCAATCCAAAATTTTCATTGTGACTTATAGCCTTATCAAAAAGGACATTGTTTTTGGAATTTCTTTGTTCAAATTGCGTGAGACTGTTTGTTATAGATTATGTATTCTCTTTAAATTTTAGTAGGAAAAAAAGAGCATCAGAAAAAGAAAATGAAAATAAATTGAAAAAAACAAAAAAATCCAAAAAAAAAATGAGAAGAAAGTTCCAATTGATGTGCTGGAAGTGTTCTATGCAAGCATCTATCTTGATATCAAGAATTTGACTAAACCTTTTTAATCTGTGTCAATTGAACTCTTGATTTCCTTAAACTCCTTTTGCAATACTCACTTTAATAATCCAAATTTCTGAGTATTGTGTGTTGATTCTATAAGTCGTGATTACTTTGATTATAAATTGCTTAGTTCTTTAAAGAGCCTCAAGAGGAATCTAAGAGTGGAAAATGCAACAGTGACATGCATCAATTTAAAAGCCAAATTTGAGTGAAACACAAGTGACACTATATAATCATTGGGTATGGGTGCATAAGAGAAAAGAAAGATTTTAACTCAAAGAAAATCAAAATTAGCTCCAAGAGGAGATAGTCCATTTCAAGTGCTTGAAAGAATAAATGATTATGCTTACAAGATTATTTTAGCATGCAAGTATAGTTTTATTGTTACTTTTAATGTGGTTGATTTATCTCCATTTGATCCAGGTGAAGATTCGAGGATGAATCCTTTTGAGGATAGAGGGAATGATACGATACATAACCTGCAAGTTGTCTTCTCAAATCCAAGTGATGACTCTCCAACTTCAAATGAGTCTTTTCAAATTTCAGCAGGTCCAATTAGAAGAGCACAAGCTAAAATATTTAAGGAAGCATTAATTGGGCTAGTTTAAGAAACTTTTAGAAAGCAAATGGCAATTGGATCAACAAAGTTATATGAAGACTCCAAGGACATCAATAATTTCATTTGTGCTGAAAATAGAGTAGTTGGTGAAATTTTGGGCTTAGAGACTTCAAATGAAAGAGCTTCGACTAAGTACTAAAAATGAGAGGAGTCATTTGGACCTAAATAAGCATATTTTGGGCTTTAAATGCTTATTTTATTTTGAGGATTATATTTGTATGAAAATTATTGTATAGTTGGCATATTTGACATTTAGCTTCCCAAGTTCATTGTATTAAGTTTTAGTAGCTATTTTTTAAGTTGCATTTAATGCAATTGGGTCATATTTTCTTTAAATACTTGGTACTTCTTCATTTGTAATCAAATTTGGCTTTTGAGAAATGAAAAGTTGCTTTATGCACTTTAAGTTAAGAGTAGATTATCTCTAGGGTTATTCATTAAACAAACAGACTTATTAAGGCTTGATCAACATTATGGCATCTTCCAATACTTCGAGTCCTTATTCTTTTATGCTCAAGGGTTCAAGTGGATCATTGATCTATGTTTAGCTTTATTGGGGTGAGTATATTTTAGATTGATTGTGGGTTCACAACAAGAATGCAAATAAAATGTTTGATACAATGGTTGAGAGAAGAATGAAAACAAAAATGAGTAGCAATGTATCACTAAAGTATCATAGCTCAAATTATGGAATGACTTCAATTGAGAGATAAGAATATGCATGTGTTTGATGATTGCTTGATTCTTTAACACAAATCTTGTGATAAGCTTAATTTGGAAGTCTTGTAACTCCATGATGATGATGATAGAAGATGCTTATTTTAATAAGTTTATTTATTTAGTGTTGGCTTTAGATGCTTATGAAGTGTTTGATGAAATGTCTTTAGAAGAAACTTTGTCAAACTAAGAAATAAAAAAAATATTGTTGTTGATAGTACTGAATAAAATATAATATACAACTATTTATTTTCAATATTAAAACATGGAAAATGTGGGTGTTATATATAAACCTTGTGGTGATTTATTCATTAAAATCAATGTGGCATTTCACATGTGGATGTGGAGGGTTGAAGTTGAGGCCTTTTGTATTCCCTAAATTATCTTACATTGTGGATTTGATTGTGCTTCTTGAGATCTTGGAGATTATTGTTAAATGATCTACGAAAGATAAGTTTATGTTAGAATGTTGCAATACCATATTTTCCTAATCAGGGGAAATTAGCAATGTAATATCTCAAATTTCAGGATTAGAGGCTTGAGAATAAGCTTAAATCAAGTGGACTACTAGACCCGATTTAGCAAGAGTCCCAGGAATGTAAACTTTCCTGCTGGTGTGTTTTCCAGCGTGGCAGTCTATTTGTGTGATGGTTTTGGATAATCAAATGATGTAAACTTATCAAGCTTTAATTTGGTAGGTCATATAAGTTATTTGGAGCTGAACACAAAAAGTTATATACTTTTGAAGTTAGCCTAGTAAAACTGAAGAGTTTCTGTGGCAGCATCCAAAAACAATAATTCTGGGAATTGGGAGCTTCCAGTTAGCTAAAGGCTATATTTGTTTCTTGAAAATAGACTTAGTAAAGGTCATATAGCCTTTGAAACCACACTAATTGGACATTTGTATAAATAGTTATGAATTTTCAAATTTTGATGAAAATTCTGTCAATTTTTTACCAAGGTGAGAAAATGGCAAAAATGTATCGGTAAAATGTCATTTGGCTAAATTAAATCCAGAGCCCATATTTTTCCCATTCTCTTATGTGAGTGGCATCCAAAAGAGAGGCAAGAAAGGGATTAAAATAATTGGTTCATATTATGCTAAAATATGGAGGAATTGTAGCCAAGTAAAAATCAAAGTTTAAAAGGCAACAATTGTAGGCTAATATGTGCAACCTTCCAAGAGATAAAATTGTGATGATTCAAGAGCTCATTTAGCTATTCCAAAAGAACACTTTCGTCATTCTTGGGAAAGGAATTAAAGGAGTAAATGATTAAATTGCAATAGCCAAGTAGAATTAAGTAACTCAAGCAAAAAAGTTAAAGTTTGAAAAGTGAAATATTGGAACTCCAATTAAATTTATGTGGAGGTAATTTGAGGTAATTAAAGAGCATATTTTTGGTCAACTGAGGAGTGAATTTCAGCCAAGGAAATGAAGGAAGAGAAAGATTATGATCAGAGGAAAATATGTATGTGTTACAACAGAATTATAATAACATAAACAAAAAGGGATAAAGAGGATATTTTAAAAGAAATTTTCTCTTTCTCTTTGCTTCATTTTTGTTCAGCTAAACCAAAATAGAAGAGAGATAGCTGGACAAAGCTGAGAGCTCAAGAACAAGAAGAGATAGGGTTCAAGCCAAAAATCCAACGTAAGAGGCTTGATTTCAAGTGCTTATGCCTTCTAAATCATTTGGGAACCTCTTCTAACCTCCTCTTTTTCTTGAAAATCATGGTTGGCAAGCAAAATCAAGAGAGAAGAGAGAGAAGGCAGTGGCATTCTAAAGAGAGAAAGTTGAACAATCAAGAGGTAGTCTCCAAAACTCAATCCTTTTGAGTAGTATGATGTTGTTGTTGTTGTGGTTGTGGTTGTTGTGTTTGGCTTGGATTTGGTTGTTTTGTAAAAATGGAAAGATGAAACCCTAACGGGTTATGCTGCCAAAATTTCCATGAATCATGTGTATTTAGTATTTAAATGATTAAACATGTGATTAGAGGTGTACAGAAGGTGGTTTAGGGATTAAAATCAAGAAACTCCCATTTTCCCTTTTTATTTTGAAATTCGTCCAGCTACTATTCACCTAGGATTAGAGTTGGAATTTGATGTTTTTGATGTTCCCATTGTGTCTATAAGGGATAATTGTGTGGGAATGTATGTGTTCATCATTTTTAGATAATTGTATACAAATCTGGAATTTTTAAAAGCTAAAAGGAAGTGCTATTTGATTTGATTTCCGGAGGCAGTGTTGTTAAGAAAAGAATTCCATGGGTCAAACCTAGTTCAAATGTTATGAAGCTTTCCAGGATTAAAGTAGAGATGTAGAGCTTTAATTTGATGGTAGATTATAATTTTTGGACTAGTAAATTAAAAGATATGGATTTTTGAAGTTGTGCCCTATTTTTGGAAGGAAATCTGGAACAGGGGAGGTTTGACAAAATTCTGGGAAAAATGTGATACCAGTGACTAGCCTTGGGTATTTTTCCAAGAAAATACACTTTAAGAGCTTCACATAGGCTTTGGAATCAGTCGAATTTAATTTTCCTATAATTAATTATGATTTTTCAAAGTTGACTAAAAATTTGCAGTTTTTTGGAAAACAGTGAAACAACATTGTGCAGAGTTGTACTATGTAGAAATTGTTGAAACTGTGATAGTTAACCAACAAACTGTGACTAAAGGCAGTAATATTTCAATTAATAACTAGTTACTTGCAACTTTAATTTTATAGGAATTTGCAATAGCCCAAGTTGAAACCAAGATTTTGAATGGATAGGTAGAGCAAGAAAGGGCAATTCCAAGCAGTAACTCTATCTTTCATACACTATGTGAATGTTTATATACTTTGTGTATGCCATCTCCTGTAATATGATCACTATATTGCCAAGTAGAGCATTATGTGAATAGGCACATTTATAGAGGTTTCGGATAGTGGGGAAGTAGTCCCAGCTCATGCACACATGTTATATTATTTGTGTTATTGTTATGTTACATTACATGGTGTATGACATATTTATCTGTCGTATTTTATATGACTGATTGTATGTTACTACTGAGATTCTGTCAAATCTCACCCTTTCTACGAATATATAAAGTTTTCAGTAGCAAGCAGCGGCTCAAGGGACAAAGGTGTACTTAATGGCCACTGATGATTCTGGTGTGGATCAATCAAGACTGTTGGTTATCTGAAGACCTTTTATTTATTTTAAGGTTTGTAAGTAATATGTATCAGACCCTGCGGGAAAAACCTGTAATGTAATCAAGTACCCTATATCAATATATTAGTATATTTATGCGATTCCTGTGTTGCCCACCGCACTGTGTGCTAATACTCTGAAAAATGTGAAAATAAGATAAGGGTGTTACATTTTGGTATTAGAACTAGTTATTAAGATGGTTTAATTCGCCACCGTGATCGGGGGTTCTCACAGTGTGATCTATAGCGAAGTATTGGCTCTTACCCTGACACGGCATAGGGGCTAGCTACCCTATTGTTACCCTGGCTGGAGGGGCTGACTAGGTATATGGGCACCTATGTGAAGCGTTAATCCTTGGTCGAGAGGCGGGGCATTAAACAAGTTGCTGAAGTTACCTTAGATGGCCATTCGAAAGGGCTACCAGGTTGGTATGTAGAGCCACTGTCTGACATTTTGGTGTTAAAGCAACCAGTTCTGGTAGCAGAATGGTATACTGATAAGGTCTTGATTTTATGATAAAAGGAAATATGCACAGAACGGGGTACTAGAGAAGTGAATTATCCCTTTTCTATGAATCAGCCCCTGAAAGATTAGAGAATACCCGAAGGGCAACAAATAGTGTAATACCGGACTGAGGATGGTCTAAGGATGTTGTGAAACTCAAGGAAATGGGTACGGTAAAGGCCAAGGTACAGACACAGTTTTAGTCAGCCTTAGGCAGCTAGTATGATATTTGAGACAAGGGTAGTTTTGGGGTACTAGTAGTCGGAAGCAGATAAAGCCGGTATTTGCATTTTGGCATGAGGACAAAAAAGTTAAGCGTGCTCAACCCAAGGAAATCTTAGGATGGGTGATCCCCTGGGAAGTTAAGTTAATAGGGTTAAAGAGATTTGAAGAATAGTGATTGCCTTGAGATTTCTCTATGGCTAATAATCATCTTAGTTAGATGATTTAAAGGATGCTTAGAAGTATGGAGATGATGAGTTTTGAAAGATTGATTTTTAATTCGAACCATTTCTGTTGCAATAAGTATTTCATAGAAAAGTTCATTTGATAAGGTGATGGGAAACTTGAGGCACAGTAACTATTTTTAGGTTCCTCCATGCTAGCTGATAATCCTTAGTAACACCTTGGTGTTAAAGGAATGTAGATATGAAATACTGTGCTATATGATAAGTGGTGAATATATCATATATTGATCCTAGAGGATTCAATCTGATGATACTGAAGGTGGATATACTGTGCCTACGGGTACTCTAATACATAGTGCCTTCGGGTATACTGAGACACCATGCCTATGAGTACACTAATACAAGGTGCCTCTGGGTACACTGATACACCGTGCCTACGGGTATACCGATATGCCCCATCAAAAGACTGAGGTACGGAATAAGTAAGGGTTGCAATAGTAGCTAGCCCTAAATACATTTCTGACTGAACTGATTTATGTATTATCGCATTATTTATGAATGATTGTGTGTTATTACAAAGGTTAATTGGGATCCAATTAAGGAAGTAAGATAAGTGTGGGCAAATAGTGTAGTCCCACCTATATTGTATTTGACTATGTGAAACACTTAGGGTTGAACATACATGAATTGCCTTATAATTTGATTGTGATTACACTTATAGGTGTGATAACTGCCCTGAGAAAATTTGTTGAATTATATGATATGTGTAAGAGATAAAACCCTATGATAGATTTACTCTGTGAACGGTTCCATAAACTTGAAGCTGTAATAAGAGTTGATTGGTTAATGTCAAAGCATGTGTTGTTACACAGTGGAAATAGGAGAATCATATATCCTACTCTATAAAGTGATTTGAGTTTTCCCTTAGTGGCTTAAGCTATGAAGTGTTACATAAAGGTATTTTGTTTTCTTCAGTGTCGATAAAAGCCGAAATGGCAATTGAAAAAATATACCTATGGCTAGTGATATTCCGATCTTTTCGAGGAGTAGAGAAAAATGTGATAAGAACCTATAAGTGGTGCTAGGAGTCACATATAAGTATTGGCTTTCAAAAATTAACTTACTAAGTGGTGATTCCTCATAGAATATAACCCAGAAGATCCTAATAAAGTGGAATCAGTACTGAGCTGAAAGAGCCCAGTAACTATCATTAAGGTACACAGTTTTATAGTCCAGTTAGGTGTTATAAGAGGTTCCTATGGAACTCCTTTCAAATCATCTCCATATTATTGAACCTCTTATAAGATAATAAATCATCTAAGTGGGATGGTGAATCTAAGTGTAACTATCAAGGGTTACAGGAGAGGTTGTTAGTCACACCAATGTTGATCATCCCACAGTACGGTATGATTGGTATGGTCTGTTGTATGGTGAACTGTGTGGTCTGTTGTGTAGTGACCGGTGTGGTGTACTGTGTGGTTTACTGTATGGTGAATATAGTTTGCTGTGTGATGAATTGTGTGGTCTGCTATGTGGTAAATTGTATGGTCTACTATATGGTGACCAGTGTAATCTGCTGTATGGTAAACTGTATGGTTTGTTGTGTGGTGACCGGTGCGGTCTGTTGTATGGAAAATTGTGTGGTTTGTTGTGTGGTAACTTATATGGTCTGTTGTGTGATGAACTGTATGGTCTGTTGTGTGGTGACTGGTTTGGTCTATCATATGGTGACTTATATAGTCTGCTGTGTGGTGAATTTTGCAGTTTGCTCTGTGGTGAAATGTGTGGTTTATTGTATGATTTGCAATGAAGCAAACTGTGTAATCTGTAATGTAGTAATCTGTGTAGTTGTATGGTTTATAATGATACAACTTGTGAAATTTGTAGTAATGCAAATTGTATGGTCAGTAGTGTAATATGCGAGTAGAGATTGGAATGAGCTCTAGTGTAGCAGGGCATCATGATGTCAACTACCTCTCAACAACTAAGCCTCATGGAATGAGTTACCTCATTTATATGATATTGTTGATAGTGATTGACTTGATTAGGAAATATGATGATTTAGAACTTGCCCTTATAGTATTGAGGATTAAGGTTCTAGATATAGCAATTTAAAGAGGCAGCAAAGCCTAAGATTGGCAGTGAGTCCCTGTGTGTATGTTCGTATAGGACAATGAGGCCTAGAGATACTAATGAACTGTATGACCTCATATCATAAAATCTACTGACCTGGGGTGAAGTACAATAGATTACTAAGCAATTAAAGTTATGCAAAAAAAAAAGATCAAAGGCAATAAGACCTGATGTGCATGTTTGCATGAGGCAGTGTGCCGAGGCAGTAAGACCTGACATGTACTCTATGCTATATTGAATAGTATACACAATGTGGTCAGCAAGAACAAGTTGCATATTAAGATGGGATTTTCTTGAGGATAATCATTCTACATGATATCCAAAATTTTGAGGTGTAAACGTTCAAATTTTGAGGATAAAATTTATTGAACAGGGAGAGAAATGTAATATCCAGATTTCAGGATTAGAGGCTTGAGAATAAGCCTGAATCAAGTGAACTACTAAGCCTACTTTGGTAAGAATCCGAGGAATATAAACTTTGCTGCCAGTGTGTTTTCTGGCGTGGCAATCTGATTTTGTGATGTTTTTGGATATCTAATGATGTCCAATGACTGTGAAATTTTTCAGAATAAAAGTAGACTTACCAAGCTTAAATTTGATAAGTCATATAAGTTATTTGGAGCTACACATAAAAAGTTATGTATTTTGAAGTTAGCCCCGTAAAACTGGAGAGTTTCTGTGGCAACATCTAAACACAATAATTCTGGGAATCGTGACCTTCTAGTTGGCTAAAGGCAATATTGCTCCTTAAAAATAGACTTAATAAGGGTCACATAGGCTTTGGAACTACACCAATTAGATATTTGTACAAATAGTTATGAATTTTCAAACTTTGATGAAAATTCTATCAGCTTTTTACCAAGGTGAGAAAATGGCAAAAATGTATGGGCAAAATCGTCATTTGGCTAAATTAAATCCAAAACCCATATTTTTCCCTTTCTCTTGTGTGTGTGTGGCTTCCAAAAGAGAGGCAAGAAAGGGATTAAATACTTGGTTCATATTATGCTAAAATATGGAGGAATTGTAGCCAAGTAAAAATCAAAGTTTAAAAGTCAACAATTGTAGGCTAATATGTGCAACCTTCCAAGAGATAAAATTGTGATGATTCAAAAGCTTATTTGGCTATTCCAAGAGCACACTTTCGTCATTCTTGGGCAAGGAATAAAAGGAGTAAATGATTAAATTGCAATAACCAAGTTGAATTAAGTAACCCAAGCTAAAAAGTTAAAGTTTAAAAAGTCAAATTTTGAAACTCCAATTAAATTTATGTGGAGGAGGTAATTTGTGGTAATTAAATAGCATATTTTTGGTCAACTGAGGAGTGCATTTCGGCCAAGGAAATGAGCGAAGAGAAAGATGATAATTAGAGGAAAATATGCATGTGTTATAATAGCAATATAATAACATAAACAAAAAGGGATAAAGAGGATATTTTAAAAGAACTTTTCTCTTTCTTTTTGCTTCATTTTTTTTCAGCTGGACCAAATAGAAGTGAGAGAGCTTAACAAAGTTGAGAGCTCAAGAACAAGAAGAGATAGGGTTCAAGCCAAAAATCAAAGGTAAGAGGCTTGATTTCAAGTGCCTATGCCTTCTAAATCATTTGGAAGCCTCTTCTTCTTGAAAATCATGGTTGGCAAGCAAAATCAAGAGAGAAGAGAGAGAAGGCAATGGCATTCTAAAGAGAGAAAGTTGAACAATCAAGAGATAATCTCCAAAACTTGATCCATTTGAGTATTATGATGTTGCTGTCGTTGTTGTTGTTGTGTTTGGCTTGGATTTAGTTGTTTTGTAAAAATGGAAAGATGAAACCCTAACGGGTTATGCTGCCAAAATTTCCATGAATCATGTGTATTTAGTATTTAAATGATTAAACATGTGATTAGAGGTGTACAGAAGGTGGTTTAGGGATTAAAATCAAGAAACTCCAATTTTGCCTTTTTATTGCGAAATTCGTCCAGCTATTGTTCACCCATAGTTAGAACTGGAATTTGATGTTTTTAATGTTCCCATTGTGTTTAAAAGGGAAAATTGTGGGGGAATATATGTGTTCATAATTTTTGAATGATTGTATGCAAATCTGGAATTTTTAGAAGTTAAAAGAAGTGTTGGTTAATTTGATTCCTGGAGGCAGTGTTGTTGAGAAATGAAGTTTAGGTCAAACCTAACTCAAATGTTATAAAACTTTCCACGATTAAAGTAGAGATGTTGTGCTTTAATTTGATAGGTAAACCATAATTTTTGGACTAGTATATTAAAAGATATGGATTTTTGAAGTTGTGCCCTATTTCTGGAAGGAAATCTAGAACATGGGAGGTTTGATGAAATTCTGGGAAAAATGTGATAACATTGACTAGCTTTGGTATTTTTTTGAAAATAAACTTAAAGAGCTTCACATAGGCTTTGGAATTAGTCAAATTGGATTTCCCTGTAATTAATTATGATTTTTTCAAAGTTGACTGAAAATCTACAGTTTCTTAGAAAACAATGAAACAACATTTTGCAGAGTTGTACTATGGAAAATCTATTGAAACTGTGATAGATAACCAACAAATTATGATTAAAGGTAGTAATAGTTACTTGTAACTTTAATTTTATAGGAATTTGCAATAGCCTGAGCCGAAACCAAGATTTTGAATGGACAAGTAGAGCAGGAAAGGGCCATTCCAGGTAGAAACTATATCTTTCATACACTATGTGAATGTTTATATGCTTTGTGTATGCCATCTTCTGTAATATCATCACAGTATTGCCAAGTAGGGCATTGTGTGAGTAGGAACATTTATAAAGGTTTACGGATAGTGGGGAAGTAGCCCTAACTCATATGCACATGTCATGTTGTTTGTATTATTGTAATGTTGCATTACATGGTGTATGGCATATTTATCGTCGCATTTTATATGACTGATTGTATGTTACTATTGAGATTCGTTTGAATCTCACCCTTTGCATGAATATATAAAGTTTTCAACAGTTGGCGAAGGCTCAAGGGGCAAAGGTGTACTTACCGGTAACTGATGATTCCAGTGCGGATCAATCAAGACTGTTGGTTATCTAAAGACCTTTTATTTATCTGAAGGTCTGTAAGTATTATGCATCAGACCCTGCAGGGAAAACCTGTAATGTAATCAAGTACCCAATATTAATATATCAGTATATTTAAGTTATTCCTGTATTGCCCATAGCACTGTGCGCTAATACTCTAAAAAATGTGAAAACAAGATAAGGGTGTTACATTTTGGTATCAGAGCTAGTTATTAAAATGGCTTAATTCGCTACCGTGATCAGGGGTTCTCATAGTGTGATATGCGGCAAAGCATTGGCTCTTACCCTGAGACGGTACAGGGGCCAGCCACCCTATTATTGCCCTGGCTGGAGGGGCTGACCAAGTGTATGAGCACCTGTGTGAAGAGCCAATCCTTGGTCGAGATACGGGGAGTTGAACTAGCTGCTGAGGTTACCTTAGATGGTCACCGACAAGGGCTACCATGTTGTTGCCTGTGTGGAGCCACCGTTTGACATTTTGCTCTTAGAGCAAGCGGTTCTAACAACAGGATGGTATACCGATAAGATCTTGATTTTATGGTTAAAGGAAATATGCACAGAATGAGGCACTAGAGAAGTAAATTACCCCTTTTCTATGAATCAGCCCTCAAAAGATTAGAGAATACCCAAAGGGCAGAAAGTAGTGCAATACCGGACTAACGATGTCTAAGGATGTTACGAAACTCAATGAAGTGGGTACGACCAAGGCCAGGGTACAGACACAGTATTTAGTCAATCGAAAGTAGTTGGCACGATGTTTGAGAGAAGGGTAGTCTTAGGGTATCAGTAGTCAGAAGAGAATAAAGTTGGTATCTACATTTTGGCATGGGGACACAAAAGTTATGCATGCTCAACACAGGGAAATCTGAGGATAGGTGACCCCCTGAGAAGTTAATTTAATAGGGTTATGGAGACTTGAGGAAGAGTGAATTCCTTTAGATTTCTCCATGGCTAATAATCATCTTAGTTAGATGATTTAAAGGATGCTTAGAAGCATGGAGATGATGATGATAGAAGTATTGATTTTTAATCTAAATCATTTCTATTATAGCAAGTACTGCACAGAAAAGTTCATTGGATAAGGCGATGGGAAACTTGACGCATAATGATAGTTTTAAGGTTCCTTCATGCTAGCTGATCATCCTTAGTAACATCATGGTGTTAAAGGAATGTGGATAGATATATGGTGCTAGATGATAATTGGTGTATATATTGTATTTCGATCCTAGAAGATGCAATCTGATGATATTGAAGGTGGATATAACGTACCTTCGGGTACACTGATACACCATGCCTATGGGTACATTGATACACAGTGTATAAAGAGGCGGTACCAATAAATAGTTGGTGGTTTCAATGGTACCAGCGCATACAGTAATGATACCAGCACCTGTAATAGTGGTATCAGAATAGTACTAATAGTATCAGGGTTGTATCAGCAGTATCAGAGAGAAGTGGTATTAGTACACACAAAGGGGGTGCCAGTACCTAGTTGGTGGCATTAGTGGTAGCAGTGCACTTAATAGTAGTATCGATACACATAATGGTGGTATCAGGACACCATGGTATTGGTTATGATAATGGTATCAAAATTAATATTGTGCATGATATATGAGAACAAGGTTAGGCAAATGCATTACATGAGCCTACAATTTATGATACTAAGTTAGAATGTGATGTATATCCCCACCTTATGTTACAGGAATACATAGGGGAGTTGTACCAAAAAGTTGGTACTATTTATATTTCCCCATGGGGATAGTACCTTGCATCTCTAGGGAGACTGACATGTCATACTAGGATTGAGATAAGTATCGACTACCGATACCCAGTGGCAAATGGCATGTACTATCATTGATGACCTGGATCTCATTGGAACTCCGCGGTTAAACGTTCTCAAGTGAGAGAAATCCTAAGATAGGTGACCCTGGGAAGTACTTCAGAAATTTGAAACTTTTGACTAAAGATTAAAATAAATAAAGGTATCTTGGTATAATATACAGTGGCACATGATAGGTGGTGATTATGTCGTATATTAATCCTAGAGGATCCAATCTAGTGATACTGAAGTTTAAGCATAGGTTTAAACCAGATTTAAGCAGAATTACAATGGTACTTCAATTTAGAGACGACCAACCGGAAAGAGCTACCTATAGAGAGATCTGATTGGAAGGCTACCTATGGAAAGATATGATCGGGGAGGGCTAGCTATGGGAAGTTCTGACCGGAGGGTCTGGCCAGTCAGGTGACTAAGTAAAGCACCAAATGCAGTAACGTAGCGTGGAGCCACTGTGATGTCAACCATAGTGTGCAGCCATTGTGACGTCGAACCATAGAGTAGAGTTACGGGAACGTTGACTCTCAACGGTGGTCATTGTAATGTGTCTCCTATCGAATGAGTTTCCTTGAAAGAAGGGTTTATATTTAAAGAGGCAAGTTTCACCTAAGAGGGGGTGAATTGGGTGATGTGATAAATTTTTTGTTTGATGTGGTGATATGACAATAGTTGTAGATAAAGTAGAGTTAAGAGAATTAGTACACAGAGAGTTATACTGGTTCGGCCCAAAAACCAGGCCTATGTCCAGTCCTCAGAGATCAAGACCTACTGAGATTTTCACTATGCTTCCAAAATTCAATGGGCTCTCAGAATGCCACAAAACAACAATCGTCCTCAAATGGACTACGAGCAGAAATATTCTAACACTCAGAAATTTCTCTCCCCCTTACGGCAAGTCTTACATGCAGAAAAACAACCTATGTCCTTTCTCTCTTGCTTACATATACAAGTCTTATGAGCAGCAACGTTCTCTCCTGCTTACACCACTGTAAGTCTTACGAGCAGCAATGTTCTCTACTTCTTGTATCTTGTAAGTCTTATGAGTATAAAGTTTTACTAGGAATTTTTTCAACTGCTTCTCTCGTAAGGATATCTACATAGAGTGTATACAAAATCTCTTACAGAGCAAATATGATAAACACTTAAGAACGATATGAATACAGAGAAAATGTGAATAATAAAGACTCGTGAATTTGGTTATGTGAATTCTTGTACTTCGTTGTTATTGATGATCTCTGGAACTCTGTATTTATAGATGTTCGATTTTGCCCGTTTGAATAATGATCATTGTGGAGCGGGGCATGTTACTATGGAACGGCATGCATACGTTTGAAATCTTTGAACGCGGTAGGTACATGCTTGGATGGTCGTAATGATGCTGTCTGCCGTTGTTTGACTTCCTCAGTGTATTTTTAATTCAAATGTTCAAACTCCTGTATCACACTTATAATACATGCTAAATGATGTTGTATAATAATAATAAGTGAAAATATAATGAATAAATATCATTAAACCATATTCGGATTGAACGCTATAAGACTTGTGCGTTTTGGCTTCTGTCATAGTCTTACTCGAGCACTGAGGGGGTTCACTCGGGTACAATACCATATTGCTTCAGTTTTATACTTGTACTTCCACATGATTTGAGAGAGTGCATTTTCATAATTGCGAGTGATGTGGGTCCTCACTCGAGCATAACTCCTCCTACTCGAGTGTCCTTGTATTTTACACTAACTCGAGCATATGAACTCTCACTCGAGCATGCTTGTGCTTCTCTGTTCTACATGACTCTCGGACAAACACTCGCAGTCCCTCACTCGCTAGTGCTCGAGTGCAAGCTTGTGCTTCTTTGTTCTGCATGACTCTCGGCCAAACACTCGCAGTCCCTCACTCGCTAATGCTCTGGTGCAAAACAGCTTCATGCTCGAGTGTTGGTTATAGTGCTAGAGTGCATCAGTAGAATTAACAGTAATTGCTCTCGGCCAAACACTTCTTGTCCAAGCCAGCTCTGTTGCTCGAGTGCATCGATTACAAGACTTTTCCATATGCATTTGGTAACTTTGTAATCATTCTTTAGATTTTTAAAAACATACTTTGCATACAATTACCTTTTGTTATCATCAAAACTTGGAATCTAACATATATGACCCAGTAAATGGTCATGGGGTGCTATAGTGCCATTTCCAAAGAGAAAGATGAGAAAGGAAATTAAGGAAGAATAGGCTCAACGATATAAAGGAAAGCAACTCTTGCTCTTGCATCTTGTGTAATAGTTTTGCATGTATGTGTTTACTATCAGATATATTTATGTTTTGAATATATGCTAGGAAGTAAGACCTATGGGGCCAGCGTGTCCTAGGTAATCCAACCTGATAGGTAGAGGCCTAAGGCTGTAAGTTCCATAATGCCTATGGCATAAAGGTGATTCCTTAGGCAGTAAGACCTGATGAGCATTCAAAATTTACAAGTGGTCGCCTGAGGCCTATTGTGAGGGTGGCCCCCCAAGCAATAGAGATATATGTTTTACACGAGTAGTCACCTAAGCCATATTGAATGGGTGGACACTCAGGGCCATATGATTTGTATATTATGCACATGCAGTCGCCTGGAGCCTATTGTGTCGGTAGACACTCAGGGCCATATGATTGTTATGATATATGAATGCTCATTGGATGATTGTGGTTAGATGGTTTGTTTTGCATGCTTTATGAACATTACATAGTATATGGAGGGTTTGAGTAACAAGAGTTAGGGCCTGGGATGAATTTAGAATACCTAATGGACTGTATGTTCTAGGTAGCTAAACTCGATATATATTCAGCAAAGATGATGGACTCTTTGTCTTGAGGCCATAAGACCTAAGGGACTAGTATGTCCTTAGGCCAGCAGAATGTTACGTAATTGAGAATTGTGACGAGCGGAGGCTAAGGGGTAAGACCCAATGTGCAAGTCTACATAGAGCGGTGTCCCTAGGCCATAAGACCTATGTGGTTAGTGTTATGGTTAGTGTCTAGCGTGATGACATTGGACCAGTGTGTCCAGGGTATGTCTTAAGGCTGACAAACCATTCAGACTGTACCAAGTTATAGCCGAGGAGTAAGTCCTGAGATACCTATGGCATAAGGGTTATTCCCTGGGCAGTAAGACTAGAATATCCAATACTATGGGAATAGAATGAGCCGTAAGGCTTGATATGCATACAGTGCAATTCAGGTAAAGTCCCAAAGAGACTATGAGGCCTGATATTGTGATCTAGCCAGAGTCTCGAAGAGGTTGTAAGGCCTGGTATACACACAGTATGATCCGAGTAAAGTCCCGAAGAGGCTGTATAGCCTGAGAAACCAAGGGCTGTGAGTAGGAACCAGTGGGTCCTATGTCTGAATGCTCTTACTATGTACTGAATTAATGAAAATACGGAATGATGATTGCTGAATACTATCTGAGATATGATTGAAAGTATGATGATTGGTGTTGCATGCTCGATGATCTTACATATGAAAGAGATAAATTGAAAAACAAATTGTATGGCATGCTTATTAAGCTATCCATAAGATGGACACACTGAGTGTCTAAGATGATCCTTGAGGTATAGGCATTCAAATTTTGAGGATGAAATTTATTGAACGAGAGGGAGAATTGTAATATCTCAAATTTTGGGCCTAGAGACTTGAGGATACGCCTATATCTGGCAAACTACTAAGCCCAATTAGATAAGAGTCCCAAGAATGTCGAGAGATAAAAAGACTTTATGGGACCATATGATCCGGCCTTACCGAGTAGAGGGCCCAGTATGTGTAGGCAGTAGGATCCAAGTGTCGAAGCAGATGTGCATAGAACACATATTCGATGTCATTGGGTTGGTAGAAAGATGCTACCCAGCTATGTCATGAGGTATGGGACTAATTGGTCGAGCAAAATATGTTGGTATAGGTGTGTACATGGAATTTTCACAGCAATATGTATACCCTGCGTTTTTGAAGTAGACACCGGTATGTGGCACTATGTGGGGCCCACACACATACACTCTGACCTAGCATTATTTAGAAGGCCTCGAGACGCGTGACACAATCCTAAGTAAGTCCCGAGTGAAACCTGAGTAGACACCAATAAAGTAACTTTATTAAAGTAGCTTTAATAAAGTAAGTCAATATAGCTAATGATGCAAAACTTTTGTGTAGGATGAATAAGAGAGTGACAAGTGTTCTCTCATCATGACAAAGTACCATGTCACTTTTGTGTTGGCTTGATAGAAAGGTGACATGTATCTCTAATGATGACACTTTCTTTTTGCCTTTTGTGTTGGCACACTCATAAGGTGCTACATGTCACCTGAGCAGGGGAAATCCACCAGTCTCTGGTTCGGTCACCCAACTAACTTTCTCAAACACGGACTCATAAGCCATAAGAAACCATTAGACCCTCACTTTCCCTAACAAGTTGGATAGCTAAAGGCCAGGAAAAGAGGCGGGACCCACTTAATTAAAGCTAGTGACACATGTCACCGTGTAGCTGGATCATCAAATAAATGGCACCATAGAATTTCAACACGTGTCGAACAACTCTTCACACTCATTAAGGACCATATATTTTCAGCCAAACAGCCCTAAAATTCAGAAAAAAAATCCCAAGAAACACTGAGAAAAATGGAAGAGGAGAGAAGGTAGATGAATAGTAAAAGTTCTTCCAGAGCCGATTTCACCGCCAATTTGGCATTTCTAGCTCCTGGAGTCTTTTGTAATGTTGTTTCTCTCAGTGAAAGCAACATTTTTACAGTTTTGGACTTTCATTTAGAGGATTTAGTGCCTTCTCACCGGCCGGAGTACTACTAGATTTTCAAATCGATTGTGAAAACTGCGTAGAGGTAAGCGTGGGCTTCATTTTGAACCAATGGTTTGTTGTTTGGATGAGTTTTCATGGTGGTGGGGTACTATTCATATTTCAGCTAAGGGGTATTTTTGAGGTTTAATCATGTGTTTATGTTTAAATGATGATTTTGGAAGTTATGTTCAAGTCTGCCTGAATTCGTTTCCTAGAGGCAGAGAACTTGCAACATGTTTTTGATCTGTCAAACTTAGTCTAAATCCTATGAAATTTTACAAGATTAAAGTAGCTATCCATAGCTTTAATTTGATCTATAATAGCCATTCGGACTAGAGGATTGAAAGTTATGATTTTTCAAAGTTTGACCTTGATTCTTGAATGAAATATGCGGCAGTTTGTGTTTGACTAATTTCTAGAAAATATTTTGTTGTTATTAATGCTCTGTGATATTTTTAACATAAAGAGGACTTAACGATATTTTTATAGAACTTGGAACCAACTAATTTGTGTTTTTGTAGAATTAATTATGAATTTCCAAAGTTTGGATTTTTGTGTAAGTGCTGCCAGATTTCATTTTCTAGAGGCAATCAGTTGGTGATGAGTTTTTGAATGATCTCATCTTGTTCAATAGATATGAAACTTTCCATGTTTGTAGTACACGGCCTGAGCTTTAATTTGATATATAATATGTGTTATTTGGATTTGTAGATTGTGAGATATGAATTTTTGAAGTTAGGCATTGAATCTGGAATGTTTTCTAGACCAGTTGTATTGGTCAATGATTCTAGGAAATTTATCCTTGTAATTGGCAGTGGTAATATTTTTCCATTAAAGTAGACTTAATGAGGGGCACATAGGACTTTGAACCACTGCAATTGGATTTTTCTAGATTTAGTTATGATTTTTCAAATTTGAGTGAAAAATCTAGAAGATTTCGTGGACCCATGAAATTATGGCATTTAAGGTAATTTGAACCAAGTATGGGTCCAAATAATAGAGTCAAGTCCTAGATGCTAAAGTAGCCCATTAGACACTCAATTGTCATGGCTCTAATAATGTGGCCACAGATCTAGGGCCATGAGGTGACAAAGAAGAAGCAACTTCAATGGTTGGAAGAAAATATACCAAAAAGGGACTTAAAGACAAAAGATAATAAACTTACCTAACTTGCATGTACTTGATATGTATGTTTGTGCATTGATTTGTGTGATCGCTTTGCCTAATTGTGTTCAGGATTGATTGAAGTTCTGTTATATTTATGGTATGGCCATGAGTATGTTGTAACATTGAGCATACAGATATGTTATTATGTTGGCATGAAACTATATAAGACAAGACTGTCATGCATTAAATATATATCTTGCATGTATAGTGGTACTATTTGCTACTGAGATTCACCCGAATCTCACCCTCCCCCAACCAACCATTCTGGCAGGTGAGCACAGGAAAGGAGTGCAGGACGATGTGCTAGGTGAAGAAGTTGCAATAAAGAGTTCAAGATTACTACTCGTCAATTGTCATGTATAAATTAACGCTAGAAGTGATTAATTGTATAATCTGCATGACGGATGAATTGTTTTGAAAGCACGGTAAATGAACTAGGAATGGGTAATCGCACAGTATAAGCCCATTAGTTAAATAAGTAGAAGAATTAAAAGCAGAGAAACTGTGATAGTAATGAATAAAAGAACTGATGAGTTAAAGTGAAAAGTAACCTCGTAAATATATTAATCTAGTAAATACGGTTTTACTAAATGAACAGTGCCCCAAGAATAAGGGTACAAGTTTTTTGCTAGGAGCTTTATTTATTGATTCTCCTGAGCCATAATAATAAAGTTAATGCTTCCGTGTACATAATAAAGGGGCCACTACTACAGAATATATATTTTACGTCCCTAAAGGACGTCCCTTTTTAAAAAAGGGAGGTAAAAAATAAAGACGATGGCATTTTTGTAATTATGAGTGAGAACTGAATAGCTTTAGACGTCCCCAATTTAAATAGGGGCGTCTAAAGTGTGACTTTACAGACTTTAGACGTCCCTATATGAACTAGAGACGTCTAATGGAAAAAAAATTACTTTAGACGTCCCCATATATATTGGGGATGTCTAAAGCTTTAAAAATTACTTTACACATCAGGGACGTCATTTTGGCATCCCTAATATACTATATTAGGGACTCCAAAATGGCGTCCCTAATGATACATCAGGGACGCCCTTTGGGGTCCCTATATAAATGAGGGACGCCAAATGGTGTCCCTCATTTAAAAAAAAATTCTTAAAGCTTTAGACGTCCCCAATATATATGGGGACATCTAAAGTGTGATTTTAGACGTCCCCAATTTGAATTTGGGAAGTCTAAAGTAAAAAAAAAAATTAAAAAAAATAACTGAACAACTTTAGACGTCCCTAAATTAAATTGGGGACGTAAAAATTAATTCAAATTTTTTCTGACAGTCTTTTTTTGTCAGTTTTATATTACTTTTACACTCATATTTCCCTTCCCATCGCCGCAAACATAATAAGAGACACTACCACCACGCCTTGAGCTCTTGCTTCTTCTTCTTTATATGCTTCTTTTACTCTTGCTTCTTCCTTTATCTCTCTTTTTTTCACCTCCAGATCTGTAATGCTTTCTTACCTTTTTTTATTATTTTATCCTCTTTCTCTTTTTTCTTTGGGTTTTCCTTCTATTTTATCTTTTAACTTGTGTTGTTATGGTTTGTAGATCAAGATTCTGAAACATGCTTCATGGCTACGTTCCCGCTGAGAAAACGAGATTCATCTCTCCCTGCCACTCTTCTCTATTCATTATTACGAGAAAATGAATTTCAATAATAGAAGGAGATAAGTTTTTTGCAACTAATTCCTCTTATTGTTTTCATCTTCTCCCTATGAGATTTCAGCTTTGGAGTTATTATTGTGTAGATTTGGATTGTAGATACTAGATCTGTAGTTTTATTGATGATGATCTGTAATTTCTAGGTTTAAATACTGTTTAGTTCAGATCTGTAATATAAACGATTTTTTTTAAAAAAAAAAGCACTTTAGATGTCCCCATTTTAAAATGGGGACGTCTAAAGTTGAACTTTAGACGTCCCCATTTTAAATTGGGGACGTCTAAAGTCTAGATTTTAGACGTCCTTTTATCTACGGACGTTATTGTCATTTTTTACTACGTCTCTCACATAGATGTCCCCTTATTTTCAGACGTTAAAAGGCCTAAAAAAGGGACGTTAAAAACGTTTTTTGTAGTAGTGGGCATAAGGAATGGGCGTTACAATAGGTTATGTTAAGACTAGCTTATGATTGAATACTTGTGCAAATTGTGGGCTGGAGGCTTGGAATGGAGCTCTTCTTTATGGTTGATATATATATGATAGGAGCATGTTTAATATTGATGCATGTATTTGTATGAATAAGGGGTTTTTAATTTACCATGATAGACTGCTTGCTCGTTTATTCTTTTCTATCATTGTTGAAATTTAAAAGAGTGATGTTACGCAATTATAAGCTCGATAACCATGTGGTGAGTCAATTCTTTTCTATTGACGTTATGCACAAGAAAGTTTTCAAAATTCACGCTACGAGTAGGAAACATGAGGTTGGGTGTTACAGGAATGGTTGTCAAATACCTGATTAAACTAAAGAAGATTATGTTGCCAAGTACCTCTTGTAAACTTGAGGAGATATTGTGGCTTTACTAATGCCTAGACCAAATTACACTATTCAGATATTATTGAGTTGCCAATGGCCCAAACTAAATCTTGGAGATTATAGTTGAATTCTCAGGAGGTTCCTGAGAACTGGATTTAGGTTAAGTGGTTGGAGTGAACCAGTACAAATTTGTTGTGTGCTTCATCTTCTTTTTGATATTGTCTTCATTATGGTGATAAATCTCTAAATTTACTACAATATTTATTTAAGCTCTTGAGCTTAAGAGTTATTTAATACTATTTGCATTTGAATTTTCAAATTCTATATTATTTTATTTACACCCACTTTACCCGCTCTTGGGTGTGTCCTGCACAAACATATAATACACATCATATAGACGCATTTTGTCAATTGTATAAAGAAAAGGAAAACAATTAAGTCAATGACTACATTAATTGCAAGTATTTAATTATGTTGAAAATAATTCGATATTTTTTCTAGAAACTTAGCGAAATTCAAAGTCAACGTAAACTATAAATGCTCAGAAAATAATTGTAAAACAAACTCTATTTTTCTTATTAATGCATTTAATTATATTAATGCATTTAATTATAATTCATTAAAACGTACAAAAAATAACTTAAATATATAGTCACATTCATTCCTCTAGATTCATCCTTTGAGAAAACTCTCATTCACATCATCAATCTATCAGTCTTCCTTCCATTATAAAAAAATCCATCAATCTCGTCGAATGGATACCCTGAACAAAGAAGCAAAACTGAAAGGGAAAAAAGAAATTGACGAAATGATGATGGCAGGTTCTTCCTCAAAAGTTTAAAACAAGAAAGGACTCAATCCATTTGCTAAGGGATGGGATCCAGCAAAGGAACGAGCACCAGAAGAAAAAATATGCCTTTACTTGGCATTTTCAAGATGGCACCCACTCAATGAAGACGAGATAACTCTCTTCTTTACCCAGTAAATTAGTCAATAATCATTCTCCTATACTATTAATATTTTCATTCATTTGTTTGTATAATTTATAGTTTTTTGAATATACCCTATGTCTAGCAGTAACTATGAAAATTTTTTATGAATATTTTGTGCCAGGTGGTTTCGCAGATGCATTGAGAAGATGAATTTTCAGAGACCACAAAAAAATGAAGATGCCTTAATTTTTGGCAAAGTGGTCTTTTACTTTCCCACAATTCCTGTGAGTATTATAGGGAACCATATCATGCTAACCAACAATTCCAAAGTAGAACCATATCATGCTAACCATCAATTCCAAAAGTCTTTGGTGCTTGAGGTTTAACCTATTGAACCAAAATAATGAACTACAGCGACGTCATGATGCCATCATTTTGAAAATATATAGATTCCATCTGTATTCATTACCTAAACAATCTCTTCAATGTTGTTTTTTCTTTTGGTGTTTGTGCCATCAAACTAAGTAGAATAAATTTCTATGGTTGTTGCTTTAGTTAGTTTAACATTTGACAATGCTTTTGCTATTATTGAATAAATTTACATACTCCAAATATTATATTTTTTGAAAATTATTACGAAGAAAAAGAGTTGTTTCGAATATCTGTTTGGCTTTTGTTTGTTTACATTCTTACATCTTACAAAGGTACATGATTAGATATTCGAAACCTATACAGTTAAGGGGCAAAAAATGCCCCGAAAGTTTTCACCAATAGGCACTGGTTGTCTCGAAGTTTTTGAGGGGCCAATTTTACCCTGGAAGTTTAAAAAATGAGGTAATGATGCCCTCCTGTTAATAGAACCAAACGGTCAAAGTTTGTTGACTAAAAGATTCTGAATTGGCACTGCATGTAGGATATTGTCCCACATAGTATTACACATTTTATACCCATAAATGAAATGACAAAAATGCCCTTGAGAATTCTAATCCATTTTCCTTTCTCTTTCTTTGATCTGCAGATCTCCGGTCTTCTCTGATCAACTTTCTATCCCTCCCTATTCCTCCATCCCTCTCTATTCCTTCCACCATTAAAGCAAGAAAACATCTTCTTTGTAGCTTTGAAATCTCTTACATTGTGCTTAAACCATGTAAATAAAACACCACCCAAACCAACAAATTATACAAATCAAAGCATGAAAAGAATCCTGCGGAATAACAAATTAAGTAAAACCCTACCATGCAAAACTATTAAGTCGCACCGAAAATGTTTTTTCTTTGACCCATAGAACACTGCGATAGCATGATGGTAAGAATGGAAGGAGGGGTTTTCTTTGGTCCTTCACACTCACCACCGATTTCTTTCAATTTAGCTCTGATTCTTGTTGATGGGAAAATTTCTATGAAAAGTATAATGGTAATTCCAAAATAAAGAAGAAAAAATTAAAAAAAAAAAAGAGAGATCTACAAAACTTAATCAATGAAGCAAACAAATCATTGCCAAGTTCTGGGAGGTCAGTTGTGATGAACGCGGCATTATCTCGTCAATGGCGATTCCGACCCTGTCCTCATAGATCTCAAGCCTGGCACCATGGGTTCCATCAGATCCTGACCTTTCGTCTAGTCTGAGGTAGGCAAAAATAGGTCAAACCCACTTCCGCCATTGAGCTCTCTACCAGCACCCACCTCCACAATCATTTGTAATTTCCTGTTTGAAAGCCTTCAATCTCTAATCAGGTATATTCATCTATTTCCAATGTTCAATGTCCTCCTTCAACTAAAATACCAATTTGAAATATTGTCCAAGTCAAATTTTTGTAATAGATTTTGGATTTAGGAATGATTGGATTTCTAGGCTGATGATGATGAAAAAGTAGTGAGAGTTCATGGCAGTGAAACGGGGAAGATGATGAAGATGATGGTGGTTTGTAGGAGTATGGGCGTGAAGGGGGAGAGAGAGAGAAAGGGAGATGACGAGGTGTTATGATGTTGTAAATGATGTGACGTACATTCTTACAAGGTTGAGACAACTTAACATGATTAGTCAATTTTAACGGTCAAAACTGACATTTCAATTAGTGGGGCAATATTGCTATATTTTTCAAACTTCCAGAGCAAAATTGCTCCCTCAAAAACTTTAAGACACCCAATGCTCCTTAGTGAAAACTTCCAGGGCATTTTGCCCTTTAACCCAAACCAATTTATGCAAGTAGATAATTAGGATGAGATTTTCCACTTTTTGATTTGGGTGTCACTAATGTAAAAAGTTTTTTTCATACAATTTCCACTAATAAATTTCATACCTTACAAATCTAATCTTTTTTATGGCACAAAAACTTAAACAATTACAATTTACATGAATAAACTACTATTGTAGTAGCTCAAGAAAGTGAGTAGCCCAACACATTAAGACATAATCAATATCCCCTTAAGGGAATAATGAGTCCTCAATGTCAAACATTTGCAAGTTCAAATCCAAACAAAGCATTGACTTAAAACATTAAGTCTAAAGAACATAAACTATCTTTGGCTCTACATAAGAACATAGCACCAGTGATTACACTTGTTGCTAGTGCACCAAATTTACCAAGTTTAAAAAATGCACAATGCAACCTAGATCGTATTCTCTTGAAATTAATCAAACCTATACTATTATTTCTAGGATTCTTAGTGATTAGTGACTAGAGAACATGTGTGATGATAGATAATATGAAATGGCAACTCCTAGTGATGGTATCCGAGCCTTCCTTATTCGCTTAAAAATGTGGAGTTAAAATAAGTCAGATAGTTAAATATCCAAATTACCATTTGAATTCAAGTATAGTAGAGCATTAATTAATCATAATACCATAAGATTAATTTCAACAACATTTATACCCTAAAGAACCACTTAGCTCACGATTCAAATTAAAGCAGAAATATCTAACAACGCACTCTCTAACCAACATATACTCAATCTAATTGCATCAGAACTTTAGCATTCACTCAATTTAGAGCAAAAACAAATTTTCAACAAGGCGTTGTCATGTTTAAAAGAAGATGAAGGGGGTTTCTTCTTCATATATGGTTGTGCTAGAACCAGGAAAACATTCTTCTAGAATGTATTGACCTCATCACTCCAATAGAAGGAAACATTGTGCTCACAATTGCATTAATTGGAATTGCAGTAACATTATTACCATATGGTAGAACAACACATTCCATGTTTACAATTTCAATTCAAATTACCGACTCCTTAATGTGTTCAATCAACCAAAGCTCCCCTTTAGCAAATCTTATCACATGCACAAAACTTATTGTATGGGATGAAGCATGTATAGTGAAGCGTTTTGGTGTTAAAGAATTTGATAGGACCTTAAGGGATCTCATGCATGCATTGTGACAGACCATTTGGTGACAAGAGCATAATTATGGGAGGTGATTTTCATAAGATATTACCAATTAAACAAAAAGGAACAAGTAGCACTATTGTCAATGCATGCATCAACTCTTCATATCTATGGGATCACTACATCATTTTCCAATTGACTAAGAATAAGCAATTGACTTCTGCTTTAAGGACTAATCATGAAAAGTTGAATGGTTCAAATAATTGTTATTAGATGTTGGTGATTGCAAATTAGGGGACTCGCATGATGGTGGTGTTGATGAAATTGAAATACCTGGTGAATTGTTAATTTTAGGCTACCAAGATCTAATTTATGCAATTGTAGAATCAACATACATTAAACTCTTGGACAATCTCAACTCTAACGAATACTTTAATGATAAAGCAATCTTTGCTCCAACAATTGAAATGGTGAATCACATAAATGAGCACATGTGTTCCATGTTGCCTGGAGAATCATATGAATTCCTCAATTGTGACTCAGTTTGTAGGTCAAGTGAAGACAATGATAGTTTTGACAACCATAGAATTTCTTAATACAATTATTTGCTATGTGTAACACCCTACTTTTTATTCACCAATATTTCTTGTAAATATTTGTCACATTTAATGGAATAAAATGGTGAATTTTGGTGCATTTGGAAGAACAAAAATACCTTCAATGGAGGTCACATGGAAATTGGGTTAAAACAAGATATAAAGCCAATTTTTGTCTTCCAAAGAGCTCATTATTAAAGCCCAAATTTGAGAAATAAAGAGCACAATTTTTGGGCCCAATAATAGGGGTGAATTTTAGTCAACAAGGAAAGAAAAGGAGGAAGAAACACTTTGGCACAATTAAATGCAAAAATGTAAGGGTAAAATGGTAATTTGTCAATAAAGAAAAAGTTAATTATTTTCCCAATTTCATGAGGACATTTTCAGCCAAGTAAGGGAAAATAATAAATTGGAGATAAATATCCAAATTTGGGAGCAATTGTGGCCAAGTAAATCAAGTTTGAAAAGTCAAAAAATGAATATGGAGTAATTAATTACTTAAGGAAAGAGAATTATGATGAATGCAAGAAGCCATTTATTATTCCCCTTCCTCTTGTGATTTTCGTCCAAATGGGAAAAATATGAGGAAAAATATTTACTTGGAAGCTAATGATGCCATGTGGAATTATTTCTAGCCAAGTAAAAAGATGAAGTCATAAAAGTGAATGCACCTGGTACAATAGCATTAAGATATATTAAGTTAAAGAAAGATGAAGAGGATATTTTTAAGAACTTCTTATCTCTTTCCTAAGCCTTATTTTTGTCCAAGTTGAGAGAAATAGAGAGAGAATGAGAGCTTCGAACATCAAGAACAAAAGAGAGAGTTCAAGAGCAAGAATCAAGGTAAGTAGGTTGGATTTTAAGTGTTTATGCCTCGAAAATCATGAAAAACTCCCTCTAATCTCTATGCTATCATGAATATCATGTGTATCAAGCAAAAATCCAAGGGAAAGAATAGGAGAGAGGGATGGCTAGAGAGAGAAAGTGAAGGAATCAAGAGGTAATCTCAAGAACTTTGATCCTCTTGTTTAATATGTTGTTGTTGTGGTGGTTGTTGTTGTTGTTGGCTTCATTTGGGGTTGGTTTGATTGATTTTGTAATTTTGAGATGATGAAACCCTGCAGGGTTATGCTGCCCAAATTTCCACAAATCATGTTTAATAAGTGTTTGAGAAGTTAAATATGTGATTAGGAGTTAAAAGGGTTAAATCAAGAAAACCCAATTTTCCCTTTTTCTTGAGAAGTTTCGGCCAGTTGCAGAAAAGGGGGAAGGAGCTGGAATTTCATTAATTTGATGGCTCCATTGTGTTTAAAAGGAAAAATTGTATAGGGTTCATGTTAAGTGTGAAGTGTGGAAAGCATTAGAATATGAAATGACAAAACTACCCCTAAAACCCTAAGTTTGAGGCTGCCAAGGGCAAATCTGTCTTTTGGCAGTGAATTTGGAAATTCTGAGGTCAAAAACGAATTCTACATGCGAAATTGTGTAGGATTAGCCTGGGTCAAAATTTTTGGAAAAGTATAATCGGACTAGGTATAGGACTTGGACCGAGTCCCTAGGGGTATTTTGGTCATTTTGTAGTTTTAAGCTAAGATAACCAACAAATTAAGTTTGGAAGAGTCTATGAATGAGAGTAGTAACTCATTTCTTTATAAATTTGGAATTTTAGGACCGGATAATTTACCCACGCCGGGACAATGTTAGAGCCAGGAAAAGGGATTAAGGTAGTAACTATATCTTTCATAAACTATGTGATTATTTGTATGCTTTGTATATACCATATTCTGTGATATGTATATTGCACCCACTAACTGGGGCGGGAAAAGCACAAATGCCGTTCGGGGGGAAAGTACAAGTACCCCAGCAGCCCCAAAAGGGGATCCAGTTATGAGATACAGTACCAAGAGGGGACATTGCCCAGTCTGTGGTCATGAGCCCAGCTGAGATATGGACAAGTAGGGGTTCTAATAGTAGTTGGCCCTTAATACATGTGCACATTATGACGATTATGAGTTTTACAGTGTTATTATTTATTTACATTATATGGTACTTAGCATATTTATTTGTTGCATTTTATATTACTGATTATATGTTACTACTGAGATTCATTCGAATCTCACCCTTTCCAATATTTAAAAACATTCCAGCAGAAGCTAGCGGCTCAAAGGGCAAAACAATAAATACCAACTTGTGAGGGTACTGGTTCAAGCAAGGGCTATCATTGTTATCCTTAATTTTATTTTGAAGGATTTGTACAATTTGTATATATTTTTCAAACTCTATGGGGATTTCCTATATTATAAACAAATACTTCTTATCAGTATATTTATGCTATTTCTGTATGTGTATGGAACTATGCTTTTATCACCTTGGCAAATATCAAAATGTTAAAGGATTTCACACTCTGGTTTGTCACCACATATGTTAACTTTGAAAGTAAAAGCAGCTATAATATTTTTGAGGAATATTGATAAATCTTGCGGATTATATAATGGAACATACGTTCGTATAACTCATTTAGGGAAGACTATCATTGAGGCAATCATGTTAGTGGTTCACATCCAAACCGAAAGGTCCTCATTAGCATAGACATGAATCATTCTGAAAGCATATGGCCTTTTAGCATGCAGCAATGTCCACCGCAAAATCAATGTGCATCTACTGCAACTGATTTTTACGATCTCCGCCACAATGGGGATGGCCTTCAGCCATGACGACTTCATATATTTGGCGGAGAATGTCTTTGGCATGGGCGGATAGATCTAGGTTGATGCTGTGGTTTGTAATTTCTTGTGAAGGCCGCCTCGACGATCACACTCTTGGCCACTACAAAATCGTTCGGTGTAGACTCTACATAATCTTCTTATTTTGCCGCCTTCATTCGTCGATGTTCTGTTAATGTTCCAAGAAAACTCCATTGTCAAAGCCTCCTTAGAAGAATGCTCCATTCCATTGAAGACCACCACTAAAATTTTAGAGTGTTTGTTGATCTGTTAAGACAATGTCTATTGCATTGGCCACCATCAGTCTCTCCTCCAGACGTTAATTGGAGTGCTCTTCGAGAAAGAGTCCTTCAAGAATGAAACCATGACCAACATGGTGTTGGTTTCGCTCGGTGCCTTGTGGATCCAGTTTCGAGAGAGCGTGGCCTTCATGCCATCTTCAGTGGGCATCGCTGTTGCAGGAGAACCCTTATTGTGACCAAAGGTTTGACTTCTTCCTCTCTAAAGGTCTCTACCACCATTGCTATGTAGTTCTTGGGGTGTGATTCTTCAATTGGATGTTGTCATTTCTGAAGCCACCAGGCCCTTGGATCATCATGGTGTATGCTGACTTGAAAGGAACTTCTACCTTCAGTTTTGAGTTTGTGATTTTTTTGGACCAATTCTTTGTGGGCATTTACTCTTAATCTCGACGTTTTTCTTGTTCCAAAAAAAAAACTCTACTTTAACAATGACAAGAGAATAGAGTTGGAATTGCTGAATGTACTAATAACTCTGAATTTGCATGAGAATAGTTCTTTTGTTGATTGAAGGGATGCAATTCATTTGTGGATATTGGATATATCTATCACCTTAATTGGTACTGAATACTGATGGTGAAAAAATATCTGTTGGATATCAAACCTACAAATTCCTTTTAGTTGATTATTTCTTTATATTTTCATTGTTGGGTAAAGCTTGCTCTCGTGGTATAACAAGTTCATGGTTTATTCAGAGTATATGAATAAGAGCATGTTGATTTAACTACTTGAGCATATGATTTGGAATTTTGCAATGAAACCATAAGTTATAGAAAGTGAGATGATGGTGATTGCTGCTAATAAAAAAGGGTTGGAAGAGTGATTTGGTTGATTCATTTATCCCGTTGATGAAGAGATTGGCAGCAGGTGAATGAATGGTTTACTGCATGAGTCTTGCATGTGGACTATTTCATATTGCATACTCAAGTGCACCAGAGACATCAAAGACTGAGTTGAGGTCAATATACTACCAATTGTGTAAAGATGACATGCCTATGGTTAGAAGGTCTGCTGCATCAAACCTTGGCAAATTTGCAGCAATTGTTGAATATCCTCATCTGAAGTCAAACATCATGCAAATTTTTGAGGATCTTGCTTAGGATGATCAAGACTTTGTTATATTATCGGCTGTGGAGGGCTAAGCTGCTCTTGGCAAGCTATTGGAGCCTCAAGATTGTGTTGCACATATACTCCCTGTTATTGTCAACATCTCTCAGGATAAGTCTTGGCGTGTGTGTTACATCACCAAATTCTGCAAAATTTTAAATCCAGAACATGCTATTCAGCATATTCTCCCTTGTATAAAGGAATTATCAACAGATTCTTCGCAGCATGTTCATTCTGCTTTGGTTCAGTAATTATGGGAATGGCTCTAGTGTTGGGAAAGGATGGTGAGCAAAATAAAGTGGCATGCATTTATGGGCAACAATAATACACCTTCAAACAAAGGCAATGGGCAAGAATAAGAGACAAAAGTGAAGAGTTCAATGACTACTATGTTATAATGTAGTTCATCAAATTTTATCATGTTTTGTAAATTGAAAAATGGAGTAATTAAGAACTAGATGTCTCTATGAAAGTCATGGAGGAAGATGTCTCTAGGAAGGAAAAGAGGAAGATATCTCCTAAAATTGTTATTCACAAGAAAAAACAATGATGTTATTCAACTCCCTTCACTAAACTCTATTGTTTGTATTTGCAAGTTAAAACTTATAAGAATTGTCAATTTGAGAGAGCGTGTTGGAGAGTTAGAATATATTAATTGGTTAAAGCTCTATAAATAGAGGGCTTAGTATGAGATTTAGAGGTGTGAAGGAGAGTCAAATCTTCACCTAAAAGAGGAGAGTTAACATAGGTCCCTACCTCATAAGCTACCAAGAAGTCTTGAGATTTTAGTCATTACTTCCAAGAAGGAAGAATTCATTGATAGTTTTTGTAAATAAGATCAGTTTATCTTCATTATTGTTTAGCAACTTAACACTTAGACACACATAGCATAAGAACCAGCTTCACAAAGCATGTCTATACTCAAGTAAAGCATATTTGATCGCACTCAAGGTAAGCATCCAGAAGACGAACATAATCCATAGACTAAAGGGACAAATGAATATATCACAAAGTAATGTATAGGAAGGAATGAATTAGTCAAAGGAGTTCGCAGAAAGTGGTGCGGTGAAGAGTTGATGGAGGGCTGTCACGGCCAGGAGAGGAAGGAGATGAGTGTGAAGTCACTATCTAAGGGCTTAAGTTAATGGAAAAGATTCATGATTCCTTAGTGGAGAGAACAGAATTGTAAACATGTCATGGTAGAAAATGAAAAATCCAATCCCTCCGTAGTGTCGAAAGGGAGTTGAATCGCAACTAAATGGAAAGGCTTAAACTCCTAAAACTCAACAGTCAACACAACTTGAAATGACCCATTGACAATTGTGGTGCCCAATTTCCTTAGGTGTCATCTGCAAAATAAAACATGAATATGATACCATGTTCTTCCAGATAAAAATATTTAGGAATTAAATATTCAATTAAATTCAATAGTTAAGCACTTCAATTCCTAAAATTCCCATAAGTAAAGTTAAGCACAACTAACCCAATTTAATCAATTTAAGGGGCCAAAAACCTAAGATTAAATCAATAAAATGGGAATTTATCCCAATTTTTCCTATTAATATTTGAAATTATCATATTATATATATAAAGGAAAATTAAACTTTTAATCCTTAAAGTTTTGACTTACTTATGATTCAATCCCTAAAGTTTGATTTACTATAACTTAGTTTTTGAACTTTTAATTCGCCTGCAGCTTAGTCCCTAATCTTTGTGCCATCCTATGTAGCAAAAAAATATTAATAATATGGTTAAAATTTGCTTAAACGTTTTCCAACTCAGCTCCATGGAGATTAAAAAGAAAGAGACAAGCTGATATTGACAGCACCTTCCTCTTCCCCGTTGGCTTTAAGCCTTTAACTCTAAATCTCCTTCTTCTAAATTCTCGCTGGCACATCCTTCAGAAGCATCACCTCGGCGGCAAATGACAACATCTCTCAGATTGGATATTTCTTTTCCGAGATGGGTTTAGAAAATGGAAATCCTTTCAAGCTAAGTATAAACTGACACGGTAGATTTTCTTATATTAGAACTCATTCTTATTCTTACTATTAAAATCCCATGTTCTGCATATTATTTTTGTTCAAAGATCTAAGAATACATAGGCAAAAGCAAAAGTTTCTTCCAATTTCTTGTTTTGAGTACACTTCTACTCACTAACTTCAAATATGAATAAGAAATAGGAAAAAGGAAAAAGAAACTTTGGTGTTAGTGTACCAAATAAAGTGGCCCAGTCCAACTCAAGCCCACATAACTTAGTTTACTTTGAGGGTAGTTCTCCTATATTATTCTTGATGCCAGCCTGTAATTCGCTCGAATAGTTGAGAAACAATTGTAACCATGTGCACTCAGTTAAGAAGTTCATACTCTATAAATAATAACAGCTATGGCCTCAGATACTCTTTAAGATTGAGAGCCTCACTTTCAAAATTTCTCTCGTTTGTCTTTCTTCAACTGGCAGAATCATAGTAATTGCGGAAAGAAGGTGCCATCATTCTCTTGATTATAGATCAAAATTTGCTAAGTGCAAGTCTCCCCATCTCCTATAGAAAGTACATACTGATAGTAAAAGAATAAGGAATTTACAAATGATGATCGTAGTTCAATGTACACGAGCAGATTGCCAGTGACATGGCAATGGAGATGCAGTTGGAGTCAAATGAACTGTGGACCGTTTTCGTCTAGGAATGCTGGTGATTTAATTTGTTGAAGGATCTGTCATCGACACATGAGGGTGCTAGCAAGAATCTGAAAGACGGAGGTTTAGGGTTGAAACCGGTGAGGAAACTGATGATTCCCCAACTCCCATTCTATCAACCACCACATTTCAATCCTTAATCACATCCTTAATCATAATTTAATCTTAAATCATCCTTTCCATGTTTTATAGAGAATTGGGCAGCATATCCTCTTATTTTCATGGTTTTTATAACTACAAGAATCTGATGATTCCCCAACTCCCATTCTATCACCACCACATTTCAATCCTTAATCACATCCTTAATCATAATTTAATCTTAAATCATCCTTTCCATGTTTTATAGAGAATTGGGCAGCATATCCTCTTATTTTCATGGTTTTTATAACTACAAAATTTCAAGAACAACTCATCCAGTCCTTATGAACATTATCCACATAATTAATAACATCAACAATCATCACTTACCTAGGTGCAAGCTACAAGCTTGATTCCTTGTGAACCCCCTCTTTGAACCCTTGAGGAATAATCGTTCTCTCTTACTAAACAGATCAACAATAGGGATTTAGATCCCATGGATGGATTTAAATGAGAAATCTAGAAGTGAAGATGAATTTAAAACCCAAACTTACCTAAAGTTGGATGTTCTTCCTTGTCCTTCAGCTTCTCTTCTCTTCCTCTCTTTTCTTCTACATTATCTCAGTCTCTCTCTCTCTATTTTCTAACTTGCATGACCAACTCTTGAGAATAAATGGGAAGTGTTGGATGATTAAAAATTGTCTTAATCTAATTATTAACTCAAAATTTGATAAATTTTCAAATCCATACCTCCATCCTATATTATTATTTTATATCCTCTTGTGATCATGGGGCCCAAACTTCTTCTTCCATCCCTTCTTTCATATTACACCACCTAATGTACTTTTAAAAGACATTAGAGTCATCTTCCCAATGCAAAATTATCTTAATTAACTCTTATTCTCCCATTAATATAAGATTAACCTTCTACAAATGCTTTTTAAAAATTCTTTAATCATATAATCAATGGGAGACTATCAATAATTCTGATTTATTAAGGAGTACTTCCCTAATTTTCCTCAAGTCCAAATTTGGTCTTTAAGTATTTTCCCATAATTTCCAAGAAATTGCCTTATTTTTGGATAACATGACCACAAAATATTCTTTAGGATAAACTTTCTATTTCTAGGGAATGTAAACATTTTTTTTAACTTCACATTAATCATAAAATAATTTTTCCCTGTTTTATTTTTCAATTATTTGAGGCCTCCTCGTATTTTTACACCATTAAATTTGGCTAATTATCCCTTATTTAGCCAAAATTCTAATGATTTTTTTGAATATCGTTTAGAGGTAATTTTTTCATTTATACCTCAATTATGCCTCAAATATAGTATGGAAAACTATGCTTTACCTTCCCGTCTCTCCGAGGATTTTTACTAAAATTTAGGGCATAATTTCCAAAATTACCATTACTTACCTGTAATTTTCATAAATTACACTTTTGCCCAGACCTAAGACGGTAGATATACCGTGTTACCTTGATAAGTCTACTATTTTATTTGGCCTTCGACAAAACTTTAATTACTCATTTATCCTTTATTTGCTAAAGATGAATGTTACATAGTCCTCAATAATTATTCTATCTTTTAGGACACTTCTAGGACTCTTGCCTAACTGGGCTTTGTAGCATATTTATTCATGCTAATTCTTGAACTTGTAGGCCTAAAATTTGGGATATGACATACATTCCTGATTTGGTGTCCCTCCCTTTAGTAGTTGACTGGTTGCGTTGTCCTTCACATAGCATCCAGAATCATTAAATAAAATATCCCTATTGTTATCCATAACAAGTCTATGAACACTCATCAAACCTTTGGTGGCATTAGGAACTAAGAGAACATCCTTAATATAAACAGATGAATTAGCACAAGGAAAAGAAACATAACCAATACCAGTAACTTGTGTTTTCTCACGCATACGAGTAACCAAATGAGACTTACCAACAGATGCAACCTAATCAAGATTTTCTGAGTGAAGAGTCACATGGTAATTCACACCACTATCCTATTTTCCAATATATTTCATTATCTTTTATTCATTAACCATGTAAACCCCTTTTTTCTGCGATTAGATTATCTAAATAGTCTAATTAAAATATTTGCCAAATATCTTCACCTCATCCTTCATTGTCTATCTATATCCTTTTGGGCTTTTAGGATTAGATTATTATTTCTTTAAGAGTCCCAGTTAGAATCAGCTTTATTGGGTTATAAATATCCCTTTCACGTTTTTTGAATTCAGAGTCGAATAGAGAGAGCTATCTAGTTTCTTTGCGAGTGAACATTGCTTGTTCTTCGATTTTCTAGACTTAATACCTTGTCGCTATTTGGGTAATATAGGTGTTCTAGATAGAATACCTTGTGGCTTATTGTGAGATATCATGAGTTTCCTTGAGAAATTCTAAAATTTCTTTGCACTTCCACATCAAAGATGGAAAAGAAGCCACCGCCATTACAAATCCAAGAGGAAAAAGGCAGATCGAAGAGGGAGAGTTGATAGGAAGTTGTCATCGCAAATGGAAGAGGAAGAGAGATAAGAGGAAGTCATCATCACATATCTTGTCCTTGTAGTCCGCCATAGTCCCCACTTTGACTCTAGCAAAACCCTCCAAGCTGCTGTCATTGATATCTGAGCTAGGGTTCGAATTTGAGGGACTAGGAGTGGAAAAGGCCATTTTTGGTATTTTCAGGTTGCAAGGAGTAGTTTTTTTTTAGTTGGGGGCATTTTTCTATTTTTATAACAATAATGTGTGCCCCACCACAAAAAATAACAGTTAGATTTAATGGTCATGGTTACTTTTGCCCCAATTTTCAAAGCTGATAATTACTTTTACCCCTTAGAAAAGTATTTGGTGTTGAGTGCACTTTGCATAAAATCTCATATGTATTTTTGCACCATATTTAAATATATGAACTTGATTACCTGTATCATGAGTTATGCTAAGGCTTGTTTATGATTAAATACTTGTGTGAATTGTGGGCTAGAGGCTTGGAGCGGAGCTCCTCTTTATGGTTGATATATCTATCACATGGACATGGTTAATATTGATGTATGTGCTTGTATGAATAAGATGTTTTTAATTAACCATGATATAGTGCTTGTGCGTCTATTATTTTCTATCATGGTTGGTATTACAAAAGAGTGATGTCACGCAATTATAACCTCATACCTGTGTGGTGAGTCGATTCTTTTCTATCAAGTTTATGCACAAAAATGTTTTCAAAATTCGCACTAAAAATAGGTAACATGAGGTTGGGTGTTAAAGGAATGGTTGCCAAATAACCCATTAAACTTGAGGAGATTATGTTGCCAAGTATTTGTTTTAAACTTGAGGAGATATTGTGGCTTCACGAATGCCTTTATTGAACTAGTGAGATTTTATTGGGGCGCCAAGGGCCCAAACTAAATCTTAGAGATTATAGTCGAATTCTTAGGAGGTTCCTAAGGACTAGATGTAGATGAAGCTATTGCATCGAACTAGTACTAATTTGTTATGTGCTTCATCTTCTTTCTGACGTCATCTTCGTCATGGTGATACCTCTCTAACTTTACCATTAGAGTTACTTAAGCACTTGAGCCTAAGTGTTATTTAATATTATTTGCATTTGAATATTCAAATTCTTTATTATTTTATATACAATCATTTCACCCTTTCTTAGTTGTGTCTTGCACTAACATATATTACACATCATATAGACACATTTTGTCAATTGTATAAAGAAAAAGAAAATGAAAACAATTAAGTCAATTAATACATTAATTGCGGATAGTTAATTATGGTAAAAATGATTTAATACTTTTTTCTAGAAACTTAGCAAAATTCAAAGTCAACGTAAACCATAAATGCTCATAAAATAAGTGTAAAACAAAACTCTATTTTTCTTATTAATGCATTTAATTATAATTCATTGAAACGTACAAAAATTAACTTAAATATATAGTCATATTCATTCCTCCAAATTCATCCCCTAAGAAAACTCTCATTCAGTCTCATCATTAATCTATCAATCTTCCTTCCATTATTAAAAAATCCATCAATCTCGTCAAATGGATACCCTAAACAAAGAAGCAAAACTGAAAGGGAAAAAAGAAGTTAAGGAAACGGTGATGGCGGGTTCTTCCTCAGAAGTTCAAAACAACAAAGGACTCAATCCATTAGCTAAGGAATGGAATCCAGCAAAGGAACGAGCACCAGAAGGAAAAAGATGCCTTTACCTGGCATTTTCAAGATGGCACCCACTCAATGAAGACGAGATAACTCTCTTCTTTAACCAGTAAATTAGTCATTAATCATTCTCCTATAATGTTAATATTCATTTATTTGTTTGAAACATTTATAGTTGTTCGAATAAACCCTATGTCTAGCTAAGTAAATATAAAAATTTTTTGCGAATTTTTTGTGACAGGTGGTTTGGCAAATGTGTTGAGAAGGTGAATTTTCAGAGGCCACAAGAAAATGAAGATCCATTGATTTTTGGTAAAGTGGTCTTTCACTTTTCGACAATTCCTGTGAGTATTTTGGGGAAGGAGAACGACATAATGTTTCCAGTTAATTCCAAAAGTCTTCGGTGCTTGAGGTTTGACCCAATGAACCAAAACAATGAAGAGTAGCGATGTCATGCCATATTTCGACAACATATAGACTCTGTCTATATTCATTATCCCAACAATCTCTCCAATATTGTTGTTTCTTCTTGCGTTTGATCCTTTAAATTAAAATAAATTTCTATGGTTGTTGCTTTAATTACTTTAACATTTGAAAGTGCTTTTGCTATCTTTGAATAAATGCACAAACTCCATATTATATGTTTTGAAAAACTCTTATGAAGGAACGGAGTTGGTTTGAATATTTGAGTGGAATTTGCGTGTTTACACTCTTACAGCTTACAGAGGTGCATAATTAGATTCCAAAACCTTTATATGCAGGTAGACATAATCAGTATGAGATTTTCCAACTTTTGAAGTATAAGTCACCAATCTAGCAAGTCATTTTCACGCTGGTTAAAAATGCCTTGTAACACTAGTTCTTTAACTAGTGCAAATACAGTTGGTGTAGAAAGTGTGAGACTTTCTACACCTCTTTCCAACCGGTGTAGAGAAGGTTAACAATAATTAGGGAAAAAAAATCAAAAGACTTTAAACTTTTTACACTAGTTAATGTCACCACTAGAGTAGAAAGTCATGTCACACTAATGCAGAAAAAACTTTATACACTAGTTAATGTCACGACCAGTGGAAAAGTTTGTTTAATATTTTTAATAATTCATTATGTTTCATCCCTAACCCTCTATTTTCTCTTGAAAACAATTTTAATTGTATATACATAGCACAACCAGCCAGTAACTAAACCACAAACAAGATAATTAAATCTTAAGTCATAAGTGTACAATTTGTAATATTCCAATGTCCAGCTCTTAATATTGTCTACTTTGGTGCCTGATTTTTGTTCCTTTCCCTAGCCAACTCTTAATATTGTCTACTTTGGTGCCTGATTTTTGTTCCTTTCCCTAGCCAACGTGGGACATCACACTCTACCCCCTACGAGCCCAACGTCCTTATTGACAGATCGGTTGAAGCCTGGCTCTCATACTATGTAAAACATCCTAGCACCTCACTCTTGAAAGCAGGGTAATGGAGCCCCAAAGCGAATAATATCAAGAGTGAGGTACTAAGATGTTATAGATAGTATTAGAGATAAGCTTAGATCAATGTGTCAATGAGGATACTGGGCTCGTAGGAGTTGGAGTGTAATGTCCCATATCAACTAGGGAGGGAAACAAAAAAAACCTTATAAGAGTTTAGATACTTCCCCCTTGACACGTTATAAAAACTATGAGGGGGTAATGGGGCACAAAGAGAACATTAGAATGAGACACTGGGATATTACACAATTCAATTAAAATTTACTCAACTAAGAAATAATTTCAACTAACAACGTCCGTAGCTTACTAATCTAACCTTTTTTTGTGTCACCAAAACATAAAAAATTAGAATTTACATGACAAACTATTGTTATACTAGCTCAAGGAAGTAAGTTGCCCAACAGATCATTCGGATATGACCAATATCCTCTTGACGGAATAATGAGTCCTCAATGTCAAACATTTGCAAGTTTGAAACCAAACAAAGTATTAACTTAAAAAATTAACTCTAAAGTCCATAAATTGTCTTTGGCTCTACATAAGAACATAGCGCAAATGATTGCGCTTGTTGTTAGTGCACCAAATTGACCAAGTTTAAAAGATGCAGTATATTTAGCAATGAAATTTAGACCGTATTCTCTTGAATGAATCCTAATTACCTAAAAATTGTTCTAATTATGTGACACTGCAAATTAAACCTTTTGGATCATATTTTATACATTAAAATGGATCAAACCTAGACTATTATTTTTAGGATTTTTAGTGATTAGTGAGTGAAGAATATGTGTGATGGCAGATAAGATGGAATGGCAACTCCTAGAGATGGTATCCTAGTCTCCCTTGTTCACTTAAAAATGTGGAGTTAAAACAAGTCAGAATGTTAAACATCCAAGTTGCCATTCAAATTCAAGTATAGTAGAGCATTAATTAATCATAATACCATAAGATTAATTTCAACCACAATTATACCCTTAAGCGCCACTTAGCTCACAATTATGATCCAGGTAGAAATCTTGATAACACACTCTCTAACCAAAATATACTCAATCAAATTGGCATTAGAAATTGATAGCACACAAGTATTCCAACAACATATATATAAAAACCGGAACACAACCAAATCCCCGAATAATCAACTCAATCCAAAATTACAATAACCAATCCTTAAACCTAAGCTATATGAGTCGTAAAAAAGTATGTTGAATATAACAAAGTAACTCCCCTATGTAGAGCAAATCCCCAGCTTCGAACACTTCTACAAGATTCTAGAGACTTAGTCACGCCTAGGATAGGAGCTAGCTTCACCAAGCATCTATCTATACTCGGTCATGATGGACATGAATTCCATATCTGATTATACTCAAGGTAAACATCAAGAAAACGAGCATAATCCATAGACTAAAGGGACAAAAGAATGGAATCGTAAACTAAGGTATTGGAATGAATGAACCAGTCGAAGGAGTTCACGAACAAAGGTGCGGTGAATGGATCGATGGAGGGTGAATTCTTTCACAGCCGGGAGAGGTAGAAGATGAGTATGAAGTCACTATCTGAGGACTTAAGTGAAGGAAAAATATTCATGATTTCCTGGTAGAGAGAAGGGGATTGTAAACATGTCGTGGCAGAGAATGAGAAATCCGATCCCTCTGCAGTATGGAAAAGGACTTGAATTGCAACTGAGTGGACAGGATTGAACTCCTAAAACTCAACGCAACTTTAAATGACCAATTGATAATTGTTGTGCCCAATTTCCTTAAGTGTAATATTCAAAATAAACCATATGAATATGATATCATAAAATTCCAAGGATAAAAATATTTAGGAATTAAAAATTCAATTAAATTCAATAGTTTAGTACTTCAATTCCGAAATTTCCCCTAAGTAAAGTTAAGCACAACTAACCCTATTTGTTTAATCAATTCAAAGTGCTAAAAACCTGGGATTAATTCTATAAAATGGGGATTTATCACCAATTTTCCCTATTAATAATTGAAATTATCATATAATATATATAAACACTTATAATTGTTTATGTAGTGGAATATTATGTATTTGATTGTGTATATAAAGTATGTAGATTCATATTAACTCAATTGGGAAAAAGGAGAACGTAAAAGCTTCGGCATGCGCAACAACACATGATGTGGCGTCCGGTACCACGACGAAACTTAGCAATAGAATTTTCGTTACTAATTTCCTCCCGTTTCATTAGCGCCTCTCTATGAGACACATATTGATATGGATTGTCACACCTAATCAAGTGAAATCGTTCGTGGAGAAATAAATATATGATTTATTATGTTTGCATCTTGTTATAAGGTGCTGCAATAGTCATCCATGACGTGTTCTCATCACTAGATATTTTTTTTATACAAGTTCTCATCAGTCGTAACTAGATATTTCTACTTATATATTATATCTCATCTAATGCACAAGAGATGCAACTGAATAATTAATTGGTTTCAATGGATAAGCACGTCCACCACCACCACCTTGCCCTTTTAACTACTAATATTGCCGGTGGGCCAGCCTTTTGATTGATATTCTTATTATTTATTTCCCAAATAGGGGGGTTGGTTTCTGTTGCGGTCAAATGTGTGTGGGTGTCAGTTTTAATTTTTATAATGTATAGTTTTATTCATAAAATTCTATACAAGGTCTTAGTTTGCTCCCTTAATTTTAAAAAGACCCCCGTTTGTCTCAAATGATAATTTCTTATAATTGGCATTGTTATTTTAAAATTTAAACTAAATATTTTAGTATTTGAAAATGTTCGTCAACATTAAAAATTTAAATGTTAACATTTTTTTTATTAACAAGGGTTAAACGACTAAAAAACACTTTATAAAATTAAAGGACCAAAATAAAATTTTGTGTGAAGTTAAAGGAGAAAGGTGTATTTTTTACCTTTTACAAATGAAGAACAATCTACACTTCTTAATGTATGGATAATATCATTGACTTCTCTAATCTACTTTACGCCTATGACTGCTCATTTCAATTGAAAATTTTAAAATGATTAGCCCACTCCTCAAATAATGGGTTATAATAAATGAAATGCACTTTGTTCCATAGTTTATTTTATATACGATCTGGAGTAGTGGTTCAATCTTATTAACAATTTAAAGAAGAAAATGATAAGAATTTGATCCTTCAATTCCTTAACATGAATTTCTATTCCAATACGTATACTTCAATCCAAACTTTCTTGCACATCTATTAAAGCAAATTTGCGTAATATGTATATGAACTACCACTCACTTGATGGATCATAACAGTATCAATAGCAAAACATTTTTCCAAATTTCCTAAATGTAAAATTTACCGGTCTCTTCCTTTTACATTGAACTAATACTCCAACTTATATATATGGAACAGTGAGAGAGAAAAGTCGAGAGAAAAAGTAGTATGAAGAGAATCCAATTTCTCTAATCAATTATGTCATGCGAATGTTATTAGAATATTATAATATATTAATAGAATCTCACATCATTTGTTAGATATTGAATTGAATATATATAAAGGATGATGTGTATCCTATCAATCGACTCAAGTCATCATTTTGATAGAAAGATAACCAAATGTGACTCACATATTTCTGCCCCATTTGAGCGCCAAATTTGACAGTGTCTTTGTTGAACTACCATCCTCCATTAGGGCACAAGCAGCAGCTTCTTTAAGCTCTTTCATTATTCTTCTAATTTCTTCACCTTCTTCATCACCCTCCATTATACACTTTATAACCCTACTAATCTCTTCCTTCTCCACTATCCCATTATTATTATTATTATTGTCACTAAGTCTTGGCCTTATTGCCACTTTTAGCCCATCAGCTAACATCGATGCATTAGTTCTTTGCTCAGCAAAAAGTGGCCACGCTATAATTGGCACTCCTTCTACGATGCTCTCTAGTATCGAGTTCCAACCACAGTGACTCAGAAACCCTCCTGTTGAACTATGACCTAGGACTTGAACTTGTGACGCCCAAGAAGCCATGACCAAACCTCGATCTTTAGTTCCATCTAGGAAGCCTAATGGTAAGAAATGAAGTGGGTCTTCGTCTTCATCATTTTTATTGTCACTTAGATAACTAGCACTGGCTTTGTCACTTGGTGATTTCACGTTAACCCATAGAAATCTCTGGCCACTTAATTCTAACCCTAAAGCTAGCTCATTGATTTGGGCTTGGGATAGTCTGCCCCCACTCCCGAAGGAAACAAACAGAACAGAATTTGGTGGTTGTTTGTCTAGCCATCTTAAGCAAGTGTCCCACTCCGGTTCAGACCGTTTTGTTTCAGTGCTGGACCCGGTTTTTATTATGGGTCCAATTGCATGTACAGAAGGGTATCTCTTACGACCTTCTCCATTATTTCTAGCTGGTTCCTCGCCGTGTTGCCAGGCTCTTATTGCTCCTGCTTCCATTTCTTCAAAGCTATTCAATAAGATACCTGCAAGAGATATTAATTACTAATATCAAATCGAGGAAAGGAACAATTTTTTTTGCGACCCATTCTCGAGATTTGTGATATTTAATGTTTCAGACTTGTTTTTTATTTTTGGCCTACCCTTCACCGGAGACATGTGTTTTCAACTAATGAAAATGTTAAGAAATAATACATACAAGTTTTGTGACGAGGGGAAGGAGTCTATCCACTAACTTCATTCTCCACTTAATGTCTGAATTATTGGATCGTGTTTTAATGGATATAATTTAATGCTATATATTAAATAGTATTATAATATTAAAAATGATAAAAATCTATAATTAAATATCACCCATTAAAACATGATCCAATGGTTAAAATTCTAAGTGGAGCGGAAATGGAGAGGGGAGTTAGTGGAGAGATCCCTTTCCCATGTGACACATGCTTTTCCTCTTAATTTGCGCGCAAGAGAGAATTAATTATAGCGTGATGCTGAGCTGTTTTGTGTGTGTGTATGCCACTCTGATCCTATTTATAAATCCAAGTTGCTCCCTCTATCCCAAAATATAATCTTTAAATTTGTAAAAAAGTGTGCCCCAAAATATAAATTTCATTTTAGGTTTGTTTAAGCATTTATTAAGTTTTTTCTGACTTTGTCTATTGTTGACTATAGTTATTGCATGTATTCTCTTTACTTACCATCTATACACATAAGAGCATAGTTGGAAAAATAATCCATATTTATTTTTTTAAACTAATTTTAATTATTTTCTTGAGTAACGCAAATCAGTTATTTGAAGCTTATAATAAGAGAAGGAAAGAGTAACTAATTCTCACATTCTAAGAAAAGTTAGTTAACTCAATAAATATTGACTAAAAAATACACCAAGGAAAAATGACAATAAGATCCCAAATAATGGAAATAAGAACATTTAGTCCTTAACCATTTTTTTTCTTGAAAATGAGCGGCAAACATTAATTCAAACAACTATAAATTCAAGAATCTTTATTGCATACTATTATAAGATATTTAAGTTTTAAATGCAATTAATTCCAATATTGTAACTGAGACTCATGTTTGCAGCTGTTTGAATTCATACCCTCATTTTTTCTGATTTTTTTTTTTTTTTTTGAAACCTAACTATCATTAATTAATTCATTATTTTGGGACTTGCTTAAATCTCAACAGATCCGAGGCACATGAATCACACAAAGAAAGAACAAGAAGATATGTTAAATTTACCTTCAGCAAGATGATATGATTGACAACGTTGAAGAAACTGCTCGTAAGACAAACTAGATCGATCTTGAAGATTATCTGGGAGATCATTACCACTCACAGGGACACAACCTGGGATCTCAATGGCTACTGGTAGATCTCTGAACTCACCTCCGCTAGAAACCATTTTCTGATTCAGCTTCTCAGAATAAAAGCACAGAGAAAGCATCATAGCAGAACAAGGGAAGTAAAGATACGATATGATATTAAGTTCCTTCGCTATTTCTAATGCTTCAATGGATAAAGGCTCAGCCACCAAAGCAGCCAAGCTCGAACTCGAGTCGAGGGACTTTAGGGCCTCACGAATGAGGGGCATGGACCGGGACACGGTGAGTTGAAGCTGGACTTCCAAGGGAAGATCCTTGGGTTGGTCACGGAGGTCAACTGGAGGAAGAAAGGTGCAGGTTATGGAAGAAGGAAGAGACTGAATAAGAGCCATGGAAGCACTAGGAGGTGATCCAAGAGTGGGGATGAAGCACGTGACGTGGAGGCGGCCATCGTTTTGGAGGAGGACGAGTCGTTTACAGAACTCGAGAATGGAGGCTTGGTGGCTATACGCCGGGACGGTGACGACAGCAATCTTTGTTATGGCTTCCATGGTCCGAAGAAGAGGAAGAAGTCAGAGAGCGAAGAATAATACTTAGGTTTGGTTTAATATATATAATTCAAAGCTATTTGTGGAAGAGTAATCCAAGTATGGAAGAATTATTTATGGAGGGACGTTAGTTTATATTCAAAATGGGAGATATTTCTGTGAACACAAAAGAGGAGACATGTAATTGGGCCACATGAAAAAAAAAAATTGTCGACTCTGAAATGTGTTTATTGAGTTATTCTTCTTTTAAAAGGAATTTAACTTTTTTTTTTAGTTATTTTTTGCCAAATATCTCTAGGCATCAATCGTCAGTGTCACTATTAGCTAGAGCCAAGACTCGCTAAGGAATGGATGTTTGAACGCATACATTCAGCTTGTTAGAGAAGTAGCTAAATAAAGTTTTTCCCAGCAGCTTGGTGAATATATTAGCAACTTGCTCACATGCCGGGACATACCGGACCTGAAGAACACCTGCATCAACCTTCTCCCTAACAAAATGGAGATCCAACTCCACATGTTTTGCTTTTGAATGAAAAACTGGGTTTGCTGCCAAGGCAACGATGCCTGCATTTCACACCAAATCGTAAGGGTGTATAAAATTGAAATAGACATTTCCTTTAATAGTGCCATGAGCCACATAACTTCAATAGTGGCATCAGAAACGCTCCTATACTTTTTTTCAGTAATGCCTCTGGAGATCACTTATTGCTTGCAAGAAGCCCACATAATCAGGTTTTGACCAAAATAAATACATTGTCCACTAATAGACCTTTAGTGCTCTTTGTGAGTTGCACAATCTGCATCTGCAAATGATTGAATAATAAGTTGAGGAGACAATTTGAGAAATAGCCAAAAATGTTTTGTTCCCACCAGATATCATAGCACACACTGTTATGCCTCACATCAGCTGGAGAGAGGGGAACAAAAGACGCCTTATAAAGGTCTGGATACCTCCCCCTCTTTACGAGTTTTAAAATCGTAAGGGGTGACGAGGACCCTAAAAAGGACAACATCAAGATCGAGACACTGTGATGTTACAATTGGTATCAAAGCCAGGCTCAGATTGATGTGGGTCAAAGTGCTAGCGAGGACGTTAGGCCCAAAGATGGTTGGAGTGTTATGTTCCACATCGGCTGAGAATAAGCACAAATGTTGCCTTATAAGAGTCTAGATACCTCCCCTCTTGACTCATTTCAAAGCTGTGAGGGGTGATGCAGTCGCAAAGTGGAGCGTTTTAAAGTGGTGAGGGCTGATGAGGCCCCAAAGCAGACAATTTCGATAGCAAGGCACTTGGACATTACAAATGATATCAAAGCCAGGCTCAAGTTAATATGGGCTACAAATGGTATCAAAGCCAGGCTCAGATTAATATGGGCCAATGTACTAGCATCTAGACCTTCCCCTCTTGACGGCTTTTAAAGCCATGGGGGCAACGGCCCCAAAACGGATAATATCAAGAGTGAGATGCTGGGATGTTACATATAACCCCCTACCTTAATAGCCAAATTTATAGTTCGAGAATGCGTCATTAAGTTGAAATAGAGACCAACAATTAATTTAAAACTTTCCCAAAACTTTTTTAGTGCGGTCTCACGTTCACATCTCGAATATAATTGGTCTATGCAGTTCGGTTTCATTCATATATATCAGAGTGCAATCAAAAATTCCCGACAACGCTCAGGTTTCGTTACTTAATAAAGAGTTTATAGGGCACATTGCCTATTCTCAGTTTCCCATACAGGGGATTACACAACACTATTCAATATATACAACATGCGCAATTAATCCCTAACAAAATATGACAACTATCTACCAAAATTAAAAATCCTAGCCAAGAGCTCTAACCGCCCTTCATCACTTGCTTTTCCTTTGAACTGCTTGCCCTTGCTGTGTAATACCCTGAATTTTGAGACTTGAGGCTAGAGAATAAACCTGAGATTAGTGGACTGCTAAGCCCTGGTTTAGCAGGATCCCAAATTGAGATTAAGAGATAATGACTCCAAAAGTGGGTGTGGTTAGTGATAAATAACCCTTTTGGAGAATTCGATGTGGTTTGAGTTCGAATATGATTCGATGTGCTGAGAGCAGCGCCGAAACCCTGTATTTAAGCTCAATTATGGATTAACATCTAAATTGACTTAAAATAGAGGGAAGGCGCATATTGTGGCTAAATGAAAAGATGTGAAGAGTTGGTGGTGATTCAATGAGAATTGCCATAATCAGGGGCAAAACGGTAAAGTTACCGACCAATTGATCGGTTACCGAAGAGGAAACTCATTGGTAACTTCAAGATCAATGGTTAGGATTGAATTATGTAATAGATCAAGTGGGTGGAATCCCATGTGTGTGGGTTCATGTGAACTCATAGAGATGGATTAAGGGTGTGACAAGTGTCACAATTTGAGCCCTTGGATTTGGTCAAAGATTTCAACTCATTTTCCCTCTTTCCTCTCTTTAGCTGGACGTTGTGGCATCCCTAAAAATCTGCTCCCTTCTTCATCATCTTCATTTCATCTTTGTCTCTCTCTCTCTCTCTCTCTCTTGTTCTTCATGGCGCAATGCTTAAGGGTAGAAAGAGAAATCAAAAGGTGAGACTTTGGTTGGCTTCTTGTCCTCTAATGCTCTAATCACCATCTATAAAGTTGTTCATAGTGATGAGAGCTTCATCTCTATGGTTTTAGATTTGTGAGAGGAGGTGTTTGATGGCTTAAGGAAATTTGAAAAGATGAAGAATCAAGGAATTGGTTTGGGAAAGAGGAAGAGGTGAGTATTTGAAGCATTTTGACTTAAGTTTTGTGATCATTGGTTAAGCTTTGTAAATTTCGAATTTTGCCCTGATTTTCATGTGATTTTGGATTTGAGCAATTGCCTTGTGTATTGTGGTGAAATTGGTATTTTGTTGTGTGATATGGCCATTGGAATTGATTTGAGAACTTGGAATGAAGAGTTACAATGTTGTGAATTGTGTTATGGTTGAGTGAAGACATGTTGTGACTATGGTTAAAACATGTCAAAGTAATGTGAATTTGGTTGTTTTGGTGTTTCCAATGGATTCCTTGTGAAATTTTGTGTGAGAATGATGTTTGATATGAAAATTGGACCATTGGAAGCCAATTGTGCAAATTTGGAATTCTGTCTTTTGAAGTTTTGTTCTAGAAAGTCTGCTGGTATGGACGTTTAGACTGGGCAAATGATGTTGAAAAATTATGAAAATTTCCAGTCTTAAATTTCACTTCCCAAGATTCAAAATGGGCATAAATTTTGTGTCATTTCGCTTTTTGAGCTGGGAGTTTGAACTGTCCAAAGTTTGGCATCAAAACTGGACCCTGTTTTGGTACAATGTTAGGTTTTTGGTAAATCTAGACTTTTGTATTGATTTCTAGTAAAGGCCAATATTTTTCCTGTATAGAGGACTTGAATATCTTTCATTTTCCTTTGGGATCACCTCATTTCGATTTTTGTGGAATTAGTTATAATTTTTGGAAATTCAGCCAAGAAACTGGATTTTCTGGGCTACGGTGAGTGGATTCTGGGCCGCAGCCCAAATGTTTCTGAGCGTTTCTGGGCAGTTTTGGGCCGCAGCCCATGGATTCTGAGCCGCATCCCAAATGTTTTTGAGCGTTTCTAGGCAGTTTTGGGCCGCAGCCCGTGGATTGTGGGCCGCAGCCCACCCCCAAAAATCAGTATTTTGGACTTTTAAAAGGTGATCTTTGGTCAAGTGTTTCCCAAGCTTTTAGGTATATGTTTGGGTGTTGATTAGCCACCTAAAGGTCATGAATGGTAACCAACTTTAAGTGACATGAAAGTAAGGTTTTGGAATAGAGAATAACCCTATGTCCTTGCTTTGATTATAGGGTTGATGTTCTCCTTGGACATGGTTCGGTATTCGTTCTGATCGCGAGTAAGCGGAGCTGGAGCTTATGTGGAAAGAGGGTAGGGAACATATCTCTTCTGCTTGTATTTGATATATGTGTTAGTGTGTTGGTGCATGTCTTAGCTTTGCATAATTGTGTGTAATTTGAAGCTATGTTTCAATTTATGCTATGGCCATAGGTATATTGTTCGAAGCATTGAGCTTGCAAATTGACATTGTGTTATCATGAGTTGTGTGATGCAAGCATGTCATGCATTAAACATCTATCATACATGCATATTGATATTGTTTACCTACTGAGATTCTCTAGAATCTCACCCTCCCCTACTAACCTTTCAGACAAGGTAGTGGATCGAGGATGGAATAAGTGATCAAGGGCGGCAAGGACTTCCTTCAGGTTGAAGATTCGGTAGTTGGTTATCATAGTTGGGAGTATATAGATTTGGATGTGTATATAAGTATGTGGATGAGGATTTGCTATGTATTTGAGAAGACTTTATGTAATCCCCATATGAGGGCTTGTAGGGGCGAATATGCCCTATAAGACTTTGAGTTAATGTATGGAACCCGGGATTGCCGGGATTATTGTTGTGTACTCTGATTTGTATAAATGTGATATTCCGCGTGATGTAATTGTATTCAAAATTGAATGTGAGACCAGGTTATAAATGATTTCGAAAGGTATTTGTGAAAACTCCATCTGGTATATGGGTTTATAAATGTTATTTGATTGTTATTGATCTCTATTTCATCTTAATTGCGTAATTTCGGATATAATTACGGCAGGGGGTTACATGCTGCAGGTTAGTCATTGGAAAGAATGAGATTCAAAAGAATCTCAGTAGTAATAAATCACTTATAACAGGTACAATCACAAAGCATGTAAGCAAATCACAACAACAACAACAACACAACGGCATTTTTGAGACAGCTTTCGCTGCATTCACAACGGCATTTCACAACAGCACAACAACGGCATTTCACAACAGCAATGTTACATCACGGCATATTTAATGAAATGACATACATGTAAGGCATCATACACAGAATAAGAGAAATAGTCACTACCTTGTTCTTTTCGCTTGTGCTCTAGCACCGGTTTATCACGTGCAGGGCAAATGTCAAATCCTATAATTAGAATTACGGGCGACATGTTATTACTTAATCTAATTCTTCTTTAATTCAAACACTCAAGTTGGTTATCATTAGGGACATTTAATCAATTCAACTAAGAAGATAAAGTGGTCAATTAACTTAAAAGACCAATTCTAACCTCAGAGTTCAACAATATTACCATGTGCCATTACCTTTAAATTTTCGCACACTTGAACTAAATCTGCCAGAATTTTCTCCAGACTTTGAAAAATCATAACTAATTCTACAAAAATCAAAATGAGGTGTTCCCAAGTCCTATAGGAAGCTATTGAAGTCCTCTATACAGGAAAAATATGTATCAATACTTTCCATAACCACAAAAATACACAATTACAGGAAATCCTATACTACTCCAGAATTCCTTCCAGTTTCAACCCCAAACTTTGGAAAATCATAAATCCCAGCACAAAAATCGAAATGACACCCATTATGTGTCCATTTTGAAGCTTGGCATGTGAACTATTATACTGAAATTTTCATAATTGTTAGAGATCATTTGGTTATCTAAAAACACCACACAAGTAGAGTACCTCACTGGAATTCTGTTCAGGCAGAAAATCCATATTTGCATTTTGAGTTTCAATGACCAAAAATTCACAACCTAAGGCTATTCCCACATAATTTTTCGTGTATAACGCAATGGAAGCATCAGAATAACCAAATTCCCACTCATTCTCCATGTCTTGTTTTGGCAGAAAATTGAAAATAAATTCCAACAATTACCAACTTCTAATTTCAGCATCACACTTATGTCAAATGGTTTTCAATCATCATAAACTACCAATAACACAACCAAAACATCATGAATTACCCAAACCCTTGTTTGGCCAAAATCAGGGCTGATTTACACATTCCAAAATACTCATTCAACCAACAAAACTAATAGCTCAAATTGATGCTAATACTCACCTATTGCTCCTCTTTAAGTTCTTTCTTTGATTCTTCATCTTTTGTTCTTGGATGGTGGATTAAAACACCTCCTCTTGAAATTCTAAAACCATAGAAATGAAGCTCTCATCAAGAGGAATAATATTTATGAAGGACACTTGAGCCATAGATGAGGTTAAGGAGGTGAAAATCAAGGTAGAAAGTCTCACCTTTACCTTGCTCTTCTTTCTCTTTCGTTGGAGCTGTAGAACCGACTTGAAGAAAGAGAAAATATGTGATGTAATGATCAGATTTTTGGTCCCTCCTATCTCTTAAAGTCCAACCAAAATATGGGACTTGAAAGGGATAAATGATTTATCAAAAAAATATCACACTTCCGCCTCCTCAAAATAATATATTTTAGTGGCTTTAACATGTGCCAAATAAATTGATATCATCATCTTTCTCTTGCCTTCTTTATTTCATACGTAAGATGCCTCTTTTAATGCAAGTCATCACCTTTTATTTAGCCAACAATTGTTGACCGAAAATGGGACAAGAGGAAGAGAAAAATGGCTCCTTACTTTATCATATTTTCCTCCTTCTCACATATTGCTTTTAGAATGATATTTTTGACTTTTCTTCCTCTTGTAATACTTGGTCACAATTGAGTTCCCTCCTTCCTCTCTTCAAATGACGTGAATGTGGCCTTGTGAAGGAATTAAGTGGCTTCTTGAATCAGCCATTCCACTTGATTACATATCAATATCCAATTGCAATTAAGCACATACTAACTTTTGACTTTCCACTACATTTACTTGGTCAAAATTGCTTCATCTTTTAGCATAATTATCTCAACATTTATTTTCCTCTTGCTCCCTCATGTTGGACGAAATTTATGGCCCATTGGAAGAGGATAATAAATTCTCAAAATATCCCAATTAGACTTTGTTATCTCAATTAAATTTTTGGCAATGGTTTTAGGCATTTTCCATTGCTAATTCGGATAATAATTCACACTTTATTCCACAAAAGTGTTTCCTAACATTAGTCACATTCTCTTTTGGAGTCATTAAACCCTTATACATATTTTGGGCCATTACATTACACACGTTTTATCCCTTTCCAATGAGGTTCACAGGGTTCATGCAAAAACCAGCTCAAACGATTTACAGTAAACACAATATCAGGTCTCATATAAAACAAGTATTGAAGTTTTTTAATAATGCTTCGATATGCAATAACATCCAGAAACAAATCACCTTCAGTAGATAGTAGATCACATTGGAAGCCATGGGAGTGCTAACCGCCTTCGCTCCAAGCATTCCAAAATATTCAAGCAGCTCATAAATATAAGTACATTGGGAAATAAATAGACCAGTAGAAGAATGATGAAAGTCAATGCCCAAGAAATGTGAGAGCTCACCCACAACCTTCAAAGAGAACATAGCTCTCATCTAATTGATAAGTTGTTGCACCTCTATGTTGCAAGAACCAGTGATGACCAAATCATCAACATAAACAAGTAGGTAAATGGTAATGGTAGATGTCTTCCTTATGAAAAGACAAGGGTCAGTAATTGAAGCTATAAAGCCATGGCCACACAAAACAGCTTGCAATTTATGAAGCCAAGTACGAGGAGCCTAGTTGAGATCATATATAACCAAACCCAAAACCTGGAGGAAGATCCATGTAGACCTCCTCATAGGGGTCACCATTGAGAAGGCATTGTTAAAATCTAGTTGATGAATCTACCAGTCCTTAGAAATAGCTATAGTAAGAAGGACACGAATAGTACAAACTTTAACCACAAGTGAGAATGTATATGTATAGTCAGTGCTAGCCTCGTGTGAATATCCCTTAGCTAGTAACCAAGCTTTATTTCGTGCAGGCAACCCATTAGCAGCGGTTTCCTTTTGAATAGCCACTTACAACCTATAGTTTGTCTGTCAGAAGGCAATAGAACTACTATCCAAGTGCCAAATTTGATTAAAGCATCATATTCCTCTTGAGCTGCTTATTTCCACTGAGGATCTGCAAGTGCCTTGGCAATGGAAGAAGGCATGGTTGTTTGATCAAGTGCCACAAAGACTTTGGTTTGAAAATCCCATTATATTCTTACTTTTGGTAACCATACGATGGGTGTTAGTAGAAGAGAAGTTAGGAACAGGAGAAGAAACGAGAGGGATATCACTAAAGTAGGATGGGTGGGTAAAGATTGATGATGTGAAGTTGAGGAAGAAGGAACACGGTATGAATAGGCGGTGAGGGGTGGAGTTGATGAATGATTGGATATGTTAGAGCCAGTAGTATTTGGTATGACAGCAGGGTTCTTAGAAGGCTAAAGGGAAGAGGTTACATCAGTGGGTGTGCTATTAGTGACAGTAGCCTTTATACTAAACTAGGAACCAGTAAGAAACACTTGTTCATGAAAGCAAACATGCCTTGAAATAAAAGTTCTACCAATTCTCATATCTAGGCGCTTGTATCCCTTATGCAATGGAACATAACCCAGAAACACACATTCTATAAATCTAAGCTCCATTTTATGACGATTATAGGGTCGTGTGAATGGAAAATATTCACATCCAAACACTTTCAGTATGGAGTAATTTGGTTTCATATTACAGAGCTTTTCATATGGAGATATGCCACCAAAAACCTTTGTGGGCAGACGGTTTAGAAGAAATACAGTAGTTGTAAAAGGATCTGGCCAATAAAATAAGGACAGAGAGGCATTAGCAAGAAGGGTGAGACCAGTCTCTACAATAGATCTGTGCCTTTGCTCCACTAGGCCATTTTGCTTATATGTGTGTAGGCATAAAAACTTATGCTTAATACCACATGCTTGTGAAAATGATGTAAAAGCTAAGAACTCTCCTCCATTTTCACTTTGAACCTGTTCAATTCGGGTAGAGAATTTATTTTCCACCAACAATTTGAACTCCTTAAACTTAGCAAGAGCATCTGATTTTTTGTGTAATAAGGATATCCAAGTAAATCTGATGAACGCATCAACAAATGAGATATAATAAACAAAGTCATTGGTAGTAATAGGAGGTAGGTGTAATATCCTGAAATGTAACCAAGGATTTATAACCTCAAAGTGATGTAATTAATCTTAATTGAGCACTTTTGAGTCAAATGATGTGATTCAGTAAGTATTGTGCTAATCAGGGGTAAAACGGTAAATTTACCGATCGACTGGTAAGTTACTGGAGAGGAAACCCCTTGGTAATCATGATCAATGGCTAAGATTGAATAAGCAAAGGAGTGGGATTGTGTGTGCATGTGCTCATGTGAGTGTTTAGAAGGGGGCTCAAGATGTTGACACTTGTCAACACAAGAACCATGGATTGAGGTAAAAGGGGTCAACAATTGCAACTCTCTTTTCCCTCCTCCATTTCAAGTCGGCCAAGGGCCTAAATGCACCACAAAAATCCTGATTCTTCATCATCTTCTCACCTCTCACCTCTCCTCCATTTTTGCCAAAAAACAAGCAAGAAAGAGAAAGAAGGAGCTTGAGTTTTAGGTAAGGTCTTGTCCCTAAATGCTCAACTCACCTTTATTAATGTTGTTCATGAGGTTGAGGGCTATATTTCTATGGTTTCAGAATTTTGGTTGGTGAAGTTTGAGACATTGTGAATTTTGGAAAGTTGAAGAATCAAGAAGTTGGCTTTGGAAGACATAAGAGGTGAGTAGTTGATGCACTTTGGTATGGTTGTTTTGGTCATTGGTTTGGTTTTGGGAATTTCGAATTTTTGCCCTGATTTTTGGTCTAATTTGAATGCTTGAATTGGTTAGTGTGTGGTATAGAATGTGGTGTTAAATTGTGTCTTTGAGCCATGGGAGTTGATTTGGAATTTTTGGAATGGAAGGAATTGCATTGTAGTGGATGGTGTGTATATTGTGTTGACATGTTAAGTTTTTGTGGAACATGCCCATGGATAATGAATATGGTCATTTTGATAGCTCCAATGTGTTCCTTGAGCCAAATTGTGTGAACATAGTATGTGATTTGGAATTAGGGACCATTGGAAGCCAATTGGCAAAATTTGGAAAATCTGGTTAATGTAAGTCTGTTCTGGACAGTCAGATGGTGTGGACGTTTTGACTGGGCAAATGATGTTGGAAAATTATGAAACTTTCCAGTCTTAAAGTTCACATCTCAAGCTTCAAAATGGACATAAATTTTGTGTCATTTCGCTTTGTGAGCTGGGAGTTTGAACTGTCCAAAGTTTGGCATCAAAACTGGACCCAGTTTTGGCACAACGTTAGGGTTTTGGTAAATCTGGATTTTTGTGGTGATTCCCAGTAATGGCCAATATTTTTCCTAGGAAGAGGACTTAAAGAGCTTTCATTTGGCTTTGGGATCACCTCATTTTGATTTTTCTAGAATTAGTTATGAATTTTTGAAGTTCCTTGGCTGCAGCAGAAAATTCTGGCTCCAGCACAAAACTTTCTGTGCACGTTTTGGCCGCAGCCAGAAATTTCTGGCTGCAGCGCAAAACTTTCTGCGCACGTGTTGGCCGCAGCCAGAGGAGTCCTGGCTGCAGCCAAAATACTTCTGTGCTGTTTTTGGCCGCAGCCAGAGAATTCCTGGCTGCAGCCAGAACCCAATTTTCAGCACTTTGTGAGTTTGTAAAGCAATTTCCAACCTAGAATTCTCCAATCCTTTTAGGTTCTCTTTGAGTTTGTTATAACCATATAAGGGACTCATATGGAACCTATTCTAAGTGTTTGAAAGTAGGAAGTGGGGGTAGGAAATTAATCCACCATTTTTTTTATTTTGTTTATAGGATTCGACATTTGCCGTCCTCGTGAGCCCACTGAGCCAGCAAACGTCAGGAAGGAACGAGGTAGTAACTTTTCTTTCGTACCATATGTAATGCATTGTATGTGTGTATTATCATTGATTTGTGATGAATTTGAACGCTGCAATGATTGTGGATATGTGTAAGCACCGCTATACCAATAGTCCCTGAGTCGCTAACAACGGTTCGGGTAAGAGCTGTGAGCCTTCCCGGCGGTAAAAGGGGATGAGGATAGGGTGTGATATGTGTGATTATGTGAAAAGCCGAAAGGCTATTTGTGAAGGCCGACGGGCCGATTGTGAAAGCCGGATAGCTGTATGAGCTATAAGGCTATGTGTATGCACTGCCACGCCAACAGTCCCTGAGTCGCTAACAACGGTTCGGGTTAGGACGATGTGCCTTCCCGGCGGTAAAAGGGGATGAGGGTGGAGTGTGATTCGTGCTGCTGCTATATGATGATTGCTTACATGCTGTGTGTTTATGTGTGGTATGAATAGATTGTTACTACTGGGATTCTCTTGAATCTCATTCTTTCCTTTGACTAACATTTCAGACAGGGCAAGTGGCTCCAAGGAGAAGCGGGCTACTAGGAGCGGATAGAACCCTGTAGGGACGTTTGTTTTGGATATGTTGATTATTCATTTTAGGCAGGGTTCTGTAAATTATTTTTGGATTGTAAATGTTAGTGGAATACAGTGGTGTAATCCCTTATCTGGGAATTAAAACCTTATAGTGAATGAATGGAACCCGGGGGTTGCCGGGATTTTTGTTACCTACTCTGATATGTTTAAATGTAAATTAACTGCACAGGTGATTATATTCGATAATTGAATTTGAGACCGGAATAAGAAAGAAGTTTTGAAAATTTTGTAAAGTCCCTACTATAAAAGGGAGTTTTAAATAAGTTTTGAACTATTCGACGGTCTCTAAACCAATATAATTAAGTAATATCGAATTATAATTACGCGTTTAAAAGCAGGGGGTTACATTTTGGTATCAGAGCTGTAGTTCCTGGCAAGGGTAGAGGTTGCTAGGATAGATCCCTTAGTTGGCTTAGGGATAAAAGATTGTTTGTGAATGATCATTGTGTGTGCACATATATGTTAAATGATTTGGATACATATAAGTTTTGTGACTATATGTGCATACTGTTTCTGCTGAATTAATGGGGTAAGTTGTATGTAGAATGAAGAAAACAAGAGGACGCCCCAGTATTCCGCGTGCAGACCCTGTGGTGGAAGTCGTCAACGATAATCCACCGGATCCAATGCAAGAATTAATGGGTCTGATAAAGGATCAGCGGGACATGATCACTGAGCTGAGAGACGAGCTCAGAGCGGAGAAGGCAAAGAATAAAGAAGTTCCGGTTCAGTCTACACCGGAGGAAACTCAAGAAAGAACCCAACAGGAGGACACTGCGAAGGGATCAGCACGGCTATCAGAATCCCCATCTCGTGCTATTCCGAATCAAGAGTCTCATGGGGGACCAGCCAGAGAGGATAGAGATCTTCAGTTCTGGGTTACCAGATTCTGTAAACATCTGCCTCCGGCGTTCAGAGGGAGGTTTGATCCACAAGTGGCAGAAGACTGGCTGTATCGTTTGGAGAAGATATTTGAGGTTCTGTGTTGCCCAGAGGAGGTGAAGCCACGGTTGGCAGTGTATAAACTCGAGGGGGACGCGGATCGTTGGTGGCGGAATATCGCCCTGACATTAAAGAGCAATGAAACACCACTGACTTGGGAATTGTTCCTACAAGAGTTTAATGAGAAGTACTTCCCGAAATCAGTCCAGCTTGAAAAGGAGACAGAATTTCTTAACATCAGGCAAGGGGACACGGAGAGCTTTGATGACTACTTGTCCCGATTCATCCGTTTGTCCCGGTATTCCTCCTATCTCCGGTACAAGGATGATGGAGAATGGAGCTCAGACATGCTCATTCGGGGTTTGAGACGAGAGTTGCGGAAACGGTTGGTTACTCACCGATTCAAGAAGTTTAATAAGGCTGTGGAGCAGTGTCGAATCACAGAGAACAACCTAAGAGAAGTGTATCCTGCTAGAGCCACTGGCCACCGTAATGAACCCAGTAAGGGTAATACTTCCCAGAAGCGGAAGGGTCAGGGATTCTCTTCATCCCGAGGTACTGGTAAGAAACCCTACCAACCTAGAGATCGGGAGTCTCAGAAATCTTTTACGGAGTGGGTATGTAACCGTTGCAATCAGCCGCACTATGGCAAAAATTGTCGGGGTGAAATGATCTGTTTCAATTGTAAACAACCAGGACATCTTTCCAGAGATTGTCAACGACCACGACCCGAGCAGAGGCCAAAGACTCAGGGCCGAGTGTTCGCTATGACCCACGAGGAAGCTCGTAAGTCTCCCGAGTTGATACAAGGTAAAATCTCTATTAACGGTCATCTGTTGCAAGCATTGTTCGACTCAGGTGCAAGTCACTCCTTCATTGCTTATGATTGCGTGAAGCGCCTGGGATTGCATGTACATAAGTTACCATTTGACTTGGTAGTGTCAACCCCGATGGGTGTTAAGGCCTTAACCACAGAAGCTTACTTGAATTGTGTCGTAACTGTGGAAGGGCACCAATCTGTGATAGATTTGATATGTTTGCCGCTTTACCAATTGGAAGTCATCTTGGGTTTTGATTGGTTAACGGCAAATAACGTATTACTTGATTGTGGAAACAAGAGGATAGTATATCCTGCTTCTCAGAGGGCTGAAGTCGTGGATGCTAGTATGAATTTCCTTTCTACAGCTAAAGCTGAGAAATATATTGGAAAAGGTTGCCAAGGGTATATGGTGTTTTTCTCTGTGCAAGGGGAAACCGGTGAGAGTCTGAATAATATACCTGTGGTGAATGAATTCCCTGAGGTATTTCCAGACGATCTGAGTGGATTACCTCCAGAAAGGGAAGTCCAATTCCCAATTGACATTGTACCTGGAGCTGGTTCTATTTCAAAGGCCCCATATCGTATGGCCCCAAACGAAATGGCGGAACTAAAGAAACAGATAGAAGATCTGCTTGAGAAAGGGTTCATCAGACCCAGTGTGTCGCCTTGGGGAGCTCCAGTGTTATTTGTTAAAAAGAAAGACGGGAGTCTTCGATTGTGTATCGACTACAGAGAACTGAATAAAGTTACTATCAAGAACAAGTACCCTCTTCCCCGAATTGATGACCTTTTAGATCAACTCTCTGGTTCGTGTGTATTTTCGAAGATTGATCTAAGGTCAGGGTATCATCAGCTGCGAGTGAAGGCAGAAGATGTTCCGAAGACTGCTTTTCGGACCAGGTACGGTCACTATGAGTTTTTGGTGATGCCATTCGGGCTAACCAATGCGCCTGCGGTTTTCATGGATTACATGAACCGTATCTTTCGGTAATATCTGGATCAGTTTGTTGTTGTGTTTATCGATGACATTCTGATATACTCCAAGAGTATGGAGGAGCATGAGCATCATTTGAGAGTTGTATTGAATACATTGCGTGAGAAGCAACTATATGCTAAATTGAGCAAGTGCGAGTTCTGGCTATCAGAAGTGAAATTCTTAGGCCATGTTATCTCGCAAGAAGGGGTCTCTGTGGATCCCAGTAAAGTGGAAGCAGTACTGGACTGGAAGAGGCCAGAATCTGTGGCGGAAATACGCAGTTTTCTGGGTCTTGCTGGTTATTATCGGAGATTTATCCAAAATTTCTCCCGTATTGCGTTGCCGATGACCAAGCTCACGAGAAAGGATCAGCCGTTTGTGTGGGATGAGAAATGTGAAAACTGTTTTGTGGAGCTGAAGGAGAGGTTGACGACGGCACCTGTGTTGATTTTACCCGATCCCAGTTTGACATACGTTGTGTATTCTGATGCCAGTGGGCAGGGATTAGGGTGTGTCCTTATGCAGCAGGGACGTGTGGTGGCCTACGCCTCTCGACAGCTCAGACCTCATGAATTGAATTATCCCACTCATGATCTGGAGCTTGCGGCCATTGTGTTTGCTTTGAAGATTTGGCGTCATTACCTGTATGGTGTGACTGTAGAACTGTACTGTGACCACAAGAGTCTCAAATACTTGTATGATCAAAAAGAATTAAATATGAGACAGCGTCGTTGGATGGAATTGCTTAAGGACTACGACCTGGAAATAAAATATCATCCGGGTAAGGCAAATGTAGTCGCTGACGCTTTGAGTCGAAAGACCGTGCTCGTTGCAGCTATGATGATACAAGAGAAGACATTGATTGAAGATTTTCGTGATTTGAATTTGACAAACCAAGTTATCTGTGCCAATTACACTGTTTCCCAAGAGGAAAGTGATCTAAGAACTGAGATTGAAGAAGCTCAGAGGCAACATGGGAAGCGGAGGAAGATATGCGAAGACGATATCCGGAGTTTATGGCTCAAGTTATGTAACAATTTCGAGGACGAAATTTAATTTTCGGGGGGAGAATTGTAATATCCTGAAATGTAACCAAGGATTTATAACCTCAAAGTGATGTAATTAATCTTAATTGAGCACTTTTGAGTCAAATGATGTGATTCAGTAAGTATTGTGCTAATCAGGGGTAAAACGGTAAATTTACCGATCGACTGGTAAGTTACTGGAGAGGAAACCCCTTGGTAATCATGATCAATGGCTAAGATTGAATAAGCAAAGGAGTGGGATTGTGTGTGCATGTGCTCATGTGAGTGTTTAGAAGGGGGCTCAAGATGTTGACACTTGTCAACACAAGAACCATGGATTGAGGTAAAAGGGGTCAACAATTGCAACTCTCTTTTCCCTCCTCCATTTCAAGTCGGCCAAGGGCCTAAATGCACCACAAAAATCCTGATTCTTCATCATCTTCTCACCTCTCACCTCTCCTCCATTTTCGCCAAAAAACAAGCAAGAAAGAGAAAGAAGGAGCTTGAGTTTTAGGTAAGGTCTTGTCCCTAAATGCTCAACTCACCTTTATTAATGTTGTTCATGAGGTTGAGGGCTATATTTCTATGGTTTCAGAATTTTGGTTGGTGAAGTTTGAGACATTGTGAATTTTGGAAAGTTGAAGAATCAAGAAGTTGGCTTTGGAAGACATAAGAGGTGAGTAGTTGATGCACTTTGGTATGGTTGTTTTGGTCATTGGTTTGGTTTTGGGAATTTCGAATTTTTGCCCTGATTTTTGGTCTAATTTGAATGCTTGAATTGGTTAGTGTGTGGTATAGAATGTGGTGTTAAATTGTGTCTTTGAGCCATGGGAGTTGATTTGGAATTTTTGGAATGGAAGGAATTGCATTGTAGTGGATGGTGTGTATATTGTGTTGACATGTTAAGTTTTTGTGGAACATGCCCATGGATAATGAATATGGTCATTTTGATAGCTCCAATGTGTTCCTTGAGCCAAATTGTGTGAACATAGTATGTGATTTGGAATTAGGGACCATTGGAAGCCAATTGGCAAAATTTGGAAAATCTGGTTAATGTAAGTCTGTTCTGGACAGTCAGATGGTGTGGACGTTTTGACTGGGCAAATGATGTTGGAAAATTATGAAACTTTCCAGTCTTAAAGTTCACATCTCAAGCTTCAAAATGGACATAAATTTTGTGTCATTTCGCTTTGTGAGCTGGGAGTTTGAACTGTCCAAAGTTTGGCATCAAAACTGGACCCAGTTTTGGCACAACGTTAGGGTTTTGGTAAATCTGGATTTTTGTGGTGATTCCCAGTAATGGCCAATATTTTTCCTAGGAAGAGGACTTAAAGAGCTTTCATTTGGCTTTGGGATCACCTCATTTTGATTTTTCTAGAATTAGTTATGAATTTTTGAAGTTCCTTGGCTGCAGCAGAAAATTCTGGCTCCAGCACAAAACTTTCTGTGCACGTTTTGGCCGCAGCCAGAAATTTCTGGCTGCAGCGCAAAACTTTCTGCGCACGTGTTGGCCGCAGCCAGAGGAGTCCTGGCTGCAGCCAAAATACTTCTGTGCTGTTTTTGGCCGCAGCCAGAGAATTCCTGGCTGCAGCCAGAACCCAATTTTCAGCACTTTGTGAGTTTGTAAAGCAATTTCCAACCTAGAATTCTCCAATCCTTTTAGGTTCTCTTTGAGTTTGTTATAACCATATAAGGGACTCATATGGAACCTATTCTAAGTGTTTGAAAGTAGGAAGTGGGGGTAGGAAATTAATCCACCATTTTTTTTATTTTGTTTATAGGATTCGACATTTGCCGTCCTCGTGAGCCCACTGAGCCAGCAAACGTCAGGAAGGAACGAGGTAGTAACTTTTCTTTCGTACCATATGTAATGCATTGTATGTGTGTATTATCATTGATTTGTGATGAATTTGAACGCTGCAATGATTGTGGATATGTGTAAGCACCGCTATACCAATAGTCCCTGAGTCGCTAACAACGGTTCGGGTAAGAGCTGTGAGCCTTCCCGGCGGTAAAAGGGGATGAGGATAGGGTGTGATATGTGTGATTATGTGAAAAGCCGAAAGGCTATTTGTGAAGGCCGACGGGCCGATTGTGAAAGCCGGATAGCTGTATGAGCTATAAGGCTATGTGTATGCACTGCCACGCCAACAGTCCCTGAGTCGCTAACAACGGTTCGGGTTAGGACGATGTGCCTTCCCGGCGGTAAAAGGGGATGAGGGTGGAGTGTGATTCGTGCTGCTGCTATATGATGATTGCTTACATGCTGTGTGTTTATGTGTGGTATGAATAGATTGTTACTACTGGGATTCTCTTGAATCTCATTCTTTCCTTTGACTAACATTTCAGACAGGGCAAGTGGCTCCAAGGAGAAGCGGGCTACTAGGAGCGGATAGAACCCTGTAGGGACGTTTGTTTTGGATATGTTGATTATTCATTTTAGGCAGGGTTCTGTAAATTATTTTTGGATTGTAAATGTTAGTGGAATACAGTGGTGTAATCCCTTATCTGGGAATTAAAACCTTATAGTGAATGAATGGAACCCGGGGGTTGCCGGGATTTTTGTTACCTACTCTGATATGTTTAAATGTAAATTAACTGCACAGGTGATTATATTCGATAATTGAATTTGAGACCGGAATAAGAAAGAAGTTTTGAAAATTTTGTAAAGTCCCTACTATAAAAGGGAGTTTTAAATAAGTTTTGAACTATTCGACGGTCTCTAAACCAATATAATTAAGTAATATCGAATTATAATTACGCGTTTAAAAGCAGGGGGTTACAGTAGGCCCCACAAATCCATTATTATTAATCGCAATGGACATTGCTACGCAGTATGTGAAGGAGAAACAGAGGAAGACTTACCAGTATCAACTTGAACATTACCATGACTAGGTTGCACAGAAGTAGGAGCAAGACACTCAGAAGTGAGTAATGTGTTGTGTGGCACCTAAATCCAGGTACTAAGCTTGATCAACAATAGCATCAAGAATAGCCATAAAAGCTTGAGGCATGAAGAAGTCCAAACATTATTAGCATCAAGAGGAGGGATGGCAGCCTGAGTTTTGGTAGATTTAGATAAGCCTAAGTTGGATAGAGCCGTCATAACTATAGAAGAAGGTTGAGCCACAGAGGATTCAGTCACTAAAGAGTGTGTGCCTTTTGTAGGATGTTATTCCGATAAGAACCATAAGAATTATATGTATCATAATCCCTAGCACCAGTATAATACACCTCCTCAGTGTAAGGATCAAAAGCATAATTAGTATCATAGCTACTATAGTCAACATAATGAGCCTGAGGTGCATACCCAGAGGAAAAATTTAGATCAAACTTGAAATATCAGTTTTCAGCAACATGACCAACTTTGTGATAGAGTTGGCAAGACGGACGATGAGAAGAGAAGCGACCTCTTCCTCTAAACAAGCGACCACGACTACCTCTATAAAACAAAGGATAGCCCCCACGATTAGCCATATACTGGTTGTACATAGTTGGCCTGAATAGAGTGAGTATTAGCTATGAAGGCTCGATGACAGGACTCAGAATCAAGCAACATTGTCGAGATGGTGTCCAATTGAGGACGAGGTCGAGAAGCGTTAATGATGGCAATCACAGACTCATATTCAGTGGTCAATATGTTCAAGATATGAGAGATATGCACTGATTACTTAACTTTTTCCCCAAGCATGGCCAAATGATCACAAATCGATTTCACATTTGCCAAATATTTATGCATAGAAAGTTCACCCTTACATTGATTAGATAATTGATTTTGATAGTGATGAATCTTAGTGCCCGATTTTTCGAAAACAGATGATTGAGTTTCTTCTAGATCTAAGCAGCGGTCTCCAAGCACTACTATAAAATATGGATTTAGTAGCGCCATTCTTATGGCACTTCTTCAAACAAGCGTCGGAGGGGACTTCTTATTTTTTTAGAAAAAAAATATATGTGACAGCTACGGCGCTTGAGCAGAAAAGCGCATAGGTGCTTAATACATTATATGGCGCTTGCTTGAGAAAGCGTCATACAAGGGGTTATTTTTTTCAAAAAAAAAATAATTCTTTTACTACTATTTAAAAAAACGTGTAGCAACTATGGAATAATAAAAATTCTGTAAGTGTCAAAGCTCGATTACTATGATAAGATGCTTTCTTGAGAAAACTTATCTATACTAAAAAACAAAAATTAAATTTAAAAATTGGTTTAGAAGCCAAAACGTAGAGATAAATCATCCCTATTAAAAAAAATTTTAATTTTCTTTTAATAAAAAACCTTAGACAGACAGCACTTCATAAAAAAGTATTGGCCAAGATGTAGTTTAAACGGCACTTGTTCTCAAAACGCTGTCCAAGGAATTGAGTTAATTAAAACAAACGCCGTTCAAGACAATAATTCAAGGCATTGGTGCCTTGAATTATTATCAAGGCACCACGTGGGTGCCTTGAATCACATGGTGCCATAATAATTCAAGGCACCACAGTGCCTTGAATTAATGGGTGCCTTGGACGTTATTGGCCAAGATGTAGTTTAAACCGCGCTTGTTCTCAAAACGCTGTCCAAAGAATTGAATTAATTAAAACAAACGCCGTTCAAGACCCTAATTCAAGGCATTGGTGCCTTGAATTATTATCAAGGCACCACGTGGGTGCCTTGAATCACATGGTGCCATAATAATTCAAGGCACCACAGTGCCTTGAATTAATGGGTGCCTTGGACGTGTCCAAGGCCCCTTTTAATATTTATAAGGCACTGTATTTTGATATTTTAAGATGTTTTAGATGGTGTTTGGAAATTAAGTACCATTTAAGATTCAATTTTAGATAGCACTTATTAATCAAGCACCGTTTAAGACTTTTTTTTTTTTTGAAAAAAATTGATCATCATTTTTTTTAAACTGAGAAACTTTTGCACTTTGAAAAAAAATGGCCTAGCTTTTGTCTTTTTTTTTTTTAAATTGGCCATCGTTTTTTTAAAATTGAGAAGCTTTGGTATTTTGACAAAAAGCACTATAGCTTCTCTCATCTTGTAATTTAAATTCCATAACCCGTCGTTTTCTTTTTCGTTTTCGTTTTCTCGTTCTCGCTTCCTCTCTAACTCTTCCATTTCCTAGAACTCAGTTGCTATAGGAAGTTTCATCTCCCATGTGTTTTTTTTTTTCTTGTCTTGGCCTCTTTCAGAAGCTCCCTAGCCTGTAAGTGTTTTTTTTTTCAACATTTGGTTCATGTTTTCTTTTAGTTAAAATCTGTCATGAATCTTATATGTATACTCATAATTTTTTTCTTCAAGTATCAACTCTATCTTCTTGAACTTCTTATACATTATAAATTTTTTAATTTTTGAGTTTACAAATATAATAATACTTAGTGTAATCCTCCGTAGAAGTAACATGTATGGCTCAAGTTTAAGCAACTTAAATGCTAGAGTTCTTTTATGCTTGATACATGAAGGCACAATATTGCAAAAGATACATGCTATGTTATTTCATTTTATTATGGATTGTATTGTAACACTACAAAAAAAAATATTGAATTTCCGACGGAATTTGCCATGGAATCAACTTTTCCGACGAAATTTCCAACAGAATCCATTCCATCGCTACTAGGTGCATGACAAAAAAATTTGAAATTCCTTCGAAAATTCCATCGCAAATTCTGATGGAAAGGAATTCCATCAGAAATTTCCAAATGAATTCCTTTCTGTCGCAATTTTTTTTTAATTTCCAAATGTCACGTGTTTGCTCCTCAATGCGCCACGTGTCCCTCTTCTCTGGCTGCCACGTGTCCTTCTCCCCTGGCTACCACGTGTCCCTCTTCTCTGGTTGCCTCGTGCCTCCTCCTCATGCTACCACGTGTCTGTATCTCATAATTCCTGAAAATGCCTCTCCTCCCGTTTGAACCCACAAACTCAAGCTGTCGATGCCTTCACGTACGAGTCTTTACTAGTTGCGCCAAAATAAACCTGTGTTATATTATTACGTATTATTATATATATAATATTATCATATATATATACACATATAATTAATTATTAATTAAATATAATATTATTAAAAATAATGAAAAATTTAATAAAAACGTAAAAAAATATTTATATATATTTAATTAAACAAATTTTTATTTAAAATTACTTAATAAATAATAATTTAATATTATAAATACTATTTTTAATATAAAATTATAAATATAACATATATATTATTTTAAATAAAATAAAATAATAAATAATACTATAATATAATTTTAATAATTAATATTTTAATTTTATAAATATTATTTTTTTTTAAAAATTAATTTTTTCCATTGGAAAATTTCCATGGCAATTTGCCACGGAATTTTCATCAGAATTTCTGATCGGAATTTAGCATTGGAAATTTCATTGGAATTTGCAACGGAAAAAATTTCGTCAAAAATTCCGTGGCTAAATTTGCGACGGAAAATTCTGTTGGAAATTTCGTCGCAAAACTTTCTGACGGAATTTCCTTGGAAATTTACCACAGAAAAATTTCTGTGTCAAATGCTGTCAGAAATTGAGTGTTTTTTTGTAGTATAAATTGTTGTGGATTGTGGATTTTTGATTGCAAAAGGAGGTTTTCATCCGAAAAATAAAATAATTATGAAAAATTAGTTTTTTTAAAAAATAAAATACTTCCTACGGCGCTTCTCCAAGGAAGTGCCATAGGAAGTCATAAAATTATTATTTTTTAAATAAAAGACTTCCTATGTCACTTATCCAAGGAAGCGCCATAGGAAGTTATATTTTGTTTTTAAAAAAATAATAATCAAGCTACGGCGCTTCTATATATTCAAGAAGCACCGTAGCTTGTTTTAACAGCGCTGGAAGCTACGGCGCTTCCCAAGCGTCATAGTATTCTTTAAATTAAGCATTATAGCTTGTGTTTTTTGTAGTAGTGAAACCAACAAGATCTTGTAGAATAGCCGGAATAATAAAAGCTAGTAGCAGGAAGCAAGAGCATAATCAATTGATCCATGGTCTTCAAAGGCTGGATTGACAACCTCTTGACCATCACAGTCATGAACAACAGCCAGAGGAGAGACGACAGTGACATAGAGAAAAGCTTGAGCTTGTGTTGTTTAACCATGAACATCACTTGCTGCTTCCATGGTAGAAATTTCTCATCATTCAGCTTGAGCATGATCTTTTCTTAGAGAATCCACAATTTAACAGACATGTTGTTTGCAACTGAAATTGTGCTTAGTGACATCATTATACAAAATGATCAATCCAAAAAGATAATTGGAGATCGTCTTGTAAGTGATGCCTGGACAGTTGATTTCAAATGGTGATCAAAGGTGGCAAAGGTTTACCCAACTCTGATACCATAATAGAAACCAGAGAGAGGAAGATTAATATTGAGCTTTAAGGCTTAACCATTTCATTATCTATTGTGCACATATATAGATCAATAGGTCTTGAGTGACACATGTATCAACTTTTTCAGTTACACTTCAACAAATTATCAAGATGTGCTCAACAGACTTACTAACTTTCCTATCTTACTTTAACCGACTATGTATGCTATACTCTAATATCTATCTCCCTCCCTCTTACCTCAATTCCTATCTCCCTCGCTTTTCTCATATGATCACTTCTACAGGCTCAGCAAATGGCTTTGGACACCCCAAGACAACTCTCTTCGATTCAGACGTTTGATTAAATTTTTCCTGAAAATAAGAGAAGTGAGAGGTAAGGATCAAAAGAGAGAATGGAATGAAATGAAATGATGGGAATTAGGGTTAAGGAGTAAATTTACCAACAAAGTTTTAAAGAAGGAGCATCTAGCACAATTATGTTTTAAAAAGGAAAAAATACACATAAGGAATTAAAAGTGGAACATCCAGCACAAAATATTAATTTTGACCTAAAGGCGTTAAATTATAAGAGAAGAAAACCCCTAACAGTGTTAGGTCAGATTTAACGGTTTTGTGCTAGATGCTCCACTTTAAATTCCTTATATGTATTTTTGCCCCTTTTAAAATATAATTGTGCGAGATGCTCATTCCTTAAAACTTTATTAGTAAATTTGCTCTTTAACCCATGGGAACTAATGTAAAATTAATAAATTTTGAAATCTTATTTTAGGACATCCAACCCTATTTAGAATTTATGAAATTTAATAAATCAATTTAAAATTTGGATAATTTAGCCATCTTTTAAAGGAATTTTCCCTTGTGACATTTTTAAGGGAAAAATTAAAATAATAAAAAAAATAAAAAAAGTTAATTTATTATTTAGAAAACTTAAAATACTAAAATACTTAATTAAATATATTTAATGGATAAAAAGCATATAAATTAGAAATCATACAAATGTAAAGTGTCGAAATGATGTGCAGGGATTTGATCGAGAAACTTGTCTGTCACACTTAGTGATTAATAGAATTGATCCTACTTATATATGTTGGGTAAGGCATAGGGAGACAAGCAGTGGGTTTGTTGAACATATGGAAAGGCGTGCATCACTAGATTTTGTCACAAGTGCATTTAAGGCTGACTATCTTGATGATATGGCCCATGTGTTAGAAGAGGTCCTCTAGGATTATCCTAAAATGTTAGAAACTTTGAAGGGTGACATAGTGAAGCCATTGAGTGAGGAATGCATTGACTTTACCTTATTGAGCGCTATGTTGATATTGTATAACTTGAAAGAAAAGAGTGGGCAAAATGATACGATCTTCACAGAATTACTCCTTGTTTTTTGAATCTAATGCTACCAACCAAAAACGTGCTTCCAACCAAAACATATGACGCAAAGAAAATGCTATGCTATGCCAACCTTAGCTACGAGAAGATGATACATGTTTGCTCTAATGATTGTGCCTTATTCAAGAATGAATACAAATCACTAACTCATTATCCCATGTTTGAGGAGTCACGCTACATACCAACATAATAAGAAGAGCCAAAATAAGATATTATGGTATTTTCCCATCATACCTAGATTTCAATGCCTATATAGCAATGTCGAAGATGCCAAAAATTTAAATTGGCATGCAAATGAAAGGATTGAGATGGCATGCTTCGACATCCTACTAATTCTCTATAATAGAAAAAGTTTGATCTGAACCACCCCCAATTCGCTGAAGATGATATGAACCTATACCTTGTCATATGGTATTCTATAGTCACATTTGATCCCCCATGCTCTATCAAGTCTTGCTGAGGTTGCATACCCTTTGCGCCTTTACGGTAGGGATATTTGTTCTTTTTCACTCTCATTGTTTTTGCTTTGCTTATTTCATATAAATTAAAGAGGCAAAACCTATAGGTCAAAAGTTACATTATTATCAATATAGGTCAAGAGTGCCATTAAGTCACAAAGCCAGGAATGTCTTGATCCATCCCAAATTTTATGGCTATACTCAATGTGGGAGGTTTTGTTCTATTATACACTGAAATTCAACTAGCTCAGAAACTCTACCTCATGCATATAATACATATAAATTTTAAACTTTTGGTTTTAATATATATATATATATGTATATATGAATGATTGTAAATATATATACAAGTTTGTATACAATTTCATTTTGTACACTTGCATGTAGGGGGCTATCAAAAGTAGAAGCCCCCATTAATTTTTTTTTAAAAAATTAGCCTCAAAACTTAACGGTTCTTAATTAAAAACTGTTATGTATGTCCATAATATATATGACAGTTGTTTAATTACCCGTTACCATTTTTGTCAAATACATAATGATTGCAATATAACACACATTATGTATGTCTATACTATATATAACGATTATTTATGTAAGAACATTATGTATTATATATGCAACTATTACTAATATATAATGGTTGTTTAAGTAAAGCCATTAGCGTACACTACAAAAAAAAAGACTAAAGTTGCCGCTGAAAGTCAAAAAGTCGCCACTGAAAGTCTTTCAGCGGTGACAAAAAGTCGCCGCTTATGCGACTGTCGCTGAAAGTTTTAATTGTCGCCGCTGAAAGTATACTTTCAACGGCGACAAAGGTGACTTTCAGCGGCGACTTCTGTGTCGCCGCTGAAGTTATAGTTTCAGCGGTGACAAAATTGTCGCCGCTGAAGGTGACTTTCAGCGGCGACAAAGGTGTTAATTTTTTTTAAAAAAAAATCAAAAAATTAAATTTTTTATTAAAAAAATTTGAATTTTTTTAAAAAATTTAATTTACAATTGCCACGTGTCTCCTCCCCGTGCTACCACGTGTCGCCTCGCCGTGCTGTCACGTGTCGCCTCGCCGTGCTGTCACGTGTCGCCTCCTCATAATTCCTCAAAGTGATTCTCCTCCAGTTCGAACCCACGACCTCAGGGAGCCGATGCCTTCGCGCGCGAGTCTCTGCCAGTTGCGCCGAAATGAACCTATGTCATATTATTACATATTATTATATATATAATATTATCATATATATAAACATACATACATACATATAATTAATTATATACATATAATTAATTATTAATTAAATATAATATTATTAAAAATAATTAAAAATTAAATAAAAAATAAAAAAATATTTATATATTTAAATTAAAAATTTTTTAAATTAAAATTACTTAATGAATAATAATTTAATATCATAAATATTATTTTTAATATAAAATTATAAATATAATATTAATTAATAATAATATAATTTTAATAATTAAGGTTAAATAGAATTATTTAATATTAATAGTTAAATTTTATAAATATTTTTTTTGAAAAATATTAACAAAAAAATATGAAATTGACTTTCAGCGGCGACTATTAAAAGTCGCCGCTGAAACTCACTTTCAGCGGCGACTTTTAATAGTCGCCGCTGAAAGTGTTTTAAAAAATTTTTTTTTTTAAATTTCAAATAAGACTTTCAGCGGCGACTTTTAATAGTCGCCGCTGAAAGTGTTTTAAAATTTTTTTTTTTTTAATTTCAAATAAGACTTTCAGCGGCGACACTAAAGTCGCCGCTGAAAGTGTTTTAAAATTTTTTTTTAAAATTTTAAATAAGACTTTCAGCGGCGACACTAAAGTCACCGCTGAAACTCACTTTCAGCGGCGACATTTAATAGTCGCCGCTGAAAGTGTTTTAAAATTTTTTTTTTAAAATTTCAAACAACACTTTCAGCGGCGACACTAAAGTCGCCGCTGAAACACACTTTCAGCGGCGACAACACAATGTCGCCGTTGAAAGTCTGACTTTCAACGGCGACAAAAGTGTCGCCGCTGAAAGTGACACCTTCAGCGGCGACATTAAAAGTCGCCGCCAAATGTCACCGCTGAAAGTGATTTTTTTTGTAGTGATAACTATAAACACATAAAGATTTTTGTGAAAGAACCGTGATGTAAGTTACTAAATATATTACAGTTTGTTTATGTGAGACCGTTATGCAATATGCCAAAATTACTCTGTATATAGCGGCTGTTTATGTAAACACGTTATTTATTATGTCAGCATTAGCATTATGTACATCATGGCTTCATCAAAACTTAATATATAACATGTATTATATTAAAACCGTTATAAATAATATTGAATACTTTATAGTTCGAAACTGATATTTATCCATGTCAAGCATATATAGTGCCTTCATATATGACAGTTCGGAACCATGTTGTATGATCAATAATAACTATGATGAGAGTTCTTTTCTACAATAGTAGCAATAAATTTTCTCATGAAGGATTTTTTTTATAGAAAATTTCCCTATTTTTTAACTAAGTAAATGTATGCTTTTTTTATTTTTTTTAATTTGATATTTGTGGCGTATATGTTTGTTTCCCATAAAAATATTCTTGATTGACAAAAGTCAATCATAGAAAATATTTTAAAGCGGAAAATAAAATCATGCTTTACAATGATGCAATGAATCTGGGCATGTATTCAGGTAAATAAAAAAAAATAATAAATGAATATTAATCTTATGTAAAGAGGCCCACTGGTGTATCATTTTATTTCTTTAATAAATTTGTCTTTAATATAAAAAAGAGAATAAAAGAATACAATGCCAATCGCCAAGTTCATGAACAGACTGAGAGTTTTGTTTCCTTTTCTATCATTTGGTCAACGTTCATCCGTAGTGCATGTACTAATTAATTTTTCCCTTTCTTTCTTGTTTTAGATTTATACGTCATTGCTTTAATATCAGTTGTGGTTTTCATTAAAGAGCATTAAATTATGAAGCAAACATGATATTCCATGTCAACCTCATGAAAAGAAAAAAAGAAATAATCTTTCACATGGAATAAAAAATGTTAAAGATCAATAAATATATTTGAGATTTAATTTTTTAAAAACAAAAATTTGATACTCTCACTTTGACTAGATAAATATGTAATGATGCTAAACTTAATGAAGACAAAAGGAAATTAATAAATACAGGAGACAGTGGGTAGTTAATATATTAAAAAAAAAAAACAGCCCGTGTTCATTTTTCATAGAGAGGATCCTATAATTAAAGGTGAAATTTGAAGTTGAGTAACGTATACGTTTCATCTTCTTTTTCTCCCCCAAAACGTTTGATCTTCTAAATTTATATTAAGTTTCAAATATATTTTCTTAAATTTATAAAACATGTTAGTTTCTGCAACTAAATGCTCAAAAAGCATTTAATTAATGCTATTGTTATTAAAATCAGACCAAACTGATTAGTTTAACCATAAAATTGATGAATCGGTCATCTAAACGGTTCGGTACAGCCAGTTTAACTGGTTTAATATTTATTTAGAATTTTCTGACTTCAAAAATTCATATTTAATTCTATATATTTCTAAAAATTATAAATTAAGACTCTATGAAAAGCTTGTGATATTTACTTTCCAATGTAAAAAGAATCATTAAAAAATATTATCATTTGCTTTTGAGTTAGTTCTTATTTGACTTCGATTTGACCTATTAATCTTTGACCCACTACCCAGACCGATTCAATGGTCAGTCTAGGTTTAAACACCTTGATTAATACTATGTACAAGCTCATAAAGAATTTGGAATAATGTATTTTACATACTAATTACGTCATGCGAATGTTATTAGAATATATTAAGAGAATCTCACATTGTTTGTTGGATATTGAATTGAATATATATAAAGGATTATGTGTATCCTATCAATTGACTCAAGTCATCATTTTGGTAGAAAGACAACCAAATGTGACTCACATATTTCTGCTCCATTTGAGCGCCAAATTTGACAGTGTCTTTGTTGAACTACCATCCTCCATTAGGGCACAAGCAGCAGCTTCTTTAAGCTCTTTCATTATTCTTCTAATATCTTCACCTTCATCATCACCCTCCATTATACACTTTATAACCCTACTAATCTCTTCCTTCTCCACTATCGCTTTATTATTATTATTATTATTGTCACTAAGTCTTGGCCTTATTGCCACTTTTAGCCCATCAGCTAACATCGATGCATTAGTTCTTTGCTCAGCAAAAAGTGGCCACGCTATAATTGGCACTCCTTCTACGATGCTCTCTAGTATCGAGTTCCAACCACAGTGACTCAGAAACCCTCCTGTTGAACTATGACCTAGGACTTGAACTTGTGGGGCCCAAGAAGCCATGACCAAACCTCGATCTTTAGTTCCATCTAGGAAGCCTAATGGTAAGAAATGAAGTGGGTCTTCGTCTTCATCATTTTTATTGTCACTTAGATAACTAGCACTGGCTTTGTCACTTGGAGATTTCACGTTAACCCATAGAAATCTCTGGCCACTTAATTCTAACCCTAAAGCTAGCTCATTGATTTGGGCTTGGGATAGTCTGCCCCCACTCCCGAAGGAAACAAACAGAACAGAATTTGGTGGTTGTTTGTCTAGCCATCATAAGCAAGCGTCCCACTCCGGTTCAGACCGTTTTGTTTCAGTGCTGGACCCGGTTTTTATTATGGGTCCAATTGCATGTACAGAAGGGTATCTCTTACGACATTCTCCATTATTTCTAGCTGGTTCCTCCCCGTGTTGCCAGGCTCTTATTGCTCCTGCTTCCATTTCTTCAAAGCTATTCAATAAGATACCTGCAAGAGATATTAATTACTAATATCAAATCGAGGAAAGGAACAATTTTTTTGCGACCCATTCTCGAGATTTGTGATATTTAATGTTTCAAACTTGTTTTTTATTTTTGGCCTACCCTTCACCGGAGACATGTGTTTTCAACTAATGAAAATGTTAAGAAATAATATATACAAGTTTTGTGATGCTAATGAAAATGTTAAGAAATAATATATACAAGTTTTGTGATGCGGGGAAGGAGTCTCTATATTAACTTCCTTCTCCACTTAATGTCTTAATTATTGGATCATATTTTAATGGATGTAATTTAATGCTATATATTAAATAGTATTATAATATTAAAAATGATAAAAATCTATAATTAAATATCACCCATTAAAACATGATCCAATGGTTAAAATTCTAAGTGGAGCGGAAATGGAGAGGGGAGTTACTGGAGAGATCCCTTCCCATGTGACACCTGCTTTTCCTCTTAATTTGCACACAAGAGAGAATTGATTACAGCGTGATGTTGAGCTATTTTGTATATGTGTGTATGCCATTTTAATCCTATTTATAAATCCAAGTTACTCCCTCTATCCCAAAATATAATCTTTAAATTTGTAAAAAAGTGTGCCCCAAAATATAAATTTCATTTTAGGTTTGTTTAAGCATTTATTACGTTTTTTCCGACTTTGTCTATTGTTGACTATAGTTATTGCATGTATTCTCTTTTACTTACCATATATACACATAAGGGCATAGTTGGAAAAAGAATCCATATTTATTTTTTTTAAAATAATTTTAATTATTTTCTTGAGTAACGCAAATGAGTTATTTGAAGCTTATAATAAGAGAAGGAAAGAGTAATTAATTCTCACATTCCAAGGAAAGTTAGTTAACTCAATAAATATGGACTAAAAAATACACCAAGGAAAAATAACAATAAGATCCCAAATAATGGAAATAAGAACATTTAGTCCTCAACCAATTTTTTTTTTCTTGAAAATGAGCGGCAAACATTAATTCAAACAACTATAAATTCAAGAATCTTTATTGCATACTATTATAAGATATTTAAGTTTTAAATGCAATTAATTCTCATATTGTAACTGAGACTCATGTTTGCAGCTGTTTGAATTCATACCCTCAGTTTTTCTGAATTTTTATTTTTGAAACCTAACTATCATTAATTAATTCATTATTTTGGGACTTAAATCTCAAACAGATCTGAGGCACATGAATCACAAAGAAAGAACAAGAAGATATGTTAAATTTACCTTCAGCAAGATGATATGATTGACAACGTTGAAGAAACTGCTCGTAAGACAAACTTGATCGATATTGCAGATTATCAGGGAGATCATTACCACTCACAGGGACACAACCTGGGATCTCAATGGCTACTGTTAGATCTCTGAACTCACCTCCGCAAGAAACCATTTTCTGATTCAGCTTCTCAGAAAAAAAGCACAGAGAAAGCATCATAGCAGAATAAGGGAAGTAAAGATACGAAATGATATTAAGTTCCTTCGCTATTTCTAATGCTTCAATGGATAAAGGCTCAGCCACCAAAGCAGCCAAGCTCGAACTCGAGTCGAGGGACTTTAGGGCCTCACGAATGAGGGGCATGGACCGGGACACGGTGAGTTGAAGCTGGACTTCCAAGGGAAGATCCTTGGGTTGGTCACGGAGGTCAACTGGAGGAAGAAAGGTGCAGGTTATGGAAGAAGGAAGAGACTGAATAAGAGCCATGGAAGCACTAGGAGGTGATCCAAGAGTGGGGATGAAGCACGTGACGTGGAGGCGGCCATCGTTTTGGAGGAGGACGAGTCGTTTACAGAACTCGAGAATGGAGGCTTGGTGGCTATACGCCGGGACGGTGACGACAGCAATCTTTGTTATGGCTTCCATGGTCCGAAGAAGAAGAAGAAGAAGAAGAAGTCAGAGAGCGAAGAATAATACTTAGGTTTGGTTTAATATATATAATTCAAAGCTATTTGAGGAAGAGTAATCCAAGTATGGAAGAATTATTTATGGAGGGACGTTGGTTTATATTCAAAATGGGAGATATTTCTGTGAACACAAAAGAGGAGACATGTAATTGGGCCACATGAAAAAAAAAAAATTGTCGACTCTGAAATGTGTTTATTGAGTTATTCTTCTTTTAAAAGGAATTTAACTTTTTTTTTTTAGTTATTTTTTGCCAAATATCTCTAGGCATCAATCGTCAGTGTCACTATTAGGTAGAGCCAAGACTCGCTAAGGAATGGATGTTTGAACGCATACATTCAGCTTGTTAGAGAAGTAGCTAAATAAAGTTGTTCCCAGCAGCTTGGTGAATATATTAGCAACTTGCTCACATGCCGGGACATACCGGACCTGAAGAACACCTGCATCAACCTTCTCCCTAACAAAATGGAGATCCAACTCCACATGTTTTGCTTTTGAATGAAAAACTGGGTTTGCTGCCAAGGCAACGATGCCTGCATTTCACACCAAATCGTAAGGGTGTATAAAATTGAAATAGACATTTCCTTTAATAGTGCCATGAGCCACATAACATCAATAGTGGCATCAGCAACGCTCCTATACTTTTCTTCAGTAATGCCTCTGGAGATCACTTATTGCTTGCAAGAAGCCCACATAATCAGGTTTTGACCAAAATAAATACAATGTCCACTAATAGACCTTCAGTGCTCTTTGTCAGTTGCACAATCTGCATCCGCAAATGATTGAATAATATGTTGAGGAGACAATTTAAGAAATAGCCAAAAATGTTTTGTTCCCACCAGATATCATAGCACACACTGTTATGTCCCATATCAGCTGGAGAGGGGAATAAAAGACGCCTTATAAAGGTCTGGATACCTCCCCCTCTTTACGTGTTTTAAAATCGCAAGGGGTGATGAGGACCCTAAAGTGGACAACATCAAGATCGAGGTACTGTGATGTTATAATTGGTATCAAAGCCAGGCTCAAATTGATGTGGGTCGAAGTGCCAATGAGGACGTTGGGCCAAAGATGGTGGAGTGTTATGTCCCACATCGTCTGAGATGAAGAACAGAAGATACCTTATAAGTGTCTAGATACCTCCCCTCTTGATGCATTTCAAAGCTGTGAGGGGTGATGGAGTCTCAAAGTGGAGCGCTTTCAAAGCGGTGAGGGATGATGAGGCCCCAAAGCAGACAATTTTGATAACAAGGTACTTAGACATTACAAATGGTATCAAAGCCAAGTTCAGGTTAATATGGGCCAATGTACTAGCAAGGACGTTGGGTCCAAAGCCTTATAAGAGTCTGGATACCTCTCCTCTTTTGCCCCAAAACGGACACTAACGTTTTATCCCTTTCCAATGAGGTTCACAGGTTCATGCAAAAACCGGCTCAACCGAGTTACAGTACACACAATATCAGGTCTCATATAAAACAAGCATTGAAGTTTTCTAATAATGCTTCAATATGAAATAGTATCTAGAAACAAATCACCTTCAGTAGATAGTAGATCACATTGGAAGCCATGGGAGTGCTAACCGCCTTCGCTCCAAGCATTCCAAAATATTCAAGCAGCTCATAAATATAAGTACACTGGGAAATAAATAGACCAGTAGAAGAACGATGAAAGTCAATGCCCAAGAAATGTGAGAGCTCACCCACAACCTTCAAAGAGAACATAGCTCTCATCTAATTGATAAGTTGTTGCACCTCTCTGTTGCAGGAACCAGTGATGACCAAATCATCAACATAAACAAGTAGGTAAATGGTAATGGTAGATGTCTTCCTTATAAAAAGACAAGGGTCAGCAATTGAAGCTATAAAGCCATGGGCACACAAAACAGCTTGCAATTTATGAAGCCAAGCACGAGGAGCCTATTTGAGATCATATATGACCAAACCCAAAACCTGGAGGAAGATCCATGTAGACCTCCTCATAGGGGTCACCATTGAGAAGGCATTGTTAAAATCTAGTTGATGAATCTACCGGTCCTTAGAAATAGCTATAGTAAGAAGGACACGAATAGTACAAACTTTAACCACAAGTGAGAATGTATATGTATAGTCAGTGCTAGTCTCGTGTGAATATCCCTTAGCTACTAACCGAGCTTTATTTCGTGCAGGTAACCTATTAGCAGCGGTTTCCTTTTGAATATCCACTTACAAGCTATAGTTTGTCTGTCAGAAGGCAATAGAACTACTATCCAAGTGCCAAATTTGATTAAAGCATCATATTCCTCTTGAGCTGCTTATTTCCACTGAGGATTTGCAAGTGCCTTGGCAATGGAAGAAGGAATGGTTGTTTGATCAAGTGCCACAAAGACTTTGGTTTGAAAATCCCATTCTTACTTTTGGTAACCATATGATGGGTGTTAGTAGAAGAGCAGTTAGGAACAGGAGAAGAAACGAGAGGGATATCACTAAAGTAGGATGGGTGGGTAAAGATTGATGATGTGAAGTTGAGGAAGAAGGAACACGGTATGAATAGGCGGTGAGGGGTGGAGCTGATGAATGATTGGATATGTTAGAGTCAGTGGTAGATGGTATGACAGTAGGGTTCTTAGAAGGCTAAAGGGAAGAGGTTACATCAGTGGGTGTGCTATCAGTGACAGCAGCCTTAAACTAGGAACCAGTAAGAAAAACTTGTTCATGAAAGCAAACATGCCTTGAAATAAAAGTTCTACCAGTTCTCCTATCTAGGCACTTGTATCCCTTATGCAATGGACTATAACCCAGAAACACACATTCTATAAATCTAAGCTCCATTTTATAATGATCATAGGGTCGTGTGAATGGAAAACTCCAAACACTTTCAGTATAGAGTAATTTGATTTCATATTATTATAGAGCTTTTCATATGGAGATATGCCACCAAGAACCTTTGTGGGCAGACGGTTTAGAAGAAATACAGTAGTTGTAAAAGGACCTGGCCAATAAAATAAGGACAGAGAGGCATTAGCAAGAAGGGTGAGACCAGTCTCTACAATAGATCTATACTTTTGCTCCACTAGGCCATTTTGCTTATATGTGTATGGGCATAAAAACTTGTGCTTAATACCACATGCTTGTGAAAATGATGTAAAAGCTAAAAACTCTCCTCCATTTTCACTTTGAACCTGTTCAATTCGGGTAGAGAATTTATTTTCCACCAACAATTTGAACTCCTTAAACTTAGCAAGAGCATCTGATTTTTTGTGTAATAAGGATACCCAAGTAAATCTGCTGGACGCATCAACAAATGAGATATAATACACAAAGTCATTGGTAGTAATAGGAGGTAGGCCCCACAAATCCATTATTATTAATTGCAATGGACATTGCTACGCAGTATGTGAAGGAGAAAGAGGAAGCTGGTGAGACTTGCCAAAATGACATGCTTTACACGTACTACCTCCGGTCCTAAATATAGGACAAAGTTTATAGTACAAATTGCACAATAAACTATGTCCTATATTTAGGACCGGAGGGAGTAACATTTTGAACAAAAGCATCAAAGGAAATTGAAATAGTTTTCATGACATTTTTAACTGTCTCCACTGAAGGGTGGCCCAGCTGACTATGCCACAAAGATAAAGATTCAGAGGATGCAGTAAACACAACAGGCCAAGAGGATTTCGACGAACTCAGAACACCCCTAGTATGAGACAATGGTGCAACTTGTTGGAGATACAAGCTACATGTGGGTGTGTCAAATGGAACAAGTCCCACATTGCTTGGGAAAGAGAGAATACTAGTGTATATATTACACCTTGTGAAGTTGGGCTAGTAAATGGGCCAAGAGGAAGAGTGGGCTCGCGCGCACAACAAAGGGCCACCAAGAGGCAAACGTAGTGGAAATCCGGCGATTTCGCCCCCCCCCCTGCGCGTGAATTAAATGCGGACTGGGCACTTTTTATCAAATGTTTTTTGGAAAAATCTACAATTTATTTTTGTGAAAATAGCTTAGCGGAAAAACCCTGTTTTGAGGCATCTGAAACTTGAAGCATCAGTATTTCCATTATGGGCCAGATTTTAAATTTCCAAACGCATGTTTTAATTTGCCAAACGGTTATTTTAATTGCCGAACGGATCTGGTCCTTCAATTTCAGAAACGGCCTCATTATGTGGTTTTATGATTGTGTAACCGGTGGCTTAATGGTGTTTATGAGGAGTAAAATGTTGCCCAACATTCAGATGCATGGAGGCCTATAAAAGGCGCTGCCTACAAGAGGTCCAGGCACCCAGCTCTGACATCTCGAGCTCTCTCTTCCTCTCTACCACATTCCTCTGCTCTCTCCGCCTTGCAGTTGCTTCCATCTTGCTGTTCTGTCCGCCCTGTTTCTGCAGGAAGAATCCATTTTATCCTGGGGAGTGCCGCTTCCAGTCAGCCGGTGGTCGCGGAATAGCTCTTAAGGACAGCGTCCTTGAACGTGACTCGGATTACGGTATATTTGTGGAAGTTCGACAACAATCTTAAGAGCTATCAATGGCTTCTGTTTCTGTTCCTCCTGCTGGTTCCGGAGCTGGTACTCAACCTGACGGTCCTGCTGCTCCCAGTGTCAACAATACTGGTTCTGGTCCTACGCCGATGCCAGTTCCTATACCCAGGCAGTTTCCAGACATTTCCAAAATTGAACAGTTCGAGGGGAAGAACTTCAGACGCTGGCAGGAACGTGTCTACACTGTTCTTGACATGCATGGAGTTGCTGATGTGCTTACACAGTCTGCACCATCCCCAGATGCTAACCAAGCCCAGAAGGATGTTTGGGCCTATGCCAACAAGGTTTGCAGACACACTCTTATTACTACTTTATCTAACGATCTATTCGATGTGTACCATGTCTATAAAGAAGCAAGTGAGATATGGGGATCACTTTTCCTCAAGTATACTGCTGAGGATGCTGGAAAGCAGAAGTTCGTGATAGGAAAATTTTACAAGTGGGAGATGACAGATGAAAAAGACATCAAGCTCCAGATCAACGAGTACCATAAGCTGAATGAGGAGCTCAAGGCTGAGAAGATCAATTTGCCAGACGAGTTTGTGGCCGGTGTACTGATCGAAAAGCTGCCAGATTCATGGAATGACTACAAGCAACAACTGAAACACAAACAGAAACAGTTGTCCCTGAATGATCTGATCACTCATATCATCATTGAAGATACCAACAGAAAGGCAATACAAGCTGCAAAGGGAAAGGAATTGGCTGCTAAAGCAAACCTAGTTGAGGAAAAGCTGCACAACAAGAGGTACGATCCCAAAAATAAAAATAATAAAAATAAGAAACCTTACTACAAGCCCAAAGACACTAACCCCAAGAAGAAGAAGGGTAATTGTTTTGTCTGTGGAAAACCAGGTCATTATGCAGCACAGTGCAGGAAAAGGGCTAAGGGAGATAACTCTCAAAGGGGTGAAAATCCTCCTAAGCCAAATGTGAATTTGGTTAAAGGAGATGATAGCAGTGATGAAGAAATCATTGTTGCTGTGGTGTCACAAGCCCTTCTTGTCTCTGATGTGAAGAAATGGGTGGTAGACTCAGGAGCTACCAGGCACATCTGTGCAAACAAAGAGATGTTTACCTCCTTTGAAGAAGGGGAAGACCACGTTTATCTGGCTGACTCCCGAACTGCTAAGGTTCATGGAAAAGGGAGGGTGGTATTGAAGCTCACATCTGGAAAGACCTTGGCACTGAGTGACGTGCTATATGTACCTGAGGTCAGAGCTAACTTAGTCTCTGTGGCATTGCTTGGGAAAGCTGGGTTTAGGGTATGTTTTGAATCTGACAAGATTGTCATGACTAAGAACAATGTTCTTATTGGGAAGGGCTATTGTAATAAGGGATTGTTTGTTCTTAGTGTTTCTGAAATGAATGAGAATGCATCTTCTTCTGCTTACTTGATTGATTCCTATGATATGTGGCATGCTAGATTAGGACATGTTCATAAATCTTATATTAAGAGGCTACAAAATCTAGGACAAATTTCTAAAACTAAAGATAATTTTCAAAAGTGTGAAGTTTGTGCAGAAACTAAACAAGCTAAAAAACCACATTTTTCTACTCAAAGAGAAACTGAGTTGTTAGCTTTAATTCATTCTGATTTGGGAGATTTAAAGCAAACTGAGACTAGAGGTGGTAAAAGGTATTATATTACCTTTATTGACGATTTTTCAAAATATACCAAAGTATATTTAATGAGAAATAAAGATGATGCTCTTGAAAAATTTCTTTTGTACAAGGCAGAAGTAGAAAATCAATTAAACAAAAAGATTAAAAGGGTCAGGTCAGATAGAGGAGGAGAATATTTATTATTAAATAATTTTTGCGAAAAAGAAGGGATAATTCATGAAGTAACTCCTCCTTATTCACCTGAATCTAACGGTGTTGCAGAAAGGAAAAATAGAACTTTAAAAGAAATGATGAATGCTTTACTTGTAAGTTCTGCAGCACCTAATAACCTGTGGGGTGAAGCCTTGTTATCTGCTTGTTTTTTACAAAACAGAATACCCAACAGGAAAACTAAAAAGACACCTTATGAGTTATGGAAAGGTTTTGTGCCTAATCTTCAGTATTTGAAAGTGTGGGGGTGTCTTGCTAAAGTTTTACTACCTGATGTTAAAAAGAGGAAAATTGGTTCTAAAACCTCTGATTGCATGTTTATTGGATATGCTCAACAAAGTGCTGCTTATCGTTTTCTGGTTTTGAAAAGCGATGTTTTAGATCATAACACAATTGTTGAAACAAAAGATGCAGAGTTTTTTGAAAATATATTTCCTTTGAAGGTTGAGCATATTCCTAAAAGAATTGAAAATTCCTCTGCTCCTTCTGAACAAGATTCAAATGAAGTTCTGGTTGAACATTTAAGGAGAAGTAAAAGACAAAGAAAACAAACGTCTTTCGGAGATGATTTTTATACTTATTTAGTGCGAGATGAACCCAAAAATTTTTATGAAGCTATTTCTTCTCCGGATAAATCTTTTTGGAAAGAAGCAATAAAAGCTGAAATTGATTCTTTAAATCAAAACAAAACATGGGTTTTGGTAGACTTGCCTCCAGGAGCAAAGCCTATTGGTTGTAAATGGGTTTTTAGGAAAAAGTGTTTTCCTGATGGAACTATTGAAAAATACAAAGCTAGATTAGTAGCAAAAGGGTATACTCAAAAAGAAAATGTTGATTATTTTGACACCTTTTCTCCTGTAACTAGGATTTCTTCGGTTAGAATCCTAATTGCCTTAGCTTCTATTCATAAGCTTTTCATTCATCAAATGGATGTTAAAATAGCTTTTTTAAATGGTGATTTAGAAGAGGAGATTTATATGGTGCAACCTGAAGGGTGTATTATTCCGGGGCAAGAAAATAAAGTTTGCAAACTTGTTAAATCATTGTATGGTTTGAAACAAGCGCCTAAACAATGGCATGAAAAACTGGATCAAGTTTTGTTAAGTGGCGGTTTCTCTACTGTTGAAGTAGAAAGATGTGTTTATACAAAACTTGTAAATAATGATTGTGTGATTATTTGTTTGTATGTGGATGACATGCTTATCTTTGGTACTAGCATGGATGTTGTGCTTGAGACAAAACATTTTCTGTCTTCTAATTTTGATATGAAAGATTTAGGTGAAGCGAAAGTGATTTTGGGTGTAAAGATCATAAGGAATGATAATGGTATCATACTTTCTCAGGAACATTACATTGAGAAAATCCTGAGAAAGTTTGAAATGTTTGGCGAGTCTCCTATGAACACTCCTTATGATCCTAATGTGCATTTAAAGAAAAATAGAGGAGAACCAATTGCTCAATCTAAATATGCACAGATTATTGGGAGTCTGTTGCATTTAATGAACTATACCAGGCCAGACATAGCATATGCTGTGTGTAGATTGAGCAGGTATACTCATTGTCCAAGCAATGAGCATTGGAAGGCTCTGGTAAGAGTATTGAGATACTTGAGAGGTACCATGAATTATGGTATTCATTATAGTGGATTTCCTGCTGTATTGGAAGGATACAGTGATGCTAACTGGATCTCAGATTCAGAGGAGAGCAAATCCACTAGTGGCTATGTGTTCACTCTTGGTAGTGGTGCCATAACGTGGAAGTCAGTCAAACAAACTATTTTAACTAGTTCCTCAAGGGATTCTGAGTTTATAGCTATGGAGTTGACTGGTACTGAGGCTGAGTGGTTGAAAAACTTCTTGGCAAATATCCCACTAGGTGGAAAACCAACACCATCAGTGTCTTTACATTGTGATAGCCAATCTGCGATAGCTACGGCTAAAAATAAAACCTTTAATGGTAAAAGTAGACATATTCGATTGAGACATAATATAATAAGGCAGCTGCTCAAAGATGGTGTAATCTCAATCGATTATGTAAGGTCAACTGTGAACCTTGCGGATCCGTTTACAAAACCCCTGGGAAGAAAACAAATCCTTGATTCATCGAGGGGAATGGGACTTAAGCTGATAAGAAACTAACAGCGATGGCAACCCAACCTCTGTGATTGGTGATCCCATGAAGGAGGTTCAATGGGTAAGAACAAGTCGTGAGTTAGTTCTGCTAGCACTAAAGTAAATTGTTAGTCCTTTCCTATGATGCCGAGAATGTGCTAGAATGCATTTTGGTGAGGATGAGCAAAGCTCTTAATGATTTCATAATTCTACGGAATGGTGTGCTCATTGCAGGTACATTTAATGAAATCACCTCTACGAATGTGGAGTGGGGCCGCTCCTATGAGATCGTGGCAAAATCTCTAGAGCATTCGTTATGAACCAGGCACGCACATGGCCGTCTTAATGTGCAAAACCGCGTTAACAACGAAATGTGGGGGTATAATCTGACTCTTAATGCCTCTAGTATACTCCTAAGAGATGAGCGGTTTTAAGTTCATAGGACCACCGACATCTCTGTGTACTAAGTGTTATTAGTCTAGGTCTGGTTTTAAGTTCAAAGGACTACCAGATACAATGGTTATATCCGTGTGTGCAACTAAGCTAAAGGCGTTCCTTTTGACACATGTGGGGGATTGTTGGAGATACAAGCTACATGTGGGTATGTCAAATGGAACAAGTCCCACATTGCTTGGGAAAGAGAGAATACTAGTGTATATATTACACCTTGTGAAGTTGGGCTAGTAAATGGGCCAAGAGGAAGAGTGGGCTCGCGAGCACAACAAAGGGCCACCAAGAGGCAAACGTAGTGGAAATCCGGCGATTTCCCCCCCTGCGCGTGAATTAAATGCGGACTGGGCACTTTTTATCAAATGTTTTTTGGAAAAATCTACAATTTATTTTTGTGAAAATAGCTTACCGGAAAAACCCTGTTTTGAGGCATCTGAAACTTGAAGCATCAGTATTTCCGTTATGGGCCAGATTTTAAATTTCCAAACGCATGTTTTAATTTGCCAAACGGATATTTTAATTGCCGAACGGAAATAGTCCTTCAATTTCAGAAACGGCCTCATTATGTGGTTTTATGATTGTGTAACCGGTGGCTTAATGGTGTTTATGAGGAGTAAAACGTTGCCCAACGTTCAGATGCATGGAGGCCTATAAAAGGCGCTGCCTGCAAGAGGTCCAGGCACCCAGCTCTGACATCTCGAGCTCTCTCTTCCTCTCTACCACATTCCTCTGCTCTCTCCGCCTTGCAGTTGCTTCCATCTTGCTGTTCTATCCGCCCTATTTCTGCAGGAAGAATCCGTTTTATCCTGGGGAGTGCCGCTTCCAGTCAGCCGGTGGTCACGGAATAGCTCTTAAGGACAGCGTCCTTGAACGTGACTCGGATTACGGTATATTTGTGGAAGTTCGACAACACAACTAGCATAGGATACTTTCCATAGCGCTCAATACCATGCATCAACACTTGACTAGCCTGCAAATCCTTAACTTCACTACCATCAGGAAAAGATTCTACAGAGACACTATTTTCTTTAGTGAACAGAGCAATTGGAAAAAGATTTTTCTTCATTTATGGCACACAAAGGACATGATTAACATCAAAGGTCATAGAAGAGGACTTAAGCTGTAAATTACCAATATGAGTAACAGAGGAAGACTTACCAGTATCAACTTGAACATTACCATGACTAGGTTGCACAGAAGTAGGAGCAAGACACTCAAGTGAGTAATATGTTGTGTGGCGCCTAAATCCAGGTACTAAGCTTGATCAACAATAGCATCAAGAATAGCCATAAAAGCTTGAGGCATGAAGAAGTCCAAACATTATTAGCACCAAGAGGAGGGACGGCAGCCTAAGTTTTGGTAGATTTAGATAAGCCTGGGTTGGATAGAGTGGTCATAGCTAGCGAAGAAGGTTGAGCCACAGAGGATTCAGTCACTAAAGAGTGTGTGCCTTTTGTAGGATGTTATTCCGATAAAAACCATAAGAATTATATGTATCATAATCACTAGCATCAGTATAATACACCTCCTCAGTGTGAGGAACAAAAGCATAATTAGTATCATAGCTACCATAGTCAACATAATGAGCCTGAGGTGCAGACCCAGAGGAGAAATTTAGGTCAAACTTGATATAGCCGTTTTCAGCAACATGACCAACTTTGTGATAGAGTTGGCAAGACGGACGATGAGAAGAGAAGCGACCTCTTCCTCTAAACAAGCGACCACGGCTACCTCTATAAAACAAAGGATAGCCCCCACGATTAGCCATATACTGGTTGTACATAGTTGGCCTGAATAGAGTGAGTATTAGCTATGAAGGCTCGATGACAGGACTCAGAATCAAGCAACATTGTCGAGATGGTGTCCAATTGAGGACGAGGTTGAGAAGCGTTAATGATGGCAATCACAGACTCATATTCAGTGGTCAATATGTTCAAGATATGAGAGATATGCACTGATTAATTAACTTTTTCCCCAAGCATGGCCAAATGATCACAAATCGATTTCACATTTGCCAAATATTTATGCATAGAAAGTTCACCCTTACATTGATTAGATAATTGATTTTGATAGTGATGAATCTTAGTGCCCGATTTTTCGAAAACAGATGATTGAGTTTCTTCTAGATCTAAGCAGCGGTCTCCAAGCAGTACTATAAAATATGGATTTAGTAGCGCCATTCTTATGGCACTTCTTCAAATAAATGCCGGAAGAGACTTCTTATTTTTTTAGAAAAAAAAATACATGTGACATCTATGGCGCTTGAGCAGGAAAGCGCATCGGTGCTTAATACATTGTATGGTGCTTGCCTGAAAAAGCGCCATACAAGGGGTTATTTTTTTAAAAATAAAAATTAATCATTTTACTACTATTAAAAAAAACATGTGGCAACTATGGAATAATAGAAATTCTATAAGTGTCAACTACAAACAAACACCCGATTTTTGATGAAATTTTTCGTGACAAATTTAACCACAAAATTTCCGACGGAACTTTTTCCGTGGCAATTTCTGACGGAAAATTCCGTCGCAAAGTTTTCTGACGGAAATTTTTGTCGCAATTTGCCACGGAAAATTCCGTCTGAAATTCGATCGGAAAAATTAAAAATTATTAATTTTTTAAAAAATAATATTTATAAAATTAAAATATTAAATAATTATATTTATATTTAATTATTAAAATTATATTATTATTTATTATTATATATGTTATTAATATTATATTTATTATTTTATATTAAAAATAATATTTATAATATTAAATTATTATTTATCAAATAATTTTAATTAAAAATTAATTTAAATTAAATATATAAATATTTTTTTCGTTTTTATTAAATTTTTCATTATTTTTAGTAATATTATATGTAATCAATAATTAATTATATATATGTATGTTTATATATATATATATATGATAATATTATATATAATAATATGTAATAATATAACACAGGTTCATTCCGGCGCAATTGGCAAAGACTCTGACACAAAGGCGTCCTCACCGTCGGAATTATGAGGAGGACATTTGTAAATTAAAAAAACTTTTCATTTTTTTTTTCAAAAAATAATTTTCGATTTTTTTAAATTGCGACGGAAACAAATTTCGTCGGAAATCTGCTATAGAATTGGATTCCGTCGGAATTTCCTAAGGAAAATTCCGTCAGAAATTCAGTCAGAATTTGCGACAGAACAGATTCTGTCAGAAATTTCCGACGGAATCGGTTTCCTTCAGAATTTGCGACGAAAAAAATTTTGTCAGAAATTCCGTCGCAAATTTTTTTGTGACGCTCTTATTACCGACGGAATTCATTCCGTAGGAAATTCCATTGGAAATGCATTTCATCAAAAGTTCCATCCAAATTCCATCGGAAACGCTAATTCTGTGGCAAATTCTGTCAGAAATCAGGTGTTTTTTTGTAGTGGTCAAAGCTCAATTACTATGATAAGATGCTTTCTTAAGAAAATTTGTCTATACTAAAAAACAAAAATTAAATTTAAAAATTGGTTTAGAAGTTAACACGTAGAATAAATCATCCCTATTAAAAAAATTTTTAATTTTGTTTTAATAAAAAACCTTAGACAGCAGTGCTCAATTTGTTTGGCAATTGACTCCCCTCTATGATCTGTAATCTCACAAAAATTAAGAATGCGTTTTTGTAAAATCCAATCCTCATCAATCCAATGTGCAGTCAAACACATATAGTTGTTTTGTTGTACAGATGTCCAACAATCAGTGGTGAAGGACACACAGACTTTTGAAGTCTTGAAGTATTTTCTCAAGATATCTGCTTGTTCTCGATATATGTTGTAGCATTCTCTAGCGGCTGTCCACCTTGAAGGCATTTGAAATTTGGGTTGAAACTCTTGCAACAGTTCCGTAAAACCCTCCTTTTCCACAGTTCAGAAAGGCACCTCATCCTTTATGATGTACTTAGCAACAGCCTTTCTGCCTTGTTCTTGACTGAACAAGTGATGAGTCAATGTTTGATTTGTTGTAGCCGCGAACAAGCTCTGGCCCTTGCTTGATTTGTTAGGATTCCTTGGACACTTTTCGAAATGTCTCCATAATTGTTTAGTGCCATCTTGTGAAGGATGACTTGCATAAGTTAATCCACAATAGTTGCACTTGGACCTATATTTTCCTTTGGTTTCTGCTAGTGGCAGCCTTGTAAAATGGATCCATATATTAAATGAGTCCTTCCTTTTTTTCCTAGGTCGTGTTTCTTCTGCTTTCCCCTCATCGTTGGTTTGACTCTCAACATTAGTGCTATCTTGTGTTATTCCTGCTGTTGTTAGTCCAGCCGCAGGTTCATCATCCACATTTTCAAGTGCAATTGGTGGTTGTACCATGCTATTTGACCTTCTCAAACGAATTAACAACTTGAAGATAAAAAATGACTATTGAAAATTTTGGCAAACAGAAAATTGAAATCTGAAATCTGAAAACAAAAAACAAAAAACAAAAAACTACCCAACTTGAATGACTTTAAAACATAATAGTCCCAGTGTGGCAAACTGAAAACTGAAAACTAGATATGCTTTTAATGATCCTCAATGGAAATAAGAACATTATTTGTCATATAATCATCAACTCAATTACAAGTATGTATCAACCGAAACATGAGAGTCATCAAAGATTTCATAATCAATCCAAATGAACTATCAGAAATTCAGAACACATCACAGGATTTAGCCTAGAGTCTATCATCTAAGATCAACATAACATGGTTAACCCACATGATATTGATTCAACCAAAACATGAGAAGTTAAAACAATGTCTTTTCCAAAAAAAAAAAACTGAAGATCGAAACACTACAGGACAGGAGACAGGAATTAGCTATAGCCTATATTACCCTAACTCTCTAAGTCTAACCCAGGTTCAGGAGCTACAGCCTACAGGATAAGAGAGATTAACAGATTCACAATGCTACCAAAGAAGATCAAAACAATGTCTTTACCTGTTATATTGTGAATCTGTTAAAAATCAGAAGATAAAAAACAATGCTACCAAAGAAGATCGAAACAATGTCTTTATCTATTGTATTGTGAATCTATTAAAAATCAGAAGATCGAAAACAATGCTACCAGAGATTAACACATTCACAATAAAACAGATTCACAATGCTACCAAAGTAGATTGAAAACACAATGCTACCAAAGACGATCAAAACACAAAAGATAAAAATCAGAAATCAGAGAGAGAGAGAAGTGTAAATCCTACCGAAGAAGTAGATCGAAATGGGAGACTCACGACTCAAGACTTGAATGTTGAAGGCTGCTGAAGTAGAGGAATTCAGAAAGGGAGAGAAATAGGCGAGTTGCGACTTCCACCGTCGGGACTCCTCAGTTGGACGAGCGACGACGGCAAGACCTTGACAAGTAACGACACTCCTCTCCTCTCCTAGGTTGGCAGTAGGCCTTGACGAGCGACGACGGTGAGACCCTGCTCACCCACCACCATCAGCGTAGAGATCGACAAGTTGAGCAACTGTCCGCCGATAATGACTGGCCGAGGACAACGATCGAGGTTTGGGGGAGTGGGGGACTGGCCGACGACTCGACGAGGTGAGGAGAGCGATCTGACTGAGAGTAAGTAGTGAAGTGAGAGTGTTGTGAGAGTAGAGTCACGGACTCACGGGTTGAGATTTAAGAACAGACTACAATTTACATCATCAGACAATCAGATAATGGAAAAGAAAAAACTGCCCTAAAACTAACGGGGTATTAAATGGGTAACGGGTAACCCGTTGGTTCACCAGTTACCCGCCCGTTTTTCATAAACAGGTACGGGTAACCCGTACCCATTATGGGCCCAATTCTAGGCAGGCCTAAACGGGGAAAATTAGCCAGGTTTCGAGTGGGCAGGCGTGTTGCGGGTGCTTTCCTCAGCCCTATATAACACTTCATAAAGAAGTGTTGGCCAAGCGCTTCATAAAGAAGTGTTGGCCAAAATGTAGCTTTGAACGGTGCCAAGGCTCAGCCTTGGCTGGTGCTTGTTATTAAAGCACCGTCCAATTAATTAATTAATTAAAACAAGCACCGTTTAAGATAGGTGCCTTGAATTATTATCAATGCACCACATAGGTGACTTGAATCATGTGGTGCCTTGATAATAATTCAAGGCACCACAGTGCCTTAAATTAATGGGTGCCTTAGACGGGTCCAAGGACCCTTTTAATATTTATAAGGCATTGTGTTTTGATATTTTAAGGTGTTTTAGACGGTGCTTGAAAACTAATAGCCGTTTAAGACTCAGTTTTAGACAACATTTGTTAATCAAGCGTCATTTAAGACTTATTTTTTCAAAAAAAAAAATTGGCCATCATTTTTTTAAAAATTGAGAAAGTTTTGCACTTTGAAAAAATGTGTCATAGCTTCTGTCTTTTTTTTTTTATAAATTGGCTATCGTTTTTTTTTAAATTGAGAAGCTACGGTGTTTTGACAAAAAGCGTCGTAGCTTCTCTTATCTTGTAATTTAAATTCCATAACCTGCCATTTTCGTTTTCATTTTTATCTTCCTACTTTCTCTTTAACTCCCTTATTTCCCAGAATTCAGTTGCTATAGGAAGCTTCATCTCCCATGTGTTTTTTTTTCTTGTCTCGGCCTCTTTCAGAAGGTCCCTAGCCTATAAGTGTTTTTTTCCAAACATTTGGTTCACGTTTTCTTTTAGTTAAAATTTATTATAAATCTTATATGTGTACTCATAATTTTTTTTCAAGTATTTATTTCAAGTATCAATTCTATTTTCTTAAACTTCTTATATATTGTAAGTTTTTAAATTTTTGAGTTAACAAATATAATAATAATTAGTTTAATCCTCTATAGAAGTAACGTGTATGGCTCAAGTTTAAGCAACTTAAATGCTGGAGTTCTTTTACGCTTGATACATGATGGCAAAATATTGCAAAAGATACATGCTATGTTATTTCATTTTACTATGGATTGTATTGTAACACTACAAAAAAATATTGAATTTCTGATAGAATTTGCCACGGAATCAACTTTTATGATGGACCGCATTTTTGACTGAATCCGTTCCATCGCTACTAGGTGCGTGACAAAAAAATTTGAAACTCTGTCAGAAATTCTGACGGAAAGGAATTCCGTCAGAAATTTGCAACAGAATTCCTTTCCGTCGTAATTTTTTTTTTAAAATTTTCAAATGCCACGTGTTTTCTCCTCAATACGCCATGTGTCCCTCTCCCCTGGCCACCACATGTCCTTCTCCCCTAGCCGCCACGTGTCTGGCGGCCTCGTGTCTCCTCCTCATGCTGCCACGTGTCTCCATCTCATAATTATCCCTGAAAATGCCTCTCCTCCCGTTCGAACCCGTGACCTCAAGCTGCCAACGCCTTCGCGTGTGAATCTTCATTAGTTGCCCCAAAATGAACCTGTGTCATATTATTATATATATAATGTTATCATATATACACACACATATAATTAATTATTAATTAAATATAATATTATTAAAAATAATTAAAATTTTAATAAAAATGTAAAAAAGTATTTATATATTTAATTAACCAAATTTTTATTTAAAATTACTTCATAAATAATAATTTAATATTATAAATATTATTTTTAATATAAAATTAAAAATATAATATTAATAACATATATATTATTTTTAAATAAATAAAATAAAAAATAATATTATAATAATATAATTTTAATAATTAAGGTTAAATAAAATTATGTAATAATTAATATTTTAATTTTATAAATATTATTTTTTAAAAAAATTAATTTTTCCGTCAGATAATTTCCGTGGCAATTTGCCATGGAATTTCCGTCTGAATTTCTGATTGGAATTTGGCATAGGAAATTTTGTCGGAATTTGCCACATAAAAAATTCCATCGGAAATTCCGTGGTTAAATTTGTGATGGAAAATTCCTTTGGAAATTCCATCGGAATTTGCCACACAAAAATTTCCGTGGCAAAGTCCTTGGAAAATCGAGTGTTTTTTTTGTAGTGTAAATTGCTATGGATTGTGGATTTTGAATTGCAAATGGAGGTTTTCATAAGGAAAAAAAAATAATTATGAAAAATTATTTTTTTAAAAAATAAAAGACTTCCTATAGCTTCTCTAGGAAAGTGCCGTAAGAAGTCATAAAATTATTATTTTTTAAATAAAATACTTCCTAAGGCACTTCTCTAGGAAAGCGCCGTAGGAAGTTATATTTTTTTTAAAAAAATAATAATCAAGCTATGGCGCTTCTATATATTCAAGAAGCGCCATAGCTTGTTTTAATAATGCTGGAAGCTACGGCTCTTCCCAAGCGTCATAGTATTATTTAAATTAAGCATCATAGCTTGTGTTTTTTGTAGTAGTGAAGCCAACAAGATCTGGTAGAATAGCTGGAGTAATAAAAGCTAGAAGCCAGAAAGCAAGCGCATAATCGATTGATTCATGGTCTTTAAAGGCTGGATTGACAACCTCTTGACCATCACAATCATGAACAACAGCCAGAGGAGAGACGACAGTGCCATAGAGAAAAGCTGGAGCTTGTGTTGTTTAACCATGAACATCACTTGCTGCTTCTATGGTAGAAATTTCTCATCATTCAGCTTGAGCATGATCTTTTTCTTAGAGAATCCAAAATTTAACAGAGATGTTGTCGCAACTGAAATTGTGCTTAGTGACATCATTATACAAAATGATCAATCCAAAAAGATAATTGGAGATCGTCTTGTAAGTGATGCCTGGACAGTTGATTTCAAATAATGGTGATCAAAGGCGATAAAGGTTTACCCAACTCTGATACCATAATAGAAACCAGAGAAAAGAAGCTTAATATTGAGCTTTAAGGCTTAACCATTTCATTATCTATTGTGCACATATATAGATCAATAGGTCTTGAGTGACACATGTATCAACTTTTTCGGTTACACTTCAACAAATTATCAAGATGTACTTAATAGACTTACTAACTTTCCTATCTTACTTTAATCGAGTATGTATGCTATACTCTAATATCTATCTCCCTCCCTCTTACCTCAATTCCTATCTCCCTAGCTCTTCTCATATGATCACCTTTATAGGCTCAGCAAATGGCTCTAGACACCGCTAGACAACTCTCTTTGATTCAGACTTTTGATTAAATTTTGCTCGAAAATAAGAGGAGTGAGAGGTAAGGATCAAAAGAAATAATGAAATGAAATGAAATGATGGGAACTAATGTAAAATTATTAAATTTTGAAATCTTATTTTAGGACATCCAACGCTATTTAGAATTTATTAAATTTAATAACCCAATTTAAAATTTGGATAATTCAGCCATCTTTTAAAGGGATTTTCCCTTGTGACATTTTTAACGGAAAAATTAAAATAATAAAAAAAAATAAAAATAGTTAATTTATTATTTAGAAAAACTTGAAAATACTAAAATACTTAATTAAATATATTTAATGGATAAAAATGCATATAAATTATAAATCATACAAATGTAAAATGTCGAAATGATGTGCAGGGATTTGATCGAGAAAATTGTTTGTCACATTTAGTGATTAATAGAATTGATCCTACTTATATATGTTGGGTAAGGCATAGGAGACAAGCAGTGTGGTTGTTGAACATATGGAAAGGTGGGTATCACCAGATTTTGTCACAAGTGCATTTAAGGCTGACTATTTTGATGATATGGCCAAGGTGTTAGAAGAGGTCCTCTGGGATTATATTGTCCTAAAATGTTAGAAACTTTGAAGGGTGACGTAGTGAAGCCATTGAGTGAGGAATGCATTGACTTTACCTTATTGAGCGCTAAGTTGATATTGTATAACTTGAAGAAAAAGAGTGGGCAAAATGATACGAGCTTCACAAAATTACTCCTTGTTTTTGAATCTAATGCAACAAAAAATGTGCTTCCATCCAAAACATATGATGCAAAGAAAATGTTATGCTATGTCAGCCTTGGCTACAGGAAGATACATGCTTGCTCTAATGATTGTGCCTTATTCAAGAATGAACACAAATCACTAACTCACTATCCCATGTGTGAGGAGTCATGCTACCAACGGAACAAGAAGAGCCAAAATAAGATATTATGGTATTTTCCCATCATACCTAGATTTCAATGCCTACATAGCAATGTTGAAGATGCCAAAAATTTAAAGTGGCATGCAAATGAAAGGATTCAGATGCATGCTTCGACATCCTGCTAATTCTCTATAATGGAAGAAGTTTGATCTGAACCACCCCCAATTCGCTGAAGATGATATGAACCTATACCTTGTCATATGGCATCTATAGTCGCATTTGATCCCCCATGCTCTATAAAGTCTTGCTGAGGCTTGCCTACCCTTTGTGCCTTTAAGGTAGGGATATTTGTTCTTTTTCACTCTCATTGTTTTTTGCTTTGCTTACTTCATATAAATTAAAGAGGCAGAACCTATAGGTCAAAAGTTACATTATTATTAGTATAGGTCAGGAGTGCCATTAAGCCATAAAGCCTGAAATGTCTTGACCCATCCCAAATTTCATGGCTATACTCAATGTAGGATGTTCTGTTCTATTTTACAATGAAATTCAACTAGCTCATAAACTCTACCTCATGCATATAATATATATAAATTTTAAACTTTTGGTTTTAATATATGTATACATGAATAATTGTAAATATATATACAAGTTTGTAATCAATTTCGTTTTGTACAATTGCATGTAGGGGGATATCAAAAATAGAAGCCCCCATTAATTTTTTAGAAAAATTAGCCTCAAAACTTAACGGTTCTTAATTAAAAACTGTTATGTATGTCCATAATAAATAAATAAATATATATATATATATATATATATGACAGTTGTTTAATTAAACCTGTTATCATTTCTGTCAAGTACATAATGATTGCAATATAACACCCATTATGTATGTCTATACTATATATAACGATTGTTTGTATAAGATCATTATGTATTATATACGCAACTATTACTAAATATATAATGGTTGTTTAAGTAAAGCCGTTAGCAAAACTATGAATACATAACGATTTTTGTGAAAGAACTGTGATGTAACTTATTGAATATATTACAGTTGTTTATGTGAGACTGTTATGCATTATGCCAGAATTAGTGTATATATAGTGGCTGTTTATGTAAACCCATTATTTATTATGTCAGCATTACGTACATCATGGCTTCATTAAGACTTAATACATAACAAGTGTTATATTAAAACCGTTATAATTAATATTGAATGCTTCATAGTTCGAAACTGATATTTATCCGTGCCAAGCATAAATAGTGCCTTCATATATACCGGTTCGGAACTGTGATATATGATCAATAATAACTGTGATGAGAGGTCTATTCTACAGTAGTGACGATAAATTTTGCCATGAAGGATTTTTTTTAGAAAATTTCCCTATTTTTTAACTAAGTAAATGTATACTTTTTTTATTTTTTTATTTGATATTTGTGGCGTATATGTTTGTTTCCCTTAAAAATATTCTTGATTGACAAAAGTCAATCATAGAAAATATGTTAAAGCGGAAAATAAAATCATGCTTTACAATGATGCAATGAATCTGGGCATGTATTCAGGTAAATAAAAATAATAATAAAAGAATATTAATCTTATGTAAAGAGGCCCACTGGTGTATCATTTTATTTCTTTAATAAATTTGTCTTTAATATAAAAAAGAGAATAAAAGAATATAATGCCAATTGCCAAGTTCATGTACAGACTGAGAATTTTGTTTCCTTTTCTACCCTTTGGTCAACGTTCATCCATAGTGTATGTACTAATTAATTTTTCCCTTTCTTTCTTGTTTTAGATTCATACGTCATTGCTTTAATATCAGTTGTGGTTTTCATTAAAGAGCATTAAATTATGAAACAAACATGATATTCCATGTGAACCTCATCAAAAGAAAAAAAGAAATAATCTTTCACATGGAATAAAAAATGTTAAAGATCAATAAATATATTTGAGATTTATTTTTTTAAAAACAAATTTGATACTTTCACTTTGACTTGATAAATATGTAATGATGCTAAACTTAATGAAGACAAAAGGAAATTAATAAATACAGGAAACAGTGGGTACTTATTACAATAAAAAAGAAAAACAGCCCGTGTTCATTTTTCATAGAGAGGATCCTATAATTAAAGGTGAAATTTGAAGTTGAGTAACGTATATGTTTCATCTTCTTTTTCTCCCCAAAAACGTTTGATCTTCTAAATTTATATTAAGTTTTAATTTATTTTCTTAAATTTATAAAACATGTTAGTTTCTACAACTAAATGCTCATAAAGCATTTAATTAATATTATTGTTATTAAAACCAAACCAGACTGATCGGTTTGACCATAAAATTGATGAATCGGTCACCTAACCGGTTTGGTCGAGCCAGTGTAACTTGTTCAATGTTTATTCAGAATTTTCTGACTTCAAAAATTCATATTTAATTATATATATCTTTAAAAATTATAAATTAAAACTCTATGGAAAGCTTGTAATGTCTATTTTCTAATGTAAAAACTAAAAATAATCATTCAAAAATATTATCATTTGTCTCTGGGTTAGTTCTTGTTTGAGTTTGGTCTGTTCTACTGACCTTTGACCCACTATCCAAACCAGTTCAATGGTCGGTCTGAGTTTAAAAACCTTGATTTATACTATGTATAAGCTCATAAAGAATTTGGAATAATGTATTTTACATATTAATTAAATACATGCTCTTGTAATTAATACTTATCTAAATTTTAATATTTAATATAATTATTTTTATATTACAATATTTAAGCATGTTTTTGTCAATATTTAATTGCTGACTGTCATTAATTGTCAACACCCGTTTCCATTTCGATAATCGAAGAGTAATAAAGACGGAATTCAATGAACATACAGAAAAGTACAATTATACTGATAAAAATATTCGTTTACAATTCTGATATCGTTCGTTGACAAAAACAGAAAATACAGCGGAAGTTTTAATATTTACAAATTTCACCAAAATATCACAAAATAGACTAATTATAACCACGATCTTGTCCTCGCCTCGAGACCTGTGCCGCTTACTTTCCGGCGTCTACATCTTTTCCCTTAGACCCACTGGTACCCGCTGAGATGTTTATTAAAAATAGGGTGAAATTCCGGAGAACTCCAGTAGAAACATACTATCGTTCATAGAAAATGCGAAAAGTAAATATGATATATACGATGTATGCACCAATTAATGAACATTATAAACATATCATTTGTATAAATACATGAGAAGGGCTCAACCCCACTATTCTACACTGGTTGGGTTCTCACCAACTCCAGTGTAAGTGCCTCTGACACTTCTGGCCCCTTTCTGGGCAAATTGTGTTGATTAATAAAGCGCATTTACAAACATTGACATCCACACAATCATATAACTATAGCATAATGTATGAAGGATAATATCCCTACCTCAACACTTTATAATCCTCTGTTTAATGGTGTCTTGTAAAACATGTCGTTCCGGCTCTCGACTCGATCCTAAAATATTAAATATACAAGAAATAGGTCATAACCTATCCAAGTATTATTTTAGACTCTTCCATAGTGTTTCTTGTGGTAATATTGGTCTATGGTGAAAATTTACTAAAATGCCCTAGGACCCTGGCCCGGCCCCGCCGTACCCGGCCCGATGGCACGTTTTCCCAAAATTTTGACCAATCTATTTTAACTTATTTTCGCCCAAAGAATCCGTTTCCAGGCTCAAAATCACCGAATTCACTGTCAAATTACGAAAATACCCTTGACAACCCCTATCTAGGGATTTCAGTGGCGTTTTCGTAATTATACTTTTTCGGCCTCTATCGAAAAAGTGCACAACTGTAACCCCAACTATTTTTGCCCACTGAGTCCAATGGAACCATTTATTTCATGAAAATCCAACTCCTAGTACCAATTCTGGTCTGGCCGAAATATTGAAGGGAAAATAGAAAAATGGAGCTTTGTGTTTTTGCTTCCAAAACTTGTATTTTTCCACTTCTAATCCTTAGTTAACTCATTTAAACACTTCATAATCATGATTTAAAGGATTTTGGGCAACATAACCCCTTAGGGCCTGTTTAGTTGGAGGGGAGGGGATGAAAAATGACCCCCTCCCCTTGTTTGGTATGAAAAATAGGAGGGGAGGGGCCCAAAAAAAGGGGCTCCAAATCCCTCCCACTCCCTCAAATTGATTCCCTCCAATTTGGGGGGTTTTGGAGGGAGCCCAAAATTTGGGACTATTTTGCCCCCATATTCTTTTTATATTTCTAATTATATCCTATGAGTCTTCAATAAAAATATAACTTCTTCTTCCTCACTAGCGGAAATATATATACTCAGATTTTCCTGGTGATAGGTGATTTATTTGCTGCAGAAAAAATATTTTTTTTCTCTTGGGCTATTACGTTGTTTTAGAGTGTTTATTCTTGTTTAGTGCATGCTTCTCTAGTGCAGGGCGGCGGCACATGCTTATTTTTTTTATTGCCATTTTGCACCTAATTAAACATCGCCACTTAGAAACAATTTTTTTACCATTTTTTTTTCAATAGAAGGAATTTTCCATTTAATTTGACATGATAATTGCTGAAATATTCATATAATGAGAAATTAAGTTGGGGGGAATTGAAAACAATTTCCATTTTATATCTTCATCATTTTTTTTATAAATTATATAATTTATATTGAGGTGTAAATTAATTTAAATCATTTATATAAGGAAAAATATATAAACTAATGTCTAAGGATAAAATGGAAAATTAGATATTACCTCCCTTCCCCTCCCCCCTTAAACCAAACAAAGGATCATTAAAAAACCTTTCTTTTCCTCCCCCTCCAACCAAATCAAACAAGGTGATCCTCCATCCTCCCCTTACATCCCCTCCCATTCCATCCCCTCCTTTTAAACCAAACAGGTCCTTAGGGTTATGACTTTTCTAATTTTACAACTCAACCCAAAAATCACAAAACCAAACAATAATCACCAACAACAACTTCAATACACTAAGAAGTTGAGATTTTGGAGATTACCTCTTGATCTTTGATGTTTCTCTCTCTAGGACGTCCTCTCTCTCTCTCTCCTCAACCTTGAAGATTAGCTTGCTAAACCATGATTTCCATGAAGAATAAGAGATTAGAGGATGACCACACAAAATAAGAAGCTTAAATCACTTTGGAACACAAGCTCTTACCTTGATTTTCTTCCTCTTGCTCTCTAAGTCTCAAGAGCTTAACAAACTCACTCTCTCTTCCTTTTCTCTATGTCTTGTGCGTGAAGTGTGCATGAAAGAGGAAGGAGTTTGTGTTATATTATTTTAGTCTTCTTCCTTTCTAACCATTGATTTAATCAAGGGCCCAAGTTGTGACACATGTCACCATCTTCTCTCCCCTCACAATTACTCCATTGTCTTGCCATTAATTTGAATCAATTGCTTCCTTTGCTTGCTCCTAAAAACTCGTCCCCCCTTCTCCTCTTACAAGTCAAACAAGCTCCCTTCCATGTAATCAAATATTTCATTCCTCCACTCAAGCTTATCCCTCCATTATGCACTCAACATGAAATTTAACACATCACTCAACCATGCCATCATGTTTCTTATTTCTTCACTCAAGCTTCCATCATCATGCACTACACCATCATTCCATTTTTGTGTATACTCAATCTTGGTCATTATTTCCTTCTACTTGTGACATGTGATCAGGTATCAATTAATTTTCCCCTCTTTCTTTCATGTTGGACTAAAATTTGAGAGAAAGAGGAGAGAAAATTGTTTTGCACAATTCCATAATTCACACAATTGATTTTATGTATAATCCCCCCTTAATTTCTCAATTATTGATTTATTCTACCAAGAATAATCCCATTATGCATTTTCCTTTATTTTCCTTGATTAATTGAGATTAACTCCAATTAATTGGAAAATAATTAATCTTGGGCTAAATTGGCAAAATTATGATTTTGTTATCTCCTTTGTAATTTAATTCAATTTTTGAATTAATTTGCCCATTTCCTTATGAATATGAATGTTTCAAAATTCACAAGATCCAAGTTCATGAATATTCACCACTTTATTGAATTATTCAAATAATTACAATATAGTTTTGATTAATAAAATTTGGGGTGTTACATTAATCATCTTATCTTATTTTTCTTCCCCCCTCATGAATCCAAATAAGTATTAATTACAAGAGCATGTATGTAAGTATGTCTTATGTACTTAATACATGAAGGATTCTTTAAATTTGGGAATGTCGTCATAATATTAATATTAGATACAATGCATTCCATGTGTTACTATTTAATAAATGAGAAATTTTGTCCTCCCATTTTGTGTCTTCATGATTGTCCCTTACACTTCTAGAAAACGAAAATAAGATATAGAAAGAAGATATTATTTAGTCATTATATTTCATTAAGAGTAAAACATTCTAACCGCCTCTTGTTTTACTCTAAACCCTAAATCCTATCATGTAACACATATTTTGATCTAAAAGAGGTTAATATAAGTTTTCAAAATAGATAGAAAGTCCATATAATTAAGGCAAAACAAAGAGATGGTTAGAAGATTTTCTTTATTTCTTCAATATATTTCGACACATTTTAGTAGGATTTAAATATTAGAAATATAAGTTCAATCTTTTATAATCATTTAAACTAATTAATATATATCTAGTTCTTTCAGGAAAAAATGGAGAAAATATCTTTTTCATAAACCAAAACCTTCTCATCAGTTTCGAGTTGTTATTTAATTTCTCAAAATATATTTTTTTATAACACTTTATAGGTGTTTTTCCTTGATCATATTACCAGATATTCGAGTAATTAACTAATCCAAATTGAGGGTGACTAAGATGCGTCTTCTCATGGTTATTTTTAACAAGGTGGGATTTGAATTCAGTTCACCCACTTTATAATCTAGCTAGTCTATCACTAGACTAAGTAGCCTTAAAGTATTTTTTAAAATATTTTATCACGTTAATCCTAAAATCACCAATGAAAATATGCTATTAACGTATACTATAATAATCTAAAGACGTTTTAAATTTATTGATTACCTATAGTGTTAATTTTTGAGATTCGACTCCCAAATGCCAAACCCAAAGTAAAAATGTTTCTTTTTGATTTCTCATGATTTGGGCTTAAGCCCGCATGTTATTCCCTAATTTGCATTACTCTACCCCCATAAAAAATTTTACTGTTGAAATATCAAATATACTCAGATACAATTAGTTGCATGCACTAAAAAAAGAGTTGAGCAGTATGGTTTGTTATAAATTTCATATTACATACCATGTTCTAAATATTAAACATTAAGAATTTTGGTCATAAATATTTGTTCAAAATATGTTTGAAATGTGGGTAAAAAAAAAAAATTTCCCCGAAAGAACATTGGGACTTTGGTAATCTTGTATGCATAAGACAATAATGAAATTCAAATATGTGATTGAAAAAAAGTTGAGAAAACCTAACCAAATTAAGCTTGTGAGCATTACATAAAATCGAGCTCAATGACGGCTAGATTCAGGTTCAACCCGACTCAATCATTAAAAAGAAATTTCCAGTCTAAATCAAAAGCCATTAACAAAATCGATTGATGCTTGAATCGTCCGATCAATCCAATTTTTTAATTATTGATTTTTATTTTAGATTTTTCAACTATACACTCATGATTAAAGCAACGTGCAAAAAGATAGGATCATGTGTATTGTAGAGAAGATAAGAAATAAGCTGAATAGTTCATCTTATATATATATATATATATATATATATATATATTATTGATTACAAATAAACGTATTAACATTAGAAAGTTATAAAAGAATTATGAACAAGATAAATATGAATAGATAATAAAATTAAAATTTATTCTCAGGGGCCCAAAATCCATGAAAACCTAGAGGGAAGTTCAAATTCCTTGGGATTTCTATTCTGGCCACAACTGCATTGCTTGCTCCAATCTTCTTTGCATTTAAGATCACCAGATAACATCTCTGCATTGCCACTGCATACTGCACAATAATCAACCCAAAACCGAAACACAAATTAGCAATTTTTATTATATAACAATTAAATTCCCAAACTAATAATCCCATTAATTAAAAACACCCTTTTAAGCATAAAATTTAAGATGAATCATATTGTTTTTGAAAAATGAATAGTATAGCTTTTGATAGATATTCAATTTTTGATAACATTGATGTGTGTGTGTGATTACCATGTCATATAAAAATATATTAAAAAATCATGGGCTCACGTATTATTCGGGAGAAATTTTCATTTCATCACTATGTAAAAGCTTTAAACAAATGTGTACCTTTAAAAATATGAGCAATAGTATTAAAAAAGGGAAATTTTGGGAAATGTCCTCCAATGAAAATTTAATTGGTAAGAATAACTTAAAATGAGTGTCGGAACTCTGTGAGTACAAAATTTATAGGGTAACGATACTTTCTATGCATAAAAATTTATTAAGTCTTTTTCACCCAAAATTTTTAATGGAGGATTCTTCTCCAGTTTTCCCATGTACTTAAAAAAGGTAGAAGGATTAAAAGTACAAGTACTTACATAAAATAAATTAACTTATGAAATTATATATTACTCCTTCTGATAATAAATATAAGAACTAGTTACAGGATTTGTTTTAATCCTAAATATAATATTTGAGTAATACACTATAATATACAAAATGTGTGATCCTTTAAACAATTATATTGATTATATTGCACGTACAAAAAAGGTAATCTTGATCAATGAGAACAATTTTCAAGTAAATAGTTAATTAAAGAGATATTTTAGTAAAATCAATGTGTACTTATCACAAATAAACAAACTAAACTAATGTTTTTAAATAATCTCTATAAATTAGTTATCTGTTTCATATATTTAGGCCCGAAGCAAGTATTGCCTACCTCTACGACAAGGAGGTATCCATCGTCTTCTTCTCCATCATGACCATGACCTTTGGGAACAAAGATAGGTTCCCCAACAAATCTGCGAGCTCCAACAGACCAAGTTTGAACAGAGCCACTTGATAAATCCAACTTCACAACTGTGTCAAATGGGAAATGTGGCAATGCTTTGCGACGTCCTAATGTAGTTGCTGCATAAACATATCTGTTCTTTTTCCCAGAAAATGATGGATTTATTACTGGAAAATCTGATGACTTTTTCCACTGTTTCACACTCTTTACACTACATTCCTCGCGTTTGTGATCGCTGTCAAGCTTTATTGATACCTGTGATTCATCATTTTCATCATCCACATTCATATAACAAAATTTAAAAAACAAAACAAAAAAAGAAAGAAAGAAAGAAAAAGAGTGCTTTTGTATTCATATTAGACAAAGGGAGAAAGATTTTAAAAAAATCACCTAAAGCTTGCAAATCTTAATTTTAAGACCCTAAAATGGTCTAATCATCCTAAAGTCTTTAGCATTTAGTCTAAGATTAAATTTTGTAATAAAATTATCTAAGTGCCCTTAATTAGAAAAAAAAAATGGCAACAATTTAACAAGTAACATATTTAACTTATATTAAATAACAATAACAACTAAGACAGTGAGAACTAATTTCAATGAGACTTCTTACTGCAGACAACAACGATTTAAAAAGTAACAATTTAACTTATTAAAAAGCAATAACAACTAAGACAGTGGCAACTGATGTCACTTAATGCAGTTAGATCATTAACAAAAAGAAAACTCAATTCCGGAATAGTCCCTAAGGACTTCATAGAAATTAAATCATTTCAACCGTTAATTTTAGTATTATCATATTTTGATGGTCATTATATCTTTATCTCCCTTTCATATTCATATCAGTAAGGATTTTTTTGATAACTACAAGTATCCTCACTTTGGTAGCGATCCTATTTGAGGCATTTTCAGGTATCTCTTCAAGAAGGGATTTAAACATTAATTTGTCATATTATAAAAAATTAAACTAACTCATTCCGCTATACCTGATCTATTGGTTATTAGTTAAAACTTAAAAGTGAAGTGGAATCCAAATTCCTCGATATAATTATATATGCACTCCGAAACTGGGCCGGCCTGTCCATGCATTAAAACTGGGTTTGTACCTTAACAAGATGAGGTAACTCGTTTTCGCCTTCTTTCACATTCATAATGGAAGGGTCAAGCTTTTGTCGTTGCCAATTGTAACCTAATGCATAGAATAAAAATATCTTCAGTTTTGCTAAACGACACAAATCGCACTCTCGTGGATAGTATTCCTTTGTGTGAAAAATAGGCACAACGTAACCACGTACCAAAAAGGCTGCGGAAGTTGAACCATTGGTAAGAGCAAGCAGCGGCTTGGATGTGAATGTCGAAAGTGCCCTCAGAATCATTGGAAATTACTTCGAAGGCATTGGCCACGTGGAGGAACCAGAGTTGAGAAGGGGCTTTAACCGGAACAGTCCAGTCTCTACTTGAAGAAGAACAAGAACTTGGGAAGCGAGGCAGCAAGTAAATAGGTGATGTATGCTGACTTGGATTCACGGTTAATGCTGATATCATTGGCGACACTCCGCACACAGCCCCCATTGACCCTGTGATATCAATTCAGGGGGCAATTATGTCATTTTACATGATACCGGTCAAGTGGAGGAAAGACAGAGGAAAGGAATTCATATTCAAGAGTTTATAATACGTATTTGGAGCCCAAGTCAAAATATTGGAAGTCCGAGACACAAATACACGTTTGGCGGAGGCAAATTAGGCTATACTAATCTTATAAATTCATGTTTTAATGCATAATGGGAAGTCACAAACGTGAATAGTGCATGAAAAATTCTTGATGTGATTAAAGGTGACATTCTTGGATTTACAAGAGGCATTATTGAAGATTAATCTACTCAGAGGTCAATTTAAGTGAATTTGTTCATTTATCTTGAAATAAGAAATGTTGGAAATGTTTACCTAGTACATCGAGTTTGATGCGATTGGCAAATATTATATAGTGAGAGTCCGTGAAGGCCCAATCGTGGATCATCAAGTGGTCTGCAATCTTGAACTCTTGTTTATGTACTAACTTGAACTCCGAGTCATATTCTACAACATTATTACCATTAACACGGTTAATTTCATCAATAAAAATGCTGGCATTAAAATTTTAAAGGTTAACAGAATATTTACAAATACTAACATTTTGAATTTAATTTTTAAAATAATAATGATTGGTATATACTTAAGTGACTAAATTTTTTCTTACCTTGATTATGGGACTAAATTGAAACTTCATATATAATTAGAGGTCACAAAAATGAAATTTTAGTAAAATTTGAATTTAAATCTAATTAATATGATGGAAATATTATAAATTTATAATTTCGATGTTTCCACTTACCGCAAAATGTGAAATTGCTACGTGGAAGAAGCATATCCTCTGCATTGCATGACACCGTAAGAAGCCTGTTCCTGCTAGCATCCACCTTATAATGAGACAAAAGCCTCCTTGGGGGCATCTTAAACACTCCTGTTATATAGAATATGCCCTCATTAATTAATATAATTGCTTACTAAGTTAAAACTCTAGTATTAAATTAATGACATATGCCAGAAAATTATTGAATAAAATTAAATAACATATGGTGTATAATACAATAATGTGCTTTGATATTAACTATACATTAATTAACGTTAATATACCAGTATCAGTTTGGATTTTATGATGTTTTATAGCAGCAGCATAATATAGTGCTTTATTCTGCATCTGCACAGAAGTGTAGATTATTTAAATTTGATACCAATAATTCAAATTATATTCGTTTATTTTTTATTGATAAATATTATTTAAATTCATTAATAATTTTTATTATTTATATTTATGAAATGAATCAAATTAAAATTTTAAATGTATTAGCTAAATCATTTTAACATCTGATAAGTTAAGTGTACAATATAATTGTAATTATAATATCAATCCTTCTTTTTGTTTGCACCAATAACAAACAATTTGGTGTCTCTATGTATAAATTATCGATATAATCAATACCAATATCAACAAAATATAAAAATTCCATTAGCATCTAGTCTCGATGAATAAATAATTATGAACGACATTCTATGGTTTTAAGGGGAAAGTGAAAAAGATTAAAGACTTTTCAAATACAAAAAAATATTATTTTTTCTCCATTTTCAAAGTAAGAAATGATTTGATCTCCAGACAAAAATTAAGTCGTGTGTCATTTCTAGGAGCACTTGGCCCCCGCATATTTCTATATATATGTGCAAGAATTCAAATGCACAAACAAAGGGAAAATTGTAAATTGGCAAATAATGCCAAAAGTTTCAACAGAGTTTTGTTTCCCAAAAGAAACAAAAACTAGGAGACAATAATAATAATGGTTTGTGACGCTATATTTTTCCCAATATAAAAGTTGGTTATTATTATTTTTTTAATCAGAAAAAGGTGGCTATTATTGAATAACCCGTTTCTGAATGGACAATATGCACTATATATGTATATTTTGGATTTTACTCTCTCGGTTTCTCCATTCTTAAATTTTATAAGAGTTATCTATAACTAATTTATAAAGATTAAGAAAATTAGTAAAACTAGTTATTTATAAAAAATAAAAAAGGTGATGGTTCTCTAAAGCACTCATTTTAATTATTGGTACTGAAAATTACTCCCTTAATAAAGAAAATTTTAAAATATATATATATATATATATATATAATCAATAAAGACAATTTATGAAAACAAATTACTCTTCCAATTTTATGAAAACTTTTCAATTTGTTCACTGCATTTGCTTTGATACTTTGTAAAATTTTTCATTTAAGTAATATCATTTTGTCTTTTTATCAAAAGAAAAAAAAACAAATTACTCTTCCAGACCTTAATGCTAAATCTGATAAGGAAGTTGATATTAGCCTTAAATATAAGACTTATTTTATATATTTATCAATTTTTTTCTTAGATTAATCCTATTGATACTCCCTTAACACTTATCAAGTCAAAGAGAAAGGGAAGAAATTAAGGAAGATGATTATGGCTTTAAACAAGACATGTTATATTAACTAACTTAACTAATCTAATCATATTAATTAATTAGGTCTTATATTAAGATCACATGAGTATAAATTTGGGATATGAAGTAAATTAATATTTTATATTTAAGATCAAAATAAATTTTAATGCACTCTCTATTAACTCTTATATTTAAGATTGTGTAGAGGATTAATGGGTTGAGTAATACGTTTGTGTTGCGTACTACATGTCCAAAAACCTCCTAACAACTCCCACTCATCAAACTAATACTATTTCTTTTGGTAAATTTTTTTTATTTGCTCATCATTCAACATCATTATCACAAGCAACTTGGCCACCCGTCTCTATTATATATTATTTATATATAATAATCAATAATCAAAGTGATAGATATATATATAAAGAGAAAGCTTATTGTTTAAAAACAAGAAGTCAATGTTCTGCCCACTAATGGATGAAAAATCGTTAATGTTTGATGCAATTCAAACTCTTGCATATATGCACAGAGAGTGGCTTGCTTGTTTCTACTTCCATAATTTAATTTAAGTATTTTTAATTTGAAAAATGTGCTTAGGAAATTTGTGTGTGTGTGTGTGTGTGTGTGTGTGTGTGTGTTCTATGTTCAAGTAATTAACTATAATATTTCAATGAGCTATGAAAAAAAGGTAATGAAAAACTAATTGTAAATAACATGCAATGTTAAAAATTTTACATACCTTTGAAAAAAAACAATTGGATTCAATTTGAAATTAAACTACATGATTTGATTATCAATATATCAATATATATACACACACACACACACACATTATCAAATGATTTGACTTGATTGAAACCTATAGGAAGTGGCGACGTTGCTTATATTATAAAGAGTGAACCATCTTAACTTAAAGAATATCTTTGTGAAATAATGAAATGAAATAAATTTATCTTTATTTTATTATTTTTCATTTTCTACAGTATGAAGTATAAATTTTTAATTATACTTGATTTTTGCTTTATGAAAAATCTTTATTTTTATATAGTATAAAAGATACAGATCAAGAATGGAAAAAGTAATATATATCCTCTTGACTTATGTAATATTTCCATGATTTTTTGCACATCATAGCAGTGCAGTTTTGATTATTTTTGACTGGCTTCTGCTTTAATTAGTTGAGACAGACATTCATTCGAAAAATAAATAAATATTTGACACAAACACTCAGACTCACTCCCACTTAATCATCATTATCACTTCCATGAATGTATGCGTGTTTGAAAAAAGACAATTTGTGCAATATAGAAGCTACATCCAACTATTATAAAATATTAAATATACAACCATATTAATTATTTATATGTTATGTATAACTTTAGTGAAGCTCTTTTCGGACTCTATACAATATTTTTTTTAATTCTTTTCACATATTTTCATTGTTTCCTTTGACTTTGTTTATACATTTCATTAACATTTAAATGATAGAAAAGTAATGTGTTTTTCAAACACTTTTAATTATATATTGTCTATCTCATCCATAACATGGAAAATTTAGTTACTACGTATTATATTAATTAAATTATAAGTGCTTATCTTTGCAAATTAAGATTTCAACATAAGTACTACTGTTTATAACTTATAAATAATATAGCAATATATAAATTATATATTATACTATTTTCATATGAATGCATACCATTCATATTTATTATTACACAAACTTTATTTTCCTGAGGTATAGTGCATATTAAATAGGAATAAAGAATTACTAAGTTCTTAAATTATAAAGCAGATTTAATAAAATATAAAGTCTTTTTTTTTCCAAGTGAAACATGTTAAAATTGTCTTATAAATAGGATAAGAGGGTTATATAAATATATTGTATTTGATTTTACATTGATTTTAAGCAAAATCACATTTTGTGAGTGTTTAAAAATCATCAAAATTATTCTTACATAATTATTTCATAAATCATAAAAATTATTCTCTAAAAATTAATCAAAACAAACAGATGAGTAAATAGAAGAAGATAACGTACCATACAAAATAGGCTTCAAGAGTCCGGCTGCGAGTTCCCATGCATCACCATCAAAATTGCTCTTGGCCGAACTCAAATCGAAGCGGTCCATGTCCATCATATTAAACCGTCCCACGGTATCCAACGTACCAGATTCGATCTCATAGGGATCCCCACCTTCCCAGAAACACAATAACTTGTGTCCCCATCTGAGAACGCTAGTATTAGCCACATTCTTCATCACCTTGGTATTCCCAACCTTCCTTCCACCTTTCAATACCGAAAATGGACCCCTATGTGTAAACCGCCACGTGTCAGTTTTCGGGTCATGCTCCTCCACCTGAGCCTCCGTCTTCACGTATTTAGCCATATATTTCACTTTCTTACTCACATTATCGATGCTGAAGGCTCTCAGGTACCCATGACCATCTAGTGGGTGCACCGTTGAGCCGTGGTCGTCGGAGAAAAGGCCCGGCCCGGTTAAATAGTATGTGCCGGACGGAAAGTCGGCTGGGATTGCCCCGTCCACCACGCATAAGGTTGCCGGTTGGGTTGTCTCTTGGCGTTGGGAAACAAATAGGAATTGGTAATCCCAAAAAGCTGCTATAGAATCATCAAGCTCTTTGGTTGGCGTTACCGGCACCGGCATCGGTATTGGCACTGTCACTCGGGTATCTGGCGTGGAGATTGATATTGCTCTAGGCACAGTGGTGGCCGGAGATAATGGAGGTTGGTTCACCGGAGGTGGTTTTGTGGAGGGGATTAGAGAAGGAGGAGGAGGAGGAGTAGGGAATGTGATGAATGGTTTGGCTTGCATTTTTTCGGAAAGAGATTGTGAAGCTTTTGTGTGTGTTTGTGTTCAGATGGCCTGATGAGGGTGGCAGCATGTCTATATTATATACACATATAAAGACGGAATAGTTGCGATATGAAAATGCACTAAATATAAACATTAATCACAGATTTGCCATTTGAATAGTTCAAGTTTTTTTGCTTTTTTTTTGCTTTTTGTTTTTTTGTTAATATAGTGTTTATTTCTTATATAATTTACCCTCATTTTAGTTTTGGCCCTTATAATTTCAAGTCATAAGTTTTAGTCCTTCAAAGATAAAATGGTCCAAAACCAAAATAAGAATGAACTATAAAAACCAAACATTAGATTAACCGAATTTCTTTCTACTTGAAACTAAATATTGACCGAACTTTAAATTAGTCTATAAAAATGAAAAAGGAATTGAAGGGTGGTGGGGTGATGACTCACTACACATTTTTACTCTTCCGGTTTAAAATATAAGAGTTGGTAGAGGAATTTATTTTAGTATACTGAACATAATATATCAATCCACCTTATTCTTCAAATTTATAATTTATCCTTATGAGTATCCCTATTTATAATTGCACTTATTAAGGGGGATTCAAATAATATAAATGATCAAAAGGATATTTTAGGAAATCTAATACACATTTCTTAAAAAAATAGCTCAACAAATTATTTTAATATCAGAAAATTAGTTATGTAGCTCCAATATTTAAGATTATAAGAGTAATTTGTAAGTATTATATAGGTAGTATACACATTTTTAACTCCTAAAAATCATGCGAACTTTAATTTTTATTACATAAATTTTATAATTTCAGCCCCTCATAATTAAGTTTTTCTTCTAATTGTAGGTAATACCAAATGTTAGAGAGTTTTGTTAAAAAAGAAATGTCAAAGTGGGGTACGGCAGAATTTAAAAAATGTGGTGGACATGAAAATATGTAGTTGCACTCTAAGTGGCAGACACAAAGTGCTTCAATTTCGATTGCTTGTGCTTTTGTACTTCTATAGTTTTGGTAAAACCTTAAATTATTTAATTCGAACCAATTTTTCGTGGCCAAATATGAATTTTGAATCCAATCCTTTTTTTTTCATAATTTCTAGTACACTTATTGTAGTTTGAGGAGAGCAAGTCACCATAATATATGGCGGCAACAATGAGAGGTTGGTAATTATAATGAGTGAGAACAAAAATATGCAAGTTGCATTATACTAGCTCAATCATTAATTATATTATGTCTCCACTTTTTTTCCCCAGTTTTTGCGATTATATTAAACTTTAATTTTTATATAGAGGTCATTAACATAATTTATAGTGTGATATGTTTTCAAGAATCATCCTAAAAATTAAACAGTCTTCCAATTTATTTAGATATTAAATAATTAATATCTATATAAACTGTATAGATTTTTTAATTTTTTGATAACATCTATAGATTTATTATTAATATATGTGCTATATATTTACAATTATTCCAATATTTTTCGACAAGGGGGAGGTTTAAGTTTTGTGGTTTAATTTGGTCTTTTGTGTGTAGTCTATTGCTTGATATTCATTAAAGTCTTATTACTTTATTGTTAAAATTGAATAGAAGGGAAATAAGTGGACAAGAAATTAAATTAAAAATTTTTGAAGATCATTTAATAAAAAATAAACATTTTTCGTGTTTTTATTTGTAAAATAAAGAATATCTATTACTGAATATTATATAATATATTAGTATTATCTAAAAAAAAGTATATCATATATTAGAAATTGTTCAAAAATCAGATTCCATTTCTGTCAATAGTGGACCAAATGAAAGATTTAGGAAAATTCTACTTAGTGGTTTATTTCTTTCATTAATCATTCACATTTTATTTTTAAATTTTGCCTCCAATAAATTTTTATATTGGAATCAGATCCTCTCATTATCATTTATCTCCTTTTTCTATCAAAGTCTCTTCTCCGTCCTTAAGAACAAAAGATTAGATAATTTAAATTTAATATTTTATAAAAATTTTAATATAATATTTTATAAATAATTTTCTATATATATACTAAAGTTGTGACCTGTCCAAATCACATTTTAAAAATTTCAATTTAATTTTATATAATATTATAATAATATGTTATAAGATATTAAATTCAACCCTTCATTTTTCAATCTAATTAAAGGTGATGATATTTTGCATAGAACGAAAAATAGATTGGACCAGCCGGTTCGATCGGTTGAACTGGGAACGGTCAGTGATCCGGTTTGGTTTAATGATTAAACCAGTTGAATCGGTCTGAAACTGGTAAAACTGATGGTTCAACCGGTTAAACCAGTTTCATTTTTTTTCCAAATTTTTATTTTGTGATTTTTTAAGGGAAAATGGAAGGCTGAAGACTAAAATGAAGAGAAGAGTAGGTAAAGAAAGAAAAAATATAAAAAAAATGAAGAAGATAATGAAAAAAATATTTAAAAAGATATAATAATTATAGAAATTGAGATATTATTGCATAAGTATAGGCATTATAACTAATACAAATATATTTTAAGCATTTTTTTTCTAAAAATCTTCATTTTTATCTATAAAAGTTTAAAAATATATTAATATATATTGTCATTAATAAATTATAATATTTTAATATGACCGGTTCAACTACCGGTTAGACCCCGGTTGACCCATTAACCTTTGAACCTGTGCTGTGACCGGTTCATTGCTTGGTCCGGTTTTTTGTTCCTTAATATTTTGAGACAAAAATAAGAGAGTTTCTTGGAGGATTTGCTTCCCCGTACCATTGGTAGTATTATTGTTTGTAAGGGATGGAGTTGAAATATATCCTTACATATATGATAACATATGAATAAAAAAAAAAAAATTCATGAAGAACTAATTAGAAGAAAAAATTAAATTGCAAAGAAAAGGATTCAACACCCCTGAAATAAATTGAAGATTTTGAACATTATGGATGGAGAAAAGTTTATTAGAGGAGGGTTATATCCATTTGGACTTATTAATAATCTCTTTTTTTTTTTTTGGCCATTGGACTTATTAATATTCAAGTTAGTATCAATTGGTAATATCATATATCAATTAGTATTGTTATTTAAAAAACCCAATCGAAAAGAATAATATATAATTATAATATTAAAAATTTAAAAATAGTTATTTGAAAAGATAAATTAACAAAAAATCATGATATCCCGTGATTCACGATACGTCTTATGTACAAATTTTAAAACAGTTAGACGAAAAAAAATTAAGCGTAGCATAATTCATAGAGGTATTGCTTAAATTTCAAGTGGTCTTTGCTTACTTCACAACTAATTTTTCATGGTTCATATGTTTTTCTTCCCAAAACTTTTATCAAACGATGATCCTCCGAACCAAAAAAAAGCTATCAGAGACTATATATACAAACGTAAAAGGATGGTTCTAGAACTAAACAAAAATCGAAATGGGAAGCATGTCATGTCACATGTGGAAATGGTTGGGGGTCAATTTGTTTTTTAAACTTCCCATAAATAAAAATATCAATGTTTGAAGTGCAAAATTGATCTAAGGGCGATGTACATAGAAATATAAATATCTTTAGAAAAATTAATATGAAAATTCTTATAATTTCACTTCATTTTTAATTAAGTCTTAAAATTTTCCCTTATTATTTTGTCTTAATTTATAGTTTTGTTAATTATAGTTGTTGGTCCATATACTCAATTTATTAATTTGTAAGACAAATGTGTTAATGCAAGTGTTTTACCCAAGAGAGGGGGTGAATTGGGTGATTAAAAATTTTAACTAAATATAACAATTAATAGAAATTAAATCAAAGTTGAGAGTTAGAAGAATATCACCGAAGTGTACACCAGATATTTATACTTGATCGTTTACAATCTCTTTAATCTACGTCCATTCGTCAAATTATCTCTAAAATTTTCACTATATCTTCTAAGATTCAGTGAATTCTTGGCATCTCAATACACTGTAAGTTCCTTCTCTAGACACTTACTCCTCCTTACACAATGTTAACCAATACCTGACTTAAGGTCCCACTACCTTAAGCTATCTCAATAAAGTGAATTGAGTTTTTTATAAAATTCTCTCTCAAAGAGTAGATAGATAAAACTGAAGAATAGAAGGTATATTAGGGAATAATAGACAAGTAGAAAATAGAGCACTTAATGAGCAAATTAAATATCGTCGTTGGTTAGTTGCTCTATCTTGAATGCTTTTGTATTTATAGATAGAGGATGTTTGAAGACTATTGTGAGTATTTAAATTTGTCGGTTAGGGAATAAATGTAGCCGTTGATGAAATAGAATGTTTGCGTCGCTTCTCTCTACTACAAATTTAATGCTTCTTTTAGAATTTTGATCTTCAAGATTTTGCATTTAATCCGTTGTTAAAGCACTTGAAACTTACTAGAAATAAGATTAGCAACATTTAGGAATAATATAAAGATTCAGGAAGTAACTCAAGATGTAAAGAATGAGTATTGAATTTCCCGAGATGATGAACTTGGATTTTGATATCTTCACTCGAGTGTATCTCCTCATCACTTGAAGTGATTCTAAATCACTCGAGTGTTGATCTTAGTCACTTGAGTGATATGTGTCACACCCTTATCTTATTTTCAACTATTTCAAAGTATTTGCAGAAAACGATATGTGGTTCGGTGGGCAACACAAGAATAACATAAATATACTGATAATAAGTGCATGATTACAAAAATTCCCCATAAGGGTTCATACATGATAATTACCATCAGTGTAGCCATATAGGGCTACTTGGTTGTCTAAACTCGTCCTAATGAAACGAAGACATCTTTCCATCAACGTTCTACCACTGCATTCCCTTTGTATGGTTCTCTTCTTTGTTCTTATCATACCTTCTATCTTCACCTGTCTACATTGTTGGTAGGGGTGGGTGAGATTCGAGAAAATCTCAGTAGGAAACAGATACCATAATACTGCATGATAGATGCTATGTGTATGATATGTTAACTTTATCTAGATGCATGCCCCATAATGACATTTCTACATGCTCAATATTTCAAGTAAAAAACCTATGGCCACAACAAAATAGAAACATAACTTCATTTATTCAAATATGCTCTACACAATCAAATAAAGTAATCACATACATCACTACACAAGCAAAGATATCAAATACATGCAAGTCAGGTAAGTCCCCTGCCTCCAGTCTTTTCTCCTCGATTTACGTGTAGCAACTCAGGCTCTCAACTCAGTTCTACAATTCCAAATGTACCATTTATACACTGCCATAGTTTTTCTAAGGGTTATATGAGTCTATATTGAAAAATTACTAAGATGCCCCAGGGGACGGGACCCGGCTTGCCCCGCCATACCCGGGCCGACTGTACTTTTTCTGAAATTTTGACATGGGCTATTCTTACATATTTTTGCCTAAGGAATCCATTTCCGAACTTGGAATTATCAAATTCAATGTCAAATTACCAAATTACCCTTGGTAGCCCCACTTTAAGGGTTTCAGGGGCGTTTCATAATTATGCTTTTTTGGACTTTTCTGAAAAAGTGACCAACTATAACCCCACCTAAGTTCCCCTTCTGAACTAAATGGAACCATAAAATCATTGAAAATCTAACTCTAAGACTCATTTATAGCCTTGACTGAAATATATGGGTTTTCTGGGGAAAATCGGGGTTTTGCTATTTCGGCTTTGTCAACGAGTTCCTTTCTACTTCTAACCACTTTATTGACTATTCTATTAGGTTACAACTACCATTTAGCACCAATTTGGGCAGCATAACCCCTAGGCCAACCCATTTCCAAAAATTAAAACCAATGGCAATCCGGCGAAATTTCACCGATTAAATTGTCTACAGCAGCTAGAATAGTCAATATATGAAGGTTTGGATATTACCTCAAGCTTCTACTTGCTTTTCCTTGACTTGACTGAAAACCCTAGGTGCTCAATATCCAAATTTGAGCTTTCAAACCTTAAATCATATGAAAAGGAAGCTTAGGAACAGAGTTATATGCATTAGGAACCGATTTATCAAAGGAATCACTTACCTTTGTAAGTTTTTTCCTCCCCTTTTATCTCTCTAAAATTTCACACTTCCTCTCTCTATGTTCAGCTGTGTGCATCTGATATGGTTGAAGGAAGGAGAAGAATGATGTTTTATATTATATATTATATGTTATTTAATTATTAATTTAATTTCCAACAATCTCATATTTTTACAAAATTTTTGCAGATTTCTGTCCAAAATTTAAAAAATCATAACTAATTTGAGAAAAATTGAATTGGAGTAATTCTAAAGGCTATAGAACTCTTATTGAGTCTAGTTTCAAGGAAAAATATAGAATTTAGCCAAATGGAAGCACAAAAACCCCAAAATTTAAATCATTGAATGTTGTTCCAGAAGCTTTCCAATTTTTTTGGGCTAAGTTCAAAAATTCATATATTTTTCATATAGCTTCAAATGATTCATATGACCTATCAATTAAAGCTCAGGATGTCTACTTTCACCCTGAAAAAGTTCATAATTTTTACTCATCATTTGTTCATACAAAATCTGATGACAAACTCACTACCTCACAGGAAATTTCACTGGAAGCATAATAATATTCTCCAAAATTCACCATTTTACTTTTTTGAATACCCCAAAGATATAAGAAACATTAAATAATAGATTTAGGACACCTGTTAAACCAGGACTTAGCAGTTCACTTAGTTCCAGCTTATTCCCCAATCTCTAATCCCAAAATTTGGGATATTATAATAATAGCTTTGGCACTCTAAATTTTATCAAAGAAATTAGTAGGGATAGTTTTTGAAAAGTTAAGTATCACTCGAGTGCTTAGAATTAGTCACTCGAGTGATATTTTGATGTCTAAAAAGTATATGAAATCACTACTGAATGTTTATCACTTTCTCAACACTTGCAAATCACTTGCATAAATTTGCAAGAGATTACAGATCACTCGAGTTGTAATACCCCAAAATTTAGGATTTGAGGCTTGGGAATAAGCCTAAATTAAGTGGACTGCTAATCCCTAATTTAGAAGGAGCCCAAATTTATCCCCTAATGATTATAATATCTTAGGGGTATTAAGAAAGTAAAATGATGAATTTTGGAGAAAGTAATTATGTTTTTGGTGAAATCGCTTATGAGGTAGTAAGCTTGTCATGTTCATTTGAATGAACAAATGATGAGAAACAATTTTGAGATTTTACAGGATGAAAGTAGACATCCCAAGCTTTAATTTGATAGGTCATATGAATCAATTAGAGCTATACACAAAAAGATATGAATTTTTGAATTCAGCACAGAAAAAATGTGAAATTTCTGGAACAGTATGTAAAGATTGAAATTCTGGAAATTTTGTGATTCCAGTCAGCAAAAGTATATATTTTTTCTTGAAACTAGACTCAATAACGGTTCTATAGGCTTTGGAATCACCTTATTTCTATTTTTTTAGAATTAGTTATGATTTTTCAAAGTTTGAGCAGAAATCTGCCAGAATTTTGTAAAAATCCGAAAATTTGGAAAATTAAAGTAAATTATGATATAATAATATATCATCATCCTCTTCCTCTTGAGCCCATTTCAGACGTGAGCTGCAGCCAAGGAGAGAGAGGAAGTGTGAAATTTTAGAGAGAGAAAAGGGGAGGAAAAAGCTTACAAATGTAAGTGATTTCTTCGGTAAATCGGTTCCTAATGCGTATAACTCCGCTCCTAAGCTATTCTTCTATGTGATTCAAGGGTTGGAAGCTCAAAATCTCTTGTTGGAGTAGCTAGGGTTTCAGCCAAGTCAAGAAAAGTCAGAAGGAGCTTGAGGTAACTTCCAAACCTTCGTATATTGACTATTCTGGCTGCTGTGGACAATTTAATCGGTGAAATTTCGCCGGATTGTCCTTTGTTTCAATTTATGGAAATGGGTTGGCCTAGGTGTTATGCTGCCCCAATTGATACCAAATGGTAGTTGTAACCTAAAGGAATAGTCAATAAAGTTGTTAGGAGTAGAAAGGAACGCGTTTACGCAGTCGAAACCGAAAAACCCCGATTTTCCCCTTAAAACCTATATATTTCGGCCAGCATTGTAAATGGGTCTTAGAGTTGGATTTTCAATGATTTGATGATTCCATTGGATTCAGCGGGCGAAAATAGTTGGGGTTACAGTTGGGCACATTTTCGGAAAAGGCCAAGAAAGCATAATTGCGAAAATGCCCCTAAAACCCTAAAAGTAGGGCTGCCAAGGGCAATTTCGTAATTTTTTATTGAATTTGATAATTCCGAGTCTGGAAATGGATTCCTTGGGTGAAAATATGTAAGAATAGCTCATGTCAAAATTTCGGGAAAAGTACAGCTGGACCAGTTACAGCAGGGTCGGGCCGGGTCCCCGGGGGTATTTTAGTAATTTTTCAAGATAGACTCATATAACCCCCAGAAACACTATGGAAGTATCTAAATGGTATATTTGGAATTGTAGGACCGAGCTGAGAGCCCAAGTTGCTGGCACGCAAATCGAGGAGAAAAGCTGGAGGTAGGGGACTTACCTTACTTGCATGTATTTGATATCTTTTCTTGTGTAATAATGTATGTGATTGCTTTACTTGATTGTGTAGAGCATATTTGAATAAATGAAGCTCTGTTTCTGTTTTCGCTGTGGCCATAATCTTGTTGTATGAAACATTGAGCATGCAGAAATGTCATTATGGGGCATACATCTAGATAAAGCTAACATGTCATACACATAGCATCAATCATGCATGCACTATGGTATCTGTTTCCTACTGAGATTCTCTCGAATCTCACCCTCCCCTATCAACAATTTAGACAGGAGACGATAAAAGATATGCAAACAACATGCAAAGTACCATACGAAGGGATTACAATAGTGGAACGAAGACAAGAAGAAGTGTTCGTTTCACTAGGATGAGTTTAGACACCCTAGTAGCCTTGTGCGGCTACCTTAATCATAAGTATCATGTACAAACCCCTATGGGGCCCTATGGGGAATTTATGTAATCATACACATATTATCAGTATAGTTATGCTATTCCTGTGTTGCCCACCGAACCGCATATCGTTTTCCGCAAATACTCTGGTAAATGTGAAATTAAAATAAGGGCGTGACATTTTGGTATCAGAGCAAGAATTCTGGCCACAGAATTGTCTGCTCAAAGTAATGCGGCGATTCTGGCAACAGGATGGTATACTGATATGGTCTTGATTACACAGTGTTAGAAAATATGCCCGGACAGGAGGTACCAAAGGAGGGTATCTTCCCGATTTGTGAATCATCCATGATAAATGGCAAGTATCGAAGGGCAGCTAGTGGTGCAATACTAGACAAAAATGGTCTAAGGATATTACGGAACCCGAGGAAGTGGGTACGACCAAGGCCAATGTGCTGTCCACACCCAATATTTTGGTGACTGAAGATAGCCAGCATGTCTTTTGAGACGAGGGTAGTCACAGGGTACCCGTGCATGGAAGCAGTAGAAGCTGGTATCTATGTTTGGGCATGGGTACGCAAAAGTTAAGAGTGCTCAACCCAAGGAAATCCTAGGATGGGTGACTCCCTGGGAAGTGAGTTGATAGGGTCATGAAGACTTGAGACAGAGCAATTTCCTTAAGGTTCCTCCATGACTAATAATCATTTATGTTAAATGATTTAAAGGGTGTAACAGGGAAGTGGGGATATCCTTGTGAGTTCACCCTTGACCCTGAGGCAGGTGCCTCCAGGTTAGGTGATCTGATATCAGTAAGTGGGGTCTAGTCAGAGATTGGGGTTGTGACACTAGCTCAATAGTAGCAGGGTTTGCTACGGCGCTCATCTTAACCCCTAGGGTGAGTGTTCAAATCCTGCAAAAGGCGAAAGAAAGGCATCAGAAGGGAGGAATGCCGATATCTTTGTGAGTCCATCCCTGGCCTCGACGACTAGGTCGTCCAGTTATCAGATTAGGGTCTAATAAGAAAGAATAGGGATGTGACAATAAAAAGGTGAGCGAGGATATTCGATTGAGTCCAGGTACCCAGTTACCTAGTTTACCCCAGAAGGATGCGATACTGGTGCGATCTAGTGTGACTGTGATAATAAAAAGCCGAAACTAATGAATAGTGCCTATAGGTACACTGAGTATGACCGAGCATGGTACCTACAGGTACACTGAACTGCGTATTGTTATTATGATTCAGATCGATAACTAGTGGTATGTAATGATCAATGATCATCAAGAAGGTTATCCAAGAAAGGCCAATGTAGTAACTATAATCTCTCATACACTATGTGATAGTTAATATGTGTATGTTCTGTATTCTGTGATATAAACTCGTGCCTAGGCCACATTACCTAGCTGTAGTCTGGGACTCAGCTGAGGTACACAAACATTACCTTATTGTGGTTGGTGCCCAGCCGAGGTACACGAATATTATCTAGCTGTGGTGTAGGAAGTGTATATGTACCGTCCGATGGGAAGTGTATATGTATCATTTGGCCTAGTAAGGACCCAGCTATGATACACGATTTACCTAGCTGTAGTCGGTGACTCGGCTGAGGTACACGTAAGGGTTTCAACTGGATGGTTGGCCCTGAACTTTGTGTACACACACGGATTGTTGTTTTAACTGGGTGTTTGGCCCTGAACTTTGTGTACACACATGGATTGATGTGATTTTCATTTTACACTAGATGGTGCATGACATATTTATCTATCACATTTTCTATGGATGATTGTGGGTTACTATGGAGGGCCATGTGGTGTGAATAAAAAGGCACCCTACCCGATAAGGCTGCTAGCCACGTCTTAAGGGACTCGGGTACGAGGCTAAAAAGGGCTACGGGTGTGACAATAATAAAAAAAGGGATGAGATGTTTATATCGAAATTTCCCAGAACTCAACATTATGCATGGGATGATGATTGTGAGAGGAGCTTTGGAGAGCTGATGATGAAAATTTATTAAAGTACCAACACTGATAATCCCAGATCCATAAGAGGCCTTTGTTGTCTTCACTGATGCCTGATGGCATGGATTGGGAAGGGAATTGAATCCCCAGATGTGAACAGGCATAGATTCAGATGAGAATTAATGCAAGCCGAGTGAGGGCGTATGCATCATGTCAGCTGAAGCTTCAGGAATTGAACTATCCCATCCATAATCTTGAGTAGATGGTAATAATGTTTGCTTTAAATATAGAAATGTTGCCTTTACAGCATAATTGCGGAGTTGTACTGCAACCACAAAGATTGAAAGTTCTGATCGGAGAGGGCTACCTACGGTGAAATCTGATCAAAAAGGGCTACCTAAGGAAAGTTTTGACCGGAAGGGGGCTGACCAGGTGTATGGGCGCCTGTGTGAAGCACCGAGTACAGAACCTTAGAGTGCAGCCACCGTGATAAAAAACCCTAGAGTGCAGCCACCATGAAGTTGAATCGTAGAGTAGAGCTACGGAAATGTTGGTCCTCAATGATGGTGCATTGTAGTGAATCTCACATTGAATGGGTTTTCTTGAGATAAGAGTTTATATGGATCAGAATAATTTAAGTTGAATCGGGCAAAGAGTGGGCATAGAGGAATATAGATTGTGGATGCCGTCAGGTGTCATGGGGAGGTTCCTGTGAGACTCCTATTAAATCATCCTGACATTATTAAAGCTCATATGAGGAGATGAACCTCAGAGTGGGCAGTGGAAGTGTGATGAATCTAGATGCAATTTCAAAACTTACAGGAGGGGTTGATGTTCGCACCATTGTTGATCATCCCAAAACATAATATGGCCTTGATGGTCAATAGTGTTACAATATATGTGATGAACAGTATTACACCCTGAGTGGTGTACAGTATTACATCTTGTATAGTGTACAGTATTAAACTTTGCGTGGTGTACAGTATGATGACCTGTATGGTCAACAGTCACACAACCTTTGTAGTTTGTGGTGACACATATGAACTGGAATTGGGATGAACCCTAGTGTAGTATGGCAGAATGGTGGCAAATACCTCTCAACAGCACCAGTGATAACAATCCCAGATCCACAGTCGAGCTTTATGGTATACACAAATGCAAGTAGGCATGGATTGGGATGTGTTCTGATGCAACAAGGTCGAGTAGACGCATGAGCATCTCCATAGCTGTAGCCTCACAGAATGCATCATCCACTTGTGATATAGTGCAAACAGTGAATAGTACACATAGTGACCAGTGGACATGGTATGACAAGTGAATAGTGCACATCGTATGGTTAGTGAATAGTGCACACAGTATGGCCAATAAGGGTCAAATAGTCATTTGATCTTGAACACCGAATAGGTAGGCATAAATTATAGAAAGTGTACAGGTTTGTACAAGGCGGTAAGACCCGATGTGCAAGGTTGCATAGGGTGGTGTCACTGGGCTGTAAGACCTGTCTGTCTAGTACTGTGGTTGATGCCTAATGTGATGACATTAGACCAATGTGTCTAAGGTAATGTTTTGAGGTTGGCAGAACATCCAAACTATACCAGGTTGTAGCGAAGGCAGTAAGACCAGTGTTACCAAGCGTTTTGGTGTCCAATGGTACTAGTCTCACATGAGGCGTGATATTCTACCATAGGAGGAACCTAATGAAGTGAACCATGGCTGGCTTACTAGCCCAACAGACCTCGTTAAGAGGGTGAGGGACATCCAATAGGCCTTATTAAAGGGGTGAGGATTGGGCCGTTAAAAAAAATGATTGTGTGAATCCGGGTGAAGTCCCGAAGAGGCTGTAAGGCCTATGGAACTAAGCGCTGTGGGAACCTGTGTTTGATGGCACGCTACATACTGTGTACAAAATGGATGATGAATGATGAATACTGAATGCTATCTGAGATTAGTAATGGGAGTATGACTATGGTGTTACATGGCTTATGAGCCTGCATGTGATAATAGAATGAGATATGATTAATCCCTAAGTTGTAGACGTCCAAATTTCGAGGACGAAATTTATTGAACGGGGGGAGAAATGTAATACCCCGAACTTTAGGATTTGAGGCATGGGAATAAGCCTAAATTAAGTGGATTGCTAATCCCCAATTTAGCAGGAGCCCAAATTTATCCCCTAATGATTCTAATATCTTTGGGGTATTAAGAAAGTAAAATGATGAATTTTGGAGAAAGTAATTATGTTTTTGGTGAAATCGCTTATGAGTTAGTAAGCTTGTCATGTTCATTTAAATGCTTAAATGATGAGAAAAAATTATGATATTTTACAGAATGAAAGTAGACATCCTAAGCTTTAATTTGATAGGTCATATGAATCAATTAGAGCTATACACCAAAAGATATGAATTTTTAAAGTCAGCACAGAAAAAAATGTGAAATTTCTGGAACAGTATGTAAAGATTGAAATTCTGGGAATTTTGTGATTCCATTCAGCAAAATTATATATTTTTCCTTGAAACTAGACTCAATAACGGTTCTATAGGCTTTAGAATCACCTCATTTTGATTTTTTTAGAATTAGTTATGATTTTTCAAAGTTTGAGCAGAAATCTGCCAGAATTTTATAAAAATCCGAAAATTTGGAAAATTAAAGTAAATTATGATATAATAATATATCATCATCCTCTTCCTCTTGAGCCCATTTCAGACGTGAGCTGCAGCCAAGGACAGAGAGGAAGTGTTAAATTTTAGAGAGAGAGAAGGGGAGGAAAAAGCTTACAAAGGTAAGTGATTTCTTCGGTAAATCGGTTCCTAATGCGTATAACTCCGCTCCTAAGCTATTCTTCTATGTGATTCAAGGGTTGGAAGCTCAAAATCTCTTGTTGGAGTAGCTAGGGTTTCAGCCAAGTCAAGAAAAGTCAGAAGGAGCTTGAGGTAACTTCCAAACCTTCGTATATTGACTATTCTAGCTGCTGTGGACAATTTAATCGGTGAAATTTCTCCGGATTGTCCTTTGTTTCAATTTATGGAAATGGGTTGGCCTAGGTTTTATGCTACCCAAATTGATACCGAATGGTAGTTGTAACAAAATGGAATAGTCAATAAAGTGGTTAGGAGTAGAAAGGAACGTGTTTACGCAGCCGAAACCGAAAAACCCCGATTTTCCCCTTAAAACCTATATATTTCGGCCAGCATTGTAACTGGGTCTTAGAGTTGGATTTTCAATGATTTGATGATTCCATTGGATTCAGTGGGCGAAAATAGGTGGGGTTACAGTTGGGCACTTTTACGGAAAAGGCCAAGAAAGCATAATTACAAAAATGCCCCTAAAACCCTAAAAGTAGGGCTGCCAAGGGCAATTTCGTAATTTGTTATTGAATTTGATAATTCCGAGTCTGGAAATGAATTCATTGGGTGAAAATATGTAAGAATAGCCCATGTCAAAATTTCAGAAAAAGTACAGCCGGACCGGTTACAGCAGGGTCGGGCCGGGTCCCCGGGGGTATTTTAGTAATTTTTCAAGATAGACTCATATAACCCTCAGAAACACTATGGAAATGTCTAAATGGTATATATGGAATTGTAGGACCGAGCTGAGAGCCCAAGTTGCTGGCACGCAAATCGAGGAGGAATGCTGGAGGTAGGGGACTTACCTTACTTGCATGTATTTGATATCTTTGCTTGTGTAATGATGTATGTGATTGCTTTACTTGATTGTGTAGAGCATATTTGAATAAATGAAGCTCTGTTTCTGTTTTCGCCGTGGCCATAATCTTGTTGTATGAAACATTGAGCATGCAGAAATGTCATTATGGGGCATACATCTAGATAAAGCTAACATGTCATACACATAGCATCAATCATGCATGCACTATGGTATCTATTTCCTACTGAGATTCTCTCGAATCTCACCCTTCCCTACCAACAATTTAGACAGGAGACGACAGAAGATATGCAAACAACAATGCAGAGTATCGTACGAAGGGATTACAATAGTGGAACGAAGACGAGAAGAAGTGTTCGTTTCACTGGGATGAGTTTAGACACCCTAATAGCCTTGTGCGGCTACCTTAATCGTAAGTATAATGTACAAACCCCTATGGGGAATTTATGTAATCATACACGTATTATCAGTATAGTTATGCTATTCCTGTGTTGCCCACCGAACCGCATATCGTTTTCCGCAAATACTCTGGTAAATGTGAAATTAAAATATGGGCGTGACACGAGTGATTGTCTAGTTCACTCGAGTGATCTTCTTTGAAGATTACTTCACTTGAAGTGATATGAGAGAGACTTTCAAAATAAGTGCCATTACTTCGAGTGTTTTAATTTCTTCTTATCACTCATGTGATCTACTAATTCAACTGAAAGAGTCTACATCACTCGACTGATCTAACTTTTAAAGCATATCACTCAAGTGATATGTTCCTTGATGAATATCACTTGAGTGATATTTCTTGAACACTCAAGTGATCAGTTTCTTTTTAGATACCATATCATCATTACTTATGATATCACTCGAGTGCTTACCAATCACTCTGAGTGATCTTGTTCCTTTGTGTATTCAGTTCTAATTCTTTTAACAGTCACCTGCAAGTGATATTATCACTTGAGTGATTACCCATTCACTTGAGTGATTCATTGTAGAAAATTATCATAGAATTTGATCACCATGAAATAACTGAGAATTTTCCTAACAAAGAATCTTCATCACTCGAGTGGACTTCCATGGTGACTGAGTTTAAGTTTCATCTTAATCATTTCACCATAAAATTCACTCATATTCTTTTCAAAGGAATTAAACATTACTTAAATCTAATGAATCAAGATTTGTTATCATCAAAACATTATGTGAAGTAGAAAAATGATCTTAGTAGTTGATGACGCAACTCTCACTTAGTATACTTTTAGATTAATTTTGCCACATGAATCTATATTTGTCAAAGATAACCAGCTGGATGATTTAGTTTTTGAAACATATAATCTTTCTTTGGTTAAGTGTGTAAATGAATCTATGATATCTCCTAAATGGAGATGTGAACCTGTTTGGGAACATATCCTCGAAATGAGGAAACTGATTAGGAACTGTGTTGTTCAGTGTATTTTCAGGAAAGCAAACAAGATAGCAGATTAGGTTGTCAAGACCTTAAGGAAGGGAACATGTCTGGGAGATTGGATCACAAGACCTCCATTAAATCTAAATAAATTAGTATTTTTTTAATAGAATATAAAGTTAGTATTATTTAATTTGAATGTTGATGTATTAGATATTGATTAATCTTGGTTATTGATGTTGCTTTCTGTTTGGACTAATAATTGTGCGATATGTTACTTCAATAAAAATCATTTTTCCACCGGTAAAAAAAATCAAAATCAACTAGATTACAGATTATATATAAATGTAAGAAGGCAATTAATATTAGAAGCATAATAATTTTTTTATGTTGATGATAAATAAATTTTATTATATCATTCTATTTTTTTTTAAAAAAACATATTTTTTTTATTTTGTAGCAATTTACAATTTTACATGTTTCTAATTCATTATTTATAGGCTAAATTATACAAAATCTCCTCTAAATTTTGGGTCGGTTATATATAACCCCCTTAGCATTTTAAAGTTTAAATTTAACTCTCATAACCTTTCATTTTTTAACTAATAACTCCCTGCCGTTGAGTGACTGTTATCTTTTTAATGGGAATTTCCATGTCAGATTATGAGATGACACGTATTGTCCTATGTGGTATCTTGTGTAAATTATTAATTTCATAAAACCTTCTTGAACTTTGACGAGTTGTAAATAACCCCTTGACATTTCAAAATTTAAATTTAATTCCCATTAAATTTTGATTTATAATATAAATAAACCTCATGTTGTTACTTTAATCATTTTAATAAGTTTATTATGTTTTTAACTATCATTTGTTAATTAAAATAGTTTTCTTGTATGGAAAAAAACTAGAAGAATAATATTTAAAAAATATAAAAATAAAAATGTCATCATTTATATAATATTTACTTATTTTCTTAGGATTGAACAATGATAGTATAAGATTGTCGTCATTTGTGTTAAATATACTCTTGGGATGATTGAGCATTGATAGTTTAAATATTATATTTTTGTTAGAGGATAGCTCTTCCCCTCATTAATTTTTTATTAGTAATGCATATTTTTTTCTTGAATTAGAGATTAAACATTATTTTACATTTTTCTAAATATCATTCTTCTAGTTTTTTACTATACAAAAGAACTATTTTAATTGACAAATGATAGTAAAAGTTTTAATAAATTTATTAAAATGATAGAAAGTAATGGCATATGGTTTGATATTATAAATCAAAATTTTAAGGGAATTAAATTAAAATTTTGAAATATCAGGGGTTTTTTGCAATTGTTCAAAGTTCAAGGGGATTCTCTGTAACTGTTTAAAGTTTAGAGGGCTTATATGAAATTAATAATTTGCATAGGATGCCATGTATGATGACACGTGTCATCTCATAATATGACATAGTATTTTTTTGTTAAAAACATAACGGTCACTTAACGGCAAGGTTTTGTTTTTGATAATACAACGCGAGAAAACCAATTACAACCTAGCACTAAATGCATCAAGCATATCCTTCTTTATGAAGGAGTCCAAATCCGGGAAGCTTCCTGAAAAGGAATGAAAATCAGGCATACAGGAAAGAGCTTGATTGGCTAAAAAATCTGCGGCTTCGTTGGCATTGCTAGAGATATGATGTACTTTAACACACCAGTCACGGTTAAGCCAATCCTAAATGTTTTTCCACCAGTTGATGTTCCTCATGCAACCTTGTGCAACCTTTGGTAAGTAGCTCCACAATAGAAAGGGAATCAGTTTCTAAAATTAGTTTCCTATCCCCTCATTCCCAGGCAATCCTTAGACCTAGTAAGCAAGCCCACAATCCTGCCGATAAGTGCTCTCCTCGATCAATTCGGTGCATGAAACCTGCTAAAAAAGCCCCGTCAGAACTTTAAAAAAGCCCCCACAACCTGCACTAATCATTAAATATGAAAAGGCACCATCCACATTCACTTTGCACCAACCCTATTATGGAATTGTCCATTGCCTAGCTACAACAATATTCAAGTTCTCCTACATTCGCGTACCACAAAGCTTGTAACTAACCGATTGAATAGAACCAAGGATTGCCATTACCTGTGTATAGATAGTACTATTCGGGAAATCTTTTTGTTCAAAAATTTTCAAATTCCTCTTTCTCCACAATAGCTAGCATGAAACAGTGAAAAAATTTGGCCACCGAACATGACACGTGGGATCAAAAAAATGAAGATTAGCCGACACCCACTCATGGCCATCAAGCATAAAGAAGTGCTAGAAAAATTTACGTGGAACCACTTATACCCATTATTTACAAGCTTCGCGGTAATCCCGAAAGACATGAGTACAGTTCGCTATCATAGATCGACAAATATCACAACAATCACTAGCAGATAAGTTTCTTTTCAATCTTGCTTCATTAATAAGAAGCCGATTATGATAAAGTAACCATAAGAACATTTTGCATCATTGTGGGACTACTAACTTCCAGATTCTAGTCCATATATTATCCCTTATCATTTGAGAATCTTCTAAGCTGCAATAGGCTGATTTAACCGAGAAGGACCCATCTCTTGTGCCTTGCCAAATCACGTCAGTATTAGACTCATTCCATATCATATTCACATTTGTCTTTTCCCAAGCTACCCTAATACCATTTCAAACATTAGATCTTTGTTTTCGCATATCAATGGTAGGTACCAAATCCTCTCCACAATTGTACTTGCTTCAAATGACTTGTACCCACAAAGAATCTCTTCTTTTCACAAGACTCCACCCTAGCTTCATGTGAAAGGCTTGGTTCTGTTTGCTAACAAGACGAAGCCTTAAACCTCCTTTTGACTTGCTTACACAAATCTTATCCCATGAAATCATGTGCAACTTTTTTTTATGGTCAGATGAACCCCATAGAAAGTCCCTATTCTTTCTCTTTAGAGATGCATACTGCTAAGTGGAAATGATCGCTACAAAAAAAAAAAGGACTTTCGGTGACTACTTTCAGCGGCGACTCTAAAAATTGCCGCTAAAAATTGCACTTCAGCCACGACAATGGAAGTCGCCACAAAAAATTTGACTTTCAATGGCAACAATGAAAAGTTGCCGCTGAAACTTAGACTGTTAATGGTGATAATTAGGTTTAAAGTGACATTTTCAGCGGCGACAATAACTGTCGCCGCCAAAAACCATACTTTCAGCGGCAACTTTAATTTTCACCGTGGAAAGTCAATTTTTCTTATAGATTTTTTTATCACTGAAAAATGTTATTTTTTAACATTTTTGTTTAAATTTAATACTTAACATTTGAGGACACTAAATAATTTATTTATTATAAAGAAAAATAAGATAATAATACATTTGTATATGTGGGATCCCTCTACACAAGTTTCCTTCTCTGGCATACTTACATATTAAGATAAATTGATGAGAAGGAATTAGATTTAAAGGAGAAGAATATAAATTAGTGAACAAAACTGACATAGCTAATTCAAAGGGTAAATAGATATGAGATAAGGGGTTGTTAGGTAAAGTCTAAATTTTTAAATGTGGAAGCAAAACTAAGTTAAGTTTAGAGAATACGTTTTTACATGTACTATTTTATTTTGGTTAATGGACTTTATTTACCTCCTAAAAATAATCACAATTTACTAAATGTTGTTTAATGTATAACGCGACCTATCGTCTGTTAGGTTCTTCAAGATTTATATTTCCCCACACTCCCATCAATATATCTTTATATTTACAAATATTATATATAAATATATTTGTTACATAGATTAATATATTATAAATAATATATAGATATAATATTTAAAATAAAAAAAGTAATATTTAATCATGCAAGTAATATTTCATAATATATATTTATTTGTGCTTGTGTTATATATATATATATATATATTAAACACATATATTATTTTGCAATAATAATCAGCATGCTCTTTCTAGATTAGCAGCAAAAGGCATGGACACAAAAAGAGGTGGTCTTGGGTTCAAACCTTGGAGAGACCATAAATGACTTATTTTTCACACAAATGTGGTGCGGTGGCGAAACATGGCGTGCTGTGAGGTGGTGAGAGATAAGGCGATATGTGGCCCTCGGTGATGATGTGGATAGCTGGCTACGGGTGGCTGTTGACCGCCAGTGTAATTTTTAAAAAAAAACTAACACTTTCAAAGTATAGTTTCAGTTGCAACACAAATGTCACTGTTGAAAGTCACCTTTAGCTGCGGCAAAAGTTGCCACTGAAAGTATACTTTTAGCAGCAACAAAAATCATCGCCACTAAAACTTTCAGCAACAGTCGTAACAACAATGACTTGGCGACGACTTTTTGTTGTGGTTGAAAACCTTCAACAGTGACTTTTAGACTTTTTAGCGGTGACAAACTGAAAGTCATTTTTTTGTAGTGGATGTCATTTGCACAGTGTAATTTTGAATAGCAACTGTAATAGAAGAAATCAAAGTATGCCTCTCTGCCATAGAAAGTGTGCTAGCGTTCCAATTAGCTAACCTTTGTTGTACTTTATCTACCACTTCCTGACAAGTATCTTTAGTTGCTCGTTTGTAAACAAGAGGAATGCCTAAATAGTAGGGTAGGGGCTTAATAGTTAAAAATAAAAGTCAGTGGGTCAAATTTAAACTTTGAAATATCAGGGGATTATATGCAACTGACCCAAAGTTCAGAGAGATTTTGTATAATTTAGCCTTATTTATAACAATCCTGATTAACATATTATGGGTATAGAGACTAATTATAAGTACATAGACTAATGCAAATAATTATAAAAATGTGAAGACTCAATAAATAGAAAAAACTATAGGGATTTGATTAAAAATCAGAAAAACTATGATGAGTGATAGAATATATCTTCCCGAAAATATGACTTGGATGAAAAGAATTTTATCACTTTTGCAAGATAAATTATTTTGAATAACAATCTTCTAGAATTGGTTTTTCTAAACATACGGAGGTGGAGGGAAAAGGAAATTGGAAAACATGTTACAAATGAAATGGTTGGGCTTTAATTTTTTTTTTAACTTTCCATGTATAAATAAAAATATCATTATTTTAAGTGAAAAATTGATCTAAAGAAATAAATAAAATATTTATTTTCTTGGAAAATCTTATTTAAAATTAGAAAAAAAATAACATACAATTCTCTATATTTCACTTCATTTTCAATTAAGCATTATAATTTTCCCTTTTTAATTATATGTCATTATAGTTTCCTTGATTATTACAAGTATGGGTCCTTGCTGTACTTATTAGGGTTAATATAATCTTTGGTCCCTCAATTTTACCCTCATTTTGGTTTTGATCATTCAAGTTTCAAACTATAGGTTTTAATCCCTCAAGTTTCATTTTGTTTAAAATATTAGTCCCTATTGTTAGATCCCATATGTTTTGATGATAACAAAGAGTGGATTAAGCATAAAAAAAGTTTTGATAATTAAACAAAATGATTTGAACAAAGTAACTAAATTCTTGGTGACAGGGAAAAGCATTACTCGAGTAGCCACTCAAGTAATGAAGATGAAGTGAAAGACAGAGCACAGGAAAATGGAACACTGACATTTTTAAAGACATTACTCGAGTGAGCACTCGAATAATGACCTCATTACTCGAGGGACCACTCAGGTAATGTGTGAGAATTTGTTCTAGTAATCTCTCTGTCAAGAATTGAGTAGGATTACTCAAAGGGATCACTCAAGTAATCCATAGAGTTATTTGAGACATTACTCGAGTGACCACTAGAGTAATCAGAGAAGAAACCATGTAGTAACTCTCAGCCAAGAATTGGAGGTCATTACTCGAAGGGATCACTCGAGTAATCTCCAAAGTTATTTGAAGCATTACTCGAGTGACCACTCGAGTAATCAGGTAAAGTCTAATAGAATTTGCTCTCAGCCAAGATTTTCATGCAATTACTCGAAGGGATCGCTCGAGTAATCTCTAAAGTTATTAGAACCATTACTTGAGGGACTACTCGATTAATCAGAAGAAAAAGAGGCGCTTACTTGATGGATTACTCAAGTAAGCAAGGTATATTATGGTCAGACCATGTTGACTTACTCTCTGGCTTATTTTTTATAAAGTTACTCGAGGGACTACTCTAGTAATGACCATGATCACTTGAGTAGCCACTCGAGTAATGAAGTACAGAAAGCATGATTTTAATCCAACACTAATTGATTTGTTATCTATATGATTAACCCTTCATTGTAGTAGTTTCCTGAGTATACTTGCAGAAAAACAATGAAGAGATCATACATTAAGAAAGAAGTCAAACATATTTTTTGTAACGTTCAAAACGCTTACCTACTGTAAATGACTAGTTTTCAAATTTGAAGAACGTTCAAATGAAGTTGTGCTACTGTAACGGACATGTTTGAAATGCTTCCAATGGATACTACAAATCATCTATATATATGGAGCATTCAAAGAACATAACATAACAACTGAGACACGCAAACTTACGTCAATCATAAAATTCTTTCTGCTATGTTTTCTTATACTCATTCACTGAACCTTGAGTTGGGGAGTTGATTACAAAGTGTAAGGGGGAGCGAGTGCCCAATGAAGGAACTTGTTGTATACTAAGGTGCCAAGAACCCACTGAATCTTGGAAGATATAGTGGAACTCTAAGAGAAGCTCTGAGGACTAGACTAGGTCAAAGTGGTTGTGACCGAACTAGTATAACTCCCGTTGTACACTTCGATGATATTTCTCCTAGCTCTTAATTACTTTAAATTTCCAGTCAATTTTTATATACTCATAGAAATTACTGGTATCACCCAATTCACCCCCTCTTGAGTGAAACGCTTGTACTAACATTTGGTATCAAAGCGTAGGTCTTCTTGTTCAGGTATAACAACCTAAGAAGGATCCATTGGCAAGCATAGGTGAAAGAATTCTTCCTGATGGAGCTTCTATCCCCATACCTCCAAGTTCTAGTAGTGAACACTTCTCTTTCTGGAAAGCCAAGTTTAGAGTATTCATAATGGCTATAGAATATGGACTATGGGACGTGATTGAGAGTGGAAACTACAAACCTAAAAAAATTGTAGATTCACACAGGATTCCTAAGACACCAGCAGAACATGATGAGAATGACAAGAAACTCATCACACTCAATAGTAAGGCAATTCTAATGATTCAAAGTGCCTTGAGTCAAAATGAGTACTTCAAGACTGCACACTTCCAACGACGAAAGAAATGTGAGAAGCCCTGGAAATAGCACATAAAGGAACTTCGGGAATAAAAAAACCGGATCAATACTCTGGTTACTGAGTTTGATTTACTTTGAATGAAATCAGGTGAGTCGATAGCTGAATTTAAACTTAGATATACTCACCTTGTTAATCAACTTGCAGCACTTGGGAAAATATATGATCAACATACCTAAGTATGAAAGATTTTAAATATTCTTTCTAAAGGCTGAGAGGCCAAAGTCATTGCAATTGAGGAAGTAAATGGTGAATCAATGCGATTGGTTGCTTCTCTATTCGGAAGTCTTTCTGAATATGAAAGTAAATTAAAGTTCAAACGAGAACTACATGATATTGGTGACAAGAAGAAGAGAGGTCTAGCACTGAAAGCAAAAGAAGAAGATCAAGATGAAGATAAAGAGCTTGACGATGACGAAATGAGCCTAATGATAAAACGATTCAGAAAGTTTTACAAGAAAGGCCAAGGATTCAAAAACTTTCAGAAAGGAGGAACAAGCAGTAAAAAACACATCATCTGCTATGAATGTGGATAGCCAGGACATTTCAAATCAGAATGTCAAGAATTGGCTCAGAAGAATAAAGAAAAGAGAAAAGGCAAGTTCTACAATAAGAAGAAAGCCTTTATATCTGCCATATGGGGAGATAGTTCATCTGATGAAAATAGCGATGATGAGAAAGTAGCCAATATTTGTCTAGTTGCTCAAGAAGAAACAGAAGAAGAGGTAACTGATTCTGATCCTACCTATGATGAATTACTTCCTGAATATAATGCTTTACATTCTGAATTCATCAAAGTAGTTAAAGAACTAGTTTATTTCAAAAAGAAAAACAAAATTCTTGAAGTAGAACTTAAAGAGAATTTAAAAAAGGATTGTGAAAATTGTTCTTCTTTGAAAAAGAAAAATATTGATCTCACTAAAACTCTTAAAAAATTCACCAAAGGAAGTGAGATGTTAAATGTGATTTTAAAAGCCCAATAATTAGTAAATGACCAGTCTGGTATTGGATATGATCCAAAATTAAATAAAAGGAAAGGAAGAAAGAAAGCAGGAGGTAAGACATATTTGAGTTACTTTCAGCATTCTGTTTATACATCAAATCTTTTTACATATTGCAATTACTGTAATAGAAAGAGTCATTATACTTCATCATGCATTCATAAAAAGAAAGGAAAAATGGGACCCTACAAATGGGTACCTAAAGGTTCATATGTTCAGAAGATATTCTGTACTAACCCAAAAGGACCCAAAAAGATGTGGGTACTTAAGATTTAATTGTATTTGATTGCAGATATGTCTTAAAGCATCCAAAAACAACAAATGGTACATAGACAGTGGATGCTCGAGACATATGACTTGTGATTTCAAAAATTTTACCACGATACAACCTAAAGAAGGTGGAAAGGTAAACTTTGGAGGAAATCAATCCAGAAAGATAGCAGGAATTGATGAAATAAAAAACGATAAAGGCATACAAGTCCAAGACGTATATTACGTTGAAGGATTGTGTCATAACTTGCTGAGTGTAAGTTAAAGTACATATAAAGATAACTGGCTAATATTTGACTAAGAGGAATGTCTAATTGTAAACAAGAAAGATTTACAATTAGATAAGAAGAATCTCAAAGCAAAGCTCATAACAAAAAGAGAAGGTAATTGCTATACTCTTGATATAAGCAAAAATAATTCTAAAAACTGTTTTCTAAGTAACACCAATAAAAGTTGGCTATGGCATAAGAGACTAGCTCATGTCAAGATGCATCAACTAGGCAAATTACTTAAAAAGGATTTAGTTATTGGACTACCCAAAGTAAATTTTAAAAATGATTTTATCTGTGACGCATGTCAGAAGGGTAAACAAACTAAATCATCTTTCAAATTAAAAAAATGAGATCACAACCAACAGACCACTTCAATTATTACACATGGATTTAGTTGGACCAGCAAGAGTTAAGAGTCTTGGTGGCAACTTATATTCATTGGTAATTATTGATGATTTCTCTAGATTTACATGGACCATTTTTCTGTCATCAAAGGATAAAACTTTTAGAGAGTTTACTGTTTTTGCCAAAAAAAGTGCAAAATGAGAAAGGTATGTGTATTGCAGGTATTAGAACATATCATAGTGGAGAATTTGAAAATAAAGCCTTTGAAGAATATTGTGATACTAATGGCATTGATCACAATTTCTCCGCTTCAAGGACACCTCAACAATACGGAGTCGTGGAACGAAAGAATAGAGTGCTCACTAAAATGGATAGAGCAATGCTAAATGAAAAGAACATGTCTCAAGTTTTCTGGGCCGATGCAATGAGTACAACATGCTACATTTCAAATAGAGCCTACATCAGAACAAAACTTGGGAAGATATCATACAAACTATACAAAGGAAGGAAGCCAAACCTTGCTCATCGGCACATCTTTAATTGTAAGTGTTTCATTCATAATAATGGTAAATATAACTTAGGAAAATTTGATTCTAAAATAGATGAAGGAATTTTCCTAGGCTATTCTAACTGGAGCAAAGCATATAGAGTTTTCAATAAACGAACATGTGTTGTTGAAGAATCAATTCATGTTGTATTCGATGAATTTGAATCCTCTGACAAAACTATTGATGATGAGCATGAAGTTATTTTAAATCAAGAAAATGGTCAACCTATTTCTAAATCTTCTATCCCAGAAGTTGACCAAACCAAGGAAGAAGATCAGTCACTAGGACATCCTAGAGCCTGGAAATACAATAAAAGTCATCCCCTAGACTAAGTCATAGAAGATGTGAATGAAGGAGTCAAAACTAGAAATAGAATTTTCAATGAAGTTAGTTTCTCTACTTTTATTTCTGTGATTGAACCTTCTAATATTGACGAAGCCCTATCAGACAATGATTGGGTAATAGCAATGCAAGAAGAGCTAAACCAATTAGAAAGAAATAAAGTTTGGGATTTGGTAACCCGTCCTAAGGATTATTTGATCATTGGCACTAAATAGGTGTTTAAGAACAAACTTGATGAATCTGCAATCATTGTCAGAAATAAGGCAAAATTGGTGGCCAAAGGCTATAATCAGGAAAATTGGTGGTCCCTCAATTTTACCCTCATTTTGGTTTTGATCCTTCAAGTTTCAAACTATAGGTTTTAATCCCTCAAGTTTCATTTTGTTTAAAATATTTGTCCCTATTGGTAGATCCCATATATTTTGATGATAACAAAGATTGGATTAATCATACAAAAAGTTTTGATAATTAAACAAAATGATTTGAACAAAGTAACTAAGTTATTGGTGACAGGGAAAAGCATTACTCAAGTAGTCACTCAAGTAATGAAAATGAAGTGAAAGACAGAGCACTAGAAAATGGAACACTGTGACATTTTTAAAGACATTACTCGAGTGAGCACTCGGGTAATGACCTCATTACTCAAGGGGCCACTCAGGTAATGTGTGAGAATTTGCTCCAGTAAGCTCTCTGTCAAGAATTGAGTAGGATTAGTCGAAGGGATCACTTGAGTAATCTGCAGAGTTATTTGAGACATTACTCGAGTGACCACTTGAGTAATCAGAGAAGAAACCATGCAGTAACTCTCGGCCAAGAATTGGAGGTCATTACTAGAAGGGATCACTCGAGTAATCTCTAAAGTTATTTGAAGCATTACTCGAGTGACCACTCAAGTAATTAGGTAAAGTCTAATAGAATTTGCTCTCGGCCAAGATTTTCATGCAATTACTTGAAGGGATCACTTGAGTAATCTCCAAAGTTATTAGAACCATTACTTGAGGGACCACTCGAGTAATCAGAAGAAAAAGAGGCACTTACTCGATGGATTACCTGAGTAAGCAAGGTATATTATGGTTAGACCACGTTGACTTACTTTCTGACTTATTTTTGATAAAGTTACTCAAGGGACTACTCGAGTAATGAGCATGATCACTCGAGTAGCCACTCAAGTAATGAAGTACAGAAAGTATGATTTTAATCCAACGCTCATTGATTTGTTATCTATATAATTAACTTCCTGAGTATACTTGTAGAAAAACAATGAAGAGATCATGCATTAAGAGATAAGTCAAACATATTGTCCGTAACGTTCAAAACGCTTAACTACCTCAAATGGCTAGTTTTCAAATTTGAAGAACGATCAAACAAAGTTGCGCGACTCTAATGGACATGTTTGAAATGCTTCTAACAGACACCATAAATCATCTATATATATGGAGTATTCAAAGAACAGAGTATAACAACTGAGAGCATGCAAACTTACATTGATCATAAAATTCTTTGTGCTATGTTTTCTTATACTCATTCATTGTGCTTCAATGATTATATATTTGCTCTGTGAAAGAGTTTTTCATTACAAACTCAATATTTGTTATTGAGATAACTTAAGGTTGTGGAACCTTGAGTTGGGGATTTGATTACAACGTGTAAGGGGGAGCGAGTGTCCAGTGAAGGAACTTGCTGTGTACTGAGGTGCCAAGAACCCACTGAATCTTGGAAGATATAGTGCAACTCTCAGAGAAGCTCTGAGGACTGGACGTAGGTCAAAGTGGTTATGACCAAACCAATATAACTCCCGGTGTACACTTTGGTGATACTTCTCCTAGCTCTTAATTGCTTTAAATTTCTTGTCAATTTTTATATACACATTGAAATTACTGGTATCACCCAATTTACCCGTCCATCTTGGGTGAAACGCTTGCACTAACACTTATGACTCAATAAAAATCTAAACCATTTTGCCCCTACAAGCACTAAAACTAATGGTTTAAAATTTGAGGGACTAAAATCAAAATGAGAGCAAACTTGAGGGACCAAAGATGGAACTAACCCTTATTAATTTGTAACAGAAAGATGCTAATAGCTATTGATGTGGGCGCTCTTGATTAATTAGTATACACGTGGATCAATTTGGCTACATGTATCAATCAATCATCAATCATCATCAACTTTATTCTTGAAAACTTGTAATACCCGATTCCATTAGAAATGGGTCGGATCCATCTGTCATTAAATACACCATCTTAATCATTATTTCATAATAATTCCTAATTCTATTTATATGCTTTCAATATTTGAGTGGCTAATCAAATATTTTTGGAAATGATTTGATAATTTTTATATTCCCTAATTTTCTTTATTCTATAACTTCCTCCATTTGAACAAAATAAAAACTTTGTAAAAAACGGCAATATAGGTGTGAAAATTATCTCTTCATCAATGGCATTAAATAATGATGATTATGTTTTTCTTATCCCTTAATTATAATGATTTAATTTAGAAATAGTGATTTCATTTTTTCCCAGTAGCTTATATTTTAGCTCTTGATAATCATAAGATATTTTCTAACTATAATGATTTGTAATACATAATTATAATATTCCAAATTTCTAGCCAAAAAATTAGAAGATTATGAAGGACAATTATCAAACTTTTAATGATAGTTAATGGTGCTAAAAATTTGCAGAGACATTTTAGATTTAATCAAACTTTTAATAATAATTAATGAATTGATATAAATATTTTCAATATCGTACTTAATGATATTTAATTGATTAATGACAATATGCAATATAGACAGAAATGATGGTATTTCCAAAATGCTTTCAATGTCATTAAATATCATTATTCTCTTATTTCCTTTATTTATATGCCACAATTATAAATAATCCCCTTTTATACCAAATAGTGATAATAATAGTAAGTTCCCATCTATTTTTCTTAGGATTATTTTGTTGAGGTCCGACAACATATATCCTTGTGACGGGCTCATTGTGGTTCATAGTGTGTTCTTGGTTGTTCACCCATTTCCTTATTAAATCCTTCGGGCTTTAGAGTGGCAGAAAATAGTGAAGAAAAAGATTATTCCTTGAAGATTTCATGCTTAGCAACATTACCATATATATTATTATCACAAGTGTGGGAAAGCGCTTCTCGTACAACCATAAGGAGATATAGCTTATTTAGATAAAATAAAAACCAACCAGATTGCATATTTCATATAAATGCAAAGAGACAATTAAAATTCTCACAAAAGCCAGAGACAGTTATAAGCATGATAATTTTTTTTAAAAATTATGCTGATAATAAATAAATTTTATTCCATAATTTTATTTTAATTTTTTATTTTGTGGCACATGTCGCGTAGCCAACATCCATAGCTCTTATTTACATATCATGAGCGTAGACCAATGCCTAATAGTGAGAAAATTGTAAAAACTTAATAAATAAAAAAAATTGTAGGGATTAGATTCATGAACATATATATTCACAACTATATCTTCCGAAAAAAAATTTAAGAACTTATGGATTGGATGAAAATAATATTATCATTTCTGCAAAATAAATTATTTTGAATAACAAGCTTCTAGAATAGGTATTTCTTTTGAAAATTAATAGTAGTCCTTATATATTTCAAATTTTAAACTTCTATATGTATTATGTTTTCTATATATGCACCGACATATATTTGCTACTTGTGTTAATCAGACAAGCATTAATCTAATCAATCAATCAATAAGAGAATCATTTAATAAGAAATATGCAGATTGTTTAATTTATTGTCTACATTCAGAAGACAATCCTTCCCTTTGGTCTATAATTTTATTATTATGATTTCCATTAGGTTTTGTCTCCAAGTCATGTAGCACTTGTGTCTTTTGTAAAAACGAAAATGCCAAACACAGAGAGCAAAGAAGGACGAAAAAGTAGAAAGTGTAATCATCATCTTCTAAACTCTTTCATAATTCATAGCCCTAAATAAATAAAAAATATTATCATTCTCAGAAAATAAATTTGAACATATAAAAATTACAGGGAGGGGTATTTCTTTCTTCATTTTTTATTTAATGAAGGATATAAAATTAAACCAGTCCACTCTCATTATTCAAAACACATGCAATCAATTAAAAAGGGAGTTGCACTATCTACAGCTTATGACAGTGCGATTTCATGCTCAATATTATCCCAAATGTATGAGTTAGATAACTACTTTATAAATAATTAAATATTAAAAAATTAGTTAAGTTAGTCATGTGTAACATACATGTATTGTTTAATCTAAAATACCCTTTTTAATTATTACCCCATTGGTACTAACCCCATTTAAAAATTTATGCAATCAATATGGATAGTTTGATAGAAAATTATAAATTTGAGAGGTAAAGTCAATTAAGTTCTTACATTTAGGGCAAAAGCAAATCTCTCCTATAACTCCTATATTTTGGACCAATAACTGAGGGAGTATTTTTATACAGTATCTTAGTAAGAACTAGATCTAGTGCTCATCGCAATGATAAGCACTGAAAGCTATTCATTGTAGTGAGATCTACACAATTCAAATAAAATTTTGATAGTCTAGATTTAGATTTTTAACTAATTATTTTTAAATTAAAAAAAATCATTTTTAGAAAAACTGATAACTAAGATATTATTTTTATTATAGATTTTGTATGCATTAAAATAAAATGAATTTTTTTGTAAAATAAAATGACTTTTTTAAAAAGTAAAAAAATTCAATCTAAACCATCCAAATTAGATCTGAACAGTTTGTAATGATGAATGGCTCATAGTACTCATTATTGCCACTAAACTGGTTCCTATCTCAGTACATATGATTGGAGCCATGTCTTTTTGACAATCAAGATTTAAGATTTTTAACTAATGATTTTTAAATCAAAAAATCATTTTTTGAAAAACTGATAATTAAGATATTATTTGTATTTTAGATTTTGTATACATTAAAATAAAATGATTTTTTTGAAAAAGTAAAAATAAAAAAATCAATCTAAATCATTCAAATTAGATTTGAACAGATTGTAATGTTTTAAAAAAATTGCCAAACAAAAACTGCACAACATTAAATATTTATATTTAATGTTCCAAAATGGGTGATTGGCAAATCTCAATCAGGCACCCGGTTTCACCAAGTTAAATTTGTGGTGGCCCGAAAAAAGAACAAAACACATAGATTTTTAAAATATGCCTTCCAACCGGGCTCATTTAAAATATCAATTAAGTAAATTATTTTGATATGAGGAATATCAATTTTATCCTTATGAAAGACAGAAAGAATATCTCCAAATATAACATGCTTCATTAATTTTAAACAAAATTGATAGCATATTCTTCGATCATAATAAGATGTTTGATGGTTGTTGTGGTGGATGCATGTTCCTAGAGAGGAGAATGGCCCCCGTGAAACACAGTACATCTTAAGATTTAATAAAAATTTATTCCTCAAAATCGCAAATTACCAATTTTTTTAATTCAATATGTTTATGAAAAATTATGCATATGTCCTGAGTAAATATATAATTAGTTTATCGCTATATTGTAATTGAATGATAACTAAATATTTATTGAATTTTGTCAAATAAAAAAATAAATGTGTATATTATATATAATGCAATTATATATGTATTTTGGGTAGGGCAGCATGCCGTGGCCAATGTCGACATTTAGCCTCACTCAAAAATGCCTAATTGTTTTCCGGGTTGTTTTTCTTTATATATATATATATATATGATGGGATGGACATATTTTTATTAGGCTCAGATGAGCATTATCAAAATTCGGGTCTCATGAACACTCTTAAGTTTAATTATGCATGTTTGGATTAACTTTTAGATAATAGCTTTTACGATTTACGAGGTAAATATATGAGAGGAGTTTTGTCTTAACTTAAAAAAAAGGGGCTTCTGAAACCGCAGTTTGAGTATTATATTTACCAAACATGTTAAGGTTCAAACCAAGATCTTATTATGGAACCATGAACCAGCGCTTGACCAGTTGGATAGTCAGTCTGAGTTTCTTAAAATTGGTAAAACCCACACACACACACACACACACACACACACACACACACACACACACACACACACACACACACACAGAGATGGCATAGAGAGTGAATTAGGAAGAAGGGGTGGGGCAAAAGAAAAGGATTGACTTTGAGATTATCATAATTAGAAGCCCTTGAAAGATATAAAATTGTGTTGAAAACGTTGATACCAAGACACGTAGTTGGTGGGATTCTGCTCGCAAAATGACAAGTGAAGGCCCTACATTCCCTGCTTTGGCCGTCTATAGCGGAATCTGCTGATTTCATCTCGTTCATTTGCCCACTCTTCCACTAATTACTTCCCCAACCATTTCTCATTTCGAAAAAAAAAAAAAAACCTATATTTTTCTTAATCTTATTCAACCTTAATACAGTTGCTTGTAATGTTTCTTTATGTTGACCATCATTAATGTAATCCCCCCCATATTTTGTCACCTTCATTGGTTAGACGGTTAGTGGACCACTTTATTTTGCATGGTCCATTCCTAACCAACCACTAATTAATTCATTATTATTATACACTAAGCTTTTGCATGGTCCACTTTATTTTGCTTTACTACATCATTTTACCCGTAAGTATTTGATTTGTAAGAAAAAGGTATGTGAGTATTTTCTCATGAATTGTTTCCGAGTATTTGTTTTGCATGCTTGAATCCCATATATAATGAATGACATTGAAAAGTACTGACTTTGTGTGTATCTGAACATAAATAGACACTCAAATTGTTCAGTCATTACTCATCAAGTTAATGTTGTTTTTGCTGCTGGTGTTATGCTGTTACATAATTGTGTAACAATGATCGATCCACCAGTTACCTCATAGCATGATTAATAAATTGCACAAATATTTGTTTCGAATTTAAACTTAACTTTTTGGTCTGAGTTTCAAAGATATTAATGTTGGATAGATTTAATCCAGCAAAGCAAACTGGGTCTTTCTAATATGGTCTCGGTGGAGAAGCTAGTTTTTTGTTTTCTTATATAATATACATGTTTATGAAGAATTGTAAATCTTAGAAGCTGAATTATTTGTCAATGTTTGAAAATATATAAGTTATTAAATATTAAAGTATTAATATTTTAATAAGATCTTTCTAAGATAAAATTAGTACTCTTTCATGTCCTGAGTATAAGACATATTTATCTAATTTGATTAAATTGAAAGGTTAGACAAGTTAGGTAATATGACATGTATTTTTTAAAACACCCTAGTCATATTTCTTAATTCACTCATTCCCTCTCCTCTTTGATTATTGTTGAGGGAGCATCAATAGGGGTAAATTAGGAAAAGATTGACAAATATGAAAATTTTATCATATATTTAGGACCATGATTAACTTCTCAAATATGTCTTATATTAAAGACTAAAGGGAGTATTTTTTTAGGGTTAATAAAATCTTTAGTCCTTCAAGTTTACTATAATTTTGGTTTTGGTCCCTTAATTTTTAAACCAGAGAAGTTTTGATCCTTCAAGTTTCATTCTATTTAAACATTGGTTCCAGTAATTAAATAAAAACTTGGACAATGTTTCTCTTGAGGAACCAAAACCTATATTTTGAAACATGAGGGATCAAAGTCAAAATAAGCGTAAACTTGAGGGGACTAAAAATTATATTAACCCTTTTTTTTTTTTACTTATCGACATTATCACCCAAAACATAGTTAGTTACTTGGGCAGTCAACGTTATTGGTTAAACTTTGATTTTAGTATTTCACATAGATAATAAATAACATTAGTTTCTTGATATTTATTAATTTGATTTAATTAGTATTACCCTGGTCCTAAATATAAGAACCAGTCGACTATTTTGAAAAGATTAAGGAAGATAATTAAATTACTTTAAAGCAGTTATATTTTTATTTTTCCCCCAAAATAATTTATCTGACTTATAAACTGATATATAATCTAATGATACAATATATAATATGATTAAGTAATTTATTTAATTTTTTAACCTTCTAAAAAAAATTAATTAAGTCTTATATTTAAAACAAAAGACTGTGTTACTTTTATTATAAGGTGTTAGAAATAAAATATAGAGAGGAAATGAGATGCATGCTGGATCGGATCGGATTCACATAACCGGAGCCCACGCAGTGATTAGACTACAAGAATCTAAACGAGATCTACACAGCAGTGAACTGGAATAAAGAAAGATGAGAGAAAAGAAAAGCGATGGCAAGATATTTCAATTGTCGAGGCGAGAAAACAATGCCGGACTACTACGGAACAATAAATGCCTTATTAATTTCGTCATTTATTGTGATTTGCCTATTAATGAACAAATCAATCATGTATTTATTGGGCTGATTATGTCTTGGAGGGCAAGCTCCCCGTACCGCTATAAATAGAGGCTGCGTCGTACATTGTGTTCTCACCTCTGCAATTGAAACCTCTTGTAATATCTCTTCTTTTCTCCCATCCAACTTTTTTGTTCTGATGCATTGCTGTGCACATCACGATTAGATTCCAATAGTTCATCACGATTAGATTCCAATAGTTTAACCATTGTGTGAGTTTTGGTTATGTGAATTCGATCAAACCCAATAGGCATCTCATTTCCTCTCTATATATTATTTCTAACATCTATATATAGGTATGCAGTCTCTTATATGAATTTGGTCTAAGATTTTTGTTATGTATATCTTTTAGGATAAGGATAACAGTCTCTTTGAACAAACCCTCTTTATCATGATTGTTAGAAATAATATATAGAGAGGAAGTGAGATGCATATTGGGTTAAATCGGGTTCATATAACGAGCTCACATAACGATTAGACTACTAGAGTTTAATTGAGATGTGAACAACAGTACACCAAAACAAAGAAAGATGAAAAAAGAAGAAGAAGAGAGATTGCAAAAGGTTTCAATTCTAGAGGTAAGAAAACAATGCAAAGGACAACCTCTATTTCATTTATAGTGGTCTGGTGACCTAGCTTTCCAAGCCAAAATCAGCCCAATAAATGTTTGATTGATTTTGCCATTTATGGTGATTTGTCTATTAATGAGTAAATCACTAATTAGAGTTGACAAACCACACCTTAATGAGAAGTATCTACTTAATCAGTCATAAATGTTGAGATATTGTTTTCTCATTTGATTCGGGCTTTTCCTTTCCCAAGCAAATAGTATAGTTCGTAACGGGTGGATTTAGATCCAAAGTTCAATATAAGATACTTTGTTGTATTTATTGGTGCCTTTTTCTTAATTTTCCAAACTGTGAGGCCTCGAAATCTAAGTGTTTTCAGTAGTAGCCCATCTTCACCCTTTGAAATTGCTCACTTTGGTAGAGGATTCCACACTATACAGGCTATTAACATTTTAAGCATTTTGTATACTTCTATCATGTTCATGTTCTCTTCTAATTTGTTGTAATTAGCTGGTCTCATCACCCTTTGAATTTCATTCTTTAATTAAATTTTTTTATTTTCTTAAAAAATAATTTAGTTAAAACAGGTCAGCCATTATTTGAATTAAAAATAAAAGATGTTTAACCCATAGGTTGGACAGTCCGATCGACCCACTCACGAGGTGCCGCCCATTGTATTAACGTGGAAAGTGACGTTGAAATCCATAATACTCCATCCGGTCCTAATTATAAGATAAAGTTGACTTTTTTAAAGAAATTAAGAAATCAATTAAATTATTTTAGAGTATTTTTATTTTTATTTTTTTCTTCAAACTAATTAATTTGACTAATAAACTGATATAAAATCTAAAGATACTAAAAATATAAATACTCTAAAGTAATTTAATTGACTTCCTTAATTTCTCCAAAAAAGTCAACTTAGTCTTATAATTAGGACCAGGGGAGTAATAAATACTCTCATGATTATTGTTGGAAAAAACAAAATCATTGTCCTGATTCTATTTATAAGACATATATTTATAAGACACTGCTAATATGTCTTATCAATTAAGAAAAGTTTTCACTATTCACATATTTATAATGCTTAATAAATAATTGTTACAACGAATGAATGTCATTATATCGAGGTAGAGGTCACACATGCATATATAGTATTAAAACTTAAAGGTTAAATATGCACACTGTCATATATTGAGAGGTAAAATACGTGAAAACAAAAAAATAATTGTTGTAATTAAAAACCGTCATTTATTTAGTGACAAAAATAATGGTTCTTATAAAACAACCGTCATATAATTAATACTTACAAACGATTTATCTTCCAGCCTTATCAGTGAAAAACAAAAAAAAATAATGGTCTTAAAAAACAACCGTCATGTAACACTCACAAACGATATGTCTTCCCTAAGTATCAATTCATAACTCATAACTATTCGTAACATTGTTAAACCCATATTTAAACCCACCTATTCTTTGTGATTATTACTAGTTTTCTTTATCGGCCTCTTTCTTCTCTCCTTCATCATGTTAAGATCCCAGGGAGCTTCTCCTCCACCACCACCACCTCCTCCTCCTCTTCCACCTCCTCCTGAAATGGAAGTTCTAATGCATACGTTGACAAGCCTTGACCACTCCACAAGGCGTCTCACAGCTTACGTCAATAAGCTGAACAGGAAGTTGAAACTCATACTTCATCACAATGAGGTTGAATATGGCTTGCAGTTAGACCATTCATCTCCTTCCTCAGATAATATCACTAAGGAGAAGGAAGAGGATAACAGTGATTATAATGATTGAACATCACTGTTGTTTTTTTAAAATATTAAAAACTTAAGTTAGCAAAAAAAAAATAACGTAATATTTCAAGGTTATTAATTAACAACTGTAAGTTATTTTTGTTACATAGCTAACGCAGTTAAAAATAATACCAATATACTTAATGGTTTTAACTTAATAAACATTAATTAAAACTTTTGAAATATTTTCTCTTCCCCGTGCTAACTTTGGGTGCCTCCTCTTTCTTTGATGATCATCACGAGAACAAAGTACCCTTTCATTACTCTCCATTGCGAGAGACTGGTCCTATTCAACTTACAATGCATGCAGTGATGGTTTTGTTCTTTCCCTTCTAGATATCTATTTAAACTCTCAATTTCCATTTATTTTTCCTACATTTTCTTCATTGTCCTCCTCTTTGTTCTCTCAATTATTAGATGAAATGTCGTGCTGATGAATTGCCAGAAAATCCTCCACCTCTTACTTCTCCTCCCCAACATCTACCTCCGCCTCCATATTCTATGCTTCGTCAACTGGAGGCAATGATGTGGCATGCAGAACACACTGACCATGCCATAAGGAGGCTTGTTGGGTACTTGTTTAATATGAATAGGAAGGCCAGTCTCATTCTTGATGAGTATGGGATTGTCCATGATGCTGACATTCTATACCTAGAAGATTCAGGCTACTCTTCTAGTGACGAATAGCCAAATGATCATGACCAATCACCACTGTTCATTAAGCTACTCATCACTATTATGGTTTTTTTTTTGTTTAAGAATAAAAAGTAAAATTATCATGGCACTAATAGATCAGAAAAATTATAAAAAAAAGAACATATCTCACAGTTCTTACACAACAACAGTTATGAAATCAAATAAATAATATAATGGTTCTTCAACTATTCTCATGAAACAACCGTCATGAATGCAAATTAAAGATAAATAACGGTTCTAGCAAAACAAATGTGATGTAACACAAGCATAAGGGCACAGAAAATATAAAATAATTGTGCGGGCTGATTCTCTTTAGCTTCCAATGTACGTGTCACTTCCAATCTATTTAAACTCCCCATCTTCATTCTCTTCATTTATTCTCTTCATCATCATGGGGAAGCAACATGCTAAAGAAATGCTAGAGAATCCTCTACCTCCTTCTCCTCCTTGTGCTCCTCCTCCCCAACCCCTACCTACTTCTCCTCCTCCTACTCCTCACCCGAGCCTCCACCTCCTTCTCCTTCTCCTTCTCGTGCTCCTCCTCCCCTACCCCTACCTCTACCTCTACCTCTACCTGCTTCTCTTCCTCCTCCTCCCAATCTCCACCTTTTTCTTCTCCTCCTAGTACTCTTCCCCAACAACCACCTGTGTCTCTAATCCATAGCGACCATCGCTATTGCATCTAGTACTAGATCGTCCCTGTTCTCTCAAATGATTTAGGTCACTCCTCCGAAGATGATGGGTAGGTTTTATTTATTTCCATTTTTAGTTTTATTTTTAAAAATAAATTAATGTAATTATCTTGGTTCCAATATAAAAAATAATAATATACCTCACAGTTTTTATTAAAAAGCTGTGATAAATCAAATGAATACCATATCTCATAGAGTCACGGTTATTAAAAAAAATAATAGCATACCTCACGGTTATCTAAAAAAAACATGATAAAAGTAAAACAATAAATAACAATTCTTACCAAAAGACCTTAAAAACTACTTAATATGGGTTTGCTGATGACATATTTCATGGTTGTTTAACGATAACCGTGATAAAAGTAACACAATTAGCTGCTCTTGCCAACTAGCAGTTATGTAAGACCTTAAAACCTACTTAACACGCCGGGGGGTTTATTTGTTAAACATCAAATCAATTTGACGTTTGTAAACATGCACACTCAAAAGCTCTAGCTCTTTCACAAAAAGTGTCCGTTCAACATCAAGTTTTCGTCCTTCAATTTCCAGTTGACATAAGGTTCATGGCTTTTCTTTCACCTCTATGTTTATGGGGTGAAGTAGAGATTATTGATGTCAAAATTATTAATTTTCACTTTTGTTGAAATCTATGTTAGAATATATGTTCGCGGTAGTAAGAACACTAATTGGGATAAAATTTTTAAATTTCAATTTAAAAAAAAAAAATTTATGCATGAGCCTGTGTGTCAATAATAAGAACACTAGAATTAACACGAAAATTGATAACTCCCGCTTCTGTTGAAACCACAATTGATGCGACAAAATCAAGCAGATTTTTTTGCACGATATCAAAACCGGCTTAAATCATAAACATATTATTACAACTAATACAATAGAACAACCAACAACCAATCCAGTGAAATCAGTATAACAGAACTAGAGTTTCTGTTAAAACAGTTTGCATAGATTGATTCTTTTCTTTTTAAGAAAAAAAAAAATCAAACAATAAGTTATGAAAAACAAAAGCATATTAAACAAGAGAAGCTGTGCAAGTGCTGGTGCTAATGGTTTGGCTAACTCTGGTTTAGCATAAAATAAGCTATTTTGCGTGACAAAACTACTCTCATATATTAACCTCATACAGCATAAAATTACTTAAGATAAGTTAATTCAATTATACGCACAAATCCACAGCCCTTCAGGGTGAAGGAAGTGGCCCGACGATGGAGGAAGAGAAAGTTGTGGCAAGAAGTACGCAGAAACTAGATGAAAACAGGGGGAAAAAATAGATCGAATGCCCTAAACTGTTATCGTTCATGGATAAGCTGTGGGCTAAGGAAACTAAGATTATTGGGCGGGGGGGGGATGAAAATTCAAGAGATGAATTGGATAAGTTCTTATGAATGTGGGAACCATGAAGTTTGATCTTTCTTGATTTTTCTTTTTGGCCCAGTGCAATAGGCTACTAGACTCCAATTTGAGGAGGGATAGATAGACGTATGCAACCTTACCCCCATAATTAGAGAGGTTGTTTCCATGATTTAAACCCGTAACCTCCAGATCATATGATAGCAACCTTACTGTTGCGCCAAGGCTCACCCCAAAAGTTTGATCTACATTGATATGGAGAATAATTATTTTTGTCTTCATCAAAACTGAGGATATAATGTAGCATTATCAAAGAGTGTTGAACGAAGGACCTTGGGTTGTTGCAAGTCATTATTTAGCAATATAAAGGTATAGCCCCATTTTTAATATCATTCAACAACCACTGCTACAAAATTAGATTTACTTAACGCTTCATGCTTAGTGTCAAGTAATATGAGGCGGTAGCTGATTAAAGGACTTATTTCATGGTTATTATATTGACTAAATAAGTATGGGAATTATTTAAGGGTTATGTTAAAAACTATCAAATAGTTTTTTCTCCTTAATTTACAGAATTTGTATCACTCCTTGATTGTGCTTTTTTTTTTTTTTTTAAAAACAATTGTCAAATACTTGCCCCTTTAATCCGGATCATAGTTGTATTTGTGATCGTCTTCATCTGGGTTTTGCGTGCAAGTGCCTTCAACCCACTATCGCAAGTCAACGTCTTTATCGCGATCATCTTCATGCCAAGTACCAAGTTAATTTCTTTTGTTCTGCTAAACTTTGATGTCTTTTAATTAAGGTCGTGCTTCAATTAACGACACCTAACACTCTGTAAAAAAATACTTATGTTTGGGCTTTATTTAATCATATTTAACCCATTACAACTTAAACCATTGAAACAAAAAAGAATTAAAACAATGGGAGTTGGTCTAAGTGGTAAGCGGCTTGGTTCCGCTTAAGTAAGGTCTCGGGTTCAAGCTTTGTGTATGCAGAAAATTCCCATTTGGAGACTCTCCCATCATAGCTAGGTGCGTGACACGGGTCGGATCCGGATGTAGTCGTGGTAAAACTCCGGTGAACCGGGTGGGCAATAAGGCCGTGAACCAATGGGAGTTGGTCTAAGTGGTAAGCGGCTTGGTTCTGCTTAAGCAAGGTTTCGGGTTCGAGCTTTGTGTATGCGGAAAATTCTTATTGGGAGACTCTCCCACCATAACCAAGTGCGTGACGCGGGTCGGATCCGGATGTAATCGGGGCAAAGCTCCGGTGAACCGGGTGGACAACAAAAAAAAAAGAAAAAAATTAAAACAAAGGAACACACAAGGATGCTACTTTCATTCAATAGCAACTGGTCCAGACCCATATCTTGCATGTCCCTTCATGTTCCACAGCCTATAGGAAGCTTTTTTCACTTATATCACTTCAATTATTAGGACTCTTCTTGTTGTAAGCTTAACCTCTTTAATTAATAAATAGATAAGTGATAGCTCCTGGACTCTTTTAATTGTGTCAATATAATGGGCCGCATATAGCTTTTCTCTATCTTGAACATTTTAAATAACTCCTTATAAGGCATCCATCATGGCACATGTTCTTATTGGGCTTCCAATTCCTTTTAATGAATCATGCACCACGATTCTTGGGTTTTATTTGTTTCTATATTCTTTTTCTTTAAAAAAAATGCTTGAATAGTTGTTTTAAAAAAATATATATGTTTTTACAATATGGTGGCGGTCATTGCCAACGGTAATATGGCAATAATAGGCATAGTGGTGTGGTATCAATAGTGAAGTGTGAATAGGTGGCGGCCTCCAAAAAAAGAAATAGAAAAAAAAAACTTACAATTGTTATGATTTTTTAGTTTTTTAAAAATAAATTTTATGTTTTTTTAGAAAACAACTTAATGAAAACAGTTTTCAAAACAAGTTTTATTGTTCTTTTTTTAAAAAAATAAAAAAAATGTTTTCAAAAACGTAATCAAACAAGCCCTTGATTTCTATGGGAGGCTTCTTGATCTCCATCATTCCCATGCAATCCCCATTAGTAGCTGGTATTGAATATACATCATGACCCAATGAACAAACTTTGCTAGAAAATTCAATTCAATAATCAATCCCTAACAAAACTCCATTCAACAGAATCACTAGCTTTCATTCCTCACGTCAATTTTCACCGAACAATGAGGGCAAGCCTTTTTTCTTTTTCCTTTTATACAATCTCAACAAATCTTGACCAATAAACATTGTGGACAATAGATCTACCATAACTTTTTCATATAGATGAAAGCTTAGGTGAGTTAGGTCTCCGTCTCTTGGGGGATCACCTGAGTCTCTTGGGGGATCACCTGAGCTAGGGCAACACCTTTAAGCTTAAATATCATTGCCAATAATGTCCCACATAACCTTAAAAGATTCATCACTATTCACTAGTGGAAAAAAAGCTTTTTAGACCGGTTAAAATTGACTTTTTAGACCAGTTCTGGATCTGGTCTTAATACAGTCGGTCTAAAAAGTATATCACAAACCGGTCTTAAAAGTTTAGCTTTTAAGACCGGTTCTACTTATAACCGGTCTTTAAAATATAATGTTACATAAATCTTCTTACAAAAGAGTTCTTTTAAAACCGGAGTTCAAGAAAACCGGTCTTAAAATTGTTGATTTAAGACCGGTTGTAATTATAACCGATCTTAAAAGTTATTTTACATACAACCGGTCTTAAAAATGTTAATTTTAAGACCAGTTTTACATACAACCGGTTTTAAAGTTTTAATTTTAAAACCGATTATAAATATAATCAGTCTTAAAAGTGTCATATATTATTTTTTATTTGTTTGTGATTAGGTTAGTTACCAGAACACATCCTTGAATTGCTACCTCCAATGCCATACTTATTAAGTGCCATATGGTATTAAGTTTGCTTCCACTTACCATTTCCTTTTGCCTTAACCATCTCATTGAATTGGGAACTTGTAACATGTCATACATCCTCATGTATAATGTTTTATTTAAAACCATCATATATATATATGCATAAATGGATTCAACCATGACATATCATGCAATCAACAAGTCAATTCATCAAAATATACAAAAACCATTTTAAAACCAACAAACATGTCAAATCATGCAACTAACAATATAAATGAATTCAACCAACCAACATGTTAATTCATAAATGAATATATACAAAAAAATTCCTCAGCTTAACATACAAGAACTCACTGTTGTAAAAGTTCATAAATGAATTCAGCACAACAATTATGAATGTGCTCAATATCTTCTTCTGGAAAGGGGTCAGCAAGTTCAAACATCTGAAACACCAAAGCTAAGCAAAACATTAAATTCACTTAAAAAAATAAAAGTAATACAAAATTTTTGAAATATATATACATTTAATTACCTCTTCAGTAAGTCTTGTCGTGCCTAGGGTAATAATATTATACATGTGCCTCAGAATATACAACCCACATAAGTTGGACACCGATGGTTCCCTACGGGTTTGAAAAATAACATGATATCGTTAAAACAAGTATAAAATTAAAGCATGGCTTATTATTGAATACATTCTTAAAACAAACCAATATGTAACTAACCTTTGATAAGCTCCATGTAGGGTCTTTTACCTCATGTATAGGCCTACTAAGAGCAGTGTGTTGGAATGTTCGTATAGCCCTATATCATCAAAATCACAAAGGTTACTTATTTTACACAAATTCCATAAATTTTGCACACGAAAGGTAATTAATAATGCAAGAAAACTTACGAGTTCAAGCTCTTCTTCAATTCAATAGTTGGCTTGCTGAGGCAGAGGGAGCATAAGAGAATGATAGAATAACTCTTCTTACACAAAATAGCCAATTGCCAATGATCACTGAAAAAAGGGAAAACTTTTAAGAAAATATCAAATATTATGTATAGTATGAAATATAAATTTGTGTCTTACCCGTGTAAATATGGAGCCAAGAAACACTCAATTGAGGTTTCACTAAGCCTGTGCGATAAGTATGTGTATCTATAGCAGCAGTGGTCCCTTTGTCGTAGAGTTGAACTGGGCATAGGAGTCCAAATTTATCAGTTTGGCCAGAGTCAACCAACCTACGATGCATGCACCTACAATAATTCAAGCAGGGACATTAAATCAAAGTTTAACGGCGTAATTTGTAAAATATTAACTTCCTATTTAAGAAGATACTTGCATTAAAAAGAGCTAGACAATCGAAATCGTAAGCTATTGTAGAGGAGCTACCAGGGACATTAAATCATCCCTCTCAAGATAGCATTGTGCCCCTGACTTGCCAACAGTTGACTCAATAGGCTAATCTCTTATTCGAAAGGACGTATCATATGCCATCAGAATTACTTGTGCATGACATTCAATGGAGGCCGTGAAACATCTTGAGTAGAGGGAGGTGGCGGGGATTCCTCAGCTCAATTAGAAATAAGGTTCTTTGGCCACAAGATGAAAGAGTTGATGACATCGCCCACAACCTTGAAGTCATCAATAAGGATAGGGAGAGGTGCATATGCAACGATCACCTCTTCAACTGCCATTCTGACTTGATCATCCTTTATTTCTTGGTGGTGGACAGTTGATCCTAAGTTGTGCACGCTCCCCCGTGCAACCAATCATCTCAGAGGATCCTCCACAAACAAGTCACAAGGCTCACCAATTTCTTTTCCAGGACCCTTTGATGACTGACCAATGCAACTCCCTTTAGTGCTCTGTTTAGAGTTTCGGGAATGAGCCTGGGGAGCATTGGTATCTGCTTGTCTTGTGCTCATCATGATCATCCATTCATCCTTCATCTTGCTGAACTTTTCTTAAAATCGTGCATCAAATGATGCTTCTGCCTCGGCCCTAGCTTCGGCCCTCACAGTGGCCAATATACGCTCCATCTCCTCTTAAGTCACAATACCACTTGAGGAACGGCGTGAGGGTGCTCTAAAGTAATCCCTTATGCCTACCACTCCTCCAATCCCCCTGACACGGCCGAGATGCTCAGGTTTTCCTGTAGCTACGGTCAGGATGTCATTCCTCTCATCCGACCTAAACGATCCCTCGGCTTATTTTTTTTGAAGCTCCTCCTATAAGACACAGATGACAAATGTTAGTAATGAAATTTGTTTACTAAATAATTAATAACAACAAGTCGCAACAATACTTACAATTTTCTCACCGACTATATGAGATTGTTCACTCGTATAAGACCCTCTCCTCTTTTGGTGAGCGAACAACCACTTCTGTTCGTGACGTATCGAAAATGGTGGAGAAAGAAGAACAGAAGGATCGGATTGAGCTGCTTCTTCCAATTTCTTCCGTTTGCCGGCCAACAAGTCTTTTTCGGCCTTCGCATACCCCCCACGAGACATTGTAAGGGGGCAATCATTCTTTCTACCACTCTCTTGGGCCTTTTTCCTTTTTTTCCTGTGAATAAGAAATCAAAAGTAAGTCATTGTAAATCAATAAAGACAATTCATAATTCATAAGTAAATCAATTACAAAATAAGTCAACTAACCAATGCTTTTGGAGTAGTCTGAAGCAGTCTAAATTCTTGCCAAGTCTGTTTGTCAATAAAAGAATACTGATCGCACAGATTAGGAAGAGGCTGACCTTCTTCCACCTTGATATGCACGTAATTGTTGGCTAAATTTGTCTTAAACTTCCTCCAACGTTCATCACAATACGTCATTGTCTTGTCATACAAGACTTCACTCTCAGGAATGTTGTAAGTGAGCTAGATAGTTTCCCAAATATGTCACTTCACACCTTTATCGACATTTCTCTACTGCTCTATCAAGATGCTAGGCATGTTGCGTGCTAGGAGGCCGACAAAACTCTTATACTGTTAGGCATTAGGCCCGATTGGTTTTCAATATCTATCAAACTCAATCAGAATCTTTTCCCCGATATTCCGATTAAGACGAATGTCTGTCAATCGGGTGGCTCTCCTACCCCTTCGTCTAGGCCGGTTACGTGGCTCATTGTGTTCCTGGCTCGGAGTATTGCTAGGCTCGCTCTGATTTGGATTAGTTGGATCGGAAGTACCCTCACTAGGACGACTCATTGTCTAAAAACACTTTAAGGACACTATTTAAGGAAATTTTGCTACACGATGCTTATTGTTATAATAGGGCACTATCTACAAAGGCATCATTCAAAAGCAATTCCCAAGTTATGCAAACATGAACAAATAATTAATTGTAATGCACAAGTTGATAACCAATATCAACTAAAGCAATAATTAAGATGAAGGAGGAATGATTAATTGCAATTGCAAAAGCAATTCTCTAAAGCAAGTTTTCATATTGGTAAAGATTTTAAATTAATCGCATGGCCAAACTAAAAGAAGGAAACCAGAAGCTATAAAATCAATATAACAGAAGCAACAAGCTTAAACCAAACAAAACAGAACACAGTTTAGCAAAATTAACTAGGAGCTACACCATTATAGTCTTCAACTACGATCAAAATCAAACAAAACAAAACCAAACAAGCTTAAACCAAACAAAACAATATAACAGAAGTTACACCACGACTCTCAAAATCATCACTTTCAAATCGAATAATTAACCCAGGTCCACTAGAAGCAACAAGCTTAAACTATAGTCTGTAATGTAAATGGAAAACCACCAAAATAAACCCAGGTCCATAATTTCAGAATAATTAAACGGTACCTAAACCTTTGCTTGAGGATCCTCTTCTTCCTCTGGATTTGAACAGACCTTGACCACTTGCTGCAAGAATCGAATAAAGAAAATGGAGGCCAAGTCATCTCACATTTTCAATGAAAAATCCAAAAACGAAATGGAAACACAAACCCGACAATAAAAACGAGGTTGAGAACGAAACCAATCGGAGGGAACAAACGACGATAGCCTTCCGAAAATGTATTCAACAGTAAATCTCCATTGACGGCGGCGAAGTTAAGGATGGAGGAGAGAAGGGGAAAGGAGGAGCTTCCGCGAGACGATGTAGGGATTTTACTAATGTGCTTGAGTTTTACATTTCAGAGTCAAATTTAGGCACATTTTGAAATCTAGGTCAATTTTAAGACCGATTGTCAATTACAACCGGTCTTAAAAGTAATATTTAAGGCCTGTTCTATTTCAAAACCAGTCTTAAAATATATATTTAAGACCAGTTATTAATTAATAACCGGTCTTAAATTTTTAATATTTAAGACCGGTTTTCATTTACAACCGGTCTTAAAAACAATAAACATTTTATTTTTATAATTGTCTTTAATTCAGATAATATTTTCTAGACCGGTTATTTTAGAACCGGTCTAGAAAATATATTACATATATTTATTTTTTTTAATTGTATATATTTTAAGACCGATTTTTGTTATAACCGGTCTTAAAATTATTTTCAAGACTGGTTTTTACTATAACTGGTCTTAAATATATTTTTAAGATCGGTTTTTAATATAACCGGTCTTAATATTTTATCATAATTACAAAAATACCACCGGTCATATTTTTAAGACCTTATCCGATATAACCGATCTAAATGTTCCGGTCTAAAAACCCTTTTCTGTACTAGTGATTATTACCTTCCGGCCATAGCTAGGTTCTACTTTCCAGATGCAATAGAAAACATTGCGTATTTCATATCACATCCTTTTTTGTACGTAAAAGAATCAGTCAGTTTGCATTGCTGCATAGCATTCAAAACTGGTCCTTTCTTAATTGCATCTGCTAAGGTAGATGTTCTATCATTTGATGAAACTCCCCAAATAATATTTTTGAAGCTAAGTAATAAATAAGATCTCGTGCCATCTCCTTAATTTGGCTTGTACAACTATCGGCCTCATTCGCTGTTTTGCAGAGCAGACTCCATTCCTTCTGACCTAAGATGCCATGAATTTTGTTTTTGGTTAAGGTTCCCATTGTTAAAAAAGTGATTTTGGTGATGACTGATGAGCACCAAAATCTGGATGGTGCATATATAATTTATTATTTTTTAAAATAGTTATTTTATAAAAAAGCTAAAATAAATTAAAGATAGTAATATCGTAACCATCAATTTTTTTTAAAAAAAGTAATTTTTTTATTTAAAAATCATCCTTTAAAAATTTTAAATCTAGATTGTTGAAATTGTATTAGACAGTGTACGTTTCACTATAGTGATGAGCACCAAAGTCGTTGTCACTGCAATGAGCATCGAAAGCGGTTTTCAATTCGTAATCCTAGTAGTGAACATCATTGCAGTGAGATCTACATCGTCTAAATATCGTTTCAACAATCCATATTTAAAATTTTCAAATAATAATTTTTAAATAAATTTTTTTTTTTGAAAAACTGATATTTTTAAGATATTATCTTTATTTTAAATTTCTTTTACTTATTAAAATAACTTTTTAAAAAATGAAAGTAAAAACAATGAAATTTGGACCTAACATATCTAATCTGAAAGATCCAAATTTCAGTGCTCATCCCTAAAATTCATTACTGTAATCAATCAGCCACAGTAGTCACTCTTAAAAATTTAAGGTTAAAGTATATCCCACACTGTGAAGTATTTTTCTAGGTGAACCCACGTTAAAAAAAAATCTAGGGTGCTAGATGGTCCTTCAAGTTATTGAGTTTCAGCTTCAATGCTTTCTGCATGGGATTTCTTTTTCCTCCTTGTAACAAGCGAGTTTAAGTGTGAGTTAAATTTATTCTAGCAGCTTCAACATTCTCCAAAATGCTAGTTAAACAACTCTTATTCAAGTTATTGAGTTTCAGCTTCAGTGCTTTCAATTTTCTCACCACATGAACTAGCTTTGGGCCATTGCACAATTGTTTCCTGATGATCTTGTACCGGAGTGGAAGATGTCCACATATTGAAATGTCGTTTGGTTATTCAAATGCTCCAAAATGTTTTATTACAAAAAAATTGTATGGAAGATGCTCACATATTGAACAACTGTGAATAAATCGCAGCTTCTCAGTAAAAAACTGTGACTGCAAATAGTTGGGGCAGTTGTCAAGAATCGAAGATTTGCTCGAACCCTCTTTAGCAAGAGAGTTATATCTTGGTGGAATATATTGGACTATCAGCTCCCAGGGACGCCTCATAAACTCTAGGATCAGTAGAAAAAGCAAGCTGCAAGAAGAATTGTGACTCCCCAGCAGCATCAGATCAATTAAGTTCTTTGCATCTGACTCAGTACTGGTCCAAGTGATTTGGCAAAACCCACAATCCAGTCACCGTTATGATCACGAATTATTCCTCCACAACCCGCTCTCTCCCGTGATAACAGCACGCACCATCCACATTTATCCAGAATAATCCTGGGTGCATATTGACTGGGTAGAACCATCTCATCCCCATGTAACTCTTTGGCTTGAGTAAAGTTACGGCAGCAGTTTAAAAGAACCGAGTATGGATCAAAAGGCTTCACAAAGTCATTCGTAGCATTCAAGGCCAACACAGGATCACTAACTTGTAAAACACATTGCATGGTAGGAGAGATCAAGTAATAGACTTCACCCAGTCCACAACTTTGCTATTCTTCTTCATTAGTTAGGGGCCTTAGACATTAGATTCTTAATTGATTGATTGCCAAACAGCCAGCCATCATTAAAGAAACTCAAAGAATTACCATCTTGAACCCAGATTGAGTATATCTTTTTGTTGCACAATGAATTTCCAAACAGCTGAATCATCCTTAAGATTAACCTCACTTCTCAACATATATTTGTGAAATAAAGCATCCACCCATAATCCTTTGGCTCCTTTAACAAGATTCCAGGTCAGTTTAGCACCGCATGCACGATTAAACGTGGACAAACGTTTGAACCGATAGGATGAAACCCACCAACTTGCTGACATTACTTTGAAGCCTTTCAACCTCATTACAATCCCGAAGGTTGTGTGGTTAATTTTCACACATAGCCCATTCTTAAAGCCCATTTAGAAGAATTCTGAAGGCCCATTATCAAAAGGCAACAGAAGGGTAGCTTTTGCATTTGAAACGCGCGAGTTTAGCGTTAATGAGGGGGTTAAGAAAATGAGTATACCTTTATTCCCCATGTTACTCTTGCTCATTTTTTATAATTTTTTATTATATATACTTTTCAACATTTCAAAATTATTATAATGTTTTCTTATGTCTATTAATCAACATCTAATATGACACTAGCCCAAAACACGTTGTTGTGGCCCAAAAATCACGTTACATGTGAGATTTGTTGGAAATAGGAGTGAGCATTCAGTTTTTTGGTTACCGAATTAAATAAAAAACTGAATAGAATGAATTATAAACAAAAAATTGAAACCAATTAATCAAATTAATTTAAGCCTTGAAATATTTCAATTTGGTTTGGTTAATAAAAAAATTCACCCAATTTTTTGATCATATTATCTACAAAATAATATGTGTGTGTATATATATATATATGAGAATATATTTTGTATAAAAATTACTCTTTGGTCTCAAGATTAGATTGAGAAGGAAAATATATAAAATAAATTGAATAGATACAAAAAATATATAGATTTGATATAACATAGTTTAAACTCTACACATACTTAATTATAAAATATGCACCTATCAAATAGTACCTATTAAATATAATATTATATAAATATTGTGTGTATATATATATATCTTGGTTTTTTTTGGTTTTAACTGAATTATTTTTCTAATAATTGAACTGAACAAGAAATCCGAAATTTTCAGAAACAAGATCCGAATATTTAACCAAAAATCAAATTAACCGATCGAAAAATCGAGTTTAGTTCAGTTTAGATTTTGATTTTGGTTTTGATTCTAATTTGCTCACCCCTAATTACAACATTAGATGTAGAGATTGGAGGCTTTGAACAAGATATTGACTTAGGTAAAAGCCCCCAAAACCCTATCAAAGATGCGAAATTGAGAGGTCTCTCTAGCAGGAAGGAAGTCAGACGCTTTAATTGGTGGGTGGAGCATGATGGCAGAATTCTCATCATCCTTTTATTGACAAGCATTAGAACAAGGGTTATGCAAGTTGAGGGCTGGTGTGGAGTCAAGACATGAAGTTACTCCAAGGTTTTCCTACTACATACACTTAAAAAAATGACTTTTAACAGCAACATTTGGTTGTGACTTTTAATGTCGCCGCTAAAATTTAGACTTTCAACAGAAAAAATGTGTCACCGTTAAAAGTATAAACTTTCAACAGTGACCAAATGTGTTACAATCGACGACGACATTATGTAGTCGCTGCTAAAGGTATAACTTTGAGCGGCAACGATTGCTTGTCGTCGCTGAAAGTTAGAGAGTTCAGTGATGACTCTCATGTGTAACCGTTGAAAGGGTGTTTCAGCGATGACTTTAGTGTCGCTATTGAAAGTCTTATTGGCAATTTTTCAAAAGTTTATTTTTTTTTTAAACTTATGATATTTATACAATAAATATGTTTATCAATGCAATTTCTTATGAAAAAAATAAAGTAACTCCTCAGATTATTGTGAGATAAAGAGAGTTTGAGAGATAATGTGTGGGTGTGAGAGTGTGAGGGAGAGGGAGTGAGAAGAGAGTGGTATGGTGTGTATTTGAGAGAATTATAATTATGTTTGTATTGGTATATATATATTTGCGTGAGATGGAAAATTAAAGATACAATGTATGTGTGAGGTGTCACACCCTTATCTTATTTTCAAATTATCCAGAGTGCTTGCATGCAGTTTTGTGAGCAACACAGGAATAATGTAAATATATTGATATAATGTACTTGATTACATTACTAGTTTTCCTTACAGGGTTTAATAATATATACAAATTATCCCAGATTATCCAAAATATTTAAAAATGGACTACATATAACCAAATAGCTCTGAACTTGAGATCCGCACCCTTCAATTGCTCGCATTTACTACTTTGCCCTTGGAGCTACTGCTTCTGCTGGAATATTTTGATTTTGAAAAAGTGTGAGATTCAAACGAATCTCAGTAGTAATATTCAATCAATCATATAAAATGCGATAATTAAATATGTAATGCACCATATAATATAAAATAAAAATTCATATCATAACGTGTGTGTACACAATACTCAAGGCCAATTAGTGGTTTGGATCCCCTAAGTATACCTCACCTGGGTCCCTAACCACAGCCAGGTAATGTGCCCCAAGCACGTATTCATATCGCAGAATATAGCAACATACGACTTATCAACAATCATATAGTGTATGAGAGATTAAGTTACTACCTTAAACCTTTTTCACCTCATAAAATGTGTCTCGAAGTTTGTGCTACAGCTCAGCTCTCAACTCGATCCTAAAATTCCAAATATACAAGAATTAGGTTAAAACCCATTTATGTACTGTTTTAGACACTTCCATAGTGATTCTGGTGGTTATATTAGTCTATATTAAAAAAATTACCAAAATGCCCATGGGGACCCAGCTCAGCCCCGCTGTATCCGATCTAACTGTATTTTTCCCTAAATTTTGACTCGGGCTATTCTGACATATTTTTTTCCCAAGGAATCCATTTCTAGCTTCAGAATTACCTGCCAAAAGATGAAAATGCCCTTGACAGCCCCTAACTTAAGGTTTCGAGGGCATTTTGGTCATTATACTTTTTAAAGCGTTTTTGAAAAAGTGATAAACTGTAACCCCACCTAATTTTTCCTCCTGAACACAATAGAATCATCAGATCATCAAAATCCAACTCCAACCCCCTAAACCAACACTAGCCAAAATTTAAAGTTCTTAGGAAAAAGTTGGGATTTTTCAATTCTAACTCTGCAGACTTGCTCATTTCTACTCCTAATAACTTTATAACTATTTAATTACGTTAAAACCACCATTTAGACTTAATTTTGGCAGCATAACGCCTAGGGCACACCCTTTCCCAAATTTCACAATCAGAGCAAATTCAATAGAAATTCACCGATTAAATTAATTACAACAGCTATAATAACCAAAGATTGAGGTTTAGGAAGTCACCTTTGCTTCCTTCTGGCTTTTCCCTCTTTGACCGAAACCCTAGCTCCAACAACACTAAAATTTTGCTTCAATGATACCTTGAATAATGTAGAAAACAAGTTTAGGGGAAGGATTATATAAGTTAAGAGCTAAATCATTAAAGAAATTCAAGCTTACTTGGCAATTTGCTCCTTCTTCTCTCTAAAAATCTCAAACTCATTGTCTCTCCCTTGAGCTCTCAAATGGCTTATGGTTTTGGCTAGGGAAGATGAAGAAAAATGGTTTTTATAACATTTTGCTTATGTCATAATTCCTTATAATTTTAATTCCCCATTTTCGGATTTATGCAAATTTTGGTAGATTTTCTGCCAAACTTTGAAAAATTATAACTAAATTTGTAGACATCGTATTAGAGTAATTCCAAAGGCTATAGAACCCTTATTGAGTCTAGTTTCAAGATAAAATATAGTATTTTGCCAATTGGAAGCACAAAATTCCTAGAATTAAATTCTTTGAATGCTGTTCCAAAAAATCAACAGTTTTTCTGGACCAAATTCAAAAATCTATAACGTTTTATATACCACTCCATAAATTACCCATTACTTATGAAATTAAAGCTTAGGATGTTTATTTTCTCTCTGTAAAATTTCATAATTGTTTGTCATCATTTGGCCTTCCAAAACCATATAACAATGTCGCTACCTCAGAAAATTTGCACTAGCAGTAAATCCTCATTCCTGGGACTCTTGCTAAACTGAAGCTTAGTAGTCCACTTGATTCAGGCTTATTCTCAAGCCTTAAACCCAAAATTCAGGATATTACATAAGGAAGGAAGTGCAAGCGTGGGAGAGGGAATAATTTGTAAGCTAGGGAGAGAGGGGAAGTGAGAATTGAAGTGTATGAGAGGGAGAGATGAATAATACAGTTGAGAGAACTATACAATACAATTAACTGTTTGAGATAATATAATTATATTGTAATTAATTAAATTGATGTAAGTATACTTGTTTTTTATAAGTAGCATACTTAAATGAAATGATAATATTATATAATGAATGTTTGCAATAGAAAGAGTGAAAAATAATATATTTTTTCTTCCAACTATGAAAATAAATATAATTGATTGGGCTAATAGTAAGTAATTAAGGTATGTGAGAAAGATATAATTAAATAAACTTTATTTATATATTTTATAGTTAATTAAAATTTATATGTTTTATATTTTGATTATTAGTATTCAAAATGCATCAATTAGATACTTTAGGTAAAGTGGTGTGGTTTTTTAAATAGATTAGGGGAGCTGAGTTTGATTCCCCCTATTTCCATTCTGCTTATTTTTTGTGATGCTAATTTTTAAAAAATTATAAAGAAATTGACACACGACACACAAGTCATGTTCGAACACAAGACATGCTGCTTCAATTAGAACGCTCACGCTAATTGAGCTAATTGGGAACTGATGCAATCAATTAAACATGATATATTTATATAAGCCATATTAATATAAAAACGACTAAACATTGGATTTAGACTCAGATTACTATTCATAAGCCATATTAATATACAAACATTTTTTCTCTGGCTATGTGTTAGCTGATCCAGAGGCATTAAAACTTATTGGGCTTTGCGCATTAGCCTAGGAAATGAACAGCAATGGAGGCCCCTTCTTCAATGCATTTATGACTTAAGTTTGGGGTATATCATAAAATAAAAACATGCAACCGAAGAAAACCCTAGCCACTTTTCCATTTTGACGATAGCATGCAACTGGCATAGCAAAAAGGAGCCACAGGGAACCAACTCAACTAAGCAATTTGACTGGGGACACCTAAAGTGATACTGGGTAAACGTGCACATGCACTGGTCTAACATGACCAGTGCATGTGCATCTGTTAGCCATTTAGGCATCCCCAACCATTTTGGGGATGCCTAAATGCCTTTTAGGTGTCCCCAATTTGACTGGGGACACCTAAAGTGATACTTTAGGCATCCCCAGTCAAAATGGGGATGCATACATGGTTTAGGCATCACTATTTTTAGTGAGGACGCCTAAAGTTCTTCAAAATAGAGCTATCATCAGTTCAGAACCCAGTATCGAGCGAGTCTTGTGAGCAACAAGCTAAGAGTAATCAATTCAGAACCCATCGAGTGAGTCTTGTGAGTAGCAAGCTAAGAGTCTTGTGAGCGAGTCTTATGAAGACAACAAAGCACCCTCGATCACTCTTCCTCAACTTTCACCTCCTCTTTTCTTACTCCTCCGCTCATTCTCTGTTCTTAGTCCTCCATTCTTCTCTCTTTTCTGCCTCCACTCGTTGCTGTCGCTGCTGTGGGGACTACACCATCTGTTTGCTGACATTGTGGCCACCGTCGTCCTCCTCTCACTACCGTGGGTTGTCTCCCCATAAAGCATCCTCTACAGGTTTGCTTCCAAGTTCCAACCACACCTTTGTTTAAATGTTTTGAATTTTAAATTTCCATAGATGCAGTGCTTAAATTTTTTAATCAAATAATTTTTCTGTGCCATCTACTCTTTACAAATAAATGATCATGTTGCTGACTTGTATTGCTGCAATTCTGACTCAAACTTTGGTTGGGAAATTATATACACTTTCTTTTTTTGCCTATTTGTTTGTTGGGATGTTTCCATAAGTATATTTACAATCTAATTTTATTTTTTGGATATATAAATTACATACACAAGTTTAAAAAAAGAGAGTAGAATATAGAGAAAAGAGTGTCCCTGTATTTCTACTTTTATCCCTTTTTTACCTTGGAATAATTTTAGTTATGGTGCATGTGAACTAGGATTTATATATGCAAAGTTCCACTGGAATCAAGTCGGCATAGAAGGTTGTAAAGCTTAGAAAATCCAAGGTAGCAACTCTTTCCATCCATGTTATTTGATTTCATTGGTTCAATATAGTTAGACATTGAGTTTGCCATGAGCATGCACTGAATTTACTTACATATTTTGCTGGAATCATTGCTTTACAATGTGCCATAGCGATCTATACAATTTCTTGATTGAAAGTATGCTTATGGAGTGTGAACTTTATTAGATCCCATATGTTTTGATGATAACAAAGATTGGATCATTAATATAAAAGGATTTGATAACAAACAAATGAATTTGAACAAAGTGGCTAAACATTACTTGAAGTAAGCACTCGAGTAATAAACAAATTTTGTGAAGGCTTACTCGAGTAGCCACTCGAGTAAGGAAAGCCATTACTTAAGTAGCCACTCGAGTAATCAAGGAGAATTTCATTCAGTGAAGCACTGCCAAAATTTGGACAAAGTTACTTAAGGGAGTACTCGAGTAATCTGCAAAGTTATATAGACCATTACTCGAGTAACATGATTTACAAAGGCATCACTCAAGTAACCACTCGAGTAACCAGCTCAAAAATCTTCTAGTAGCTTTCGGCCAAGAAATGCTACACTTTACTCGAGTAGCCACTCAAGTAACCAGGTGAGAAAAAGGATTTACTCGAGGGACCACCTAAGTAATCTGCGGAGTTATTTGAAGTATTACTCAAGTAGCCACTAGAGTAATCAGAAAGCAAACTCTCGACCAAGAATTTGATGCAATTACTATAGGGAGTGATCGAGTAATCTGTTGGGTTATTTGAAACCTACTCAAGGGACCACTCGAGTAAGATGTGAAGAAAAGGGAAGGCCACTCGAGTAGCCACTCGAGTAACCAGGTTACCAGAGTCAGTACCTGAGTAACCTGTAAAGGAAAGACATGGCCACTCGAGTAGCCACTTGAGTAATTAGGTATTTTCAAGGTTTGTAATCTATCTCACTCCATGTCTTACGAAGTAATATCTTATGAAACATGTTGAGTTACCCATTGCCATATTTTTGATAGGGTTACTAGAGGGACTACTCGAGTAACAGACATGATCACTCGAGTAGCCACTGAAGTAAGGCAGTCCAGAAATTATACTTTTCATCGAATGTTTATTAAATTGATTTCTATATGATTAACTCTTCATTGTATTAGTATTTTAAGAACATTTACAGAGAAACAATGAAAGATCTTGCCAGAAGTGAAAAGTTAAATAAAAGTCTGAGATCTCACCTACTGCTACCTACCACCTACAGCAAACGGATTGTTTTCAAAATTTGAAGAATAGTTAACCGTTGTTGCGCGACTCTAACGGATATGTTTGAATTGCTTCCAACGGATATTACAAATCATCTATATAAATGGAGCATTCAAAGAAAAGAGAACAAGACACAAGAACTAAGGATAACCTAATCAATAAACTCTTAGTGATTTATTTTCTTATACTCATTCTTTGTATTTCACTGATTATATATTTGCTCTGTTAGAGAGCTTTTCATGACAAACTCAATATTTATTATTGAGACAACTTAAGGTTGTGGAACCTTGAGTTGAGGATTTGAGTGCAACGTGTAAGGTGGAGCGAGTGTCCAAGTGAAGGAACTTGCTGTGTATTGAGGTGCCAAGAACCCACTGAATCTTGGAGAGTATAGTGAAACTCTCAGAGACGCTCTGAGGACTGGACATAGGTCAAAGTGGTTGTACACTTCGGTGATATTCTCTTTGCTCTCAACTGGTTTAAATATTCTGTCAATTTTCTTATACGCAACGAAATTTCTGGTATCACCCAATTCACCCCCTCTTGGGTGAAACGCTTGCACTAACATTTGGTATCAAAGTGTAGGTCTTCTTGTTAAGGTTTAACAGCCTAAGAAGGATCCAATGGCAAGTATGGGTGAAGAAATTCTTCCCGACGGAGCTTCTATCACAAGACCTCTGGGTTTCAATGGCGAACATTTCTCATTCTAGAAATCAAAGTTCAGAGTCTTTGTAATGGCTACCGAATATGGGCTATGGGATGTGATTGAGAGTGAAAACTACAAACCTAAAAAGATTGTAGATTCACAAAGAGTTCCTAAGACACCAGCAAAATATGATTAGAATGACAAGAAACTCATCACACTCAATAGCAAGGCAATTCTGATGATTCAAAGTGCCTTGAGTCAAAATGAGTACTTCAGAATCTGCACACTTCCAACAGCTAAAGAAATATGGGAAGCCTTGGAAATAGCTCACGATGGAAATTCAGGAATAAAAGAAAACCGGATCAATACTTTGGTTACTGAGTTTGATTTACTTCGAATGAAATTAGATGAGTCCATAGCTGAATTTGAACTTAGATATACTCACCTTGTTAATCAACTTGCAGCACTTGTACGAAAGATTTTAAATATTCTTTCTAACTAGAACAAGCTAAAGCCTGAAGATACAATAGGAGTCATCCCCTATATCAAGTCACAGGAGATGTGAATGAAGGAGTCAAAACTAGAAATAGAATTTTCAATGAAGTTAGTTTTTCTGTATTCATTTCTGAGATTGAACCATCTAACATTGACAAAGCCCTATCAGACAATGATTAGGTTATAGAAATGCAAAAAGAACTAAACCAATTTGAAAGAAATCAAGTTTGGGATTTGGTACCCCGACCTAAGGATCATCCGATCATTGGCACTAAATGGGTATTCAAGAACAAACTTGATGAATCCGTAATTATTGTCAGAAACAAGGCAAGATTGGTGACCAAAGGCTATAATTAGGAAGAAGGAATTGATTATGAGGAAGCGTATGCTCCAGTAGCTAGATTGGAAGCTATACGAGTACTCTTAGCCTTTGCATGCATCAAAGGATTCAAAATCTATCAAATGGATATAAAGAGTGCATTTTTAAATGGCTACATCATGAAAGAAGTATATGTAGGTTAACCTCCAGGTTTCGAAGATGTAACCAAACTTGACCACGTTCTCAAACTCAAAAAGGCTTTGTACGGTTTAAAACAAGCTCCTAGAGCATGGTACGAAAGGCTCAGTAAATTTCTTATTGATCAAGGTTTTGTATGAGGAAAAGTTGATACAACACTTTTTACAAAATGAAAACGTGATGATATATTAATTATGCAAATATATGTTGATGATATAGTGTTCGGTACTACTAACGAAACTATGTGCAAAGAATTTTCTCAGATAATGCAGGGGGAGTTTGAGATGTCAATGATCGGAGAATTAAATTTCTTTCTTGGTTTGCAAATCAAACAAAGAAAGAATGGGATTTTCATATCTCAAACGAAATATTTGAAAGAGCTATTGAAGAAGTATGGATTGGATGAAACAAATGGAATGGACACACCCATGAGCTCAACCACATTGCTTGATGCAGATGTCAAGGGAAAAGATTACAACATCACAAAATATAGAGGAATGATTGGATCATTACTCTATCTCACTACAAGTAGACCTGACATTCAATTTAGTGTGGGTATGTGTGCAAGATATCAATCAGTACCAAAAGAGTCACATGCTGAAACCGTCAAACGAATCTTCCGATATCTTGCTGACACGCTAGAATTAGGTCTCTGGTATCCCAAAGGAATAAGTGAATATCTAGTTGTAGACTCAGACTTTGATCATGGAGGATACAAGACGGACAGAAAGAGTACAAGTGGACAAGGCCAATTTCTTGGAGCTCACTTGTAACATGGTTTAGCAAGAAACAAACTACAGTGTCTCTTTCATCAACAGAAGCTGAGTATGTTGCAGTATCAAGTTGTTGTGCACAAGTAATATGGCTAAAGCAACAACTCCAGGATCTTAGTATTTATTTGAAAGAGATACCAATATACTGTGACAACACTAGCACGATAAGCTTGGCAAAGAATCTCATTCAATATTTCAGAACCAAGCATATTGATGTTAGACATCACTTCATCAGAGATCATGTCCAAAAGAAAGATGTCAAAGTGATATTCAATCCAATTCATCTTCAACTAGCTGATATCTTCACAAAACCTCTTGCAAAAGAACAATTTTTATATATTAGATGAGAATTGGGAATGGTAAATCCCAATGAATTGTAAGTTATTTAGTGTTTACAAAATGTTAGATGATATTATTGATTGATGTTTTGATGATTACTAACTTAAGCATAGGAGTTTCTAGCAATTTGTTTTGTAGGATTATAATAATCTATTTTGGAGTATAAATAGCAGAGGTTAACAGAGGACAACATTACTGGAGTGACAACCTCAAGTAATGAGCATTACTGGAGTGAGAACTTCAAGTAATGAGCATTACTGGAGTGACACCTTGAAGTAATGGATGCATTACTCGAGTAACCACTCGAGTAATGAACTTGAAAATGTGCCAGTGAAACATTAATTTCAAATGAAACGGCACAACGGTTGAAAATAAACAGTCAGAAGGTGAGGAGACAGTTTACCCGAGGGAGGCCTCGAGTGAACCTGGGTCCAAATTTCAAATCAGCTGAGTTTAAGTTAAATCTGTTCTAAAGAGTCATCAAATGATCAAGGGAATATACATAGATAATTACAATATTATTCATGCCATGTACGCTCTCAAATTTGCTGTATTTTAAAATTTTGTGTATGATTACTCGAGTAGCTACCCGAGTAATGTTGATGATCACTCGAGTAAGCCCTCGAGTGATGTCGGGTTCTAGGTTATTTCAACTCGATACTCGGTCAGTTCTCACAAAATCTCCTCGAGTGATTCTCCTAGTGCTCTCACAAAAAATTTTCAAAATCGTTTTCTCTTCCCATAACCGTCAAAACCCAGTGATTTATACCTTCAAAAACCTCTCAAATTGCACTGAATCATTTGCCTTAAACTCGCGACCTCATCTCTGTTTTTCTTTGAAATATTCGATTTTCTAAAATCACAATGGTGAGGACAAAATCTCTAAATCTTAGCACTCCTTCTGAGTCTTCTGAACCATATCAACCCTCTGATTCACATTCCTATCCTCCTACCAAGAAGAGGAAAATTTCTCCCAAACCAAAATCCAAGACTATGCTGCAAGCTAAGCCTAAGGTGAAAGGGGTTGTGATTAAGGAGCCTATTGCCACAAGAGCTCAATCTAAGAAGAGTTCACCCTCTGGAAAAAGAAAATCAACAAGAGAACCATCTCCTCCTTCCTCTGATTCATCCGACACACCTACCTTTACTCTTAAGCCTCTGAAAAAGCCTAAGGTTAGTGAGAAGCTTACCAAAGTCATGGTAGGCATGCTTGAAGAAGCGTTCTAATCTAAGGAAGCAAAGAAAGGGCAATCTTCAAAGCAAACAGAAGAGAAGAATGAAGAAATCACATTTCCACCAGAGGGATTTAACATGAGCAAGCTTGAGGAATCTCAGAAGTACCTAAGTCATTTTGCAAGAAGAAATGTGTGCAAGATGTACTACATTGACTACAAGGTGCTTTAAGAGGTATTAAAATTCGATTTGAGTCCCTATCTTGATTCCTATATGCCTTGGCTATCTATCAAACTCCCATTTTGCACCAAAGTAGTGAGACATTTTTATTGTAACTTTGAACCTATTAATGATCCCATTAGAAAGTCTGTGGAAGAAGAAATGACTTTTAAGGTTAGAGGACAAAGAATTCTAATCTCACCTTCCAGAATCAATACCTTGTTAGGAATAGAAAATCCTCCTGATGATGATTACCCTAACCTTGATTCAAACCAGATATTCTCTATCCTCATACCTGGTGAGATAATGGAACCTCTCAAATTCAATCTGAGTGATATGAGTGATTTTCATATAGTCCTACGGTATATCTACTCTAGAGCCATGGTAAACAAATCCAATAACTTCACTCATTTCATTGAGAGACTTTAGGAAATTTGCCTTATTGATTCTCAAAGAGCAAAAGGATTTGGGTGAGTATATCTTCAATGAGATCAAGAGATATAGGCATGAGGGAAAACCAACTACTCCAATGCCTTATCCTCAACTTATTTCCTTGTTCCTCAAGAAGAATAAGATTTGGTACTTGGAGAGTATGGAGCCGATTGAGAGTTAGCACCAGTGGGAAGGAATCAAATTGGAAAGTTGAATATTGAGATTCCTTTAAAGACACCTCTAGAAGCAAGTCCCAAGAAAAATAAGAAGATTGACACAGCAATAAGCCGAATTGATTACACACAGTCTTCTGCTCCAGCCAACAATCTTCTCCATCCTTTTTTGGTGCCGCAATGCAAATGTTGATGGAGAACATCCTGAGGAGTTTCCATATTGATATTGCGAATACCAATACGGAATTGGTAACCCATATGAATGAGAAGATAGGACAACTTGTGGAGAAGATAGATAAGAGGCACGAAGAGTTGCTAGCGGAACAACGTACCCAGGGTGAACTTCTGAGATCCATTGTTGCTAGACTTGATGCTATGGCATCTGGATCCTCTACTCCTAGTCCTTCTGGTATTCCTGGGCCCATACCTGTCCCTGAACCAGGACCCTCTATACCCACTGAGCATAGACCCTCTGAGAATGGACCTAGCAATATGTTGTTCTCTATGCCTGACTCTGACACATCCGAGCCTATCCACATCACTACTGATGATCTACCTCAGCCTGTTCAGCCAGAGCCCATACCTACTCATATTGCATCACCTACTCGTACTGAGGAGGTGCTTGAGTCTTCAATGGTTGCTATAGAGGAAGTAGAAATTACTTCTCTGGTTCCTTACCCTTCATCTCCGGTGAATCCTCCAGAGGATCTTCAGACACCGCCAGTGAACCTTCCTGATCCTGAACCATCATCTTCAAATCCTTCTAGTTCATATGAATCATTGGCATTTCCTGTCACTCCTATCTTAGCAGCCAAGCCACCTACTCCTCCTCATGATTGATTCCACCTTTGTGATGAAGACAAAAAGAGGGAGAAGAGCCTGAGTGATTTTGTGTTAATTGGGATTTGGGTGTATGGGGTTTTTGGACATTTTTAAGTTTTTAAGCTTTTATCTTTGAATTCTAAGTTACGTATTGAATTCTTCTTTATGCAATTTGTTATGCCATTAAAGTTAAACTTCATTGAAATTATATTGCATTGTGGGACTAATGTGTTTTCAATTGTGTATGCAAGGTAAACAAGTAAATATAAGAACAAAAACTTTGAAAAGATCTTTAACAAGCTATTTCAAAAGAGTTTTCAAGTTTACATTGAACAAAAGATTTCATATGAAAAATATTTGAGAAGCATATGTTTGAAAACTTAATTTTAAAAAAAAACAAAAAAACTTAGTTCAAAATCACCAAGTTTTGTCATCATCAAAAAGGGGGAGAATGTTAGATCTCATATATTTTAATGATAACAAAGATTGGATCAATAATATGAAAGGATTTGATAACAAACAAATAGATTTGAATAAAGTGGCAAAGCATCACTTGGAGTAAGCACTGGAAGTAATCAACAAATTTTGAGAAGGCTTACTCGAGTAGCCACTCGAGTAAGGGAAGCCATTACTCGAGTAGCCACTCGAGTAATCAAGGAGAATTTCATCCAGTAAAGCACTACCAAAATTTGGACAAAGTTACTCGAGGGAGTACTCAGTAAACTGTAAAGTTATATAGACCATTACTCGAATAGCCACTCGAGTAACATGATTTCCAAAGGCATCACTCGAGTAACCAGCTCAAAAATCTTTCAGTAGCTCTCGGCCAAGAGATGCGACACTTTACTCGAGTAGCCACTCAAGTAACCAGGTGAGAAAAAGGATTTACTCGAGGACCACCCAAGTAATCTGTGGAGTTATTTGAAGTATTACTCGAGTAGCCACTCAAGTAATCAGAAAGCAAACTCTCTGCCAAGAATTTGATGCAATTACTTGAGGGAGTAATTGAGTAATCTGTCAGGTTATTCAAAACCTACTCGAGGGACCACTCAAGTAAGATGTGAAGAAAAGGGAAAGCCACTCGAGTAGCCACTCGAGTAACCAGATTACCAGAGTCAGTACCCGAGTAACCTGTAAAGGAAAGACATGGCCACTTGAGTAATCAGGTATTTTCAAGTTTTGTAATCTATCTCACTTCATGTCTTACCAAGTAATATCTTATGAAACATGTTGAGTTACCCATTGCCATATTTTTGATAGAGTTACTCGAGGGATTATTCGAGTAATAGACATGATCACTCGATTAGCCACTTGAGTAAGGCAGTCCAGAAATTATACTTTTCATCAAATGTTTATTAAATTGATTTCTATATGATTAACTCTTCATTGTATTAGTATTCTAAGAACATTTGCAGAGAAACAATGAAAGATCTTGCCAAAAGTGAAAAGTCAAATAAAAGTCCGAGATCTCACCTACCGCTACTTACCACCTACCACAAATGAATTGTTTTCAAAATTCAAAGAATAGTCAACCGTTGCTGCGCGACTCTAACGGACATGTTTGAATTGCTTCCAACGGACATTATAAATCATCTATATAAATGGAGCATTCAAAGAGAAGAGAACAAGACACAAGAACTAAGAATACACTGATCAACAAACTCTTAGTGCTTTATTTTCTTATACTCATTCTTTGTACTTCACTGATTATATATTTGCTCTGTGAGAGAGTTTTTCATTACAAACTCAATATTTGTTATTGAGACAACTTAAGGTTATGGAACCTTGAGTTGGGGATTTGAGTGCAATATGTAAAGGGGAGCAAGTGTCCAAGTAAAGGAACTTACTGTGTATTGAGGTGCCAAGAACCCACTGAATCTTGGAGAGTATAGTGAAACTCTCAAAGATGCTATGAAGACTAGACGTAAGTCAAAGTGGTTGTGGTCGAACCAGTATAACTCCCAGTATATACTTCAGTGATATTTTTCTTTGCTCTCAACTGGTTTAAATATTCTGTCAATTTTCTTATACACAACGAAATTTCTGGTATCACCCAATTTATCCCTCTTAGGTGAAACGATTGCACTAACAAACTTTCATGGCATTACTTGTGAATTTGCATGATTTGAATGCATGAATGAGTGGTGTTGTAAATGAAATTGTTGGATTTGACGTGCTGACATGTCCTATATATGAACTGCCTTAATTAGTTTAGTTTTGTTTAAATTAAGCTGAGATGGTTTGTTATTTTGATTTTGGGATGTCTCACTTTTAAGGGGAAATGCTACCAAAATTTTGGAAAACAAAATAGTAAAAGGAAATTCCCAGTGTTGACAATTATTCTAAACTTGAGTGTTAATAGGAATGGCGTAGGTGGTAACTTTTCCTAGAGGCAAGGTTAAACTCTCAATCAAACTTCAAGCTTCGGGTCTAAATGAATAAATCCTCTAGGGCTTGAATATCAAATTAAGCAACTTACACCTCCACAGGATCCGTTTTCAGCAACAGATGGACAATAGGATAGATAGACTTGAAAATTTGATAATACAAGTTGTGCAAGGACAACAAAATTCTCATATTCACTACGATTCTTATATTAAGAATTTAGAAGTCCAAATTGGGCAGTTAGCAGCAGATCTCAATAACATGAAGACTAATAGCTTGCCAAGTAACACTATCATTAATCTTCACAAAGATGGCAAAGAGGAATGTAAAGCTCTTACTCTGAGAAGTGGTAAAGAATTACCTGAGATTCCACAACCAATGAAAAATCCCTCAGTGCCTAATGATCAAGCAATTTCTACAGTCATTATAAAGGATGATGAAAAGGCTATACAAAAGATCGGTGGGAGAGTCAATGATGATAAAATTGATAGTGAATCTACAAAGGGTGAAGTGAACAAGAAAGTAGCTAATGAGAATCTCAAATGGGTGCCACCTTTACCATTTTCTTAAAGATTCTAGAAGAAAGCTATAGATGAGCGATATAAGAAGTTCTTAGGGATTTTCAAGCAACTACACATCAATATCCCTTTCCTTGAAGTTTTAGAGCAGATGCCTCGATACGTGAAGTTTTTAAAAGAGATGTTAAGTAAGAAGAGGAGGCTTAGTGATTATGAAACCGTAGCTCTTACTGAAGAGTATAACGCTATTCTTCTCAACAAGCTATCTCTTAAACAGAACGATCCAGGTAGCTTTTCCATACCTTGCATAATTAGAGAAAAGTTTCAAGGAGGAGCTTTATGTGATCTAGGATCAAGTGTTAATTTGATGCCACTATCTGTATTTAGAAAATTACAACTAGGCGAAGCTTACCCAACTTCTGTGATACTTCAGCTAGCTCATCGAAGTTTATCTTATCTAAAGGGGATCATTGAAGATGTTTTGGTTAAAGTTGATAAGTTTATTTTCCCTGTTGACTTTATTATTCTAGATTGTGATGAAGATAGAGATCTACCACTTATTATGGGTAGGCCTTTTCTTGCTACAGCTCGAACTATAATTGATATTGAAAAGGAAGAGATCAAGTTAAGGGCGAATGATAAAGAAGTTATATTCAATATGAACAAAGCATTGAGGTATCGTAGGGACATTACAGATTGCTTCAGGGTTGACATACTTGATAAGGTAATTCAAGAGACTTTAGAGTCTTATGCTATAAAAGAACTATTAGAAGCTATGTTACTTGTGATTGATGAAGTTGAAAAAGGGAAAACAATAGAATGTAAGAAGTTACTTGAAGCCTCTCCTTATTACATTAATCTATCAAGGCATTTTGAATCGTTAGATATGAAATCAAGGCAAAGTATTTTAAAGCCATCCATTGAACAAGCGCAAATCCTGAAGCTTAAGCCATTACCATCATATCTAGAGTATGTATTCTTGGGTAAATCTGAGACACTTCCTATTATCATATCGTCTTCTCTATCTAAAAATCAAAAAGAAAGGTTGCTACAAGTTCTTCAAGATCACAAAAGAGCTTTAGATTGGACAATTGGTGACATTAAAGGTATAAGTCCTTCAATTGTGATGCATATGATACTCTTGGAGGATGATCATAGGAAATCTATTTAAAATCAGAGATGATTGAATCCTATGATGAAAGAAGTGGTTAAGAAGGAAGTCATCAAGTGGTTAGATGCTGGGATCATTTACCCCATCTCTGATAACACATGGGTTAGCCTGGTGCAATGTGTTCCTAAGAAAGGAGGAATAACAGTGATTGCTAATGAGCAAGATGAGCTCATCCCCACTCATATAGTTACTGGTTAACGTGTTTGCATGGATTATGGAAAGCTGAATGATGCCACAAGGAAAGATCATTTCCCACTTCCTTTTATTGACTAAATGTTAGACCGACAAGCAGGTAAAGAATTGTTCTGCTTCTTATATGGGTATTTAGGATATAATCAAATACCTGTTACTCCTGGAGATCAAGAGAAAATGACATTCACCTATCCATATGGCACTTTTGACTTCAGAAGAATGCCTTTTGGTTTGTGCAATGCCCCCGCTACATTCCAAAGATATATGATGAGTATATTCTCCGATATGATAGAAGAAATAATGGAAGTGTTTATGGATGACTTCTCAGTATTTGGCAACTCATATGAAGAATGCTTGATAAATCTGGATAAGGTGTTGAAGAGATGTAAAGAAACAAATTTAGTTCTCAATTAGGAAAAGTTTCATTTCATGGTGAGTGAAGGAATAGTTCTTGGACATAAAATATCAAAAAGGGTCTTAGAGGTTGATAGAGCCAAGACTTATGTGATTGAGCAGCTTCCTCCTCCTTCTACTGTCAAAGCTGTGAGAAGTTTCTTGGGTCACACTGGGTTTTATCGCTTATTCATTAAAGATTTCTCCAAGATTTCAAAGCCGCTTTCACAACTACTTGAGAAAGACACTCCTTTCTACTTCACTGAAGAATGTATGAAGGCTTTTGAAGAATTAAAGAAAAGATTGATTTCATCCCCTATCATTATAGCTCTTGATTGGTCACTTCCTTTTGAAGTAATGTGTAATGCTAGTAACTACGCTGTTGGAGCTGTGTCGGGATAAAAGCAGGATAAGATCTTTCATCCCATCTATTATGCAAGCAAAACCCTAATGGCAGCTCAGGTAAATTACTCAACTACTGAAAAAGAAATGCTTGCTATAGTGTTTGCTTTTGAAAAATTTAGGGTATATTTGATGGGTGCTAAGATTATAGTTCACACTGATCATGTTGCTATTAAATATTTGTTAGGGATAAAAGAGCCCAAACCTAGATTGATTAGATGGGTTTTATTGCTATAGGAATTTGATATGCATATAGTTGATAGGAAAGGAACTGAAAATCAAATTGCTGATCATTTGTCTAGGATTGTGAATACTTCTGATTGTGTGAATGATTTGTTGATTAAATAAAGTTTCCCTGATGAACAATTGTTTGCTATTAATAGTAATGGTTTGCCATGGTATGCTGATATTGTGAACTATCTGGTGTGTGAAGTTTTACCCCTTGATTTTAATTTCTACAAAAAAAAAGTTTTTGCATGATGTTGCTTACTATATCTAGGAAGAGCCATTTCTTTTTAAGAGATGTGCTTATTCGATTATTAGAAAGTGTGTGCCTGAAGTAGAACAAGAGGGCATTTTGAATGCATGTCATGCATCTGCATATGGGGGACATTATGGGGGCAAAGGACTGCATCTAAAGTGCTTGAATCTAGTTTTTATTAGCCTTCTATGTTTAAAGATGCTCACCAATTTGTTTCAAAGTGTGATAGATGTCAAAGAACAGGTAATATTTCTAAAAGGCATGAGATGTCTCAATCAGGAATACTTTAGGTGGAATTATTTGATGTCTGGGGGATGGATTTCATAGGTCCTTTCCCTTCTTCAAGAGGAAACAATTACATTCTTGTTGCTGTGGAATATGTAAGTAAATAGGCGGAAGCAATTACTTGCCAAGCTAATGATGCCAATATAGTGATTCGTTTCTTGAAGAAGTATATCTTCACAAGATTTGGTACTCCCATAGCCATACCTATCGATGAGGGTACCTATTTCAACAACAAGAATTTCAAGACTCTCTTGGCAAAATATGGAGTGCACCATCGAATGTCACTTGCATACTATCCACAAACTAACGGCCTATGTAAGTTGACTAATAGGGAGATTAAGAGGATTCTTGAGAAAACTGTGGGGTCCAACTAGAAAAGATTGGTTCGATAAGCTGGATGATGCTTTATGGGCTTATAGGTAAACTTTTTGGACTCCAATTGGCATGTCACCTTATCATTTGGTTTTTGGAAAAACATGACATTTGCCACTTGAATTAGAGTATAAAGCATGGTGGGCAATTAAGAAGTTGAATATGGACCACAAGCAAGCTGGAGCACAGAGGTTGTTACAATTGAATGAATTGGAAGAACTGAGACTTCAAGCATATGATAGTGTAAGATTATATAAAGAAAGGACAAAGAAATGACATGACAAACATATCTTGAAGCGTACTTTTGAGTTCGGACAATTGGTTCTTGTCTTCAACTCAAGGCTAACGTTGTTTCCTGGAAAACTCAGATCTAGATGGTCTATAGTCCTTTTAGAGTGATTTTTGTGTCCTCTACAGGTGCAATCAAAGTAAAAAAATGAGAAAACAGGAAATTGCTTTAAAGCTAATGGGCAAAGACTAAAGCATTACCATGGTGAGGAAGTGGACCAGTAAACAATGGTTCACTACTTGTCATCACCTCCTTAGGTGATAGGTATGGTCAGGCTGAGGACGATAAACTAAGCATTTGTCAGGAGGCAACCCAATGATGTGGTTTTCATTTACTTTATTATTATTATTTTTGTGTTGTTTTTTTCTAATTTTAGGCAGATTCAGATATGTTCGCTCCTATCATAGCTAAAAGTTCTTGCTCATGTGCTCTTTCCTTCTTAAAAAATTTGAAACGTCATTGAAGTTACTAGAAGAATAAACTTCACATCAGAATCAGAGACCTAAACCAAGGGAGTATTAGTTCCTTTCCCTCTTTATTGATTTTTGCAACATTGAGGATAATGTTTGATTTAAGTGTGGGGGAGGGATATGATTTTTAATTTAATGCTTGTTCTTATGCAATTGAAAAAAAAAAATTGGCAAGATTTTCAAAATTTGAAATTTTTGCATTGCTTAGGATTGACCTTAGCTTTGAACCTTCCCCATATTAGAGAGTGTTATTGAAAAAAAAAATTAAAATATAAAAGAATGTTTCAATTAAGCCTTTAGGCTTTGATTTGTTGTATAAATCTTGAGATGGACTATAAGAATGGGGAGTAGTTTGTATTATGATCAACAAGTTATTAGTTTATGAATATTTTGCTACCTAGTTGCTTTGGGAAATTAGACTATGACCTTTGCTGGCTAAGTATGCTTTTGTTTAGGGAAATGACTTAGGTGAAAAAAAAAAGAAAAAAGAAAAAGAAGCAAAGAACAATAAACACAACTCCAATGGCTTCTCTAGACCTAACTTAGTAACCGGGGGCACTTCATCAAGAATGTTGGCACTCGCATCAAACAATTAAGTCAAATAGGGCTATGAGTTGGGCTAAAAGCCTCTTAAGGTATCTGTTGGAGTAACTAAGTAACTGGTGCTGCATCACCTATGTGCAAGGTTGAGAGGGGACCTACAACAACTCAAGATAAAAGAAAGAAAGAAAGAAAGAAAGAAAATAAACAAAACAATGTTTTTTCTGAGGATCCCTAGTAAATTAAATGAAAAACTTGGTTAAGTGGGGGCATTTGAATTTTTCTGGAGGAGTTGAGTAGCTTAATATTCCTTTACTAATCTTATTGTTGCACTTATTACTTGCTGATCCTTTGATCATGGGACGTTAAGAGATTATTACAATTGTTTAAGGCTGTATAATGACACATTCTTATAAGACATTAAATTGAACAAAAATTGATAGCGTGATCTAAGTGTGGTGGTATGCTGCTCTTTGTTTAGGAATTTCATAAGCAATGTTCTTCTTGTTCAAATAATGAAAGTTTCTTTCTTTTGCTTGAGGACAAGCAAATGTCTAAGTGTGGGGGAATTTGATAAATATATATATTTTATAATTAAATATATACAGATTTTAGGACACAATTAGTCAAATTGAGTGATATTTTATACATATTTAATTATCTTTTATATATTTTCTATCTTTTTATTAAGTTCAAGATAACAAGAATTTTTTATATAAAATCTACTCATATCATATTTAATTGTTCAGGAGATATGATAAGGAGTAAGAGATAAAAAGAAATCAAATAAAAAAAAGGAAGCTTCATCAATCATAAATACAATATATATATATATATATATATGTAAATACATACATATTATATTGGAAGATAAAAGATAAAAAGGACGTGAAGCTTCAGCTAGCAAGGAAAAAAGACATGGACCCCATACAAGGAGAAAGAGACAAAATCAATTGTGATATAGTGGATGGAAGATTCGCACAATATGATATATTTTTTTAATGTAAAAAAAAGGATCTCATATTTGGATAAGGCTGTGGATAGAGACGGAAGTAGAGCCGATAAAACGGGGCGGGCTGGCGGGCCAAAAGAGTCGGGTTCGGGCCGCCGAAATGGCGGCCCGTTTAAATTCGGGCTAAACGGGCTGAGCCCGTTTAGCCCGCGGGTTGGTGCGGGCTGGCGAGCCAGCCCGCCAACCCACAAATTTTTTTTTTTGATTTTCTTCTCCTCAAATACCCTCTTAGTATCCCATATCTTCTTTCCTTTGATGATGTGTTTAATTAATTCCCCATATTTTTTATTTGACACTTATTTTCATATTATATTTATTTATTCTACTATTATTAAATTTAAAAAATATATGTTTATATAGTTTTGTGATGTGAATAGATGAAAAAAAAAAGAAAAGTAAGAATGAAATTGACTTTATAATATAAATGTATAAAAAAAAGAAGTGTGATATGAGCGGGTGAAAAAGAAAGAGGGTAGATTTTTTAAAAAAGAGTGAAATTTTAAAAAAAAAATTGGCGGGCTCGGCTCGGGCTGGCAAAAGCCAGCCCCCGAAGGGGGCGGGCTGCCGTCTAAATCCCCAGCCCGCGCGGGCTGGCTTGCAACCCGCGGGCCAGCCCGCATTCCCACCACTAGACGGAAGCCCATGAAATCAGCCCATCACCCATTATATATCCAATGTGGTAGAGTTAGGCAAGGGTGTCGAATTGTAGAATTGCAGTGCCAAAGAGTAGTGATTGAAGAAATAACGAAGAACGAGGAGAGGCAGCGAACGAGAGCATCAGCGAGCATCTATTTCTTTCTTGTTGCAGCAGTAGCAAGAATCTCAATTCTGTTATCTTCTCTTCTCCTTTATTTCCTATATTTGTTGAACCTGAATTTTGTTTTATGGATTTTATTACAGTCTTGTGTGGCTAATTCCTTTTTTAGACCTAGAGTAGCTATGAATTGATTCTTGAATTAGAGCTTCTTTGAACCATTAAATTATGCTTAATATTTTCTTGTTTACTTAATCTTGTTATATCTTGCATATTTAGTGCTTGAACACCACTAACTATAAAATTAGAGAATTTTGATTACACTTGGGAAAGGGATCTTAATTTGACCATAGGATTAAGTAATGTGGGATTGGAATTTATTCTAATTTTCTAATAGGATAGGAATATATATATATATTAGACCCATATAGTCCTAGTAGAGTGAAATTGAAAATTATTGCCTCTTAAATAGATTATTAGGAATAATAATTTTAATTTGAGAGAGTGATATAAGCGATCGGGAGATACTTATATATATTAAGACTCTAGATTAACAAGTTAATATTAAGTGAATTTATTTGGGTAATTACATGCTCTAAAACTTGAAAAAATGATTAGCCGTTCTATGTTGTTTTTCTCGATTGACATCTTTCAAATACTAGTTACTATTTTTCTTTTATCTTCTTTAAATTTCTCATTAATCTCATTATCTTTGATTTTCTCAACTTAAATGAACATAGGAAATTTAATGCCTAGTCAGTAATTATTTTTGAGTCTCTGTAGGACAACCTTGATTTACCAGTTTACTATTTTATGGCCCGTACACTTGTGGTGCCTACTTAAAATTTGGTAGTATCATTATCACCCCTGTATAATTCATTATTATCTTTAGGTTTTTGTGAAAAACCCCCCACTACCAGACACATTCCTGTAGTTGTCACTTTTGTTAGGGTGCAAGCTTGACAAGTTATTCTTGGCGAGTTGACACTCTTCAACTGCCTTGGCAAACATTGTAAAATATTTAGAAACCAATTTCTTTCTCAATTCTAGCTTTAATCCTTGTATCAAGATATTGGAGCTCCACTCCTCATCATCCTGATGTCTTAGATACAAGGAATATCAAAATAGTCGAATATAATGTGCCAGGTACTCATCAAAGCTCTCTTTATTATCTTGTCGTAGGTTGAGGAATTCTTGTTCTGTTGCTGACTTGTCTAACTGAGAAAAATATCTTTCATTAAATTTTCCCTGGAACATTTCCCATGTTATTGGAATATTATCAACTCTGTATTCCTCCACCATATATTAGCCTCTCCTTCTAATTTTCGAATGGCTAGCTGGACCTTAATATCATTATAGCACAACAATCTTACGAAAACTTACTCCAGTGAGGATAACCATTCTTCTGCTTACAGAGGATCGAATCTCCCTCAAAAAGTAGGAGGTTGTTGTTTCTCAAACCTCTTCAACCATGTTTGAAAAACATTTGATTAATAAACAAGCGTAGGTAGTGACTCCTGCTTAGGTCACTCAAGTGGATTACGTTCACCTACTTACCTTTTAAGATATTCTAATCTTTGGTGTCTTTGTTATACCTCATGCAATTTGTTTCTAAGATTGTTCATCATAGTTTGTCGCCATGCCATCCTACTCTAAATGTGTCGCATATAGTCAAAACTATCTTCCCAGTTTGGGTTATGATCTCCTTCCTATATCATCTTTGTACCTTACTACATGGGAATAAAGAAGATTAAATTTCACATAGATGCAAGGGCATTTTCATCATTTCATAATAATTCGAGTACACATATGTAATACCCCTGAATTTTGAGACTTGAGGCTAGAGAATAAGCCTAAGATTAGTGGACTGTTAAGCCCTGGTTTAGCAAGATCCCAAATTGAGATTAAGAGATAATGACTCCAAAAGTGGATGTGGTTAGTGATAAATGACCCTTTTGGAGAATATGATGTGATTTGGGATTCGAAGGTGATTCGTATATGTTGTGAGCAGTGCCGAAACCCTGTATTTGAGTTCAATTATGGATTAATATCTAAATTGAATGAAAATAAGGGGGAGGGCGTATGTATGATGTAAATGAATGAGAAAATGTGTTTGATGGTGATTCAAGAGGAATTGCTATAATCAGGGGCAAAACGGTAAAGTTACCGACCAGTTGATCAGTTACCGAAGAGGAAGCTCATTGGTAACTTCAAGATCAATGGTTAGGATTGATTTGTATATTAGATCAAGGGGCGGAATCATGTGTATGTGTGTGCATGTGAGCCCATGGAGGATGTTGCAAGATGTTGACATGTGGCATTTTATGGACCCTTGGATTGAGTCAACATGTTCAACTCATTTTTCCTCTCTCCTCTCTTTATTTGGACGTTTTGGCTCCCAAAAAACTGATCCTCTCTTCATCTCTTCATCTTTATCTCTCATCTCTCTCTTCGTCCTCCATGGATGCCAAGCTCAAGGAAGAAAGAGAAAGGAAGAGTTCAATGTTTAGGTGAGATAATGTCCTCTAATGCTCAAATACCCTTCTTTAATGTTGTTCATAGTGATGAGAGCTTCATCTCTATGGTTTTAGATTCTTGATTGGAGGTGTTTGATGGCTTGAGGAAATTTGGAAAGATGGAGAATCAAGAAATTGGTTTGGGAAAGAGGAAGAGGTGAGTGTTTGAAGCCTTTTGGTCTAAGTTTTGTGAATTATGGTTGAGTATTGTGATTTGTAGAATTTGCCCTGATTTTGTGATGAATTTTGTGTGGTTTGGATTGGATGAATTGGGTTGTATTTTATGTTGGAAATGATGCCATGTTGTGGTATTTGGTCATTGGAATTGATTTGGGAACTTGAATTGGAAGAGTTGTAATGTTGTGGTTTGAAATGTGATATTGTGTGACATGTTGCAATTCATTGTGAAACATGTCAATATAATGTGAATTTGGTTGATTTGGTATTTCCAATGGATTCCTTGTGCAAATTTATGTGGAAATGGTATTTGGTGTGAATTTGGGAACCATTGGAATCATTGGTGCAAAACTGGAAATTCTGTCCAGTGTAAATTCTGTCTGGACAGTCTTGTTGTGTGGACGTTTTGACTGGGAAAATGATGCTGGAAAATTATGAAACTTTCCAATCTTAAATTTCACCTCCCAAGCTTCAAAATGGGCATATAATTTGTGCCATTTCGTTTTGGGACCTGGGAGTTATAGCTGTCCAATGTTTGAGGTCGAAAATGGATTCTGTTTTGGGACAGTCTTGAGTTTTGGGGAATTCTGTATTTGTGTGGTGATTCCTAGTAAAGGCCAATATTTTTCCTGTGTAGAGGACTTGAATAGCTTTCATTTGGCTTTAGGATCACCTCATTTCAATTTGTTTGGAATTAGTTATGATTTTTGGAAGTTCAGCCAAGAAACTGGATTTTCTTGGCCGCGGCCAGCGGATTCTAGGCCGCGGCCCAAATGTTTCTGGGCAGTTTCTGGCAGCGGCCAGTGGATTTGTAGGCCGCGGCCAACCCCCAAAAATCAGTATTTTGGACTTTTAAAAGGTGATCTTTGGTCAAGTGTTTCCCAAGCCTTTAGGCATATGTTTGGGCTTTGATTAGCCACCTAAAGGTCATGAATGGTAACCAACTTTAAGTGATATGAGAGTAAGGTTTTGGAATAAAGAATAACTCTATGTCATTGCTTTGATTATAGGGATGATGTTCACCCTGAACGTGGTTCGATATTCGCCTGGTCGTGAGTAATCTGTGCTGGAGCTTAATTGGAAAGAGGGTAGGGAACATATCTCTCCTGCATGTATTTGATATATGTGTTAGTGTGTTGGTGCATGTCTTAGCTTTGCATGATTATATGTTATTTGAAGCTATGTTTCAATTTGTGCTATGGCCATTAGTATATTGTTCGAAGCATTGAGCTTACAAATTGTCATTGTGTTAGCATGTGTTATGTGATGCAAGCATGTCATGCATTAAACATTTATCGTACATGCATATTGATACTGTTTTCCTACTGAGATTCTCTTGAATCTCACCCTCCCCTGCTAACCTTTCAGACAGGTTAGTGGATCAAGGATGGAGCATGCAGCTAAGGGCGATGAGGACTTCCTTCAGGTTGTCATTCTGGTAGTTGGTTATCATCCTAGATGGGATATTTGGATTTGGATGTGTACATATGGATGAGTATATTTGGTTATGTATTTGAAATGAGTTATTGGATATTTGTATATGTATGAGAGAGAATTGCGTAATCCCCATATGAGGGCTTATATGGGCGAATGTGCCCTATAAAGCTTGAGTTAATATATGGAAACCGGGATTGCCGGGATTATTTTTGTGTACTCTGATTTATTATGAATGTGATATTCTGCGTAGTAATTGTATTCGAAAAGTGATTATGAGATCAAGTTTATAAATGATTTCGAAAGGTAATTGTGAAAACCCCATCATGTGATAGGTTAGTAAATGTTATTTGTTTATTATTGGTCTCTATTTCACTTTAATCGCGTATTTTGGATATAATTACGGCAGGGGGTTACAACATATATGTCATTTATAACATATATAAGCTATTTATAGTAGTTACAGAAAGCTAGGAACATCACACAATCTATGAATTACTGTACATGACATATTTGTCCTTTTTATATCACATAACTATTAAGTTATAGGAAACTTCTTAGGGTGTCACCCATCCTCAGATTTTCCTAGGTCGAACACGATTAACTTTCATATACCCTCCCAAAACACTGACTCCGGCTCCATCTTCTTCCGTCCATTGGTTCTACTTGACTGCCTTTACCTTGAAATACATGTTGGTCACCTCCTGTCCCTATAATATATTGACTGGGCCTTATGTCACTCGCTGTACATGTACTTCACTATATACCGATTCATATGATCCCTAAACTCGACAAAATGATTATTCGAGCCCCGCTCGATTATATCATTCTTTTTCCTAGCCCAAAATGTTGTATTTGGGAAAAAAGTACATGATCGTACGGATCCAAACCTAGTCTGGATATTCTAACAATAGTGGAACTTGATCCTAGTAGAATGTATCCATAATATCCATATATTTAAGGTACTGAGGTATAGGATTACGAGTGTCCTTGAAGACCAGCAAGAACCCATGTCGAGCAAACTTCCACAACCTCATATTTGGCCACAAATCATATTTCACATACACTGGTCTAGCTATGGATACAATAGCAACATAGAACTCTGACTCTAACTCATCAAAAAGTGGCTGCTCCGAATCTCCCATCAGCTCTCAAGGTACAGATTCAGGTCTCTGCTGTGGTCCATATATCGCTCTAACTTAGACCTATTCCATAGGTGTCCCCATCTTGGCAAACTACTGCTCCTCAGAGATACTCTAGCCTGGGGTACGTTGATTCACCGACGAGAGTGATCCCTCGTATTCCCCGCTCGAACTGCTTAAACTCGAACCACTCATGGTTTCTATCACTATGCAAACACAAATGTATTAGTATACCATTCTGATAATACCAAAAGCACTTATTAGCTCTACCAGAACTACTTGGGCTCTGATACCAAAAATGTTAACACCCGTTTCTATTTCGATATATACAGAGTAATAGAGACCATCTTCTACAAGCATACAAAAGAGTACAAATATAATGATAAAAGTAATTATTTATAGACCGAATTCAACAGTGCAAAATTTGATAATATTTACAAATATGTACAGAATATCCAAAACTATTCCAAAGCTAGACTATCTATAACCACGATCTGCATCGTGAGAAATGTGTCCGTCAGTTCCCCATATCTACATTCTTACCTTTCGAGCCGCTGGCACTTACTAAGATATTTATATTTAGAAAAAGGGGTAAGATTCTGAGGAATCCCAATAGAAACATACTATCGTTCATATATAATGCGAAAAGTAAATATGATATAGACCATATATGCACCAATTAATGAATAATATAACATATCATCGTCATGTATACATGAGTAGGGCTCTTGCGTCACTAATCGTACACCAGTTGGACTCTTACCTAACTCCCAAGTATAGTGCACCTCTGGCACTAACTGCCTCGTCTAGGCAAACTATGTTGATTGATATAGCACAAACAATGGCATCCCAACAATCATATGAACTATGGCATGATATATAAAGAATAATGTCCTTACATTAACCCTTTTCTTGGCTCAGATCGTCTACCTCATAAAACGTTCCAACTTAGGCTCTCAACTCGGTCCTAAAATATTAAATGGACAAGAATTAGGTTATAACCTATCCATGTACCAAAGACACTTCCATAGTGTTTATTATGGTTATATTAGCCTATGGTGAAAATTTACTAAAATACACTCTAGGACCCTGCCCCCGCCGTAACCGGTCCGACTGTACTTTTCTCAAAATTTTGACATGGGTTATTTTGACATATTTTTGTCCAAAGAATTCATTTCTGAACTCAAAATTACCAAATTCAGTACCAAAAGATGAAATTGCCCTTAGCAGCCCAGCTTTAAGAATTTCATAGGCGTTTTCATAATTATGCTTTTTCAGGCTTTTCCTAAAATGTGACCAACTTTAACCCCACCTAATTTTCTCTCCGAAACTCAATAAAACCATAAAATCATTGAAATTCTAACTTTAACCCTAGGATATAGCTCTAGCCTAAATATGGGTATCCTCCGGGAAAAATCGAGGTTTCTCGATTCTAACTCCACAAATGTGTTCTTTTTTATACCTAATCACTTTATTAGCTATTATATTAGGTTACTTCAACCATTTAATTCATATTTTGGTGGCACAACACTTATAAGGCCACTTTTCCAAATTTTACAAACAAAGGCAATCCGGTGAAATTTCAATGAATAAATTGTACACAGCAGCCGAACAATCAATATACAAAGCTTTAGAAGTTACCTCAAGTTTCCTCTGGCTTTTCTCAAAGTGGCCGAACCCTAGCCCTTGTTCACAATGAAAATTGAGCTTCTCAGCCTTTAAGAACACCAAAGAACAACTTAGGAGTGGAGTTATACGCAATAGCAATCGATTTACCGAAGAAATCACCTACCTTTATAAGCTTTTTCCTCCTTTCTCTCTCTAGAATTTCACACACTCTCTCTCTAGCTTAGATCTGTTAGGGCGTCAGTTTTGCTGGAATAAGGATAAAGGAGATGATGTATTTAATATATCTTATGCTATTTTGATGTTTTATGGAATTTTCAAAAATTCCAAAAATTAACTTATGTACATAAATCCTTATGTACATGTAACCATGCTCATTAAGCCCAACCAATATTTCCTTCTTCATGCCACATGTAGGAGACTTATAGGGGTCCTACCCTTTGGTCTCAATTGGCTTCACAACTTATTCCGGTCACGTATATACGTAAAGTCTCAATTTTGGTCAAAATTGCACTTTTTGCTCAAATTTTCCATAAATTCATATTAAATTGACCAAAATATTCTAAATATATTTCTCCCTTTTATTTTCCTTAATTAATTGAAATTAACTTCAATTAATCAGAAAATAATTAATTTTGTGCTAAATTATCAAAATTACGATTTTGTCGTTACCTTTATAATCTAATTTCTTTTCTTATTTTTCTTTGGCCAATTTTCATCAATTTTTGGACCAAATATTTCTCTATTATTCCTCCATTTTTGGACCTTAATATTGGGCTTTTTAAATTACCCAAATTAATTCAATATTTGTTTTTGCACATTTTCTCATGAATACAAACATTTATAAAATTCATAAATTCCAAATTCATGAATATTCACTATTTTATTATATTTCTCGAATAATCATAATATATTTGGTGAATATAAAATTTGGGGTGTTACATATACTCTTCCCAAATATATATATATATATATATCTTTGTTTATTTATGTTTTCATAACAAATATTTATGTTTATATGTGTTTTAGGACAAATTTGAACCTTCTAATGCAATCAATGAGGAGAAGTTCAAAAAAACTATAATACTTAACTTAAAAAATGCCTTCGGAAATTGGAAGACCAACTTACACAAACACTATAACAAATATGCTTCTGATGAGGATAGGCTGGCTAATCTTCCTCAAAATCTTAGTTTTGAAGATTGGGAGTTGTTACTAACATACTTTAAGACTAACGTTTTCATGGTACCTTTCTATCATTTTAAATGGATCATATATATATATATATATATATTTATTTATTTTAGTCACTAATTCCTTATTACTAAATTTTTTGTAGAAAAAAGGTAAAAGAAACAAGAACAACTGAGAAAAACAAGTAACAAAGTATACTAGTGGTCCTCAAACATTTGAGGAGATTAACTTTGCTACAATAAGTTCAATCTCTCTTCACTTTAGTTTATGTTATGAATCCTTTTTTATTTTAAATTGTACCATTTATTGTCTTTGTGTATTATGATTTGTAGAGGGACCCCACTACTGGACATCCTGCACCCCCTGACCAATTTTGGCAAATCATACACACTAAGAAGACGGCAAATGGACAATTAGTATAGGCAGATCCACAATCTAAGTAAATTCACATATTCTTTGTGTTTTTTTATGCCATACTAAGTTCAAGAATTTTTTATCTCATTTGTTTCATGCTTTAATTGTAGGCTGACTTGCAGGAACTTCTCCAACAACAACAAGAAGAGGTAGAGGGTGATGCTTGAATGATCTCTGATGAAATATTGACAGCTATTCTTGGTGAGAGATCAGGGTATGTAAGAGGAAAAGGGTATAGAGCAGAGTTTTTGATGATTCAGCTGTGGAGAATATAAGTACCCAATTGTATGAGGAGTTTGATGAAAATATTCAAGAGGAGCATGCAAAGATAGAAGCAAAGCTTACAGAAGAACCCGTAAAGATAGAAGCGAAGTGTGCAAAGATGGAAGCAAAGCATGCACAATTTGAGCACAACATGGAACAAATGAAGCATAGAATAGATGCTCAACTAGCTAGCTATCTTGATGCAATAGGGGCCTACTTCATCTACTCCTAGTCTTGCCATCTTACAAGCTGGTCCTTCTTCATAGTTTTCATGTTTAATCTTTCCAATGGATAATCTTCAGACCTTGTTTAAGAAATTTAAATACTTGATGTTAGTTTTGAAGAATTGAGTATCATATGTTAGTTTTGAAGAATTGTGTTACTATCATTGCTAATTAATATATTGTTAGTTTAAAATTACTTTTGATATTTATCAATACAGTATAGGTTTTAATTTTAGCAATTTACATTAAAAAACACAAAAAAAATTGTAACTTTTAGTGATGACAAATGTTGCTGCTGATACATGTTTCAATAGTGACCACTTAGTCGCCACCAACGGCGACATTGATATCGCCGTTGATTCATGATTCTGCAACAACACAAAAGTCACTACTGATCCATATTTATGCGGCAACACAATTATCATCGCCTATACCCCAGTTTTAGTGATGACATTCGTTTGGTGCCCTTCAGTATACTTTCAGTGGCGACAAAATGTCACTGTTGATTTTCTACTTTGAACGGCAACATAGAAATGTTGCCACCAAAAGTATCAACGACAGTCGTATCATTTGTCACCGCTGAAAACCATTCAGTGGTGACTTTTATACTTAGCAACGACTAATTTTTTTTGTAGTGATACAGTCCTATGTCTCTTCAATGGAAATCATGGACTAAGATCATGTAGGATCGATAAGCACAGCGGAAGAATTTTAAAAAAAAAATTTCATCGATCCTAATTGAGGATCTATCAACGGTGTTTAAACCAAGTTGGAAGGATTCATACCTTTTTTATGATTCAGAGTTTTCACGATCTCTAGGAGCCAACACGTCAGGACCGCTCCCTCTACCGGTATCCACACGAATGCTCTCCAACCGAGACTGCATGCTAGCGCCTCTAATGTCTCCAAGGGTTTAACTTGCGGCTCTCAATTCTGATGTACCCTGAGTCTATCAGCTCTATCAAGTTTATAACCCATGAGGGTTATTTTCAAATTTCAAAATTAATCATCATTAATTTCGAAATTAATTAACAATTAATTATCTTGATGAGCTAATTAAATAAATTCAGTTTAAATTAAATCTGTCCAACAGTTTTAATTTAACCTATTTATTTAATCTAAATAAAGAGCCATTAGATTTAATTTATCTTCATAAATTAAATCTAAGATACTATATCTCTATTATGTTAGTTATTAAATTTAATATATCTTAATAAATTAAATTTAAAACCAACACAATATAATAATATCATATAATATATATAGATATATAGATATATATAATATATTTCAAATATATATATATATATATCTATATAATATTATTAATGAATTTTATATTATATATATATATAAATATAAAATTCATCCACCCTAAATCAAACATTATCTCGTGTTGGGCCATTCTTGTGTGCGAGCCTGTAGGCCCATATGAAGTTGGCAGTGGGCCAATAACTACACTAACCCAAAAGTCGTAAGTGGCCTCTAGCAAGACATTACGACTACCCAATTCATATGAGGATCGTTATCACGATGCAACCTGTCATACAACTATGTCACGTCCCTTTTGTCACACGATATATCGATCAAGGATAAGGCATGGAAAATGTCATCCTCTTGTTCCTGACCATTACTTTCTCGATTCCTGAGTAGCCTGATAACAGAAACAGAAACTCCTTTCATCATAGTATGGCCATACATTTCTCAAACTCACTCATCGAGGGGCCCAGTAATATCTCTCTACTAATGTGAGGGACAAATTCCATCTTGATCATTTATATTCCTCTACATGAAAAACCACCAAGCCCGATCGTAGCCTTTATCATCACCCGGTCAAAAGTGACTTTTGACTAGTTCAAAGCTTAGCAACTCTCATGTAGGAATCCATGATGACCTCAGGTCTAAGGGCATTGTGACGTGGTTATACATGAGAAAAGCTTATGACTTGATCCATGTAGCTTTCTCATAGTGGGTCGGTCCAGTACCTTGTACTCTTACGAGTTCCTAAGACTTTGATTCGTATCTCCATATCTTATCAAAGTCATACTGGTCTTGTTTCATCTCTGTTCCCGCATAGATGACCGACCAGGGGCATTTTAGGACAATCTTTATGAATTATCCAAGGATACAATTATCACAGTTAACATGCAAATAATATGATAACAGAATGGAGAAATTTCATCAAAATAATAATGTTTAAAGTACAATGATTGGCCCTTAGGGCACAATTTCCAACATCCTCCCACTTGCCCTAGGTGCAATCATTAATTTGCCTAATTCCCATTGCCCTAACATGACGCTCATGCTTTGCCTATGCAAGTGGCTTAGTAAGAAGATCAGCAACATTATCTTCTCTTGCTACTTTGCATATCTTTATATCACCTCTATCATTGATTTCTCTAATAAGATGAAATCGCCTGAGTATGTGTTTGGTCCTTTGATGTGACCTAGGCTCCTTAGCCTGTGTAATAGCACCGCTATTGTCACAGAACAAATCTATTGGATTTGAGATGGTAGGCACCACCCTTAGTTCAGTAATGAACTTTCTGATCCAAACGGCTTCTTTAGCTGCATCTGATGCTGCTATATACTCAGCTTCTGTTGCAGAATCTGCTATAGTGCTTTGCTTGGAGCTCTTCCAGCTTACTGCTCCACCATTCAGGAGGAATACATATCCAGATTGCGATTTAAGGTCGTCTTGGTCAGTTTGGAAACTTGCATCTGTGTAACCGGTTACACAGAGCTCATCATCTAATCCACCATAGACCAAAAATAAGTCCTTAGTCCTTCTTAAGTACTTTAGGATATTCTTAACGGCAGTCCAATGACCCTCACCAGGATCTTGTTGGTATCTGCTGGTCATACTTAAGGCAAACGAGACATCCGGTCGAGTACATAACATGGCATACATGATGGATCCAATGGCCGAGGCATATGGAATCTTACTCATGCGATCTCGCTGATCACGTGTACTAGGACACAGATCCTTGCTAAGATGGATGCCATGAGACATAGGCATGTAACCCCTTTTTGAATCATGCATATTGAACCTATGCAATATCTTATCTATGTATGTGCTCTGACTTAGGCCTATTAGTCTTTTGGATCTATCCCTATAGATCCTAATCCCTAGGATATAGGTGGCTTCACCTAAGTCTTTCATTGAAAAGGACTTTCCAAACCAAGACTTGACACTCTGCAAGGTAGGAATATCATTCCCAATGAGTAGGATGTCATCTACATAAAGCACTAAAAATACAACTATGCTCCCACTAACCTTCTTGTAAACACAAGGTTCATCGATGTTTTGAATGAATCCAAACTCTTTGACTACTTCATCAAAATGATGATTCCAGCTCCGAGATGCTTGCTTCAATCCATAAATGGATCTTTGAAGCTTGCAAATTTTACCAGAGTCCTCTGGACGCACAAAACCTTCAGGTTGTGTCATGTACACATCCTCAAGTAGCTTTCCATTAAGGAAGGCTGTTTTGACATCCATCTGTCATATTTCATAGTCATAATATGCTGCAATGGCAAGAAGGATTCTGATTGATTTGGCCATTGCAACTGGGGAAAAGGTTTCATCATAGTCTACACCATGAGTTTGAGTGAATCCTTTTGCAACCAGTTGTGCCTTGAAGACATTTACATTGCCATCCATGTTAGTTTTCTCCTTGAAAACCCATTTGCACCTAATGGTTTTTACACCTTCAGGTGGATCGACTAAGGTCCATAGCTGATTGTCGTACATGGATTGCATTTCAGACTTCATGGCATTTAGCCATTTCTCAGAGTTTGGTCCCACTGTGGCTTCTCGATAGGTAGTGGGCTCATTTTGCTTAATGAGCAACACATCACGGCCTTCAGTAATCAGAAATCCATATCTCTGAGGCTGATGCCGTGTCCTATCAGATCTTCATGGACCTTGTGTTACTTGAGGAGGCTCAGCAACTTGTTGTGAGTCTTCTCTAATTTCCATCTGTGGTTCTGTACCATCTTGTGGATCTCGAATTTCTTTGAGATGTACGTCGCTCCCACTGGTTGTTTTAGAGACAAATTCTCTTTCTAGAAACTTGCCATTTCGAATAACAAACACTTTGTTATCGGTGTGATTGTAGACATAGTATCCTTTCGTTTCTTTAGGATACCCTACGAAAAGGCACTTTATGGATCTGGGCACTAATTTATCAGAGGCTTGTTGCTTAACATATACCTCACATCCCTAGATCTTAAGAAAAGATAAACTTGGTTTCTTTCCAGTCCATATCTCATATGGTGTCTTTTCAATTGCCTTAGATGGAACACGATTTAGTGTGAACGCAGCTGTCTCTAGGGCATATCCCCAAAAGGACGGTGGAAGATCTGTTTGACTCATCATAGATCGAACCATATCTAATAGTGTTCGATTCCTTCGTTCAGAAACGCCATTCTATTGTGGTGTTCCTGGAGGAGTCAGTTGTGAGATTATCCCACAACTCCTAAGATAGTCAGTGAATTCTTGGCTCAAATATTCACCACCTCAATCAGATCTAAGTGCTTTAATTGTTTTACCAAGTTAGTTTTGTACTTCATTTTGGAATATTTTGAACATTTCAAAAGATTCAGATTTATGTTTCATTAGATAGATATAGCCATATCTACTAAAGTCATCTATAAATGTAATGAAGTAGACATAACCTCCTCTGGCAGCTATATTTAATGGTCCACATACATCTGTATGTATAAGGCCCAATAATTCAGTAGCCCTCTCACTGTGCCCAATGAAAGGTGCCTCAGTCATCTTTCCTAATAAGCAAGATTTGCATGTATCATATGATTCAAAATCAAATGAGTTTAGAAATCCATCTTGATGGAGTTTAGAAATGCGTTTCTCATTTATGTGGCCTAGACGACAATGCCATAGGTAGGTCGGATTCAAATCGTTTGATTTTATCCTCTTAGTAGTTACGTTATAGATATTCCCATTAGCTTTCTACTGTCCTTTAGACCTTGCACATTTGTACAAATGTGAGAACCACATGCAGTATCTAATACCCATGTAGAGGAAGTAGAAAAATGAATGTCTATAACATAAATACCTGAAGCGATAGCCCCGCTATCCTTCTTGTCCTTTTTCAGATCTTCCAGGTAGAGTTTGCAATTCCTCTTCCAATGACCGGGTTCATTGCAGAAGTAGCAGACTCCTTCCTTTGGAGGCTTTGCCTTCCTAGGTGCAGGCCTGGTTTCGGGCTTGTTTGACTCTTTGGTCTTACCACCTGAGCCATTACCCTTCCATTTGCCCTTCCCTTTCTTTTTCATACCCTTTCCTTTCTGAACCATTAAAACTGTGCTAGGCTTTTTCTTAATGCTTTGCTCAGCAGTTTTGAGCATCCCATGCAGCTCAGAAATTGATTTCTCCATGTTGTTCATGTTGTAGTTCATGACAAACTGGTCATAACTCTCCGGGAGTGAGTTGAGGATCAAGTCCGTAGCTAACTCCTGGCTCATGGGAAATCCAAGCCTCTCAAGGTGATCAATATAGCCTTTCATCTTTAACACATGAGTACTAACTGATGCACCTTCAGCCATTTTGCAGGAATGTAAGGCCTTTGTGGTCTCATACCTTTCTTGCCTTGCCTGTTGCTAGAACATTTCCTTGAGATGTACTATCATCTCATGAGCCTCCATGAGTTCCAGATCTTTTTGGAGCTCTGGAACCATAGTGGCAAGCATCAGGCAACCTACATCCACAGAGTCATCCTTATGCTTTGTGTAAGCATCTCTCTGAGCTCTTGGAGCATTAGCTGCAGGCTCCTCAGGAATGGGTTGATCTAGGACATAAGTCTTTCTTTCCTACTTGAGAATAATTCTCAAGTTCCTGAACCAGTCAAGAAAGTTTGTCCCATTGAGTTTGTCCTTCTCAAGGACAGATCACAATGATAGTATAGCGGTATTACTAGTCGACATGATTCTACAATTAAAATATGCAAAGTTAGTTGGTAATCTCCCACTAAATTAACAACCCTCAATATAATAATTAGTGGGCTAAGATCCATATTTGGCTTAAACTTAAGTCCGCTTTGGCAAGACGCTTAAATTCAAGTTATTTAGGTAGGTAACCTATTTACCAATTACATCACATGTAACTCTTAGATCTTTATGGGATTTAATCATCATATGATCTGGCATGTTTAACCCCATCTAATGCCTTGAGATTCAAAACCGTTTTGTTAATCTCAATTAAGTCAAAACAATAACGAATATTATGAGCAGCACAATTACTCAAGCTTGTCTCATCAAGATAACTCAAGTGCATCCACTTTGGTGGTTTCCATAATTGAGCGATCTAGGTTTTGACAAATATTCATTAATTGACGGCATTATGACTTAAGATTTAATTTAGAGGGCTTAATTAATTAGTTTTGTTTATATGGACGCAATCGTGGTCGTATCTCATACAGATAAATACATATAAACATAAAAGTAATCATGCAATGATCTTATCAAAAGCATAATTTAAATGTGACACAACATGGCTTACCTAACCTAAAATCCTCCCAAGCCAATGAGAGAACTTCTCTAAAAAAAAAAGAAATGCATTGAGAGAAACCTCGTTTAAACATTCGAGGGGAGTGAGATGAGAAGAGAATGTACATCAAGAGTATTTAGAGAAAGGCACGGCACGCAGGCCGTATTTAAATATTACAACCTTTGTAAAATTCTAAAGCCATGTTGTTCATCATACCCAAACAAGGATAAATAATAAACCACAACAAGAATTCATACAATATGAAAAGCAATAAATGTCATGATCAGATTATATTGTGCTACGCAGAGGTGGTCACGGCGGGGTCAAGGGGGGCCGCCCTTACGGGGTTGCAAGGGGCCGCGCCCCTGAAGCTTTTGAAAAAAGGCACATTCCTTTTAAAAGAAAAATTTGAAAATTTTAAATTTCGGACCCAATTTTTCAAAACAAAAAACAACAATGGCCCAGAACGCTTCTGATCCAATTTGTCTTCCCCATAGTTCGGATCCCTATTACCCGAATAGATATCCGAACCTAGACCCAATTTGATTGCCGCCAACTACGATCTCAGGTACCCTACCCAATTTCATGCTTGTTCAAAACGAAAATCACATACATGTTTCAAGATATACATGTTCGGAATCGATTTCACGCTTGTTCCAAAACGAGAATCACATACATATTCGAGTGTTTCTTATAAACATACGTACACATCCCATATATATCACATGTATAAGAATCATAAACTCAATTTAAACGCACAATTGATCTGGCTCTGATGCCACTGTGAGATCGGTGAGCACAGCGGAAGAATTTAAAAAAAAAATTTCACCGATCCTAATCGAGGATCTATCAACGGCGTTTAAACCAAGTTGGAAGGATTCATACCTTTTTGATGATTCAGAGTTTTCACGATCTCTAGGAGCCAACACGTCAGGACCGCTCCCTCTACCGGTATCCACACGAATGCTCTCCAATCGAGACTGCGTGCTAGCGCCTCTAATGTCTCCAAGGGTTTCACTTGCGACTCTCAATTCTGATGTACCCTGAGTCTATCAGCTCTATCAAGTTTATAACCCATTAGGGTTATTTTCAAATTTCAAAATTAATCATCATTAATTTCGAAATTAATTAACAATTAATTATCTTGATGAGCTAATTAAATAAATTCAGTTTAAATTAAATCTGTCCAACAGTTTTAATTTAACCTATTTATTTAATCTAAATAAAGAGCCATTAGATTTAATTTATCTTCATAAATTAAATCTAAGATACTATATCTCTATTATGTTAGTTATTAAATTTAATATATCTTAATAAATTAAATTTAAAACCAACACAATATAATAATATCATATAATATATATAGATATATAGATATATATAATATATTTCAAAAATATATATATATATATATATATCTATATAATATTATTAAATATAATAATATAATATAATATATATATACATAAGATATATATTTCGAAAATATATATATATCTATATAATATTATTAATGAATTTTATATTATATATATATATATATATATAAAATTCATCCACCCTAAATCAAACATTATCTCGTGTTGGGTCATTCTTGTGTGCGAGCCTGTAGGCCTATATGAAGTTGGCAGTGGGCCAATAACTGCACTAACCCAAAAGTCGCAAGCGGCCTCTAGCAAGACATTACGACTACCCAATTCATATGAGGATCGTTATCACAATGCAACCTATCAAACAACCATGTCACGTCCCTTTTGTCACACGATATATCGATCAAGGATAAGGCATGGAAAATGTCATCCTCTTGTTCCTGACCATTACTTTCTCAATTCCTGAGTAGCCTGATAACAGAGACAGAAACTCCTTTCATCATAGTATGGCCATACATTTCTCAGACTCACTCATCGAGGGGCCCAGTAATATCTCTCTACTAATGTGAGGGACAAATTCCATCTTGATCATTCATATTCCTCTACATGAAAAACCACCAAGCCCGATCGTAACCTTTATCATCACTCGGTCAAAAGTGACTTTTGACTAGTTCAAAGCTTAGCAACTCTCATGTAGGAATCCATGATGACCTCAGGTCTAAGGGCATTGTGACATGGTTATACATAAGAAAAGCTTATGACTTGATCCATGTAGCTTTCTCATAGTGGGTCGGTCCAGCACCTTGTACTCTTACAAGTGCCTAAGACTTTGATTCGTATCTCCATATCTTATCAAAGTCATACTGGTCTTGTTTCATCTCTGCTCCCGCATAGATGACCGACCAGGGACATTTTAGGACAATCTTTATGAATTATCCAAGGATACAATTATCACAGTTAACATGCAAATAATATGATAACAAAATGGAGAAATTTCATCAAAATAATAATGTTTAAAGTACAATGATTAGCCCTTATGGCACAATTTCCAACAGATCAACCTTAGGAGAAGATTTTATAGGCTCCCTAATTATTGGAAGGTATTACCTCTCGTCTTTAATATAAGAGCTAGTTATGGGTTGAATTTGGTCCTAAATATGATACCTCAATCCACTTTATCCCCCATAATTATCAATTTCCCTTCAACTATCACTATTGATTGCACATGTGTTAAGGGAGTTTGCATCAAGAGGAAGTTTCAATGCAAATGATTTGAGAAGGTATTTAAGGGAAACCAACACACATTTTAAACAAATAACTAATTTAACTAATTTCCTTAATCTACTCAAATTAGTTAAATAGATCTTATATTAAGAAGGGGAGGGAGTATGTGTTTAAGTTTTCAATGAGCAAGGTAATGTAGGGCTTGTGATTTTCACAACATTGTACAAGCAAGATGTGGGTATTATATTTCTCTTAGCAGGATGATCGTGTGCAATATATGTATAAACAATCTGATGTGCCATCCTTAAATGGTGTACGCAATTATCATGAAATGGTGGTTGTGTTGATTATGAGCTTAACATGCTCATCTTTAGTAAACTGTGCTCATCTTTAATAGGTGGGTTTAAATAGGGGAAAATGTCAGTTAGGTCCCAAGTTAGGCAAAAAATACTACAAAAATACCTTTGAAAAGTCAACTGTCAGAAAAGTTCTTAGGGATTTTTCTGACATGAATTCCCAATGGCCATTTACCAAAATATCCCCCAAGTAATTTAACCACTATCATTTGTTACAACATATTATGCTATATGAACAACATCATAAGTCATATTAACAACATAGAAAGTTACGTTTACAACATGTTACGTTATATTTAATGAGTTGTAAATGTAACTGAAGAGGTTGTAAACGCAACACAATCACACATTTTATATACATGTTATAAACGTACCTTACTATGTTGTTAATATAACTTACGATGTTGTAAATATAGCATAACATGTTATAACAAATGACAGTGGTTAAATTGCTTGGGGGTATTTTGGTAAATGGCCATTAGGAATTCATGTCAGAAAAGTCCCTAGGGACTTTTCTTACAGTTGACTTTTTAAAGGGACTTTTGTGGTATTTTTTCTCTAGCTTGGGACCTAGCTGACATTTTCCCTTTAAATAGAGTTGAAGTGTACTTCACTCTAAAAGGTACTTTACTTAAGAGAATTGGTACTTGATATTGGACTCAACAAGGTAATGAAAAGGTGTTTTTTAGAGTTATTCCTTACATGATAGTTGTTTATTATGAAATGTCATTTTTATCATTTATATTTTACAATCAATTGATATAACCATTATATTTTTGTTTTCGTTGATATAACGTTGGAAGATGAATCATCTGTAAGTGTTACATGATAGTTGTTTTGTAAGAATCTTCATTTTTATCACTAAATAAAATGACAGTTATTAACTATAACCATTTTTTTTGTGTTTTCGTGAATTCTGTCTCGCCATATATGACAGTGCACATAATTAACTATTACATTTAATATTATATATTTTTGCAACCTTCGCCTGAACATACATGACGTTTATTCATTGCAACTGCTATTTATTAAGTGTTATATATATGTAAATATGTAGTAGTGAGTAGTGGGATTTGAACTCATAATCTTCTAATTATGAGTCAATCCTTTTACCAACTCAACCAATTTTTATTGGCGGTATCTTTTTTTTATTCCCAATGTGTGTATAGTTATCAAATCTTATTCATTTTGCTGATTTTGAACAAGTCTATGGTTACTTGTCCTCATTCCATATTACTTTATTCGGTAATTGAAGAGTCGTTAGGATAGGACTATATGAATGCCAGCTGGGCTGCAAGTTGTGTAATCACTATTTCATTCATTATTAGGGCTGCTTCGTGGATGCAAAATCCTACCTATCATTGCTTTGAATCTTCCAATGATGCACACAGATTTATAAAACATCCATTTTGACTATTAAACCAGATATATATGATGTAAAGTTCCACTAATTTTTTTTTATTAATTCTTTTTTGAGAAGATGGGGAAAAATCCCTATTAAAAAATTTAGGAAGAATTGCTAATAAATACTTTTTTAGCAAATTAATTACTGAATGCTACCATGGAAGATCTGTTGCACATAACGGAAGATATTTTGCACACAACAGAAGATTGTTTACACATTTATATGAAAGATTTTTGCACACATGGAAGATGGTTTGCGCAAAACAGAAGATCACTTGCACATAAGAAAAATTACTTACACACTTGTTAGCAATCAGCAATTAATTTACCCCAAAGGTATTTTTGGGCAATTCTCCCAAAAATTTATTAGTAAGAATAACCTGAATCAGAAAAATGTGCAAAATCTATAAAATATCGATTGCTTGTAAAAAAATTTATCAGGTTTTTCCTGCCCATATATAAAAATTTTATCAACTGGAGTAACAAAGAGCGTTCCAGCTATCCACACAAGAATTAATTGCTAGCTACTGCCTTTCTGGTCTATGAAATAGTCCTCTTCTAATTTCGTTTCCACATCATCATATTAATGACAGTATTACATTTAGAGACCTGATTTCCATTTTCAAGCATTATAAGACGCCAAAAAGGTTTTACAAATGTATACCGTCAATTAATTAATGGGAAGAAAAATAAAAGTAGAAACTATAACATATTTTGGAAAAGTTGCAAATTATTATCATTAAATTAAATTAGCAAAGCCCTAGCTATATATTGAATTTTTTCTTTACGTGTTTAACCTTCTCTCCCGTACAAAGACAATATTTGTAAATTGACTCATGCCTAAGATTAAGGTGACAAATACACCAACCATTATGATTTTTCAGATTAAATGTTATTCTCCAAAGTACTAAAAATTAAAAACTAATCTCATAACTTGAAGCCTCATTGTTCCATCCATTTTGCACTAAAAGCTTCTCTTTTCTCTTATACTTTGAGAATTTTATCACGTGATCAACAATTGTCATTTGTCACTTCTTGGTGGTTGATATTCTATATCTAGAGTCGTCCTAATCATAAAAGAAATTCTCCCCAATAGTTTGACTCTAGAGATTTAGCTTCCAGACAATAAACATATATTATTAATAACTTTATTATTCATGTTGGTCATATTATATTTGTCATTAAGAAATTATTTATGATAAACCTCACCCTAAATTGCGCAAAAGTTCATCAACTTGTGAACATATAATTACTCTCTTCAATCTTAAATATAGGAGATAGATAACTAATTTACAAATATTAAGAACATTAGTCTAATTGTTTGTTAAAAAAATGTACGCTGATTTCTCTAAAGTATGACTTTTAATCATTTGCATTAAACATTATTCCTTTGATGAAAAACCCCTTTATAAATGTATGCAATTAATATGGAGAGTTTAGGGCAAAAAAATTAGAAACTTGTGAAACAAAATATATTAAGGTATTATATTTAGGACTAAATAAATTCTTTCACTAGCTCTTACATTTAAGATAAGAAGGAATATATTACATTGATCTTTAAAATTTGATAATATAAGTCACTTCTATGTGAGAAATATTTATATACTCCAGGAACGCTACCTCATCTATACTCTGATTAATTAAAATAGAACAACTCATCTTACTTTAATCCTACATGGAAGATAAGTCATCTACAGAAATTCAAATTTTATGATTTTTAAAAAACATAAACTTCTTAATTTAGAAAAACAAAAAACTCAATTCCCTTCTATCATCCCTAAAATCATAAAATTTGAATTTCTGCAGATGACTCATCTGCCTTATAGGATTAAAATAAGACAAATTATTATATTTTAATTAGTTAGAATATATATAAAGTGGCACTCTTGAAATATGTAAGTCCACCTCTATGTTGTATCTCATTGATGAGACAACAGTCTGATTAATATTAGTGAAAGATATCGGCACAAATTTGAAAAGTCAGAAAACATATATACAAAACTCAAAATTTAAGAAAAATTGACATATTTTAGTCCCTTTTTTAAATCAATATGCATACACCTCATATATAAAATAATTTAAGCCCCTTCTGACCCCACAACACGATAATGATGAGTTTCTCGTTAGTTTTCGTGGCATTCTTTTTCCGACCTTTGTGTTTATTTGGGACTAATCTTATATTATCCGTGTCAATATTACCTTTCAATTTAGTATATTACTTGAAAATTCAAGCGACATAATTTGTGGGTCAGGTTTATTTAGCTTGTTTTCTGCAGCAAAACAAGTTGTTGTGGGAAAGGGCTAGAGATAATTATTGAACTTTGAATCCTACATTACATTGATGGTGACCAAATAAATCTGATTGACTTTATGGCATTATGAAACGTGGCCAATTATTTACGGTCCAAATAATAGAATAGAATTCAGTCGAAAAAAACATAATAGAATAGAAGATATAAAGAGGTCCTTTTAAGATATTTTCATTTATATCATTATATGTATATATATTATATTAATAATCTTACTTGCAAAATACAATTTTTTTTTAATTTAATAAATGATATTTTGATGTACTCTTGGGGAGAAAAGTATTATTATTTTTAATTATAGCAGCAGTTTTTCTCTATGAAGAAAGTAAAAGAATTAAAACGTTTTCAAATACTAAAAGACAAAAATGTAAAGTTGTTATTTTTGACAATATTTTGAAATGGGGTGACTCTACCGAAAAGAGGGAAAATGTTTTATAGACGTCTAAAATTTAAATATGCCATGATCTTGTGCCTTCTTAATTTGCATTATAACAAAAATAAATGTCAAAATACATAAAAATATTTAAATATATTATATGTTCAAATTTCTCACTAAACTAGTAATGAGACTAGTTTTAAAATATTATTTTGAGACTGAACTACAATCAAATCAATTGTAATTAAATAAATATATTTTTAATTTTGTCTATAAACTATTATTGTTAAAAATTAGTGTTTATGATCGTTTTTGCTTAGTTTATAATGATGGTTCATGTAGCGCCTTAAATTTAGAAAATATGTAGCTGTCACTAAAATTTTGAAAAAGGATAATTTTGGAAACCTTTTTAAAAAGGGAAATTGGTATACAAAAAAACCATTTAGGAAAAAATATTTACTTAATTTATTTTAAGAAAAATATTTTTTTGTTTGGTTTGTGTTTTTTATTTTTATTTTTTTAAAAAAAAAGCATTTTCTTTATTTTCTCACATGAAACAAATTCACTTATTTTAATAAAAAGAACCTCTTTTTCTTTTATTTTGAAACTTTTTATTTGCAAAAGAAATTAAAACAAGAGTTCATCAAACTAATAAGGAATTGTATTCTCCACATATCATTCATTGTAGAAAGTCCAAGATGGCAAGAAAATCAATAAAGACATGGTGAGAGCATATACCTCCTGTACTTTGAGCCTTACTATGAAAGAGACAAAGTGAAGGGGTCATATAATAAAATTATGGCACTTTCAAAACCACCACAAGTTCACAATATTCATGCATAATAGTTCGTTACTTTTTTGGCTTAGAAATGAAATAGTTAGTAGCAAGCCAATAGGTAAGTTAATACATAATTTGTGACATTGTATAAAGTCAAGTTCATATATACGTCCACTTTAATCAAGCATACAGAAAACAATAGAAGATGATCAAATGAATAAATGGGAATAGTCAAGAGAAGAGACAGTATCAAAAGGAACAAGGAGGCACCACTTACAATGAACCTGTTACAAGAAGATATGTTTAGCAATTAGCTCTCTACCTTGTCTTCTTGTGTCACGCCCTTATCTTTATTTCACCTTTACCAGAGTCTTTGCGGAAAACGATATGCGGTTCGGCAGGCAACACAGGAATAACATAACTATTCTGATAATAAGTACATGATTACTAAAATTCCCTTCAAGGATTGTAGATAACACTTACAAATTATGTAGCCGCGTAAGGCTACTTAAGTGTCTAAATTCATCCCAGTGGAACGGAGATATATTCCTGACTTCATTCCGCCACTACAATCCTCTCATGTAGTTCTCTTCTTTGCTCTCAACATATCTTTTGTCTTCTCCTGTCTAAATTGTTGGTAGGGGAGGGTGAGATTCGAGAGAATCTCAGTAGGAAACAGATACCATAATGTATGCATGATTGATGCTATGTGTATGACATGTTAGCTTTATCTAGATGTATGCACCATAATGACATTTCTGCATGCTCAACGTTTTATACAACAAGACTATGGCCACAGCGAAAACAGAAACAGAGCTTCATTTATTCAAATATGCTCTACACAATCAAGTAAAGCAATCACATACATCATTACACAAGCAAAGATATCAAATACATGCAAGTAAGGTAAGTCCCCTACCTTAACCCTTTTCCGCCTTGAAACGTGTGCCTCGTAATGCGTGCCAACAGCTTGGGGCTCCATATTCGATCCTCCAATGTCAAATGTACTGTTCGGACACTTCCATAGTGTTTTTGGGGGTTATATGAGTCTATCTTAAAAAATTACTAAAATACCCCCGGGGACCCGGCCCCATCGTACCCGGTCCGGCTGTACTTTTCTTGAAATTCTAACCTGAGCTATCCTGACATATTTTCGCCCCAAGAAATCCATTTCCAGACTTGTAATTATCAAATTCAATGTCAAATTACGAAATTGCCCTAGGCAGCCCTACTTTTAGGGTTTTAGGGGCGTTTTCGTAATTATGCTTTCTCGGCCTTTTCTGAAAAAGTGCCCAACTGTAACCCCACCTATTTTTGCCCACTGAATCCAATGGAATCATCAAATCATTGAAAATCCAACTCTAAGACCCATTTACAATGCTGGCCGAAATATATAGGTTTTAAGGAGAAAATCGGGGTTTTTCGGTTTCGACTCCGTAAACACGTTCATTTCTACTCCTAACCACTTTATTGACTATTCCATTAGGTTACAACTACCATTTAGTACCAATTTGGGCAGCATAACAGCCCCACATACCCATTTCCAAAAATTAAAACCAATGGCAATCCGGCGAAATTTCACCGATTAAATTGCCCACAGCAGCTAGAATAGTCAATATACGAAGGTTTGGAAGTTACCTCAAGCTCCCACATGATTTTCCTTGACTTGGCTGAAAACCCTAGGTGTTTTAACACCAAAAGAGGAGCTTCCAAACCTTAAAGAACATAAAGGAGTAGCTTAGAATCGGAGTTATACGCGTTAGGAGTTAGATCGTCGGAGAAATCGGCTTACCTTGCGAGTTCTCTTCTCCTTTTCTCCCAAAACCCTCTCAACTCTTTTTCTTTATTTTGGTTGCAGAATGGCGTCGAAATGCTGTAGGAGGAAAATGATGTTTCTTTAATAATCTTACGCCTATGTCATTGCTTATGTCATCAACAATTTTCCATTTTCGGATTTTTCAGAAATTCTGGCAGATTTCTGCCCAAACTTTGAAAAATCATAACTAATTCTAGAAAAATCGAATTGAAGTGATTCCAAAGCCTATAGAACCCTTATTGAGTCTAGTTTCAAGGAAAAATATATAATTTTGCTTTCTAGAATCACAAAATTCCCAGAATTTCAATCTTTGCATATTATTCCAGAAATTTCACAGTTTATCTGTGCTAACTTCAAAAATTCATATCTTTTTGTGTATAGCTCTAATTGAGTCATATGACCTATCAAATTAAAGCTTATGATGTCTACTTTCATCTTATAAAATGTCATAAGTTTTGCTTATCATTTAGTCTTCCAAAACCTTATGATAAGCTCACTGCCTCATAGACAATTTTATCGAAAACATAATTATATTCTCCAAAATTCACCATTTTACTTTCTTAATACCCAAAGATATTAGAATCATTAGGGAATATATTTGGAACATCTACTAAATCGGGGCTTAGTAGTCCACTCAATTTAGGCTTATTCCAAAGCCTCCAATCCCAAAATTCGGGATATTACATCTTGCTCTCCCAAAATTCTTGTCTTACTTTAACCCTTACTCTCTTATTTATAATCTCAAGGTAGGGTTATCTTCATAAATGCTCTTCCTAACTTAACTCAATCACTATCAATAGAGACTTTTTTTTTTTAATTTTTTATTTTAATTTTTTTTATATTTTCTGTTAATAAAACTTCCTAGCTTGACCTAATCACCATTAATAAGAGATTTTTTTTTCATTTTTAATTTTTTTATTATTTTTCCCACAAGTAATTTCCTAATTTAAACCTATCAACATAAACGAGAGATTTTTTTTCATTTTTAATTTTTGGTTTTTTATTTATTTTCTTATATTTTCCCTACTAGCAATTTCCTAATTTAAACCTATGAATGAGATATATGTTTTGTATTTTTTTATATTTTTTTATTTTCTCTTAATAATTGACAATGCCAATTTGTATACCAATTATCATCAATAAGAGGACTTTTTTATTTTCGTTTTTTATTTTATTTTTTAATTTTTCCTTTAATGATGATTGCTAATTTAGACACCAATCATCATCAATGAGAGGATTTTCTTATGTTTTTTCTTTTTTTTCTCTATTAATGATGATTGCTAATTTAGACACCAATATCATCATAAATGAAAGGATTTTCATTTATTTATTTATTTATTTTTTAAGTGGGGCCCTGACAAAATAAAGTGTTCAAAGTTCATCATCAAATTTTACCGACTCTAAGTTTTTGGACCGATCTAAATTAAAGTAAGAGATCTCTAATTAGCCGTAACTGGTTTCCTACTAAGAGCTTAGTAGGGAGAGTTAAACACATATGGATCATTTAGATTTGATTTTGAATGACTTAGATCTGAGTATTTTTTTTTTCAAAATGGTGATTTTTAAATAAAAATAATTTTTTGAAAGAATAATATTTAGGAGATTATCTTTATTTTAGATTTTCTACCCATTAAAATAATTGTTTTAAAAAAATATAGATTTTTGAAAACTCAGATTTGGACCGTCCATATCAAATTTGACAGATGTGTTTAAGTCTCTTTACAAAGAAAAGCTTAGTAGGGAAACCAGTCTTTTTTTTTTTGGTCAAATAGCAGGAAAACCAGTCTAGTTAGCCATTCCAACTCAAATTAAATTTATAACATTGATATTAATGAAGGCGCAAATGTACTAAAATTATTTGTGATCGTTTCATAATTTTTTTTGTTCCATATTCGTGTTTTTTTTTTTTTTGGGAAAAAGTAAGACAATTTTTTTATTTACCTTTAAATTTGAATGTGCAATAGTGAGGTCATGTAGCACTTTTAATTTAGTGGGTAATAATTCTTATGGGAAACGTGGGCCCTGTACTTTGTTATATTTAATTTTCATCTTTAGGTATGCATATATTTACTCCCCAAATATAAGTTATTTTTAACTAGTGTAGATGTACCAAAATAAAGGTTAAAATATTAAATTTGTCAGAAAAAAAATTAAGTAATTTTTAATATTACCCTTTATTAATTAGTACATTAAACTCCAACATCATATTAATAAGTTATCAACTTCTACTCTTTCTTGCTTTTTTTATTTTTTTATTTGACTAAAGATTTCCTTTTTTAAAGCTTGGTGTGTAAATGATTTTCTTTTCTTGCAATAATTATACTTCATAAGATTTAAACTTGTATTCTCCTTCTTACTTAGCCCCTTATCACTTCAACTAATATCTTATTAACCTTATTATATTTATTAAATATGAGCATATGAAAGAAAAACAATTTAATACTCCTTAAACTATCGAATGCCTTGTAAAAAGAATGAAAATACTTTCTAGAAGATAACCAGTATAAAATCTCTTCTCAGATAATGATGTTGTCACCTTTGGATACCAGCATGTGTGTCCATGGGGGTTTGGAATAATCAGATTAATTTTATTTCTTATTCCTAATCATGACACAAAAGTTGATTATGTGCTTTTGTAAAAGAAGAAAAGAAAAAATATTATTCCCTGCGAGTCCCCTCTAGGTATTTGTATACAATTAATAACACCATGTTGTTGATTGTTTATTTAAATATTTGTAATAATACCCAGCTGATAAAGAATCGATTACTGAATGATGCATTTACTCTTCTGGGTATCTTTTTGACATAAAGTAGAAAAAAGGAAAATGAAATTAAAGTTCAGGTTGGCTCGCTTTACGGTCAACTGCATCAAAGTATCAAACCTTCATCAAGATGTTGGAATCTATATCAAGCAAGAATATTATTTTCTTGAACTTTATTTATTTCCGTAATTAGTGTAAAATATATTAATCATTCACAATAAAAAAAGAGCTTTCATGGTTTTTTTTTAAAAAAAGTTACTTATCTTAGGTGAGATTACTAAATAATCCATCCTGTTTAGTCTTAAAAAATTATGTAAATTATATAATTGACACCAAATAATTATACAAATTTAATTTTAATGATGTGTCATTATAAATATTAATTAACCTGAACCGGATATTGTAAAAAAAATACAATTATGAAGATGGCGTCTCTATATATGATGAGTGTCAACCAAATTAAACTGCTCTGTCACTAAGTTATTCTTTTTATTGCTCCATTATTAGCATGATTCGGTGTTTGAATATACTATAATACCTTGAACTTATAAAACTAAGAGACTGATCATATCATGATTCAGCTTTTCATCTTAATCAATTTTTAATCTCTGCAAAAAAAATATGTAAACTGGGGAAAAAGATAAAGAATAGGGATAGATCATCATATATCCTTTGAAATTAAAGACTAAATTTTTTGTTTTAAAAAAAAGAAAAAAAAGCCTTTCTTGAAGAAGTGAATTCTCTACTTGGAAATTCGGAAATTCACCATTTTTTATTATTTATTTTTACACACACAAAAGACAAAAACAGTTGATTATTTCTATCTAGTAATTTTCCCAAAGAAATGGCTCTTCAAGCCTGAAACCACTATCAGCTGCACAAAAATTCCAAGAAGAAGAAGAGGAAGAGGAAGCAGAAGCATAAGAACAAAGGCCATTTTTGCCATCAGTGAAAAGATCTGGTAGATCAAACAAAGCAGCGTCCTCTTCCTTTGAAGAACAACAAGACTGGTCTTGAGCCGAAGAGTATGACGAGGCCGGCTCAGCCCGGCCTGGCCCGGCCTCCTTGGCTTGATTACAATGCTTATCATTAGTTGACACCTCAAAGACAGTACCTGCAGCCTTTGCGGCGGCGGCTTGGATGTCCTTCGGGGCGGTGGTGGCCGGCCGGGGAAGCTCCGAAGCCAAGTGAGGGAAATTGAGGAAAGCCGAATGACCTTTGATGGCTAAAGCCGCGACATCGTGAGCTCGAGCCGCCATTTCCGCTGTAGGGTAAGTTCCAAGCCATATTCTGGATTTCTTTCTGGGCTCACGAATCTCAGAAACCCATTTTCCCCAGTTCCTCATTCTGACACCTCTGTAAGCTGGAAGCTTATAATTATCATTATTTTTGTTATTTTCATTATGATCCTTTTCTTCACTTCTGATCTGCTTCTTCTTCTTCTTCTTCTTCTTGTTGGAGCTATCATCACCATTCTGATCTGAAACACCTCTTGATTCTCTCTTATTGGTACCTGCAGAATCTGAGTTTGACGATAAAGAAGAAGAAAAAGATGATGATGATGATGGCAATGAAGAGGATGAGCCAAAGGTGTCTTGGGCATCACTTTCCATGTTGATACGTTTTCACAATGGTCTCTCAGATAGAGCGAGAGAGAGAGAGATGTTTGATTGATTGGTGCTACAGAAAGAATGAGAGGGAGTGAAGGTGCATACAAATAGCTAGGGAGCGGGGTGGGTGCGTTTGGCTTTTAATGATTTAAGAAAAAAAGTATTTTAATTATTGCACGTAATGTTTTTAAAGACTTTGACTTATGCATATATTAAATAAATTGGTATTTAAAGTTTTAAGATAAATTTTTATAAACATGAAAATTTATAGAGGTAACTGATCATTATGGACATATAATTCAAAAGTTTGAAGATATTATTTCTCAAAACGAAACAAAAAATGTTTAGGAGAATATAATGCTGCAACATCAATATATATGTATATGTTACACTTCCATACTGAAATAATATATTAATTAAGAACATGGAGGTCACTTCTATACATAAGCTTGAAAGTTTATATAGGGGGATTCAATGTCAGATTCTATGGTTAAAAGTTAATCTATACTTTAAATAAAGGAGTTTTGAATAATTTAATTAAAAGAAAATATAGGGACATAACAAAGGTAGAGAAAGAAAATAAAAGAGGAAAAAGAAGGAAACGGAGAAAAAGGAAAAGGGAATATATAGACAAGAAACAGGGCAAATATCATAAGAGTACAGTTAAGCTAACTTGTTGCATTCCCATGTGGTAATTGAATATTTCATTATATAAAACTATGTATATATACATATATATATATATATATATATATAGACACACACAATTGCACCTAAAATGTTACTTAACCTTGGTCGATCTATTTTCAGCAGCCATATATATCTAGAAGGGCATGAATTAATTATTTTGCGTATGTTGAGGGAACTACATGTGTTTGCACAGTTACATTAATTATTAATTGCCTAACAAAGGGGTGTGAGTGGTGGGACCATACGTGTTTCAGCCTTGATTTTCACATGGATGCTCCCTAACTTTTCCTGCTTTATCAAGCATATCTAAGCAACTTTCTTTTCTTTTCTTTTCTTTTCTTTTCTTTTTTTCTTTCTTTTGTAATTTGTGCAGACTCTAGAAGATATTATGCTGATTTTGATTTGTAAATAATATGACTTTGTTGTCTTTTACTTATTATAACTTATAAATAGAGCAAAATGTTAACTAATGATGATACCTATCCCTCATTTGAATATGATCAAAATTTCTTGAATTGAACAAGAACATTAGGTTCAGTTAATTGAAGTATTGACAAGAATTAGTTTTTAGTTCCATTCAGTTAATTTAAGAAATATTAATTAATTAAAGTATTAATAAAAATACTTAAAATTAAATAAATGGGCTGAAATTTATTTGGACTAGGCTTTTGTCACTTTGATGTAAAACTTTATAAAATTATTAGAATTAGTTATTCATTCTAAACATTATTTCAACTCTTTTTTTCACATGAAGTTTGTTATATTATTCGTAATTTATGAAAAAAAATTTCACTAATTTACCCCGTGTGTGTGTGTGTGTGAGAGAAATTGATTAGCCTAACATATACTATCAACACCCCACATATTTCTAATATAATTCTTATAAATTAGGATATACTAATATGTTTTTATTTAAAAAGACATCTTTTCTTGGTCAACAATGCTTGTGTTTATATATATTATATGAGACATTTTTTACATCACGGAATTCAAAAATTATTAAAACTCGTATAAAGCAAATATAGTTAACTAGTACAAGAAAAACTTTATTGTTGAAATGGCCACCATCCACATTTATTTTAGCACATTTTAAATATTTCATTGCACAGTCGATAGTCTATGTAATGTATCTTTTTGACCCAAAAAAATAAAAAGCCCACGTAATGTATCTAGTTAAAAATAAAATGAAGCAAATTGGACTGAATATATTAGTTGATTATAAAAACAATGAACCTACTAATACAATTGGTTCAATTAACCTATAAAATAGGTTTTCCAACTGCTGACTCTTATTATGGAGACTCTTTCATACATAACAATAACAAAAACAACAGTAAATAATCGTGAATAGATTTGAAAATTTGAATATCAAAATGATGAAGAAAATATATGGTTGAATAACAACATACAGCAAGCTAATAATCCTTGGAATGAATAGTTGAGTGCTGGTTTTATGAGGAAATTTGGAATTGTTCTAGGGAAGTTTGTCTGGTTTCCATTGGTGCAAGCTGATTATAATTTTTCAGTCGGTTTGATATATATGATTACTTGGATCTAGTGGTAGTCCTCTAGTCCCATTGGATGAGTAATGTCACAATATAACACTCTGATAGTGGTCAAACTATTGGATATTATGCCACGTATGATTCCATATAAGCATGACTGTACTTTCCTTTTTAGTCCTTTTTTCTTCAGAAGCATCTATGAAAGAGCAATTTTGACTCGGAAGTGTCAAACAATGAGTAATGTCACTCAAATTTAACAGCGAAACAAAGAAAATCATATATATATATATATATATATGAAAGACTGATGAAAATGCATAACGAAATAAATGACTAAAGACCATGAAACATATGGTAACGAAACACCAAAGAATATGAGGTAGGAGCGTATTGCAAAAAACTCTCCACATAATGGTGCTCCCCTTCCCTTCGTTACAATCAAAATCTTGGGATCGTTTTGAGCTCGCTTCACATGCTTTCTCACTAGGCAAAATCTCATGATATTACCCACTGCAATAACGAAAAATAGTTAAATCACAATTGTATATAAAATTTTAGAGTAAAATATTCTAACCTCCCTTACGTTTTACCTTAATTACATAGACCTCCCCTCTATTTTGAAAACATACACTTAAGTCCAAACCGTTAACTCCGTTAAGGATTTTTATTTTTTAATTAAAATTTATATTAAAATAAATTTTATTTACTAATTTATCCTTCATCATTACTAATTCCTAATTTTGACTAAAATTGTTTAAGTAATTTAAGAGTTTCTTTTTCTTTTTCTTAACTTATTTTGTCCTTTTGAAAATAGTTATATGTTAATTTTTTTTCATATTAAGATAAATACTTAATTAATTTAATTAATGTAGACATAGAAAACTTAATTAAAATATGATTAATCCTATTAATAAATGCATACTAAAATAAACATGTTTATAAATGTTTGTGTAAAAAATGTATTTAAAAAATTAAAATATAAAATTAATATAAGTTATGTATTGGATCAAATGAACATACATGTATTAAAAATTTTATAATATATTGAAAATTTTGAACATACATGTATTAGAATTATTTTTTATATAAAAATTTATTTTTAGGCAAATATAAATATTTATTCATTTATTGAAAAAGGGGTATTTTGGTTAAAGTAAATGTTTAATAGTCAAATTTAACGGTCAACTAACGGTTGGGTGAATGGAAATGGAATATTAAATACGTAAAGGAGGTTTCTGTAACTTGCATTTTAATTTCAAGGGAGGTCTATATGCATTTTCAAAATAGAGGGAAGGTTTGTGTAATTTAGGTAAAACAGATAGGTAGTCAATGTATTTTACTCAAAATTTTATTAGATGAATTAAATTGCAACAATTGGAGGTTCTTGTTTGACTCTAATCAATTCACGTTGTTTGCGGTGACACTGAAAGGAAAAAAGAATGGATTAATATCAAGAAGAGGGTGAACCATATGTAACTCTAACAAATATATTCCCAAGCTATTGGTCACCTATATTTCTTAAACTTTGTACAATGTATGAGACGTATATTTATTTTTTTAAAATCATAAATTAAAATAAAAAATTTATAACAAATCATATTATTTATAAATTATAAATAGTGTGGTAACTTTAGAACTCAAAATTATTGATTTGGTGAAATTTTTTATTTTTGAATTAATCTATTGTTACGCATTTTAGTATAATATAAATTTTAAAGAAAAGTAAGCACAATCCACAACAATTCTATTCCTATATATGATATAAAAAACTCTCAACATGAAACAATATTAATAAATCATAACATAATAAATTTAATCTATCTTATGCATCCACCCATAACAATATGTACCTATTTGGTTGTATAACGTATGAACGGACTTCTGGGTCATTGTATCAGTGTTGTAGTAATTAGTAGGCACACACTGTATATCAATTATAACCTCTAATTAAAATCAAAGCTTCTTATAAAATAATTATATGAACTTCTTGTTGGAATGTCCTCTTCAACTTGCACTCTATATATGTCTAAATATGATATCGCCTTCTCCCACAGATTGTTCCAAACTTTGTTATTAATCTATACAACTATATACATTTATTTATTGTTTATTTATTTATTTATATGTTTCTCTTATTGTGAGATGCCTATACCTACCGTTGTATCACAATAGTATTAATTAATTCAATCCTCAACATTTTAATATTTTGGCAATAAGCGCAGCCAATAACATTGGGAGTATTGTCTTAACATGACACCCTTCTCGTGCAGCTTTTAGATTTACCAATAATCTTTTTATTTGAAAAATAGAGGATAATACTTTCAAATTTTGTTAGTTAATTAATTCTTACTTGTCTCATAAGACTGTCGAACTCTACGAGATTTCATTTATGAGATTTCAAATGCATACGCGAAGGGTTTGATAATGAGGGAAAAAATAATTAATGCAACAAACATAGAAAAATAATTCTTGTTGGTCCCCATTCTTTCCCTCTTAATTCCTCTCTCTCCCCACCATAATATTTTTCCGATACATTTTTTTTGCCAACTATTTTTTTCATAAATCATACAACACTCACATGAAGTTTTGACCATATACAAATAATTCACTTAACCCTTAAAACTTAATAATTAACTTCCATAAACATTTAATTCTACGTGGATAACTCCCGACCATCAATTATATATTCCTTTGAACTTTATTTTTATGTATGTTCAACCCCATAAATCCCCTAAACTTTTAGTTGTGTATGAATAACTAATACTATCTCCGATCCTAAATATATGACAAAGTTTGTAGTGCAATTTGCACTACAAACTTTGTCCTATATTTAGGACCGGAGGGAGTAACTAAAACTAACAGAGAGTTGTTTGTATAAATGTTGTAGTTCATGAGAGAGTTGTGCATAATGACGACATAAAGCGATGGGGCAAAATACTCAAATAAATTGTTCTGAAGGGCAGACACAAAACGACTTGAGGTTATAAGTAAGATTGAGCCTATAATCTGCCACTTACAAGAGAGTATTCATGTCACTAAACTATAAATAAAGCCATTAGCCAAATCATTTATTCACATATCACATAATATTCTCTGGAAAGGCTCTTTCTATGATAAATCTGTTGATTATTCCCTCCCTCCACACATTTATTTTTAGGGGCATTTTTACAGTCTTAAATGGAAGGGACTTGATTCAAATTTTATTGATAAAAAAATTAACATTTAAAAGCTTCTAAGACTGAAAATACTCAAATCTTATCTAAATATCGAGAACAACGTCTTTTTTTTTAAGATGCTGGTATTCAAGGGAGGGGGAGAGATTAATGCAATTTTATTTAATATTTTTGCCAACTATATTGGTATGCAATTTTTACTAATGTAAACGAAGAATGACATGCCAAAACTCACTGGCGTGGCTTCATTGGCTTTACAACATCACATGGTTTCAGTATATGCAAGCTCCACGTGCCAATAGGGACGACTTATGCCTCCAATAGCCTCATTACGTCTTAAAAATTTCATTTGATAATTGATTGATTAGATTCTACACAATCTCTTTACATTTTTAATTTTTCTATGCTTTCAAATATTTTTATAATTTTTAATTTTTTTACCAATAATGCATTATTTTGTTAGCAGAACATAACATTAGTAAATTATTCTCAATTGCATAAAATTTAAATAATCATATACACAGAATTCAAAATTTAAGAGGATTGTTGTCGTTACAAAAAAAAACGGAGAAAAACATGTAACAATCATTGAAATTGGAATATGAAAATTCTAAAATGGGTTCTTGAAATGGATTGATTCCGATCAATGAGGTTCTTACAAACTATTCTGGAATAAAGTCTTTTCATTAAATGACTTAATTACTTTCAGTGAAATTGGAATATGAAAATTCTAAAATGGCTTCTTGAAATGGATTAATTCCGATCAATGAGATTTTTAAAAACTATTCTGGAATAAAGTCTTTTTATTAAACGACTTAATTACTTTTAGTGAAATTAGTTGTCACTATTGTTGATCTCATTTGACAAGTTAAAGTTATTTTTTGTTAAATTGTTATTGTCATTGATATTTGGCAAGATTCTTTTCTAAAATTATTGTCATCACTACCTTAATTGTTGTCATTTAATAAGTTTAAGTTGTCATTTGTTAAACTCTTGTTGTCATCATTTTATTATTATTATATTTTTTGGTTTTTAGATTCTAAATTAAGCCATTTAAGTAATTTGGCTACAAAATTTAATCCCAAACTAGTATTATGCAACTGAAGATTTCACATTGATTAAGTCATTTTTGGGCTTTGTATTGGAATTTGTAGATTTAGGGGATACTTTCTTGTTTTTCTTTAAAAAAAAAAAAACTATTACTATTGTGTCGAGCCTTGCTAGGGATAAGGCTAAAAGATTATTGTAAGAGAGTATTCTATAATATTAGAATTACAAGTTTATGAAAATTTCTTGTTAAGGGATAGGTCATGGTATTAATTATCTCGAGTTCTCGACCCAAAAATCAACAAAGCGAATCCAACATTGATTGAGTTTGGATCTATTCAAAAATTGAACTATGTTTAATATTTTTATATATAATCAAAATCGATTTAACTACAACTTCATACACACGCCACAAATATAAAATTATTGTCTTTATCAATTTCATTATTTTAAAAACCAAGGTATTCACAATATGACCCATCATTGAACTTGTTGAGATAGTGGTTTAAAGGTATGTTATCCAATCGTATAGGTATATCAAGTTAACCCGGTCATAATTAATATAATATAAATAAGGGGTTAATACAATCCTTGATCCATCAAATTTCAAATCATCGGTTTTAATGGTCCCTTAAAGGACAAAATAATCCAAACTTTTGTTAAGTTATAGAGACCAATATTTTAGGTAGAATGATAGTTAAGAAACCTGTGGTTTGAAACTTGAGGAACCAAAACCAAAATGAAGATAAATTTGAGAGACCAAAGGTTGTGTTAACCCCTATAATTAAATTAAACTATAGAAAACAAATTTATACATAATTCTAAACAGAGTAATATTTAAATAAGTATTAATCATCAAATAAATAAAACATTCATGTATAAGTCTCATATAATCTATTAAAATAGATTTACTATAGCACAGCCCAACAAGGGCATAGTTTGAAAGTGTCATGGCCAGCAAAGAGCCACTAAAGCACAAATCTAATATATTGTTATTTCTTAAAAAAATCTCAAAATGATGTCATTTCAATCTCATCAAAGGGGGGATATGAAATCCAACTTGGCCCAATAGTCTAACCAGACCCTAATTAAAATTAAAATTTTAATTTTAATACCATGTTAAAAACATCGCATAATGTTGGTCACGCATTGGGATGGAGTTGTATAATTAAAGAACTGCAGGTATGGAGGAAATACATAATTAATTAAGGAAGATAGAAGTTGGAAATTGAAGGAAGAAACGGGCAAGTACAGTGAATGGAAGAGATAAAGGGGAAGAATTTAAAAGCAACACAAGAAGTAATATTCCCTTGAGACAAAAGATTTGAAAATTTGAGGAAAGAGGTTGTTGGTTCAACAGTTATCTCCACACTGAAAAATTTAGAGTGTTGGTATGAGGTAGCTTATCCAAGTTCCAATTCTAAATAACTCACATGGGTTTGTTTTGTTTCGGAGTTTTTCTAAGAGTTTGTTGGGGGATCATGCGTTTGTTTCTTATTTGTTTCTTGCTCCAGCCTCCAGTTTAGGTTCCAACTTACAAATAATCACCGATTTAAAATAAAATAAGAAAAATATAATACTGCCAAATTATATTATTCAAGAGTCAAGGGCCATGTAACTTGTTTCCTGGACTTTTGAAAAATGTATGCTTATCTGGTCTCTTCAACAATAAGAAAAGTCATGGACATTTTGGATGTGGAGAAACACTCATAACTACCCAAATAATATAATAATAGTAAAATAGTCTATCCTGAAATGACTTAATTTTGAAATTAAGCTTTTCTTAAATGACATACTTATCCTCGGTGAAATTAGTTATCAATGTTTTAGCTGTTGTTGCCATTTGATAAGTTAAACCATTGTTGTCATTGATATTCAACAAGAAAATTTTGTGAAATTTTTATCACTTCCTTAGTTATTGTTGCATTTTAAAAAACTAAAGTTATTACTTATTGAACTGTTATTGTTATTGTTTCAATTTTTTTTCTTGTTTTTCATATTTTTATTATGGGCATTCAGGTAATTTCTCTACCAAATTTAATCCAAAACTAGCCCTTAGGTACATCACAATTCACAATTGTAGGGTTTCAGGCGTACCTTAAGTGTTGTTTCAAACTCTTATGGTACCCATGCGAACAGGATCACCAGGGCTCCGGCTATCTTACACATCAAATTCACCAAAAGAAAAGTAGAGAGAAAGAGTTTTGTTTTCACAGTCTGTTTTTTCTTCTGGGGAGAATATGTCCCATTATACTGCAGAATATGAAACCACGTTCGATCACAACTGCTCCCACCAAAACCTTCAAGAAAACTGCTCCCACTTGATTTTAATTTTGAACCCTTGGAGAATATTACCAACTAATACCCCATATATATTTAGGTATTTTACTTGATCCCAAAGCTAATGGGTTTGGGCCTAATCCACAAGGGTGTGGACCAAGCCCAATTCCCAACAACAATGATTAAGCCATTTTCGTGGTCTTGAATTTGGATTTACATGTAGGAGGTGTTTCGTGTCTTTCTACCTTTTCAATTATTAATTAAAGGTTAATATTCTAAATAGAAGTTTATAGAATCATACAATTTCTGGTAATGTCACATCCACTCTCTCTCACACAGATAAAATTAGGGTTTTTTTTTATAAATTATATATGATTCGTTTTATGAAAGATAATTTAGATATAATCTAGCTATGACTTATCCAATCCTTATAGGGGTCAAATAATTTAATGTCAACTGAAATTGGAGATAATTTTTTAAAACAAATAATTGTCTATAATTATTCAAGGTGTAGAAAGCAGTTAGAATAATAAAATAGTATACGCTTATGCTTGGACCACTTATCTAACTTGTCAAAAAAAAGCTCAAACTTAAGCTAGCCAGCTACTTGATTAGCTATAGTTTTATTTTTTTAGTCGACAGCCCCCTAGGTGATAGCTAGTAACCTGGATGTGGAAAAAAAAAAAAAAAGAATAGTTGGTCATGATATTAGTAAATAAATTATACTATTACTTTTAAAAAAGAAAAAAAAAATCTAATTGGTCCCCAAACCCCACTTAAAAATATTATTTTCTTGAATTGTGGACAATATAGAAGAAGCCTCTTCCTACTTGATCCCAATGTTAGTGGTGGTCATCTATCACAAAAAAAAAAAAAAAAATTTTATTGGTGGTCCCCACCATTTTACATGTCATCTTACCACCTCTCTCCTCTCTAGTCTCCAGCTCTCATCCACAAGAGTTTTCCATTGTTTTTTTTTCTTTTTAAATATTTATTATTTACATTTTCTTAATATTATTGATCAGATGATTTCTTTTTGAAGCGTAAAGCAATTACTGATGAGATGATTAGATCAGATATAAAAAAGAGTCCAAGGTTAAGGATTTTACATTTGATGACTTGAAGATCATGCAACTACTGGGGGCGAATGCTTCCTCTTGGCCCTCGCCATCTTTTATTATTGACTAAAAAAAATAACTTAACCTTAGAATGATTGGGGGAACGTTGAAGGACCCTGCCACCCAAAAAAAAAAAAAACAAATAAACAAACAAGATAAAAGAAACTAAAAGGCAACCAACTCACAAAAGCCATAGGACTAAAATATACGAAACATCTATGAATTTCGAGTTCTTCCATATACCAATAACTTTGTTATGTTAGATAATACCCATGTGAAGTAATATTACAGACATCAACAAAGTCATTGAGATCAAGAAAAAAGCCCAACTTAGAATAACTCAAGTAATGGACTGAGATGTATCAAACTTAGTAAGTTCAGGTCTAAATGTTTCAAGATCTTAATCCAGCTAAGGCCTCATCATTTCATCTTCATTAGGTCATGTTAGGACCTTAATCTTAACGCACTAGGAGAGAGCTTCTAAGTTTGTTATCTCTCAGCACAACTTATGGATCATTGGTTAGATTCTTTCTGATGCACAGAATCCTCTTAAAAGAGGCAAGTGCGAAGCATATTTGAATCTCTAGAGACAAAAGTGAGAAATTATAAACTCAGATGATAAGTAAAATATTTACATATTTATTTTCCCTTATATGATGATTTTGTAGATGATATTTGAGCTCAATTTAATGAATTTGAGTGTAATTAATAAATAAATAATGATTTTGGTATGAAATAGAATTTGAGACCCTCTTTCAGTTTTCAGGCAATATCTGGAGCTCTAGATGTCGGAATGAGACATTCTATATATGGATAAAAAGCTAAGAAAGAGCTCTATAACTTTTATGTTGGGACCAACACCCAGTTCTATCTCCAAGGGTTTTGAATTTTGCTTGAAAGTTGAAAGCGGGAATCATTTACCATTCCTCCAACCATTCCATCTACTACATTTCATCTACCACCTCATCTTCCTTTTCACTTACTACTTCATCTACCACATTTTATCTACCATCCCATCTTCCTTTTCATCTACCACTTCATCTACCATACTCCATTACTCCCTATATCTTCCTTTTCACCTAGCCATCCTCTCCTTCACATTTTACATACCATTTCATATCCATTACTCTCATCTCTTCTCCACCTACACACCATTTAATTTCCATTACTCTCCTCTCTTCTCTACTTACACAACCATTTCATATCCATTGCTCTCCTCTCTGCTCCACTTACATACCGTTATCTGAGAATTAATTTCATGCATTGTATTTGTTTCTTGGATGCCTCCTACATGGAAGGTTTTACCTCCTACATGGAAGGCCAGATTTTTCTATTTTCATGCATTTTGTGGTTGTATTTTTATTGAATAATTAAGTTTATTGTAATGTTTATGAAGTTTTCAATTTATTTTGTTTTTGTTTTTAATTTCATCATGAACTAAATTTCCATTTTCTTAGGGTGATGACGTAGCTTATTAATGACGGATTGAATCTTAACTTATTAAATCTAGTTTGAATTTCTCCTTCATGATTGAGTTTTAATTATTATTCTTAATGCTCTTGATTGCTTGGCCATCAATGATTTCAATATGCATGTTGAGACCGGAAGGAGATTCATGTGTATAGATCCTATAATTAAAACCATGACTTACATATGAAATAGGAATATAATCATATGAGTTGTGTAGTTTTACTGAGTTCCATAAATCTTAATGCATAATTGATTGCTTAAATTCATATAGGAATATATTGGATTAACACTTAATTATAGAATTGCTTGACCTTGGAAGAGGCTAGTAATTAAATTAGGGAAACTCGACTATCGATCATATAGAATAAATTAGGCTAGAATAGATAAGTGATTCAATCCGGAATTTGTTAAGTGAAATTTGACCCTTAGGACTTTTTCTCATAGTTGTTTCATATCATTTGCATCCATATTTAATTATTTTTATTTTGTACTCTCAATCACCAACTAATCGATCAACTAAATAGAATTAAAATTACCCATTTTGGTACTTAGTGATCAATCCTTGTGGGAACGATACTCTACTCACTTCTATATTACTTGTTTACGACAGTGTACACTTGCACTATTTAATAGACCATTTACAAATGTAACAAGTTTTTAGCACCATTGATGGGGATTGTAGTCATTAATATCAATAACAAGTAATTTTAATACTAATTTGGTCTTTATATCATATTTGTTTTTCTTTTTGGTATTTTGTGTTTCTTTTTAGGCTTTTGCTTAGTTTATGATCAAATCGAAGGAGATTGAACTACAACCTCTTGATTCTGAGATTGAAAGAACTTGTCGAAGAAATAAAAAAGTTTGAAAGCAGTCTACTTCAATCATAATCAATCCAATGGCAAATTCGGAGGGAGAAACAACAGATACCAAAACAATCTGTGACTATGCAATACCAACAATCATCGGGACAAATTCTAGAATCAGAAGACCACCAGTAGCAGCTAACAACTTTGAAATCAAGCATGTAATTATCCAGATGATGCAAGCAAATCAGTTCGGTGGTTTACTAATAGAAGATCCTAATGCACATATAGCCAACTTACTAGAAATCTGTGACACATTCAAGCATAATAGTGTTACTGATGATGCCATTAAACTTAGACTTTTCCTTTTCTTACTCAAGGATAAGACTAAGAGCTGGTTACAATCACTACTAGTAGGAAGCATAACGATATGGGATCTCATGGCATATAAATTCTTGGAGAAATACTTTCCTTCAACAAAAACTGCTAAATTGAGGAATGAAATTGCCTCATTTACCCAACATGAACAAAAAAGCCTCTATGAAGCATGGGAAAGATACAAGGAGTTGTTAAGGAGATGTCCTCATCATGGGTTACCAAATTGGTGGCAACTGCAAACTTTCTATAGTGGGATGAGACACATCTCCCGAATTCTTTAGATGCTGCAGTGGAGGATCTTTAATGGGAAAAAATATAGATGATGCTTACAATATACTTGAGGAGATGGCAGCCAATGCATATCAATGCCCTTTTGAACATAGCAATTCAAAGAAAGCACTTGGTGTACACGAGCTGGATGTCCTTACAACTTTGTCTTCTCAAGTTGTATCTATATCCAATCAAGTAGGATCATTGACAACCCAAGCAAATGTAATCAACACTCCTACTGAAGCTTGTGATCCATGTGGAGGACCTCATGTGAGCACACAATGTCAAAAAGGACACTCATTCATGCCGGAGCAAGCACATTTCATCAGAAATCAAAGAAATGACCCATTCTCAAACACCTACAATCCAGGTTGGCGAAATCATCCAAACTTTAGTTAGAGGAATAATTAAAATGCATTCAAACCGTAAGGGAACTACCAACAATAAGCTCTTCAACAACCAAATCCACCACAACATAAAGTAAATGTGAAAGATACACAGGCTCAATTCATAGCTAGGACTAATGCAACACTCAAAAGCCAAGACGCCTTAATAAAGAACTTGGAGATCCATATGGGCCAAATTGCAAATATGCTGAATTCCAAGCAACCAGAAACTCTACCAAGTGACACTGAAAGAAATCCAAGAGAATATGTGAAGGCCGTTGCACTAAGAAGTGGTAAAGAATTGAAAGATCCTGTAATTAAGAAGAAGGATGACAGGGAAAAAAAAGAAAGCAAAGAAGAACAAAAGGAGGAGGATGTAATACTAGGAAGAATCATCTTTCCAGATAATCTTCCTTCATATGTACCACCAGTTCCATACCCACAGAGAATAGCGAAAGACAAGTTAGACAAGCAATTTGGCAAGTTTTTGGAAGTTTTCAAAAAGTTACATATCAACATTCCTTTTGCAGACACTCTTGCCCAAATGCCCAGTTATGCAAAATTCATGAAGGACATTCTCTCAAATAAGCGTAAGCTTGAGGAATTTGAGACAGTTGCACTTACTGAGGAGTACAATATTGTTTTCCAAAAGAAATTACCTCCAAAGCTGAAAGATCCAGGAAGCTTTTGCATACCTTGCACCATAGGTCAATGTCACTTTGAAAGAGCACTTTATGACCTTGGAGCAAGTGTAAACCTCATTTTTCTATCTGTCTACAATAAACTCGGTCTTGGAGATGTAAAGCCGACCATAGTTTCATTACTTTTAGTTGACCGATCAACAAAACATCCGAGGGGTATCTTAGAAGATGTGCTGGTGAAGGTAGACAAACTTATATTTCCAACTGATTTCATAATACTCGATATGGAAGAAGACCAAGAAATTCCTATCATTCTTAGAAGACCATTCCTAGCAACTGGGAGAACATTAATAGATGTGCAATAGTGGAAGTTAACCTTGTGAGTTCAATATAATCAAATATCCTTCAACATCTTCAAGGCTTTGTCCTTTCTAAATGAAGGTGACACCTGTTACAGAGTAGATACATTGACCAGCTGCTCAAAAGACATGATGGACAAAATTTGCATGGATCAACTATTAGCAATGGGAATGGTAGATGTATCAAAATCTACTAATCCTGAAGTCTTAGAGCATATTAGGTACCTAGAAGAAAATTCCCCAATTTTTATTAAAAATCCATTTGAAGATCTGGGGGAAAAACCGAGTAAGTTGGTGCCATCAACAAATAAACCACCAATACTGGAATTGAAAGTACTGCCATCCTACTTGAAGTATTCTTATCGGGGAGAAAATTCAACACTACCAGTAATTGTCTCATCAGCTCTTACTCCTGATGAAGATAAAAATTATTAAGAGTTCTAAGGGAGTATAAAACAGCATTTAGATGGTCAACAGCTGATATAAGAGGGATTAGTCCTTCAATTTGTATGCATAAGATCTTGATGGAGGACAACTACAAGCCATCAGTTGAGCACCAGAAAAGACTCAATCTGAATATGAAGGAGGTGGTGAGAAAGGAGGTAATAAAGTGGCTGGATGCTGGCATAATTTATCCAATCTTTGACAGTCAATGGGTAAGTCCAATTCAAGTTGTGCCAAAAAAAGGTGGAATGACAATGGTGCCTAATGAGAAAATTGAAATGATTTAACAACGAATGGTGACTGGATGGAAAGTATGCATCGACTACAGGAAGCTCAATAAAGCCATCAGAAAAGATCACTTACGTATGCCATTTATAGACTAGATGATTGACAAACTAGTTGGAAAAGCCTATTATTATTTCCAGGATGGGTACATCGGATATAATCAAATTACAATTGCACTAGGGGATCAAGAGAAAACAACTTTTACATGTCCATATGGTAACTTTGCCTTCAAAAAGATGCCATTTGGTCTATGTAATGCACTAACAAATTTCAAAGGAGTATAATGGCGATCTTCTCAGACATAGTGGAAAGGTTCGTCGAGGTGTTCATGGATGATTTTTCAGTTTTTGGAGAATCATTTGATCATTATCTTTCAAATCTGGCAAAAGTCCTGCAACATTGTGTGGAGACAATTTTGGTTCTAAATTGGAAGAAATGTCATCTCATGGTGAAAAAAGGAATCGAGCTGGGTCGCAAGGTATCTGATCGAGGCATTAAAATAGATCGAGTTAAGATTGAAATAATTGAAAAGCTACCACCTCCTTCCTCAATCAAGGGTATTTGGAGTTTTTTAGGACATGCTGGCTTTTATAGAAGATTCATCAAGGACTTCTCAAAAATCATAAAGCCACTGTGCATGCTGTTAGAGAAAACCGCTCCCTTTATGTTTAATGAGGAGTGCTTATCAGCCTTCCAAACTTTGAAAAGTGCCTTGACTTCTGCACCAATCATCAGAGCTCTAGATTGGAACATTCCATTTGAAATGATGTGCAATGCAAGTGATTATGCAGTTGGAGTTGTTTTAGGCCAGAGAAAGATAAGGTCTTTCATGCCATTTACTATGTTAGCAAGACACTCTCAGATGCACAGCTGAATTATGCAACAACAGAAAAGGAGCTATTAGCAGTTGTGTTTGCATTCGATAAATTCAAAGCCTACTTGATCAGGTTAAAGGTCATTGTCTGGATAGACACTCAGCAATCAAATACTTGATTGAGAAGAAAGACGCTAAGCCTAGACTGATCAAATGGGTGCTTCTACTATAAGAATTTGACTTGGAGATCAAAGATAAAAAGGGGACTGAGAATCTCATTACAGATCATCTTTCTCGGTTAGAACCACCAGAATGAAAGAGAGAATCATCAATCCAGGAGAATTTCCTGGATGAGAAACTTTTTATCAAGCAGTCATAACCTACCCCATGGTATGCTAATTTTGTGAATTATTTGGCAAGCAGAGTAAAGCCTTATAAACTTTCTAAAGTGTAAAAGAAGAAGTTTATGGCTGATGTAAGGTATTACTTTTGGGAGGATCCGTTCTTATACAAACAATGCCCAGATAAAATTATCATGCAATATGTTCCTAAAGAAGAAATGGACAGCATCTTAAATCACTGTTATTTATCCCTATATGGTGGTCATTTTGAAGTAAATATAACATCTATTAAAGTCCTTCAATCAGAATTTTACTAGCCTATACTCTTCAAGGACGCCCATAGAATTGTGGCAACTTGTGACAGATATTAAAGAACGGGAGATATCTCAAGGAGACACAAAGCCCCTTTAACTAATATCTTAGAAGTTGAGCTCTTTAATGTATGGGGGGTTGATTTTATGGGGCCTTTTCCATCCTCATTTAGCATTCAGTTCATTTTAGTGGATGTGGACTATATCTCCAAGTGGTTTAAAGCAACTGCCTTTCCTACAAATGATTCTCGAGTGGTTGTGAAGTTCTTGAGGAAGAGTATTTTTACAAGATTTGGAGTGCCTAGAGCTATTATCAATGATGGAGGAAGGCATTTTTGCAATCAGCATCTTCATTCGGTATTGGCTAAATATGGAGTAACTCATAAGGTTACAACTCCATACATCCACAAACTAGCAAGTAAGTGGAAATCTCAAGCAGGCAATTGAAATAGATTTTAGAGAAGACGGTGAATTCAATCGGAAAGACTGGTTATAGAAATTAGATGATGCACTTTGGGCTTATAGAACTGCCTTTAAGACACCAATTGGTACATCTCCATTCAATTGGTCTATGGAAAAGCATGCCATCTTCCCGTGGAAATGGAGCACAAAGCATATTGGGCAATAAAAGCCTTAAATTTTGACTTAAAGGCAGCTGGTGATAAGAGGCTTCTCCAACTTAATGAGCTTAAAGAATTCAGACAACAAGTTTATGAAAATTTGAAGTTATATAAGGAGAAGACAAAAATGTGGCATGACAAAAGAATTTTGAGGAGAGAGTTCACACTAAGACAAAAAGTGCTTTTATACAACTCAAGGTTAAAGCTCTTCCCAGGAAAGCTGCGATCAAGGTGGTCAAGTTCTTTTACTGTGATTCAAGTTTGGCCATATGGAACTATGGAGATTCAAGATGGTGATCGAAAATTCAAAGTGAATGGGCAAAGGCTAAAAGAGTACAATGACGGTATACTCAACACTTTAAAAACTGTCATCACGTTTAAAGAACCAGCAGGTAAGTCCTCCTTCTCGTAAAAAAATAATATATATATATATATAATAAAATGAAGAAGAGAGTTAAGTGGTTTGATTTTTGTCTAGCTAAAGACGTTAAAGAAGGGTGGCTATTTGGGAGGCAACCCAAAACTTCTTTCCTACTCTCTCATTTTGCTTTCTTACTCACTGAAACACATTGCATTTCATTGAGAATTTTAGTTTTCATCAATTTCATTTTAAGTTACCATAGAGGAATCTCTTGCAAAGCTTAAGAACAGGTTCCCCACTCTTCTCAATGATGTGCTCAGGAAGCTCTATAGCTGTCAACTTGAAAGGATGAAGATATTCAACCATTTAGGCCTTCATGATGACATACTCTAGATCATTGAAGCTGAGGTATGTGTTAGAGCAAGCGTTTCACACAAGAGGGGGGGTGAATTGGGTGATACTAAAATTTCGTTGCAAATATGAAACCTTTACGGTGAATATAAAGTAATAAAGAGTAAGGAGAAATATCACCGAAGTGTACACCGAGAGTTATACTGGTTCGGCCACAACCACTTTGACCTACGTCCAGTCCTCAGAGCTTCTCTGAGAGTTTTACTATAACTTCCAAGATTCAGTGGGTTCTTGGCACCACAGTACAAGCAAGTTCCTTCACCTGGACACTCGCTCCCCCTTACAAGTTGTAATCCAATCCCAACTCAAGGTTCCACAACCTTAAGTTATCTCAATAACAACTATTGAGTTTGAATGAAATATCTCTCTCAAAGAGTGAATAAGAATCACTGAAGCATAGAAATACAATTTCAACTAAAACAGAGTAATGAACTTGATGATACGTTCGTATGTGTGCTTGGTTGTTCTTCTCTGTTTGGATGTTCCCATATATATATAGATATGTTGGTGATGACCGTTGGAACATTTTCTTTCGTCCGTTGGAGAGTGCGCAGCCACTATTGACTTTTCAAGTTTTTGAAAAATATCCGTTGGCGGTGGTTGGCATTTGAACGTTTCATTTGACTTCCATCTCTTGAAGTGATTTCTTCATTGTTTATCTGTAAATAGACTAAGAATACTAATACAATGAAAGATTAATCATATAGGAAACAAATCAATGAACGTTTGAATGATTTCTAAATTTCTGGGTATGCTTACTCGAGTAGCTACTCGAGTATCCCTTGAAGTTTACTCGAGTACCTACTCGAGTATCATCGGGAAATCTTTGATTAACTGCAAGTTAATGAACAAGTATAAGATTACTCGGGTAGTGCATGGAGTAAACTAAATTTCAAACCTTTGGAAATAGTTATTTACTCGGGTACCTACTCCAGTAATGCATTTCCAACTTCATAGGTTACTGGGGTTACACCTCGAGTAACCCTTTAAAAAAAACTTTTGATTACTCGATGCTCTACTCCAGTAATATTGGCAGGATTTCAAGGCCGAGAGCAATTACCTTGTTACTCGAGTAGGGACTCGAGTAATGCACTCATTTTTGCATAGGTTACTCGGGTACCACCTCGAGTAACTAAGACTTTTGAGCATGACTTACCCGGGTAATGACTTGAAGTTTACTCTGAAAATATTTCTGCATACTGGGGTACATACTCGAGGAATCCACTTAAAATAGAACATTAGAAACTTGTATACTAGAGTAAGGACTCGAGGAAGATGAAATAAAGAGAGATCAAGTTAATCGGATACCAACCTCAAGTTTCCACTTACTTTAGTATGTTACTCAAGTAGCTCCTCGAGAAACATTGGCAGTGGTACAAAGTGCCGAGAGTTACATATTTTCAGAAACAGAGTTACTCGAGTAGCTCCTCGAGTATCATTGGGAAAACTTGAAGGCAACTGGAAGTTTCTCACATGGTTACTCGAGTACCTCCTCGAGTAACATTGGCAGGCCGAGAGCAACTCCAAGTTTTTACCTGGTTACTCGAGTAGCTCCTCGAGTAACATTAGCAGGCCGAGAGCACATTGAAAATTTTTACACTATTACTCGAGTAGCTCCTCGAGTAACGTTGGCAGGTTACTGGAAGTTGTCTCTGGTTACTTCAAGTTTTGTCTCATTACTCGAGTAGCTCCTCGAGTAATGCTTTAGAAGATTTGCTTCTGATCAAGTTCCTCAGCATTTTCTCATGGCCTTTCTTCATTACTCCAATGCTTACTTCAAGTGATGCTTGTTCCTGTCATTACTTAGTTCAAACTTGTTTATTAATTATTTCCTTTTCAAACCATACTTTTGTTATCATCAAAACATGAGATCTGACAGTATGTTTAGCAGGTGAGTTTAATAAATTAGTTGTTAAACCTTTACCAGGAATGGGAATAAGTTCTTACTCCAAAAAGAGAACAGCTAAAGAATGAATGTCTGCTATAAATGTGCAAAGTAGACATGTGATCAGTGCTATAGGAGCAAAGGTATGGTTTCTATAAATCAAGAAGATAAAATTAAATTCATAAAGGATGGACTAAGTACGGAGTCCTTGGATGATATCATTCAAACTCTTGAGACGCATCTGAGTGGTGATGTTCATCGTATTCTTCTTTATTTAGTGGACGTATTCAACCAAAAAAAATGGTGCCACTGTATTGGGAATATGATGTTAAAAAACCCTGTTTACCAGTTTAAAAGAAAACTAGATGAGAAGCAAATCCTTAATTCATAGAAATCATTTAAGCCATTACTGGACGTAAAACCAAAGGAAGATGTGAGCCAAAATCACAACTACTGTACATAATCATACTTTTATCTAATCTGTCTTATCTTTTCAGTAGCTTTTGTCTAAACTATTTTATCTTTTCAATAACTTTTGACTTTCTTTCCTCTTTTAGTTAATTTCTTCACACAAATTATGCTAGTCATTCGTGTCAGAAATTTTTCAAACTTCTTTGAAAAATGCTGATTTGCATAATCTTGTTATCGCTATTTTAGTATTATATATATGCACACTTCCACTTGTAAATATGTATACTTCCACTTGTAAATATGTAGTATTCCACTTGTAAGCACAAATGGTCTGGGAGAAAAGAAAAGAAAAAGGATATCACACTAAAATATGTTAGATTCAGAGTTTTGATTACAACAAACCTAAGTAGATTCTAATTTGTCTCTGCACTTCTTCCCATAAGATTTTTGCTAAGAGACTATTCGGATAGTATGTTCACTATTTGAATAGTAATACTCACCTTTAACCAGCAATTATTCTAATAGCTCTCAAACTATTCAATAGTCAGAAGATTATCATGATAGTGCATAAACTATTCAAATAGAAATACACGAGAACATATCTATATTATTCGAATAGTCTTTGACTATTCGAATAGTGTGGCTTTTAAAAATTCTTTTCTGATCAAAAGTATTTGAATAGTCTATACATTATCCAAATAGTGAATGCATTCTCAAAAGAAAATTTCCAAACTCATTATCTGGATAATGGGATAACTATTTGAATAGTAAGGGAACTATTCGAATAGTATAACTATTATCTGAATAGCTTTTCAAAACCAACATCAAGACTATTATGCGTTATTATTTGAATAGTAAAAAGGATATTCGAATAGTGTTGAAGCTTAAGAATATTTTTCCTCTAGCATGTATTCGAATAGTCAAAGTTTGTATCAAGATAACGTTATTCTTTTTTAATGAAGCGCTATTCGAATAGGTGTTCAAACTATTCGAATAAACTCAGATAAAGTTTCAAATACTATCCGAATAGTAGTGAAAGTATTCGAATAGTATGTATTATAAAAATGATCATTTTATCCTGATAATCATTAGAGTATTTGAATACTAAGTATTTCATGAAAACATAGCATTAAAATCAAAGTCTATAAATTCAAGGAATTCGTTACTATCATCTTGGTTATTATTATCTTATATGATTAACATCTGCTCAAACAAGTTTCAGGAATTAACTCTTCAGATATTTTGAAATCCAAGAAAAACGGATGTTGTGTCAAAGTCATTAAATGCTAAACTAAACTTCTACCAACCAACGCATTCTCTTTGCTATAACAGCTATATTCAAATAACATAAAGAATGTCCAGAAAAGTTATCAGAGTAACGAACAGACAGAATGTTTTCAACGGTCATTATAATCACTCCAACTATAAATAGCAAGATCATTCAAAGCGGGAGTTAAGTCACTGAACTACCAAACTGACAAATATTCATTTCTGAGTTCTACCCTTCTTTCTGTATCAATACACTTCAGTGATCATATTAATTACTCTATAAGAGAGAGTCGTTATTATTTTAATACATCTGATTGAGAGATAACTTAAGGTTGTGGGACCTTAAGTGAGTATCTTTTTACGTGAGTAAGGGGGAGCAAGTATCAGGAGTTAGGAAGAATTCGCTATATATTGAGGTGCCAAGAACCCATTGAATCTTGGAAGAGATAGTGAAAGCTCAGATTGTATCTGAGGACTGGACATAGGTTATCACGAATTAGACCAAACTAGTATAATTCCTGGTGTACTCTTCGGTGAAATTTTTATAACTTCTGAACTTCATTTTTATCAGTTTAGCTTTCAATAATTATTTTTTAAAAATTTGTTATCATCCAATTCACCCCCTCTTGGGTGAAACGCTTGCACTAACAAAATATAGGTTTAAATCTTCATTTTTGGTGAAAGTGATGAGGAAAAGAATAGAGAGTTTTTAACTGCAGCAAAAGAACTAGGAAATGCATTAGCTGCTCAAAAGATCAATTTTGTATATGGGGGAGGCATCCAGGGTCTAAGGGGAAGTGTGGTCATTGCTGCAATATTAATGGAAGCAAGGGTTTGAGTGTAAAGGTAAAGGAGTTAGATGGTCACATCTTTTCTTTAGGACAAGAGTTACAGGTTTCCAACTTGCTAGAACTTATGAGACGCATGTTCTACAGGGCTGAAGCTTTTATTGCTCTACCTGGTGGTTTGGAAATGTTGGATGGGATTTATAGCATCACATATTAGGCTAAGTTAAAATTTCACAAAAAGCCATTAGGATTGTTAAATGTTAATGGGTTTTATGATAATCTGTTGTGTTTTTTTATCATACTGTGGAAATAGGATTTATACCCCAAGCAACTCATCATTCCATAATTTCTACCCTAACTGCTGATCAGCTACTCGATCAATTGCAAACCTATGAACCTAAACTAGATATACTAGTCAAGCAAATAGGTGGGCAATCTTCAGATAGCAGTCAAAAGCAGGATCCAGATACCACTCTTTGGTTGTAAATTTCCTTAATCTCTTGGTTTTACTCTTAGCATTTTGGTTTTACTTTATTATATGTTTATGTTTTAAAAAAAACTTTCTCTAAGCTCTAGAAAACATTGAGGACAATGTCTGATTTAGGTTGGGGGAGGAGGAAAATTTTTTTTTAGTTAGTTAGTAAAACCATTAGATGCATGAGGTGTGGAAAAAATGGCAGAGTAAGGAGTTATTCTTAACTCCTGAGACGCATTTTATTAGTTGCATATTTTTATGTAAAAAAAGAGTGAAAGTGAAAAAAAATCATCATGTTTAAGTGCTTTGTAATGATCTTAAGAAGTATATAAGTTTTGAGTATAGATCAATTGAATTTAGAGATTTCATAGAATGAATGAACAACTGATTGTTGCAATTAGTGATGAATTTTGAGATTGAATGAGCTGAGTTTGAAAGCCCCTAACCATGAGCTTTTGAGCTTATAATGATTATTTCTCTTGTGTGTGATATTCACCTATTAAGTTGTTACTCTAGAACTTACTTTAAATCTGGTTGAGATTACATTTCACATGCACATTCAAAGATGATAAAGGCGTTCATTTTGTTTAGCCACAGCCAAACATCCAACCTTGTAATTATACTGTGGATAAGCCCCTTTGAGCCTAATTGACTATTTCTTTGTTCTCAACCCATTAACATATGCTTTAATGATATATCAAGTGCTTTTACCTAACTCATAAGATTAGCAGAGCATTTGAAATTTTTGTAAAATGGGTTTTTGACAAGTGTTGGGGTATATATATCATCAACTTTAGAGTTGCAAAAAAAATTTTGATGAAAAAAAAATAAGAAAAAATGAAATTTTTGTTTGAGTATTCAAATTATAGGTTGTTGTGATGAAATAGATTTATTCAGAAGCTTGCCCATTTTTTCAATTGTTCTATTAATTTCTTAAAATTAGCCCTTCATATCACATTTTACATTCCTTTTTACCTTAACCCCATTTCAACCCTTAATAAGTCTTTTTTATTTGAATTATGCATTTGAATTAGGTAGTGGAGATTGAGATATTTAGCAAGGCTATGGTAGTGCAATTTTTTGGTTGAATTTGAGCGAAACACTTACCCTAAACACTTGAGAGATTAAGAGAATGAGTAGTAATTACGAACTCAATTTATTCATTTTCAAATAAAGTAACCAGTTTATATTTTCGTTGATTCATGAATACTATGATCTCTTTATTTTTCAATTGTGTTCTTGCTTATGACTTGACACTTCTGATTTTGTTGGAAGCACTTAATAGTCACTCCTTATCTGAGGATGTCCAAGAGCTAAGTATGGGGTAATTTGATAAGTAAAATATTTGCATACTTATTTTTCCTTGTATGATGATTTTGTGGATGATATTTGAGTTCAATTTAATGAATTTGAATGTAATTAATAAATAAATAATGATTTTAATATGAAATAGAATTTCTTAAAAAATACCAAATCAGATTCTCTTTCAATTTTCATGTAATATCTAGAGCTCTAGATGTCGGATTGGGACGTTCCATTTATGTATAAAAAGCTAAGAAAGATCTCTACAACTTTTATGTTGAGATCAAAACCTAGTTCTATCTCCAAAAGTTCCAAATTTTGCTTGAAAATTGAGAGTAGGAATCATCTACCATTCCACGTACACCAACCATTCCATCTACCACATTTCATCTACCACCTCATCTTCCTTTTCACCTACTACTTCATCTACCACATTTTATCTACCACCTCATCTTCCTTTGCACCTACTACTTCATCTACCATCCCATCTTCTTTTTCATCTACCATACTCCAATCCTCCCTATATATGGTCATCCTCTCCTTCACATTTTACGCACCATTTCATATCCATTACTCTCCTCTCTTTTGCACTTACACACCACTTTATATCCATTACTCTCCTCTCTTCTCCACTTACACAACCATTTCATATACATTACTCTCCTCTCTGCTCCACTCACATACCATCATCTGAGAATTAATTTCATGCATTGTAGTTGTTTCTCGAATGCCTCCTACATGGAAGGTTTTACCTCCTACATGGAAGGCTAGATTTTCCTATTTTCATGCATCTTGTGGTTGTATTTTTATTGAATAATTAAGTTTATTGTAATATTTATGAAGTTTTCAATTTATTTTATTTTTGTTTTTAATTTCATCATCAGCTAAATTTCCATTTTCCTAGGGTGATGACGTAGCTTATTAATGACGGATTGAATCTTAACTTATTAAATCTAGTTTGAATTTCTCCTTCATGATTGAGTTTTAATCATTATTCTTAATGCTTTTGATTGACTGGCCATCTTTTGAATGATTTCAATATGCATGTTGAGACCGGAAGGAGATGTATGTGTATAGATCCTATAATTAAAACCATGACTTGCATATGAAATAGGAATATAATCATATGAGTTATGTAGTCTTACTGAGTTTCATAAATCTTAATGCATAATTGATTGCTTAAATTCATATAGGAATATATTGGATTAGCAATTAATTAAAGAATTAATTGACCTTAGAAGAGGCTAGTAATTAAATTAGGGAAACTCGACTATCAATCATGTGAAATAAATTGGACTATAATGGATAAGTGATTCAATCCGAAATTTGTTAAGTGAAATCTGACCCCTAGAACTTTTTCTCATAGTTGTTTCATATCATTTGCATCCATATTTAATCATTTTTATTTTGTACTCTCAATCACCAACTAATCGATCGACTAAATAGAATTAAAATTACCCATTTTGGTACTTAGTGATCAATCCTCGTGGAATGATACTCTACTCACTTCTATATTACTTGTTTAGGGCAGAGTATACTTGCACTATTTAATAGACCATGTACACACGTAACATCAAACTTTCAAGAGAAAGAAGGAACTTAGAAGAAATTCATGGAAGCACACTTCTATAATGGCAAAAGATAATACAACTCATTCTGCCTCTCTTTGGAGAAAGGCTCTCTTTATATAGACCCTTAGACTCACTGTAACGTCCCAAATTTTGATTAAGGGATAATGATGATTATAGTGAATATTCATGGAAATTAGATCTTGTGAATTTTGAAATATTCATATTCATAAGAAAATGAGCAAATTAATTCAAGAATTGAATTAAATTACAAAGGTGATAGCAAAATCATAATTTTGCCAATTTAGCCCAAGATTAATTATTTTCCAATTAATTGGAGTTAATTTCAATTAATTAAGGAAAATAAAGGAAAATGTATAAATTGAATTTTCTTGGTAGAATAAATTAAGATTTGTGGAATAAAGTAAAAGCCCATATTTTTATTGGTGGATATTTAGGAGAAGGGAAATATTTACTTGGAAGATAAATATGCCAAGTGGCATCATCCAAAGCCAAGATATTAAAATTATAATTGCTAAAGTTGGAAGAGGATAAGATCAAAGTACAAGGTGAGGTCATAAAACTTAATTTTGGAAGTAAAATAAATTGAGTAAAAATAGGAAGATATTTATGAAGCTAATGCTTCATCTTTCTCATTCTCATTACATGACCAAACATAGAGAGAGAGAGAGAGGATTCAAGAAGTTTAGGAAAGCTAGAGAGAAGAAGGAGCAAAATCCAAAGCAAGCAAAATCTCAAGGTTTAGGGGAGAAAGGGAGGACAATTTTTAGAGAAAGAAAGTGAAGCAAACCAAGGATTCGATATTTGCCCGGATCGTAGAAGGCCTACGCCTGATCAAGGACGGAAAGAACAAGGTAGTGACACTTTATCTTATATCATGTATATTGCATTGCTTGTTTGCATTAGTCATTGAATATAGTTACAGTGAAAGGACGTGATGAAAGCCCGGCCTTGATTACAGATACAATGAGGGGACGTGGCGAAAGCCCGGACTCGAATACAGATAAAGTGAAGGGACGTGGCGTAAGCCCGACCTCGTATATAGTGAAGGGAACGTTGCGAAAGCTCGGTCTCGAATATTGATTGCTGCATTGTGATATATGTTTACTTGCTTTGTATATATGCATCATATACGTAAACTGTTTGCTACTGGAATTCTCTAGAATCTCATTCTTTCCAAACAACATTTTTAGATAGGGCAAGTGGATCGAAGAGCAAGCAAGTGGCAATGGACGATTAGGACTGCCAGCGGTAGTCTTAGTTAGATATTTTGGTTTTATACTGAACTGGTTATCATTTTGGACAAATGTATATATTGAATAGATTTATAGTATTATAGTTTTGCGTAATCCCCGGTATGGATATTGAGATGGCCAGTAATGCCTTGTATAAACTGTTGGATTAATGTTATTATCCCGGGTGAACGTCGGGAATTGTGCTGATACTCTGATATTATATATGTGACAAACCAAATAGGCCTATTGATTTTATAAATGAATGAACGGAGATCTATTTGTACAAGTGTTTTAAAAAAATTTTATTTACTCCGGATCTCTTATCCAATTATTAAACGCGTTTAAACGCTAATCTCGGCCTGATTATCAAAGCGGGGGTTACACTCACAACACAACAATTGGACTCCTGTGACCTACTGCAAACCCATGAATAACTTAAAGCAACAGCTTATAGACACATGTCATACAGAAAGCAAATTATATAGACTCTTTGCGAAGCATATAGCACTACAAAAAACACTGAATTTCTGACAGAATTTGCCACAAAATTAAGGGATTTCGACAAAATGGATTCCATCTTTGATAATAGCATGACAAATCAATTTCTGACACAATCAGATTCCTTCAGAAATTGAGACAGAATTTTTGACAGAATTGAATTCTGTCGGAAATAATTTCATACGGAATTGAAATCCGTCAAAAATTTGGACAGAATTTTCATCACAAACTTCTGACAGATTTCAATTCTGTCGCAAAACTTATTTTTTATTTTTTTAAATTTTAAAAAGCCCCATGGAAACTCCTTTGGCTGCACCTCATCGTCGCACGGTGGCGTATGGTAGCTCTAGCGGCCTTCACCTCATCGCTGGCGCCCAGATCTACCATGTGGTGTAGCATAGCTCCGCCACATGTTGCAACCTCGTTTCAGCATGTGTCACAACCCCCTTTTTCCTGAAAATGCAACTCAATTTGGCCTCCTTTGGTTCGAACCCACAACCTCATTCGTACATGCGCGATGCCTTACCGAATGGGCTGAACTGCTTTGGCGTTTTATTATTACACAATTATATATATAATCTTATTATATACAATCAATTATTTATAAATATATATTTGTTTCTTATACATTAATGTAATAATAATATAAAATAATTTTATATATTCTTATAATTTTTCATACAAATTAATTTCAAATTAAAAAAATTTTACATCTTAAACAAATTTCATATGACTATATTTTTGTCTAATTTTTAAAATTAATATTTTTATTAATATTAATTAATAACTAATAAATAATAACTAAATAATTTTATTAATATTAATTAATAAATAATAAATTTTATTTTTTAAAAATAAAATTTTATATGACTATTTTGCCCTTACAAGGACTAAAACCTATCGTTGAAAACTTGAGGAGCTAAAACCAAAATGAGCAAAAACTTAAGGGATGAAAGATCGTATTAACCCTAATTTTTAAATATTTATATGGCTAATAATATCATAATTTTAATTTTTATAAATATATTTTTTAAAAATTAAATTTAATTAAAAAATAATATTTATTTTAATTTTTCTGACAGAATTAGCCAAGAAATTTTTCCCTGGTAAATTGCAATGAAAAATTCCGTCAAAAATTTGGCACAGAAAAATTATGTGGCTAATTCAGTGGCAAAATTATTTGCCATAGAATTTTCAATATAATTTGCTATAGAATATTTTCCATGGCTAATACGGAAAAAATTCCGTCAAAAATTCCATTGGAAAAGTATATCTGATGGAATTTGCCATAGAAACAAATTTCATGGCAAATTCCACTGGAAATTTAATGTTTTTTTGTAGTGTAGACACATGGTATACAAAAAGCAAATTGTACAAACTCGTGGCATATGGAAGCAAAGCTTAGTGGCATACAACTTAGATTCATAGTGGATTCTGCAAAGTGATTTTTGTTGGGCAAAACTATTGAGAACTTTATTCATCCTTTGTAGATAGGCTCATGGTCATCATCATGTGAGAGATTGGAGAAGTCCTCATCATACCCCTAGGTTTGTGAAGTAGGTGATATGGCGCAAGTCTTCTTGTGAACAATATTCTAGATAGTGATGGGTGGATTGGGTACAGCTACTTCCTTGGAATTTGGACTCAAGTTCGTATAGATCTTGTGATTCTCTAGGGAGAAAATATGTGCCTTGGCTAGTCATAATACCTTGGAAGACAGGATATGTTTGTGAAGGCATGAGACCTAGAAACTCTTCATATGAAGGAGCCCTTAGTGAAAGGTGGGGAATATTTGTTAGGTTTACTGATTGGGTGTCACCAAGAATTGGTCCTAAGATGGTGCACATTTTGTCTGGTTGCTCATTAATCTGGCTCAAGAATTTTCCCATTTGTGTTAAGATCTCATTTTCTTGTCTTAGCCAATTTTTAGATGCCTTTTTGAACACAACATTATTTTCTGAGTAGAGGACATTTTCATCATTGAGGTGGTAAGACCTATAAAAGACAGCAAAATCTCTATTGTTTAGGCTTTGGAGAGTTTCACAATCGATGTTGGTTAATGATGTTGATGAACTTTCCTCTTTAGTGGGATGGGGGTGCAAAGAGCTCAAAAAGGGTGGTCAGATAAGAATTTTCATTGTTAGCATCACAGAGATAGTGGTAGATTGGAAGAGGAGGAATGGCAATGGCTCAGGCGTAGAGTGTTGAGAAGGCCCAGAGGCACCATGAGAGTTCTTTAGGGATTGGTCCTCGGATTAAAGGGATGGTTAGGTATGGGGCATCAAGGTTGAAATGATCTGGGTATGGTTAGATTTGAGTCTTGACAAGGAAGAGGCGAAGCTAGAAGAAAAAGTTACTTTTGGCTATATGGATGATATCAGACGCAGAGTGACGGTTCATCCCTAGTGTAATGACCCAAGAGTTTAAATAATATAATCATATTGTTAATATGAAAATATGAGGTTAATGTGAAGTAAATATGTTTCTTATGTTAATATGTTTAAAATAAAATTTGTTAGTAATACAACAAAGGGAACATGAGGACAAGTGAAAATTTTATGGGTTGTTAAATATAAGGTCTTGGGTTTGAATCCTGCAAAAGTTAAAAGGAGATTTATTTTTATATGGTATATATTTACCATCATGTCCTTAAGCACACAAATAAAAGGCAAAAAAGAGAGGAGTTAATATTTAAAACCTAAGATATTTTTTCCCTTCTCTTCCCTGACTTTGTACCAAAGCAAAAGCTTCGTGAATCTGAAAAAAAAATTGGAGATCCCTAGTCACCCTTCATCTCTTCTGTCACCCCTTTCTATCCCTCTCTGTGTTTGCCGGTAGTGTGTGTGTGTGTGTGTGTGTCTGCCTTCGTCCACCGCTACTTTAGGTGTCATCTTCACCCTTTTCCATCACCGGCATGTACGTGATGATGTGTCGTGGCTTAGGCTCGAGCTCTTGATGTGATCCTCTTCTCCTTTCTCTACATTCTATATTTCTGGCATGCAGGTGCACAAAGCTTCAGTGTTTTTTTCCTTCCATTCTTCCTTCTCTCTGCTGGTATGTGTATATGTCTATTCTCTCATTAACCAATATTATGGGTTGTTGTCTGCTATGTGTGAGTATAGGAAAAGGGATGGAATCTGAAGCATATTGAGAGTGAAGTTTGGAGCTTAATTTGGGTAGGTAATGGGAAACACCCAAACCGTGGTTTCTAAAGCTATTTTCCATAAGTAGAGACAAAAATCCTCTCACATACTTACCTCATAAATCGTAAAAGCTATTCTCAAAAGCTAATCCAAACACATATGCTATAATTAGAAGAAGATGCGTTAAGGTTCTGTTTGTTCCCTTTTTCTTAGGTATAAATTTAATCATGGTAAATAATTTAATGGGAAAAACTCTTAAAAAGAATTTCTAAATTATGAAAAGACAAAAATGTGACCGAATATGCATATTCCTAAAGAAGTGTTAGGGCTAGACCATTTTTTTCAAAATTAAAAGGAAAGGACATAATTAACCATTGGATTTTAGAGAGGAAAAAAACAAAAAGAATAGAGAGGGAGGCTTTACAGTAGGCTCTCCGTTTGCGAAAAACAATCCCCATTACCGAACACCCCAATTTCTTGAGTTGTCAGTTATTAAGGGCAGAAATTGTTGTCGTGAGAGGTGTGGTTGGTCATACCGAGAGAGAAGACTAGGTAGGAAGTTGGTTTCATTGATTTGAGGAGGGGGAAGGCATGGACCAATGCATATTGGTTGGGATTTTGCCCTATTTTGGGTTGTGCATAAAGGCGTTCGGCACTTCTGGTGAAATTGGTGTTCGGCGCTTAAGTTGGGTAAGTCAATTGGTTTAAAATTTTTTTGATAAATATAGAAATGTATAGCTCTAAATTTTTTTTCCTTCAATTTTTTCCTTCAAGTGTAAGCACATATTGAGGTTTGAGTTATTTGCAAGGCGATATTAAACAATTAAGGAACGACATAATGTGGTGGTTAGTCAATCATCCACTAAATTCACATCGTGAGACTATTTTGAAGCTCATACCGTGTCCAGGAAACACCACCAAAAGATGTGGTTAATTCGTCCTAGTTGTTACTAGGGGAAGTATGAAGGGCGAAGTTTTCTTCCTTATTCTATAAATACTTGTTATGTTTATGTGTATTCTAATATTGGAAGCGTCATATTTTTGTATCCTTGTTAGATTTATGGATGCCTGTGATTGTAAAAACTGGTGATTTCTGTAATATCCCAATTTTTTATTAAGGGTTAATCATGATTATTATGGATAATTATGAATTTAATTGGAATTATTATGTGTTTTATGGCAATTTAATTAATATGTCATAATTAGTGAAAAATTGGAAGAATAGAATTATTAGCCATAAGTTGGTAATTAAGGGAGAAATTAATTACTAGCTAAGAGGGAAAAAAATGAAATGAGAAATGTGAAATTAAAATGGTTAATGGAGGGATTAAGTGACTAATTGGGTGTTTACCTTTATGAGAGCCAATGATAGTGTGACACTTGGCAAACTCATATGTGGAGTGAGTGAGGGAAAAGTCAAATTGAATTTTTTTATGTTTTCTCTCTCCTTCTTTCCTCTCTTGTTCGGCTGGCAGCATGGAGGGAGTATCATCATTGTTTGTCCTTCTTCCTCCACACTCCACCTCTCACTCTCGTTCTCTCTCTTCTCTTCTGCATTGCCAACGCCATTGTTGCAAAAAAAGGGGGAAGAAAATTTTGAGAAAAGGTAAGGTAAATGACCTCAATTGCTTAAATTCTGTTCTTTAATGTTGCTCTTTGGGTTAAGAGCTTCATTTTGATGTGTATATTGTGCCTATTTGGTGTTGATTTGTGCCACAAGAAAATCTGGTTATTGGAGAATCAAAGAGTGTTTTTGGAGAAGTTGAAGAGGTATGTGAAACCAATCTATCTATCTAAGTTTCATGCCATTTGAAGTAGTTTGTAAATTCTGGAAATTTTGGCTTGAATCCGAATATGAGTGCCACTATTCATTTGGTATGTTTTTGGCATGAGAACGGTGTCTTGGAATGAGTTTAAGATAGATAGATTGATTGGTGATTGAAATGTGATGTTTGGATGAGATTGGTATTTTGTTGATTTAGTTGCCCAAAACCCAAAGCATGATAATGGAGTAGGATTTTGATGATCCCATTGAGTTTATTGGGTGTTTTTATATGGGAGTGGCTTTGGGTAAAGTTTTGTGTCTATTGGGATCAATTAGGCAAGTATTGGGAAAATGCCTATGTTTTCTGCATTTTTTGGTTCTGATAGAATCACTCGAGTGAGGGATAAGTTCACTCGGGTGAGGATGAGTATCACTCGAGTACTGTGTGTATATTCTGTTTTCTCTTCAGTTTTTTGTTGTGCTTTCTGGGAAAATCCAAGAGTGTATAGTCTCACTTGCGAGTGAGGGATGAATATCACTCGAGTGAGCCTCCTCATGCTCGAGTGATTGGTGTATTTGACACCAAGGACTTGCTTCTCAGGTTGTTACTTGCGGTTATGGTGCAAGAGTATGCCTTCTCACTCGCGAGTATAGGGAAGTCACTCGAGTGAGATGTGTTGTGCTCGGGTGCAGTAAGCCATCTGGGCTACTTCCATTTCTCTTGTGCTCTCAGGTTCTCACTTTCTGGACTTCACTCTTAGGTGCTAGAGTAAGGCATTTGGCTTTTACTCGGGTGAGGTCCAATGTGCTCGAGTGATGTAGTCTCTAAAAAGTCCTTATGCTATCAAGTGTTCACTCGCTATCCTTCAATCTCTTGTAACCAAGTGCAAACTGTACCATCACTCAAGTGAGGTCTCCTTCACTTGAGATTCGTACAATTTCACTCCAGTGAGGCCATCTTCACTTGAGTGCCTCAGAAGAAAATGTCAGTTTGTGTTTCCAAAAGGGGATCATTGGGATAGTTCTTCCAACCCCTTAGGGCTATTGTTAGAGGTATTCTTGAGTACTAAAAGAGCAATAATGATAACCAATTAAGTATTATAAAGATATTGAGAATTGGAATAGAGAAATAACTCTTCGTCCCTAATTATGATTCTATGATACGATATTTGCCTGACGGGGGAGAGACCGGTGCCAAGGAACTCCCGGAAGGACTCAGGTAGGGGTGAGCAAATCAGAACCGAAACCGAAAACCAAACCCAATTTGATTTTTTCGGTTCAGTTAATTCGGTTTTTTATTTTGTTTCGGTTATTTTTTTAAGTGAGTTCGGTTTTTGGTGTTCGGTTCGGTGTTTATAAAAAAATTCGGTTTAACCGAATAACCGAAATAGCATATATAATTGGTGGGCTTGTATGTATGTTTTATTGTGTGGTCAGTGGCCCAAATCCAACACCCATTATTTTTTAACAAAACATGTCCAGCAGCCCAAGCCCAAGGTTATTCTAAACCCTAGCTCTCTTACTAACCCCAAGTCAGAGTTGTCCTATTGTTTGCCGCTAAGCGTCTCAATCTTTCACTCTAAGCCCTAGTCGCTCTCACATGTCATCTCTCTAACTTTGAAGGTCGGACTTCGTCTGCATCTCGAACTCCCTGGCAATCAACACTCTTACCGCTTAGTTGCTCTCTTGAAGCCATAATCAAACCACACATTCACTCTCCTGTCTCCACCCACTGTTAGCGTTGCTGAGATTGTTGACTTCTCACCTTTGCTCTTTGATCTATGTTTTTTTGGTGTTGCTCAACTTCATCTCTTGCTTCATCAGTTTCTCATTTGCTTATAAAGGTATAAGGTTTCCTATGTTTCATTTTTTTAATTGAAAATTAAGATACAACAGTTATGGTGTAGACTTTTTTCAATCTCCTTTTTTCTGTAGAGAATCATGACACGCAGTTTGGTGCAGTTTCTTTTTTCAATTTCTCCCTTTTCAATCTCTTCTTTTTATCATTTATGTTTAGATTTTACAATAAATATTATAACTCTTAGTTGCGTCGGTAAATCAGTATTTTACTTAGTTTAAATTAATATTTTGATTCCTTAGCCTGTGCAATATATAAGGGACATTGTTGAAGCATCTTCAGTATCATAAGATGGCATAAGTTTTGAACATCTTATCTGATTTTTCGGTTAACTGATAACCGAACCGAAATATTTCAGTTAATTCGGTTCGGTTATTATAAACTATTCAGTTTTGGTTCGGTGTCTAAAAATGCCTATGTTCGGTTACTCGGTTTTCACCGAAAACCGAACCGAACACCAAATGCTCAGCCCTAGACTCAGGTAGTGACTCTTCTCTCATATTGTGTATGATGTTTTGGTATGCATAACTTATCATTGAACTTTGTGAACTGTGTGCCATGGTCCATTACAGCATGAGCACTTCAGCGTGAGCCGTATAGGGATTGACGCTGGTCATCTCTAGGTCGGCCGTTGAACTGCCATCGTAATTGACATGGATCTTTGTGAATCCAACCCGTGGGGCGGCGTTTGTGAATCCATCCGTAGGCTGTGTGTATCTTGCCAGTATGGCATGCGTTATGAAATGCTTTATATGAATCCCAGCTGTGGTGAAATATATTATGTGGATTATTGTGATGCAATGCTGCGTGAGCAATTCAGCGTGAGCAATAGTAAGGGATGACATGTGTCATACTAACTATTGCCGTTGTAACTACCGTTGTAGTTGCTTTGTATGGATGATGATTTGATTTCATGCCTTATATTTGTACATACTATGATTGATTTGACACTACGAGGATTCCTTAGAATCTCACTCTCCCAAAATTAAACATTTTAGACAGGGCTGAAGGATTAAAAGGCAAGCAGGTGACGAAGAATGGGTAGAGCTCCGTGTTAGGAGTTCCTTTTTGGTTAATGGTTATCATTGTATATCATTTGGATATTTTTGGTAGAAACAATTGTATATATTGGATTTTGTGTAATCCCCCAAGTAAAAGGTATGAATTGTGGGCTTTGTGCCTTTGTGTAAACCCTTATGTAATGAATGGAACCCGAGTGAGATGGGAATTTACTTTGTACTCTGATATTTGTAAATGGAATCCACATGTATAGGCCATATTTGTTTAGTATTGTGAATATGAGACCATTGTGAATAAGTTTTGAAAAAGTTTTTGAAAATCCGATTTTTGGGCAAAAGATTACCTGAATAAGTCTCAATTTAAGATATGGTCTCTAATTCCAACTTAATTATTTGTTTAAGAACTTAATCTCGGCCTAAGGTGGGAAGGGGGGTTACAATTTCTGAACATCTGAAATGCGTTTCCCAAGTTATGATAAACATTTGTCAAGTAAGGATTTGGTTTTTGCAAGTTGTTATAATAATTTCCCAGGTTTATTCAGTAATTTCACTAAATTCATATAACCGTTTGTCAATTTAGTATTAGATTTTTGCAAGTTCTGATAAGAAATTCACAAGTTGCTTCACTAATTTCTCAACTTGCAATCCAAATTTCCCAAACATTAAATTGGTTTTCCCAAATTTAAATAAGCATTTGTCAATTTAGGATTAGATTTTCCCAAGTTCTGATAAGAATTACACAGGTTTCTTCATTAATTTCTCAACTTGCAATTCAAATTTCCTAAACCTTAAACTAGTTTTCCCAAATTAAGATAAGCGCTCGTCAATTTAGGATTAGGTTTTTGCAAGTTCCAATAAGAATTTCTCAAGTTGCTTCAGTACTTTCGCAACTTTCTTATCTAAACAGCAGCATGCCATGACAATATAATTGTATTATCATATTCAATGACAAGTGGACAATATCATTGTTCTTCCACCCTATACATTAAGGCCATGATAGTACCCAAAAACCAGCAAGTAGTAAGATTGTTCTATCATTTTCAAGGACAAGTGGACATTAAGATAGTGGCAGCTCTTAATGTTCCCTTGTCACTAACATCACCTTATATATTACATACAAAATATGATTCCCCATCTACCCCATCCCTTCAACCAAAAAAACACAAAAAGGTAAAACCAAAGTATATATACACCAAATTAAAATATAAGGCCTCGTTGTAATGTCACAACTACTCCCCTCTTTACTTGTCCATCTTGATATAATTTTCCTTAAATTTTTTAGTCTTATCCCATCTTTTATCATTTTTACCTTCACACTACCTTCAATATATTTAACTTCACTTTCATTATTAGTTTCAAATTTTCCCTGTCCATGAAAATAACAAAACAACTCCTTTGCTTAACTTGACCCAATATTTCCATCCATTTTGTTAAGTGCCCTGCAACAAATAAATTAGCAAATTATCAGTTTACCAACTTTTCTATTCCATCAGTTCAGAAAAACAAAACTAAATGCACACTATAATGTTTCACAAATTCACATTAGAGTTTTTCAACTTCAGCTAACTTATATCCTACAAAATTCAACCTATTTTCACCCTCATGTACCATCGCAACCTCTTCCCATCTTCACCCATCATTAACATTCACCTCCCTCCAATCCAAATACCTAGCTGTGAAAAAACATCTCCCACCCAAATGAAGATGAAAAAAATCATGCAAAGGAGTGACTTGGCAAGGAAAGAACATTGTGAAGTAAAAAATTACATACCTCACTTCCTTTGGACAGCCCAAGCTCTAACTTTCCCTCGCTTATTGCCCTCTTTCGTGCCACCATTTCCTTTCTCACTTACTTCTTTTCATTTTACATCAAAGGGCCACATCTGTAATTTCATTTTAATTTTCAAAAGGACCCATCAAGTACTAACATCTATTTGGGATTATACGTATCAAAACACCTATATGTCTTTTCACATTTTTGAAGTTCTTTTTAAAGGATTTTCCCTAATTTAATTTGGGAAGCTTTGTAAATCTAACGTTGATGTTCGGAAATTAATGGGCTAAGGATTTGAAGATTAAGAAGTTGATGAACTTGTTTGAATGTTAATGCATACAAGGTGTTTGTTGAAAGGTTTGAGGGGAACTTATAGCTCAAATGAGTGTTTGTGGTGGCTAAAGTAATATAGAATAAGTTATGGTGTATAAATTTATTTTATTTATCATAAGTAAGGTTATTTCTTTATAAGTTAAGGAAATTAGGGATTAAGAATTAAAAGTGGAGCTAAGTTACATATGTCGGAAAAGAGTTGGAAGATAGATTTAAGTTTGATCAATTTGTTATATAAGATGGCATTTATGAAAGGAATTGAAAAGCTATTTCAGTAATAATTCAAAGATTAAGTTGTATGATCTTATGCAAGCCTCTAAAGTACTTGAAGTAATGTTTGAGAAGAGAATTTTTTTTGGAATTGGACATGTGGATGGTAACCTTGAATCAATTAGAGCAGGAGTTATTTATTCTTAATAATGAGACTTAGAAGATGAGAATATTGTTTATATTTATATATGTGTCTATATATATATATATATTCTAACGATGCATTGAGTAGCCTCTTACTCGCATTCTATCTGTAAAAGATTGAAGCATAATTTGTCTTCATTGACCAAGTGAATTATACCCTGAATAATTTATGGAAATTTGGTTAAGGTTCCAATGCTTTATGAAGTTGTGGTTATTATTGATTGGGGGAATTTTAGTAAATGATATTGTGAACTTCATAAGTTTATGAAGAGGAATAACAATGATTCTATTATAGCCGTTAGGAAATTAAAGAATGAATTTAATTCAGGAGCTGATATATGCGAGTAAGTTATATACATATGGAAACTTCGCAGGTGAGTGAATAACGTCCCATTATAATCTTTATAAATGATGATTTACTACTTGTTATATTTTTATATTAATTACCACATTCTAAGCATGATTTTATTAAGAAAAGTTTATTAGGCTTATTTAGTTTCTTATAGATATTGAAATGAATAGAGGTTGATGATTTTATATTTTGTTATTATTTATTCTTATATTGGTCCATAGCATAATTCATGATTATGCATGGAAATGATAAGGAAAATTTTGAGATATGTTTCATAAATTTTTTTTTATGTTAAGACAGTCTTGCATTTTGAAATGTTCGTATGCGAGTTTTTATTATTTGAGAAGGATTTTGTCAACAATTTGAAGGAATGTTTTGACATATTGTTTGTGAACTTTCATGCTGAGGCATTCTATTATTCCATATTTGATATCAGTTATGATGGTATTAAAAGAAGAACTTTTTATTGCTTTGATAAATGATCCCCAAGCATGCTTGAAAACATTATTTAGAGAACTAAATATAGAACGCTAGTTACTAATAGCAGTACTGTTAGTCCTTGGCGCTCCATGGTTAAACTCGAGCTCACTTGACATCCATCCGCATAGTACTCAAACTTGATATTCTTGGAATTCGTTCTCACACTTGTTATTTGTGGGTCTTGTACCTGTACTTGTTTCGTGGCTTCGTGTTACACTTGTTATTCATGGGTCTCGTACGTGCGCTTGCTTGATTATTTACCCTCGTGGACTATGTGTCCATGCTTATGTTCGTAGCTTGAACTGCACTTGGTTAGTTACACTTGTGAACTGTGTGTCCACACTTGTACTCCGTTTAGTTGAAGTCCTACTAAAAGATGAGATTTGAAAATTATTGTTTTAAATTGATTCTACTAGACAAACTGTTTTCTTACATACTTGGATATGATTAATGATCTTTTAAAGTTTTGTTGATATTTATGATCGTATGTTATAGTAATTGAAATTTATTGTCAAGTTATTATTCAAGGTTAGATATGTTTAAATTATTGTCTTTAGTATTTTATTAAATTATGTAAATGGGACATTATTCACCGAAAAATATTTTTGGCCTCAGATAGTACAGCTGATCATGTCACTCTTGCTAATCACTGAAGGTTTATATGGTTAGATTGAAGCTGGAGCATCATTTGAATCATTCTTGATTCAATGTAAAACCTTAAATTCTTTTGTATTTGTTGGTAAATCTTGTTTAGGTGCTCCACATCACCTATAGGCAGAATCCTTACCTTTCTTGTTTGTCTAAGTTGTATAGATCTATATATGTTGTTGCGGAGTAGAGCTCCATACACTATGCTAAACTTGTGTATTATGGTATGTAGAGATTTTGGAAAGTCCGAAGAGACTCTTCCAAAATCTCTACAAATTACTTAATATTTTGACTGGAAGAAATATGTTATATATATATATGCTAAAAATAATGTATTCATATTTGATATTATTGTAATTATTAGGTTTAAGGATTTATCTGTATATGTTAATGTAATTTTGGAAAGTCCAAAGAAACTCTTCCGAAATCTCTACAAGTTACTTAATATTTTGATTGGAAGAAATATGTTGTGTGTGTGTGCGCACGCGCGCGCGCGCTAGAAATAATGTATTCATATTTGATATTATTGTAATTATTAGGTGAGAGATTTATCTATATATGGTTTAAGGCTTTAGGAATGTGAGCTCCCTCGTATTCCATGCCGGTCATCCTTAAATTTTTAGGGCATGACTGTTTGGTATTAGAGCTTAGATTTACTATAGTTACGTGGAACAAGGATTCTTCAATGCGGTTTCGATTATCATTATGAACCTAGGAATAATCATAATCGAGGCCTCATTGAAGACCTTATAGGTGGTCTAGTTGTGTTTTTCCTATCTTTTTTGGTTTTGGTTTATTCATATAAGACCCATATATATATATATATATATATTGAACTAAACATGCTTTATGTTTACCTATATAGCAAAGATGTCATGAAGAATTCTGGTGACAAGTAGAAGGACTATAAGCTGAAGATTTTATGACAGAACATCTATTGGAGAAAGAAGTAAAAGGTTGGTACATGAATTATCATAGTATATATCTAAAGCAAGATCTTTATAAATCAATCATTTTGCTTCTTATCTCACATCGGTGTTGTGGGTGACCAAGATGAACCATAAAAGGTCATATTCTTCAAAGAAGCGTATAAGACAAAAAGTGAGAAGCTATGATGTATGGGTCTCTTTAGTGATGTTAATTAACAACTTTATTTTCACTTGACCTTGTTTGTACCTAGATCAATTAGCATATGTTCTTGCTCATAGATTGCACCTTAGGCTATCTGTGTGTGCTATTAGTACCAAAAAAATAGAGAGAAGAAGAAAGAAAAGAAAATAGGTCAAAGAAATATTTGCCACATTTGTGTCTAAAAATGCTTTGATCTAACCTATCCTTAGCTTGAACAAGTTTTTTTTTTGTGCTTAAACTTTAGTGAGTTGTTAATTGGGACTAAAGTGATATGAGGTAAATATAGTGTATCATTTAATTAACTTTCATGTTATACTATAGGGAGACAGGTTCTTTCTTCATACTTTAAGAGAATAATAGATTAAGAATTATAAATGGAATTTAGTTGCATATATATGTTTGAAGAGAGGTGGAAAGGTAAATTGAATTTGGTTGTTGTGTTAGGTAAGATGGTAATTGATTTGAGGTAGTGAATGAAAGGGAGGTAGAAGCAAGTGTTTGGATGTTCGAAAATAAGAAAATAAAAATTGCTTCAATTCGTAGAAAGGTTTGTTTGTTTGTTTCTTGTCCCACCATTGTGGTGCATGTCAATATCCATTTCTATTTCAATAATCGAAGAGTAATAAAGACGGAACTCCATGGGCATACAGCAAAGTATAATTATACTAATAAAAGTATTCGTTGACAATCCCAACATCGTTCATCAACGAAATACAAAATACAGTGGAAGTTTTAATAATTACAGGATATCCCAAAATATCTAAAACATAAACTAATTATAACCACTAGCTTTGACCTTTCCTCGAGACACGTGCCAATCACTTATCTATATCTGCATCTTTGCCTTTCGTCCTACTGGCACCCGTAGAGATGTTTATTTAAAAAAAAGGGTGAGATTTCGAAGAATCCCAGTAGAAACATACTATCATTCATAGAAAATGCGGAAAGTAAATATGATATACGCCAAGGTATATACTAATTAATGAACAATATAAACACATCACCATCATGACACATCACCATCATAACACATCATCATCATGTATACATGCGTAGGGCCCAACTTCACTATCTACACCTGGTTAGACTATCACCAACTCCTAATGTAAGTGCACCCCTGGCACTAACTGCCCCTCTCTAGGCAAATCATATTGATTAATAAAGCGCATTTACAAACAATGGCATCCATATAAGCATATAACTATGACATGATATATGAAGGATAATGTTCCTACCTCAAGGTCTTATCAATCCCTTTTTAGTGTGCCTCGTAAAACGTGTCACTTCCGGCTTCTGGCTTTCGACTTAGTCCTAAAATATTAAATGTACAAGAAATAGGTCATAACCTATCTAAGTAACATTTTAGACTCTTCCATAGTATTTCTTGTGGTTATATTAGTCTATGGTGAAATTTTACCAAAATACCCCCAGGAGCCCGGCCCGGCCATACCCGGTCCGGTGACACGTTTTCCCAAAATTTTGACTAGAGCTATCCTTACTTATTTTTGCCCAAGGAATCCATATCCGGGCTCAGAACCACTAAATTCAGTGTCAAATTAAGAAAATCCCTTGACAGCCCCGATTTAGGGTTTTAGTGGCGTTTTCGTAATTATGCTTTTTCAGCCTTTTCCGAAAAAGTGACCAACTGTAACCCCACCTATTTTTGCCCACTAAATCCAATGAAACCATCTATTTCATGAAAATTCAGCTCCTTCCCCCTGTTCTAGTTCTAGCCAAAACTTAGGCAAAAAAATTTTAAAATGCTCTTTTGTGTTTTAGCTTCCAAAACTTGTACTTTTCCACTTCTAATCCTTTATTAACTCATTTAAACACATCTTAACCATAATTTAAAAAAATTTGGACAGCATAACCCTTTAGGGTTAGGGCTTTTCCAAATTTACAACTCAACCAAAAATCACATCACCAATAACAACTTCATACTAGTATAGATATAAGATTTATGAAGTTACCTCTTGAAATCTTGGATTTTCTCTCTCTAGACGTCCTCCTCTCTCTCTCTCTCCCCTTAAGCTCAAGATGTGTCTTCAAAGTCATGGATTCCATGAAAAGAAAGGTTTGGAGAAGGTTTTCTAAGCAAGATTATAAGAAAAAGGCATAAGAGATCATTACATACCTTAAGCGTTCTCTCCTTCTCTCTAGAACGTCAAGACTCTTCAAGCTCTCTCTCTCTCTCTCTCTCTCTCTCTCTCTCTTCTTTCTTCTTGTGCTAGCTGAAATGTATGAAGGGAAGAGGAAGGAAGAGCCTTCATAAAATTTCTCCCTTCATCCTACACCATTTGATTTTATCAAGGGTTATTATTGTGACATTTGTCACAATCCTCTCCTCCTTCAAGTTAATGTCATGATGGCTCCATTTAGCCTCCCTTAGCATGGAACTAATTTTTCTCTCTATTTGGTTGGCTCAAAACCGTCCCCTCTCATATGCTCTACTAACCAAATTGCCTCTTCCAACTAAACCAACCATGCACTCAAGTAGTGAAATGAGTTTTCTCCAATCATGCACTCAACCATACACCCAACCTTGCACACAAGTAGTCCAACTAATCCAACTTCACACTCAAGGTAATGTACGATTTCATCATTAACCATAATTACTATGCCCATGTAGCATTATTTTAATGTAATTTGACATGTGCTCATACAAATCCATTATAATTTAATCCCCTCCTCATATGATCCTGACACTTGGCATCTTTAATTCCATTAATCAATTTCTAACATAATTTATTTTCAATTTTCGGAATAATGCCAATTCTGGCAGATTTTTTGTCCTAACTTTGAAAAATCATAACTAATTTTGTAGACATCATTTCAGAGTAATTACAAAGACTATGGAACCCTTATTGAGTCTAGTTAAAAGGAAAAACATGGATTTTAGCCAGCTGGAAGCATATCATTCCCAGATTTTATTTCTTTGACCGCTGCTCCAGAGATTTTCTAGATTTTTGAGACTAATTTCAAAAATTCATATCTTTTTGCAAATAGCTTCAAATGATTCATATAACCTATCAAATTAAAGCTTGGGATGTCTACTTTTACCTTGTAAAATTTCATACTTTTTTCTCATCATTTGGTCTTCCAAAACCACATGACAAACTCACTGCCTCACAGATGATTTCACTGAAAACACTATGCACCTTTCAATTTTCAATACGTAATTCCTTTAGCCTTAAATATTTATCATTTTATTGAATTTCTCAAATAATTATGATATTTTTTTGTGAATATAAAATTCAGGGTGTTACAGTGCAGATGATTAAATTGAGGCTTGAAGAGATGTGCGTGTGTGTGTAGCTTTAAGAAGCAAAAAATGAGGAGAAGTGAGGTTGCAAGATGAAGGAATTTATATCCTTTCTTTTGTTCTGATGATTTATTTTTGTAGTGAAGGGTTGAAATTATTTCTGCAATTGGAAGATGATTTATAAGCCATGTCGAACTTGAATAGGGTGTTTAGTTAATGTGGAAATGACACATTTTGTGTTTCAAAGCTTATCTTATTATTGGGTTATCCAGAGCATATTAATTGTTTGGTAAGATGCATCTTGAAGAAAATACACGTGTATATATGTTGGGTTAAACTCTATTTTTGAAGCATGCCAAATTTATGTTCATATATGTCAAAAATTGGTCCTAGTTGCTATAACTATTTGATCCTATTTTAAAGGTCTTACTTGTCAATTACGAACCCAAAATAGGGGAGAAAGGTGACTGACCGTTGGCTAAAATTTGAGAAGATGGGGACCTTCTTTGTTAGGTTTTGGTGAGCTTAAAAGTGAAAATTGTATTATAAAATTACATTGGAAATAAGATTGTTTAGAAATTTTGATGAAAGATTGATTATTCTCTATGCTAGTTGTTTGGGTGTGCATGTAAAATGGGTGGTAAAATCCTTGCAAGAAAGAAGAGTTGTAAGGAGAATGAATGAGTTACAATGAATATGGTATTTGTAAGACCTACAAGTATGTGATATTTTGTTTAATGAAGTAGTTGAGTTGAGCTCTTTAAAGTTATGTCCATTAATGAATACTCAAGCTTTACGAGGTTCGTTTACTGAACTTTGTAACAAAAATAGGCTTTCTTAAGAATTATGGAGACCAAGTACTTGGTTTCATGAGAGAAAGAGAAAAAAAAAGATGTTGAAATACAAAATTTAGGCAAAGATTAAGGCATGTTGAAAAAAATTGTAGAGATTTAGACCCTTGGCTTGTAATGATGGTTCAAATTAGTTTATTAAGGGCTAAATAGATCCTGTATGATGATAGAATAGGGGTTAGAACCTAGGAGATGAGAAATTTAAACTATGGCTTAAAGTGGAACAAAGAAGTTGTCGCGGGTGTTTGGATTAGCTTTTACGACTTATAAGGTAAGTGTGTGAGAGGAGTTTTGTTTCGGGTTGCGCAAACCATGGTTTGAAATCATGGTTTTGGTGCTTGCCAAACACAATAGAATTATACTACTTGACATGAGGTATTGCATGTGAATTGGTCATTTAGAATTATTGGGCCAATCTTAAAAAGAAAACTACATTTTTATGATATATGAATGGTTTAGAAATATGTTCATGGGGAAGAATTCTTAAAGAATGGAAGGTTAAGCATTTGAGTGTTCAATCTTGAACCAAATGAGAAGTTCAGGGCCTATTTGGTACGTTGATAGAAATGGAGATGGAGATGGATATGGAAATAAAGTGGAAATGAGACCTCATTTTTATCTACAATGACCAAAATGCCCATATATATATATTTTTTTAAAAAAGCCCTCTTCCTTTCTCTTCCAAAACTTCTGACCACCCATGCACCACACCATACCTCAGGCAATCAAAACCATAAACAAAAGCTTAGAAATTAAAACTATGAAGCCACAAAAATCATGACAATATGGGAAGTACAAATCAAAAAAGCCAAATTAAAGTAAACTTAAACACAAATCTACAAAATCCATGAACATATTGTGATGAACAAAGTTGCGGATCTGGCTAGAGAAATCAATGAGCATTTGAAGAACATAATCTTGCCATTGGTGAGAGTGACGAAGCCGGAGAAATCAAAGACTAAGTTAAGGTTGGGGAAAAAGATGAAGAAGATGAAGTTGAAGAAGGTTGGAGATGACGTCAATCTTGCCGTCGCTCTTGTGTGGTTAAAGATAAAGATCAGCCATGGTTCGTCAATGGAGGTTGGGGGAAAAGATGAAGAAGACAAAGTCGAAGAAGGTCAATGGTAGGTGCAGTGGGTGGAGAAGAAGGTCGCTGGTGGGTAGGGAAAACGGTCACTAGTGGTGGCAATGGCGGTGGGTTGGGAAGAAGGTCGCCGCCATTGGTTGATGGAGGTTACTACCGCTGGTGAAGATGAATGATAATGAGATGGAGTTGGGGGAAGATGAAAAATGAGGGGCAAAAATGATTCTTTTGAGTTGGGATTGCAAATATGAGCTTTTGGTATGGAAATCATTTCCACCAATCTTGATGGAATTGGCCTCCACATGGAAACCAATTCCATGCTCCTAAATTTGTACCAAATAGGACAAAAGCATGGAATTTAATTCCAATTCCATTTCCATGAGGCTAATTCCACTATACCAAACAGGGCCTTAAGTACGTCCAAATGTATATTGATGAGATTGTAAATTTATATAAAGCTATAGCATTTGTTGTCTTTGATTAAGGACTTTAATTCACTTTATGCCTTTGAAAGGCATTTATAAGAGTTATGGCTATTACAACAAACTGATGGTTACCTGTGAGAACAATTCAGAATTTAGATGTTATTATGAGATATTGTATTTTGGTTCATAGTGGAGACTAGAATAACTACTTGCATTTAGCGGGATGTATGTGTAATAATAGCCATTCCACGTAGCGTTGAAAAAATTTTAGGAGTTGTACGATGGACACATTATGAGCCATTCCAATTAAATGGGTTGATGTTAGTGAAAACAAAACCTTGAGATTGAAATTAGCGCGAATGACATAAAAATGGTGAAAGTGATTGGAGATTGATCAGAACTTAAGTTGAGAAAAGTCCTATGTTAATAACTGGTGTGAGGAATTGGAGTTTGTAGTTGGTGTTAAATTAATTTTAAAAGTAGCTTTCAAGAAGGGTATTATAAGATTTGGGAAGAGAAGCAAGTTGAAGCTGAGAAAATTGGTCCAATTGTTCAAGCTTGATAACTGTTATAATGAGAAATTGTTTGTATGATCTATCTCAAGTGATTAGGATTGAGGAAATAACTATGAAGTAGGTTTATGGCCTAACAATTTTCAAGGACAAGTTACAAGTGAAATTAAAAGCGAGAGGCAGGCCAAGTATTCGCATATATTTGAGCATTGAGGTAGGTACGTTTAAATTTGGTGGACCAAATTTTTTTTAAGGCGGAAGAATGTAATAACCCTAGAGTGTAAGTAATATAATCATGTCGTTAATATGAAAATATGAGGTTAATGTGAAGTGCATATGTTTCTTATCTTAACATGTTTAAAATAAAATTTGTTAGTAACGCACAAAGGAAACTTGAGGACAAGTGAAAATTTTAAGGGTTGTTAAACGTAAGGTTTTGAGTTTGAATCTTACGAGATTTTTTTTTATAATATGAATTTACTATCATGTCTTTAAGCGCAAAATAAAAGGAAAAAAAAAAGAGAGAAGTTAAAATTTAAAATCTTGCATATTTATTTAGGAAAATCACTCCTAGATCCCAAGAAAAAAAGATATTATCAGAAATGTCTCTTAAGGTTGTAAAACACACTCAACAGGTTGTGAATAAGTTATGAATATACGCTTTGAGGGTTGTAACCAAGGACCTTTTTAATAATATCTTCCTTCCTTGGAACCTAAGAGTGATTCTCCCATTTTTTCCCCTTATCTTCTCTAACTTCGTACCAGAACAAAAGCTTCATGAATCTATAAAAAAATTGGAGATCCCCAATCACCCTTCCGTCGCCCTTCTCTGTCCCTCTCTGTGTTTGGCCAGCTGTGTGTGTGCGTGTCTGCCTCAGTTCACCGCTGCTTTAGGTGTCATCTTCACCCTTTTCCGTCACCGGCGTGTACGTGATGATGCGTCATGGCTCAGGCTTGAGCTCTTCATGCGATCGTCTTCTCCTTTCTCTACGCTCTGTGTTTCTGGCGTGCTTCAGTGTTTTTTTTCCTTCCATTCTTCCTTCTCTCTGCTGGTATGTGTATGTGTTTGTTCTCTCATCCCTTTAACATAATAATATCTATATGACCAGTGAGCCAAGCCAAGCTATATTTTTTCGAGCTTCTCATTCATTTTACTGTTCATATGAACAGTGTCAACTTGCATTGGGCTTCGTGATATGCATACTGACTTGCATTTAAAATTTGAAATTCCCTCCTAATTTTTAAACTCGCTCGCTCTCTCTCTTTCTCAGTGTAAAAGCTCAAATCCATTTAAATCACACGAAGCCATCCTTCTCTTTCACACGAAGCTCAATTCCCTCCTCCTAAGATGTTCATATGGCTTGCAATCCTTCTCTTCGCTCTGTTTCTTTCTCCTTCTTTGACTCAAATCCATTTAAATCTCCTTCAATGGTTAACTTGCATGCGAGTTCTTCTACATTTTCCTGATCCAAATGCTCTTAGAAACCGATTCTAATTCCGTCATCATCTCCGAGTATCATGCTTTTTCCTTTGCTTCTTCCATGGTTGAGTAGCTTTCAGTAATGCCTAGAGGTCATTTTTTTGTTTTGGGCTTTCATTGTTGCCACTCCACTTTATTGCAAAATTTTGTTTGTTTCCTCCCGAAAGTTTTCTTATTAAAAAAATGTAATATTTCAGGGTAACCGAAGAAGAAGAAGAAAACATTAGTAAGGCTTCATTGTAAGTCTTCACTCTGGGGAACACAACATATTGCTCCCTCTCTCTCTTTTTGTTTTTCCCTTCTACGATTTTATTTTGGTGCTGACCAAAAATTATTGTTGAAGGTTGGGCGAATCTGAAGTGGCAGGCATATTACTATGGCCAAGTAGAGCAAAACCAAAGTGGAGAGAGTTTGAGGGGCCCACAAAATCAGAACGATGGCATACCGAAGCTAGAAGATTTTCTGAGAAGCAAGATTCGTTGCTGATACATATATACGAGCATGGCAGAGGTGGCTACTTCGCCGATCTGCAAGATCTGAAAGCAATCGCTGGGTTTCAAGCTCTCTCTGCAAACTCCCACTCGGAGGTAGAGGACTCGGCGTCCATGGCCAAGACTGTTCATCAGGCTGCTTGCGGCGAGTTTGTGATCGAGTCGTCCGATAACCAATAATGTTCTCTGGAAGGCTACGCCGCCACAGGTGCTTTGTTCCTCGGCTTCGCACAAAGTCGCGAGAAAGCCATTGTTGCGGTGGATTCTGGTAGCTCAAAGGAAGTTGGTAAATTTTAGTCGGTAATTGTTTACATGAGTTAGTTTCACTATTTCCCTATAATTGTTTTTATGTAGCATCTCTTAATTGACCAGAGCTGAATAATTGTTTACATGAGTTAGTTTCACTATTTCCCTATAAAATCAGTATTTCTCTACCAAAAACACAAAAAAAAAATCCAAAAGCTCAAATCCACGAGGTATTGGCAAACACTAAACTTGACAGCAAAATCTTAAGGATTTTGTATCAATCTTTCTTCTTTCTTTTTTTCTGAATTCAAATGACATGACATGTTTCATGTGTTAGGTGGCTGTGGTGAAGATGTGCAATACTAAATCCAACGGTTATAGGATTTCTATGGGATGTAGAACTTTATTGGTCCAGTTAATGCTTTGCTATGATGCATGGTCCAATTGATGGGTTCTTTATAAACATGCAGTATATCAGTTTTAAAAAAGACTCAGCAGAAGTAGACTTGCTTTTAAGAATAACTTAATAATTTAATATCTTAATTTACCTCTAATGAGGGAATCACATCAGCTTGAGGTTCAGGATTCTCATATAGGCACATCATATTTGGGTTCCAGGTTATGCCTTGGTCTCTTAGAAAAGAAAGTAATTCACCTCCTCAACGAACGTACACATCCGCATATCTGCATTGCTAGATTCGCATAAAAAAAATAGTGATAACAGCTGAGAAATCTTTTAAATTAGTTAGTTTCATTTTTTCTCTAAAACTTCAGCATACTAAGGATCAACTTAGATTAAGGAGGTAACTTTCTGCCATGTAGGGGTTCTAGAGGTTTGTTTGTTTATTGCAAAGAATAATGGAAGGATTCTTTTGTCATACCATTGGACAGCAAAATCCTAAGGATCTCATGGCAATCTTTTTTTCTTGAATTGAAGTCATGATATGTAGTATTTTTCCATGGTTGCAAATGTATAACCGTTAGTTTTTTAATTTATCTCTCGTGTAAATAATCACTTCTCCATTCATAGATATATATTTTTCACATTGCAATCCTAAATCCAAGGGTTTTAGGTTTAATTTGGGATGTAAAAGTTCATTGGTTCTGTTAATGCTTTTTTGTTATTCAAGAAACACTACCCAGATCATGGCTTTAAGTTGAAGGACGTTGTTGATTTAAGGAGGGAATGGGTGCCGACTTGTGGCCTTATAGGTGTTGTTTGTTTTATCTTTTATGTTTCCCTTTTTGTTATCCAACCTTGATTGGTGGTTGTTTTGTGAGAAGGGAGGTGCTTGCAACGGCTAGGAGGGTTTGATTGCTCGGTTCGTTGGCCAATTGGGGTGTATTAGCTGAGCTTTTTTGATGGGACATAGTTATGCTAGCTTTCCAGGAGTTTCCTTTTAAGATACTAATCCAATGGTTTAAGGGTTGCTTGTGGATGTAGACCTTCATTGGTCTAGTCAATGCGTTAAGAAATGAACGAACAAGTCTGAAAGTAGATAGCTGTCAAAAGGAAAATGTTTTGCTCTTTCTCACATTTGTTGCCAGCGACAATAATAGGTATAGGAAGATTCATTGTGTGTGTTTGTCATATAATGGATAGTGGAGGTGGCTATTGCAAAACAAACAATGCAAAAAGAGGTGAAAGCAAGTTACGACTTCCTTTCATATTGTTTGCATTCGATGAAATAGTTAGTGTGTTGGAGTATGCGTGTAAGTGGAAATTAGTGAGTTGTGAACCATTATATATATATAAGAAGAATTCTTCTGTTTTTTTTTTTTTTTGGCAACAAGAAGAATTCCTCTGTTACTTTAAGGAATTTAAGTCATAGAGTTAGAGGTTTAAAGAATAATTGAATATCTTAATAACTCAGAAATAGGAATAATCAGTTTACTTGGAGCATTTGTTTACCACAAAAAATAACTGCTTGTGGTTGTGCATCAGTTGTGAGGCATGAGTTAAATACCTACTTGAAATTTGGGAGGATATATCTACTACATATCTCTACACTTTTTGTGTGTTTGGTAGGAATATGGAGAGACTTAGTTTTGGAAACATATATTTTCATATTGCTACTTTTATTCTACTCTGTACTGCTCCATTTTGAATTTTTATCTTGCCTACTATTGACATTGGTAATGACAATGTTGGAGAGGCTCTAATGGTTATTAGGATTATTTTTTATTTCCATGGTTTGTTGTATGGTGGCTTTTAGAGGATTCCAATGAGAGAGGTTCAATTTCATTAATGTGAAATGTGTTGTAGTATTTATGATGCGAGATAAATGGTTAGCAATTGTGTTGGTTCATAATGTGCCACATTTTAATGAAGACACATTCTGTGATGTATATGGAAATTTCTTTTTTAACATTTTTATGATATTTTAGTTAATATTAATCTTTGTATGCGTTGCACACAGAATAAGTCATTGGAACTAATTTATACGTGATTGAATTTATTGGGAATATTAATTACACTTAAGCTAATTCATCCCGCGCATCGCGCGGGGGAGTTAGTACTTGTTAACCAATGTGTTGGGTCGCTATCTGCTATGCGTGAGTATAGGAAAAGGGATGGAATCTGAAGCATATTGAAAGTGAAGTTTGGAGCTCAATTTGGATAGGTAATCTTACTTTTAGTTGTTTTAGTTATTGTAATTAGAAAAAGATGCGTCAAGGTTCTGTTTTTTTTTTCTTTTTCTTGAGTATGAATTTATTCATGGTAAATAATTTAATTTGGGAAGCTTTGTAAATCTGACGTTGATGTTTGGAAATTAATGGGCTAAGGATTTGAAGATTAAGAAGTTGGTGAACTTGTTTAAATGTTAATGCATACAAGGTGTTTGTTGAAAGGTTTGAGGGGAAATTATAACTCAAATGAGTGTTTGTGGTGGCTAAAGTAATATGGAATAAGTTGTGGTTTATAAATTTATTTGATTTATCATAAGTAAGGTTATTTCTTTATAAGTTAAGGAAATTATGGATTAAGAGTTAAAAGTGGAGCTAAGTTATATATGTCAGAAAAGAGTTGGAAGATAGATTTAAGTTTGATCAATTTGTTATATAGACGGCATTTATGAAAGGAATTGAAAAGGTATTTGGGTAATACTTCATAGATAAGTTGTATGATCTTATGCAAGCCTCTAAAGTACATCTAAAGTACTTGATTTAATGTTTGAGAAGAGAATTTTTGTTTTTTGGAATTGGACTTGTGGATGGTATAACATTGAATCAATCAATTAGTGCAGGAATTATTTATTCTTAATAATGAGACTTAGAAGATGAGAATATTGTTTATATTTATGTGTGTGTCTATATATATATATATATATATATTCTCTAATGCTGGACTGATTAGCCTCTTGCTCGCATTCTATGTGTAAAAGATTGAAGCATAATATGTCTTCATTGACTAAGTGAATTATAACCTGAATAATTTATGGAAATTTAGTGGAGGTTCCAATGCTTTATGAAGTTGTGGTTATTATTGATTAGGGGAATTTTAGTAAATGATATTGTGAACTTCATAAGGTTATGAAGAGGAATAACAATGATTCTGTTATGGACGTTAGGAAATTAAAGAATGAATTTAATTTGGGAGTTGATAATGCGAGTAAGTTATATACATCAGGAAACTTTGCATGTGAATGAATAGTATTCCATTATAATCTTTATAAATGATGTTTTGCTACTTGTTATATTTTTATATTAATTACCACATTCTAATCATGATTTTATCAAGATAAGTTTATTAGGCTTTTTTATTTTCTTATAGATATTGAAATGAGTAGAGGTTGGTGATTTTATATATTGTTATTATTTATTATTATATTGGTTCATAGCATAATTCATGATTACGCATGGAAATGATGCGGAAAATTTTGAGATATGTTTCATAAATTTTTTTTTATGTTAAGACAGTCTTGCGTTTTGAAATGTTCATACGCAACTTTTTATTATTGTGCACTTTCATGTTGGGGCATTCTATTATGACGTATTTGATATGAGTTATAATGGTATTAATAGAAGAACTTTTTATTGCTTTGATAAATTGGCCCCAAGCACGCTTGAAAATGTTTTTTAGAGGACTAAATACAGAACACTAGTTACTAACAGTTGTACTGTTAGTCCTTGGAGTGTCATGGTTAAACTAGAGCTCACTTGGTGTTCGTGGGCACAATACTCATGCTTGATATTCGTGGGATTTGTTCTCGCGCTTGTTATTTGTGGGTCTTGTACTTGGGCTTACTTGGTTACTTATCCTCATCGCTTGTGTATCCACACTTGTGTTCATACCTTAAGCTGCGATTGGTTAGTTATCCTCATGAAATGTGTGTCCACGCTTGTACTCCGTTCTGTTGAAGTTTTACTAAAGGATGAGATTTGAAAATTATCGTTTTAAGTTGATTCTACTAAACAAACTGTTTTCTTACATACTTGGATATGATTAATGATCCTTTATAGAGTTTTGTTGATATTTATGACCGTATTTTATAGTAAATGAAATTTATTGTCATGTTATTATTCAAGGTTAAATATGTTTAAATTTTTTTTCTTCAGTATTCTATTAAATTATGTAAAGGACGTTATTCAACGGAAAATATTTTTGGCCTAAGATAGCATAGATTATCATGTCACTCTTGCTAATCACTGAGGGTCTATATGGTTAGATTGAAGCTGGAGCATCATTTGAATGATTCCCGATTCAATGTAAAACCTTGAACTCTTTTGTATATATTGGTAAATCTTGTTTAGGTGTTCCATGTCGCCTACAGGAAGGATCCCCACCTTCTTTGTTTGTCTAAGTTGTATGTATCTATATATGTTGTTGCTGAGCGGAGCTCCATACACTATGCTGAACTTGTATATTATGGTAGAAATTTTGGAAAGTCCAAAGAGACTCTTCTGAAATCTCTACAAATTACTTAATATTTTGATTGCAAGAAATATGTTATTTATAAGAGCTAGAAATAATGTATTCATATTTGATATAATTGTAATTATTTGGTAAGAGATTTATCTATATATGGTTTAAGGCTTTAGGAATGTGAGTCATCTCATATTCCGTGCCCGTCAACCCTGAATTTTTAGGGCGTGACACCTGAGGGGAAAATTATGGCTTTGGTGGTGTGGGGGTTGGCTAAGGCTGGTTCTGTGATGGTAAGGATAAAAGTGGATGGTTTGGTGGAAATGATTCAATGGTCTGGAGACTCTTTTGAGGCCTCAAGAGGAAATCTGCAACCATATTGTGGTGGCCTTTGATATTCCGAACTGTAAATTTATAGTGGGACAACCAATCCTTTCGTAAGAGTAACTGGCTATCAAACAAAATCTTCTTGTTAAGGTCTAACATCTTTAGAAAAGACGTATTGTCAATTTCTACCACAAAGTGGTAAGGGCTGAGATGAAAGCTGAACATTTCAATTCTTTTTTTTTTACTGCAAGGACTTCTTTGTAAGTGGCGTGATAATGTTTTTTTGACTCCTTGAATTGGCCACTAGCATGTCCACAGTAGTAGCACTTCCCATCTATTTCTTCTATTAGGATAGCTCCCCAGAAATCATCACTAGCATCAGTCTGTAAGATTATTTGGTATTTGTCAGGAATCTTGAGTGGAGGTGGCTATTGAGTGGTTATTTTGAGAAATTGAACTGCTCTAGTTTGGTCTACTCCCCTAGGTGGATTCTTTTTCAGAAGTTTAGACAGCTGACTTGTGTGATTAGACACTTGAGGGATAAAATTTTTGATGTAATTAATTATCCCAAGAATTGTTGAATTTGCTTCGTCATTAAGTTTTCATATGGGAAATTGAGTAGATCTTCAACAATATGCGAACCAAGCTGGTATTGACCATTTTAAAAAATCATGCCTAAGAATTCAATTTTGGATAACCCAATTTCTCCCTTTTTTGCAGAGAGCATGATCCTATATTGCTCAAAAATTTTCAAAAACTGGGACAATAGGGCCTTATGGGTCTTTTTCATTTTCTGAAAAAAGAAGAATGTCCTCGATGTAAATAAGGGTTATGTAAAGGATTGGCTCAAAGATTTTTGTCATGGCTTTCTAGAATAGGGTAGGGCAACTTTGAGCCCAAACAACATGACTGTCCATTAGTATTGGGCATTTGGTAAACAAAAAGCAGTCTTATGCCTATTTTCTGGGTGAACGCCCAATTGCCAAAAATCAGCTTTAAGAGCAAACTTTGAAAATATTTTTGCATTCTTCAGGTGGACCGAGAGTGTGTTGGGTTTTGGAAGAGGGAACTTGTCATCTTAGAGGAAGACATTAAGGGGCTTGTAGTCAATAACTAGTCTCTTCTATCCCCTTTTTATTTTATCTTTTTTCTATATAAAAAGCTTGGCAAGCCCAATCGGTATTTGTGGGTTCAATAAGGCCTTGCTTGAGGAGGGCTGTACATTTCTCTTTAGCTAATGCGAAGTCTTCCGGATTCATGCCAAGGTGAGAGGCTGTAGTTGGGTTGATGTTCTCATTCTTCTTAAAATGCAGCTTGATGAAGAAATATTTTTTTCTTCCAAAGAGGTGATGGATGAGAAAATTGATCATTACTGTCAGCAAAATACTGGAGAAGGTAATATCTGATATCTTCATATCCTGGTGGTACTTGCTGAATTTCTAGAACACTAGGAATCTCTGTATATGCTGTGAAGAAATTCTTGAACAGGAGACCCCATGGCAAAATCTGGAGATTCTTGGTGTAGTGGAAAGCATCAAAACCAATAAGGATGTCTTTGCCTGACAAATCACTTCCTATGACCTTAATCCACAAGATACAACCTGGAAAGAATTGTATACCAATTTTTCTTTTGGTAATTAAGTCAATTTTGAACAGGTTGCCATCTGCCGTAAGAAAATTCTAGTTAAATGAGGTCCAATCTGCTGGGGCAAAGATGTATGGCTTCATCACTATCATGCAAGAACCTGTTTCAATAAAAGCAATAACTAGAATGGGTTTCTCATATTTTGATGGGAAGATGTGGATCTTGATGTTGGGTCTTGAATCAAGATTTTCTTCTGGTTTAGATCTGAGGTATCCTAGAGATCTAAGATATATGGGTTGAGTCTGGCTAGGACTAATGGGTTGATTCTCAATGGGAGGCTTAGGTTGGTCAGAATTAGTGGATGAAAAGTGATGAGATGTTTTATTTTGGAAAGAAGGTTGGTTTATGAGATATCCTATTGAGAGAATGGTTGGATCGAGTTGGCTAATGGAATAAATATGGTCAGGTACTTCAAGGTCTGAGTCAGAGGTTTCTAAATCAAACTCTGAATCAGTGTATGGTAGGACATACTCTGTTTCATTATCTTGCTCAGATTGCTCTTCAAGAAGAGATTCAATATCTTCATCTTCTCCGACCATCATAACAGTCAGTAGATACTCTAACATCGTTATATACCTTTTGGTCTTGTTGGGACAGTTATTTGCAAAGTGGCCCTTCTTTCCACATAGATAACACCTATCAGATTTCTTTGAACGCGGAGAACGTTTCCTGTAAAGTATAAGCGAAGGCCTTTTGCATCTCCTATAGCTGTTATGGAACTTCCTTGTAGGCTTGTAGTAATGGAAATGGGATTTCTTCTTGGTAGAGCAGGAACACTTGCTTTGATCTTTATATTTGATTTTCAAGTAGGGTCGTTTACAAGCTGGCTGGATTTTCGATTGCCCTTTTAACAGGCCTTTGAAGAATTTTTGTTGTTCACAAAGCTTATCCAAAGTGGATAGTGCTAACTGGTAAATTTCTCCAAGAGAAATATCAGACATGTCCCCGTGTAAGGCATTAATGGCTCTGTAGAAGTCTAGCTATAATTCATCAAGAAGGGAAGCAATGACATATGTCTAAGATTAACATCATTGGATCCATTTAGCATGTGATATTTCTCAGCCATTCGATGAAAATGCTTCTGTAAATCCTTCCAGTCTAAAGAGCAACACTGGATCTTAAAATATTCCTGGCGATTTCTTTGTCAATAAGATTATAGTCTCCTAAAAGCTCTTTGTGAATCATTCCTAGAAGAGCACCAGCATCTGAAACACGAACAATCTGCATTTTTTCTTAGGGGCTGAGACTTTGGAACCACTCCCTGAGATTTCCTGTAAACCGTGTAATAAAATCGATTAAAACCTCTTCAAGGGTGACTTCTTGTTTGGATAACTATAGATCAATCCAAGCTCCAAACTCGTGGATTTTTTCTCTCTATTTGTGTTGGGGGAGACCATTAAGGTAAACCAGAGACCTGAAGTGGGCTTATAATCAAAATTTCTTTGGGTTTCATATTGACCATGGTCAGATAGGGGATCATCAATAATGGGCATGTCTTCAGCGGATTGGACCATGGCTATTCTTTAAATGTCTGCAATATGTTCTTCTAAATTATCATCTTCATAAGAAGGACAAGACTTGGAATCAAAATATCCTGAGCTACTAGAGGAAAAGTATTGGCGCCGATGTGGGTATTGCAAGGTGGCTATTTGATCTACAGCAAATTTGTTCCTTTTGGAGTTATCTTGAGAAGGATGTTTCAGAGGAGAAGTTGGAGGGGCTTTTATGGTTAAAGGAGGTTGGTATGGCTTGGTGTGAGAAGGAGAAGCTTGGTTCTCTTTTGAAAGAGAGGGTTTTGAAGATTGTGTTGTAGGCTGGATGGACTCTGGTTTTTTGAACTGCCTAAACAAAGGATAAGACATTTTAAAGATTTTTCCATAATCAGACTCTTTTGGATAAGAAACTGGGGATGTTGTGTAGGGAGGATTATGAAGATTGATTGGATAGCTTAGGTAGGAGTCATATTTAGTTTGTGAATGCTCTTTTGTCAAATCGGCCTTTATTATCTACAAATCTTCCATGATCTGGGAGAGCTCCGTTTTTTTTTTTGAAAATTTTGGTCCAAAATAACCTTGGTCGATAAACCTTTTGAGGTCTGCGTCTAGTTAGAAAGCTTGTAAAGAAAGCTTCACATGGGGTTGTTTTACCTAGTCATTTACTTGGTTAACTTGTAGGGCCAAATCATCTATCTTGAGGGATAAACGATCAAGCTTGGTATCAATCCCGTGTAAGACCCTGTCCTTGTTGATAACATTGTGAGTTTGCCAGTTCAATACTTCTTTGGCTACTGAAACAGGTTTATAGGTACCTTGGTGAGTGATCTCAGAGGGGTGACAAAAGGCCTAGAAAAGTCCTTAGTGTCTTCATTAGTCTTTCGTTCAAGGGGCGGAAAATCTTGATCATAAGGTTCCATCATAGCTATGCAAGGAAGTGGTTGAGTTCGGGCAGGAGGAATAATCGGGATGACTAGTTTTGCAAGGTTCCTTGGCAAAAGGTCTGCATGGTTTGTTTCTTGTAGCAGCTTAAAAAGAGAAAGTTCTTTTGTAAGAACGGTAGATTCAGGTTGGCCTTTCTAGCAACGGGTTCTAGATGTTTGCTTTGGCCCTTGATATCATCATCATGGTGATGATGAGATCTTTTGTGGGAGCAAGGAGTCCAGTTGGAATTAGTTTGTTTTTCTTAGAGGCATATCTCATAGGATATGCCCATCTTGATTCGTCTTCGTCGTCAGAGGCTTCCCACCAATACGAAGTGTCACATTCACATTCTGGATTTCACATTTCTGGGGCACAATCCCAAATAAAATGTCCATTGATGTAGGATAGATAACACAGCCTTGCATCTTTATTGACCCAAGCAATAGGTGGCTCATTTTGAGAGTTTGGAACATAGGCTGGGGAAATAGTTAGGATTCCTCCAGAAGGGACAGAAGGTCCCTCCTGACCTGGTTTTTTAAATATGGATTTAATGGTGCCGTCAGGGAGCCTTTATAGAGTGGGAGGTGTTGAGGTATGAACATCTCTCTAGATAGAATGGAATTTCCTTTCATAATTGTTGATCCACTCAAATGACATTAATTGAGAGAGTTCTTCTCTGGGTAATTGTTTGGAGATCCGGATGATGGAAGCTTCATTGGATCTTTTAGCTACCATTGATAAATCCTTATTTTTATATATTTTATCTCATTTTATTCATTTATTTTGGAAATAATTTTAGGCTAATTTGGATCATTAGCCTATGTTAGGAAATAAGATAAATCTAAATTAGTTATAATATTATTGATCTTAAATTGTTAATATTTTAATTTTCTATTTTATGATCGGGTAAATATTTCTAAATATATTATAGATCAAAATCTTATTTAGTTCTTGTAGGTCAAGCAGAACATATTATTAAATCCTAAGGTGTAAAATTAGTCTAAGAAATTTGAGGAAGATCTAATGGCTAAGTTTGACTGAGCTAATTAAATTTTAATGGGCTCAATTTTTATACCCAAAGCTCTCTCATTGTCCTATAAACATTAACCTAGCCACCACCCACTAGGGAAGTACGCTCTCATTGAGAGCTAAGGCTCATCCTCCCCTTTCCCGCACACACTCTGCGATTTTTCCCTTCTATTCACCAACAATTCCTCCACCATCCATTTAGTCATTTTAATATACTTCGCGCACCCACATCAGCTTTCATTCATATATCCATTATGACTGTGAATTTTAACAAGGAGTTCAGAGGAGGAGGCACTTTTAATGAGAGCTTGAGCTTGCTTGGGAGACAACCTGGGAGGAGCATGAAGAAAGTTAGAGTCTAGAGCTTACACTTGAAGATTATAAGGGAGTGATTTTCCATTTATTATTTTGATTCAAGACATGAAATTGTTTAGTTTTAAATAATTTTAAGTTGTAGATATATTTGTTTAAAATTGGATTGATTTGTTCTACAACAATTACTGGAATTTTTGTTTGCAAACATTTAGATTGTCAATTGAATTGCTAATTAAGTTTTTATTATTAATTTAATTGTCAATTTAGTTTATCTTCTTGATTGTTTAATTGGGTTTGATTAATTGTCTAGTTATTTAATCGGACAATTGTAAATACGATTTCTAAAATTATTTTGAAATTAATTGTGAATTTTTAATGGATTTAATTAGTCACCGCTTATTTCATTATGAATTTTCTAATAGAGTAAGTGTTATTGAGCTTGGGGTTTTGTATGTTTCAATTAGATAATTAAATATATTAATTTCAATCTTTTATTAATCTCTCTTTGATCTAATTAATTAATTTGGGTTAAGAAAGCAAACTCTATGTAAATCATAAAGTGTTCCCTTTACCGTACCTGAAGTAAACCTTCGTTATCTTTTCTTGTTTGATTTTCTTAGCTGTTAGTTGATTTCTTTTCCGTAGGATTTAAATTTCCCTTTTCATAAAGAACCCCCCCAATTGCATTTGCGTTCATTTAGGTTAGTTTTATTCTCATATAGGTTTAAGAGTCATTTGCACTTTGTATTTAGGTAGAAAAGCCTTGTATTTTAGTTTAGATCAATTCCATTGCATTTTTCATCAACTAAATCAATTCTAGAGAAAACTCATAGATTGCTCCTTGGAAGAATGATCTAGATTGTCACTATATTGCATTAGCAGGTTGTTCTAGTTTAATTGATTGCTTTAACGACAAAAGTGACATCAATTTTGGCCCCGTTACAGGGGAGCAATGGTTAGTGTCTAGGTTTGAATTTTTAGTTGATTTCCTAGGTAGTTGTTTATTGCATGACTTGATCCCCTTTTAAAAAAAGAAATTCTTTGAACTTGATCCTTCCTATGATAGCTTGGAATGCTTTTGTTAAAGTACTGAGTAAAGTAACGGATAAATGGGAAAGTTAGATGATAATTTGAGAATTTATGTTGAGAAAGATAAAGGTATTCTGAGATAAAGAGCAGGCAAGAATCTCACATTCTCCCTAAAACAGCCCAATACTCTGTTATAAAGAAAAAGCAAGCATCTCACTAACTCTCTAAGAACAGCCCTGGAGAATCTCCTAAACCAATTTACTCTATGAATATTCCATACTTTATTGAGTAGGCAAGAAGCCAATTTATAGAAGTACAGAGAGATAAAATCTAATTCAAAATTCAAACTAAAAAATCCAAATAATATCTAAAATAATATCTAAAAGAAATCCAAATAATATCTAAAATAATATCTAAAATCTAGGAACTAAATCCTGCTTGTGGATATTCCACTTATTCTGAAATATCTAAAATAATAAATAATATTGCTAAAATATCTTAAATCCTATTTGTGGATAATCCAATTATTTTCAAATTTCCTAAAATGATAATAAAAACAGACTCAATCAATAAAATAAATATTAATAAAATCAGACTCTATCATTATCCCCTCCTTGTAAATTTGCCTTGTCCTCAAGGCAAAACGAAAAATCATCTTCCTTGTATGTCTAGAGGTTTAGGCAGAGGTGGTAGGAAGGCAATATAAGTTGTATCAGCAACTCTAAGTAAGACTCCAAAAGGAATAGTAGACCAAACAAGAAGACGCACGCCAAATAGCAATTCTTCAAATACAAAATCATGTTTGAATCCACTGTCCGCAAGAATTAGAATTTTATGACTCTGGACAGTACTCTTCATCATTGAAGCAAAAGACTTGCATATTTTGGTGTTGAAGGAGATTCCTGCAACATTCCCTCTTAATTCGGTCTTGACTTCTACTAATAAGGGAGGCATAACCTCTTCGACCTCTCCGGTGATCTTCATTGGTGAAAAGCTTGATTTGCAGTAGTGGCCTGGGCAAAAGATGTCTCCACATTGATAGCACACTCCCTTCTCCCTCCTAATTTGAGCTTCTGTATCTAGTTGAGTTGTTCCCGTTGAAGTCGATGTTGTGTATTGAGTTAGTTGCAAGGACGACACAACTGATTTATTTTGGTTTGATGAATCAGACGCATATTGTGCATCCCCTGTTGTCGCAGAACTGGGTTGTGTTATGCGAATCCGGGTGCTTAAGTGATTCAGTTTGGGCCCACGTGATAACATAAGCTTCTCATATTTTCGGGCTAGGCGAGTTGCTTCATACAGAGTATGGGGCCTACAAATCCTCAATTTAGCTCTTAATTCTTCCTTTAGGCCGCCTAGGAAAACTCCAAGAAGGCAGTGTTGTGGCCAGTTTTTGACTTGTGCTAAACGTTTAGCAAACTCTAAACTATATTCTCTAACACTCCCCACCTGTTGTATGCTACAAAGATACTCATCAGCGCTTTTCAATTCTATTGGCCCATAATATTCCAATAATACCTCTACTAGTTCATCCCAATAGAGGATTGTACGCTCCATGCTAATGGTGATGAACAAATCATAACCGTCGCCCTCTAAATGCCTAGATGCGATATCGACTTTGAAATCCTTAGAAGTTTGATAAAGCCGAAAATAATTCTCAGCCTCTGAAATCCATGACTTTGGATCTCCACCATTATATCTGGGAAAGTATCTTTTAGATGACGAATGAGAATATGTTGGAAGGGGTGGTTATATTATAAATTTGTGAAAAGGGTGAATGGAATGGGTAAGTAACATTTTTGGATCGAACGTCTCTGATACCATTTGTTAAAGTACTGAGTAAAGTAACGGATAAATGGGAAAGTTAGATGATAATTTGAGAATTTATGTTGAGAAGGATAAAGGTATTCTGAGATAAAAAGCAGGCAAGAATCTCACCTTCTCCCTAAAACAGCCCAATACTCTGTTATAAAGAGAAAGCAAGCATCTCACTAACTCTCTAAGAACAGCCCTGGAGAATCCCCTAAACCAATTTACTCTATGAATATTCCATACTTTATTGAGTAGGCAAGAAGCCAATTTATAGAAGTATAGAGAGATAAAATCTAATTCAAAATTCAAATTAAAAAATCCAAATAATATCTAAAAGAAATCCAAATAATATCTAAAATCTAGGAACTAAATCCTACTTGTGGATATTCCACTTATTCTGAAATATCTAAAATAATAAATAATATTGCTAAAATATCTTAAATCCTATTTGTGGATAATCCACTTATTTTCAGATTTCCTAAAATGATAATAAAAACATACTCAATCAATAAAATAAATATTAATAAAATTAGACTCTATCAGCTTCACTTTATGAAAATAATTCTTATACTTCTATGCCTCATCATTATGACTATGATGTTGAACAACTTTATGATCCATATTCAAATCTATATAATTTTGGATGGAGTGATCACTCAAATCTTGGATATGTCAATCAAGTTGTGCTCATTCAAGAAGAAGATTCCAAACTCAAAAATAAGTTGGAAACTATGATGAATCTTTTTATGGATAGGCTAGACAAGAGCATAAAAGAACAAGAAGAAAGGGAATTGCAACATAGACAAGAGCTTTAGGCTCTACATACTCAAACCGAAGAGTTGGAAAATGAAATTAGCAATTCACAGAATGAAGAATTAGAAGTTCAAGGTGAATTTCCATGTGGTAAGATACTTTCACATTCTAACGATTCATTCCCTTTTTCTTCTACTACAAATAATGGGATGAATGGTACATTAGCTTAATATGCAAACACTAATGTTGTCTCTGAATTGACTAGTTCTATTGACTTAAATTATGTTGAATCTTGTGATGCATGCATTGATAGTTCTTCTCATGCCTCTAGTCCTATGAATTCTCTCGATACTGATGAGGAAGTTGATGAAGAAATTCTTGTTGAATCCCTTAACACTATTGATTTTAAAGATAACTTGCTAAACACTAATAGCGATGATGTTTTGAATGATGAAAGTAATATTTCTGTTGATTTTACTGATACTACTAATGCTCTTGACATGATTATTGTTAATGAGGATATTGTTAAGGATAAGCGTGGGGGAAACCATGATTTGGATATGCATTTAGAAGTTAACAACGTATTGCATCATTATGTTTCACAGGTGAAATTTGTCTTAAATGATGATTTGAGTAAGCATGGTCAAACTATTTTGAGTTATCACTTGATTCATTCTTTAGAGAACTTGACTCTTACTAAGGAGAATCACATTGATTTTGTGGGTTGTTCAAAGTATTTGGAAGTTCCAATACTTTCTATTGGTCAATTTCATTTGGGATCTTCCCTTATTCTTGATAAGTACATTTTTATTGATTATATCTTTGAGGTACAAGATACTACTTAGTGCTATGATTTTGCACAGGTACATGGATTGATTCCTCCCTTCCAGACACCTTCTATACTTGAGTTGAAGCGTTATATAAGGATCTTAAAGAGGGAGATGTTTGTTGAGTATCACAAGTGGACACCAATGATGCTTTTGTGTGACTTACAACTAAACAAAGAAGAGAAGCCAATTATGCTACTTCATTTGAGTCTCCAAGCTTTTGATAGTCCGATCGTACTCCTTCCTTACTCTTTTACTCACATAGCTTGTTGTTATTTGTTAGATCTATCTTTTGCATTGAGAAAAATACATGATTTAACTGCAGGGGAGGGATTTTGTTCTTACTTTTGGTTTTTGTTTTTGTTTTTAAAATGAGAAAAAGAAAAATATTTTGGATTTTACTTTGGTTTTTGTTTCTTGTTTTCAAGGAAAGAAAGAAAATTTTTGGAAAAAATTGCAAGTTTTAAGTGACTTTAGTATAAGGCATTCCTAATTTGAAAAGTGATTGACCATGTTTTGAGTTAGTAAACTAAGTGGCAATGAATTTGACTTCGGTGGATTTAGGCTATTAATCATATAAGACCTAGTGAGATTTTAAGCTTAAAGTATTTTTCAATATGTACCCCCTATCTCTTTACTTGATCTAGAATTTGACTTGAATCTTATTTGACGCCACATTTTATGCATTCGTATTCAAAAAGATGATAAAGGCATTCATTCTATTTTAGCCAGATAAGCCAAAAAGCCTACCCTTTTCATGCATATATCATTTGTTTAGCCCCTTTGAGCCTATATTTTTTCCATTTTTCTACACGTATAGTTGTTAGAAAAAACAAAACAAAAATCCCTACCCTTTTGAATATATTGGAAGTTGAAGAGCATTGTAATATATATGTATTTTTTATGGAAGAACATGAATAACATTAGTAATTGAGTCATTGTAAAAAGTATGGAAGGTTATCTTAAAAAAGAAAAAAAGAAGTCAAAAAATATATGCAATAAGATTCCATTCTGCCGGTTTGAACTGTGCTTAGCAATCAGGGGTCTTCATCACCAATGTTGATCTTCTTATCAAATGACCAGTAAGAGCTATAAGCGTGCTAGTAGCATCTTGGTTCTATTTAGTTATAAAAGCTTGAGTAACTGGGCCTTTGTATCACCAATATAAAGGTTCGTATCAAAAGAGGGTATATATAATAGCCCAAGGAAGTTGGAAAAAAACATGAAAAGAAAAAAAGTTATGACCCAGTTTAAGTTTGGTTTGATTTCTTTCATGCCATATTCTTTGTTGCATAATTATCTTCATTCTCTAAGATATTCAACTTTGTTTTCCTAAACACCATATCCTTTCTTTCTCAACCTTAGCCCCATTCTTGGTCCAAAAAAAAAAAAAAACCTTAGCCCCATTACAACCTAACAAAAGTCCTTCAGATTTATATTTGCATTTGATTTGCTGGTGATGGAGAACTTAGATAGTTGTCAAGCCAATGAAAAAAGTGTTGGATAGAGCAGACTTAAGTATAAACACAAGCCTATACATTTTTGAGTGACGAGTGACATATACATTAACCTTAGTGAGGGATTTCTAGCTTAGGGCCCCCTTTGTTAAGTAGTTTGCCATGATGTTTGTTTTCTTGATTCTTGAAAAAAAAATCACTTGGATAAGAAAGGTGTTGAAATGCTTTAGTTTACTTTTTGCTTGTGATTGGAACATTTAGTTTTGAATTTTTTTTTATTGTTGTTCTCCCTTGGTCTTGATTTGATTTGCCCACGAGTGCAAATGATTAGTGTGTGGGAGTAGCTACAATGTAAAGGGCATCTCGTGTGGAGTTAAGGAAATGGAGATCAAGGGAGTGATTTTGTAACATGTAGATCATCTAGTGATGTAAGTTGGCCATGATGACTCTAGGAACTTGATCTTCTCCAACTATCTAAACCTGGACCTTAAGTCATTTAGAAAGGGTTCGATCTGAAAGTTTTATGTTGAAATATGGAGCGATAGCGATAGTTACACTTCTGTTGCTAAGAGTGGTTAAGAGAGTACCAATCAAAGCATTACTGTAGGAGGTGTACGTAGTGTCCAAAAGGGCAACTCTGGTTGTAGAAGGGATCCCTTTTCTCCTATTGAGAGTTAAGATAAGACGGATAGTACCAACATGAAGATGAGTGTATCCTTGGTTAATCTAAGAATTTATCAAGGCTTGAGGAATCTCAAGGGTGACATATTGTTCAGCAGTGGTTGCTTGAAGGCCACATTAGTCTAGTTTGGTAGTTTGGACTTTTTCTTTTGCATGTAGTCTCCTAGTGGAAATGATGAACCTAATGTTTCTAGTGAGATGGTTGGTATGATGGTAGAGGGCATGAGAGCTGAGAAGGGGCAAGTTTGTGTCTTAGACCCTAATATCTTCTGGTAAGTAGGTGATTTCTACAAGGTTTTCTATTCTGTTAGAAAAGGTTATTCTAACAGAGGGAGGAAGGTTTTGTGGCGAGAGGGAGGAGGAAAGACGAACAGGTTCAAGGCTTGTGATTGTATCACTCATTTTAGAAGAGGTTCTCCTTGCTCAGCGTCATAAACAATATTCTCCTTTTTGTCTCAAAGGAGGTTGGTATGGCTTGGTATGAGAAGGAGAAGCTTGGTTCTCTTTTGAAAGACGCGGTTTTGAAAATTGTGTTGTAGGCTGGATGGATTGTGATGTTTTTGAACTGTTTGAACAAAGGACAGGATATTTTAAAGATTTTTCCATAATCAGACTCTTTTGGATAAGAAACTGGAGATGTTGTGCGGGTAGGATTATAAAGATTGATTAGATAGCTTGGGTAGGAGTCATATATAGTTTGTGAATGCTCTTTAAATTTAACTTCCTGTACATTCTAATTTTTTTCATTAAACTCCCTTGTTGTAAATTTTGTTATTAAATAATTAACAAAAATTACCATGTCAAATTATAAAGGATGACATGGCATCTAATATGGATTAAAAAACTTATTTTATAATATATAAAACCCCCTAAATTTTAGGTCAAGTTGCATATAATCCCAGAAATTTCAAATTTTAAATTTAAATTTTATAACTTTTTTAATTTTTTGTTTTATACCCACTGCCTGCCATTAGGTCCCTCTTTTTTTTCCCTATCTAAAAGTTTAAAGGGTTAAATTCAATTTTTCAAAAAGTGTAGGGTTATGTGCTGCGTACTTGGGACTTATCTTAGATTAAAAAAAAAAAAACACCCCTCTAAATTTACAAATTTCAATTCAAGACCCTGAAATAACTTATCATTGTGAAGTTTCTAGATTCTAAGAACTAGTCTGGGATTAAATTTTGTATACCAAAATTCCCTTAATTTGAAATATAAAAAAAAATGACAATAACAATTTATCAAGTAATAACTTCAACTTAACAAGCAAGAAAAACTTATCAAACGACGACAATTAAGGCAATGATAATTAAGGGATTTAATGTAATTTTACTACAAAATTTAATTACAAGCTGGTCTTTAGAGTCTTCACGGTGATTAGGTCATTTTAGGATCCTAAATTGGGATTTGTATATTTTGGGGTTTTTTTGTGTTTTTTAAGCTAAATAAATAAATAATAATCTTTTATTTGGTGACAAATTATTTTTTTTTTTTTTGGATAAGCACAAGTATATTCTTACTGGAAGTTTTCAAGCACTAAAAATGGGCACTTCTCCCAACAAGATTTCAAAACTTAGCTTATCATGTTGTTTGGGATTAATCTCTTTCGCTAGATCCAACCACCGTTTGTAGGTAGATAGTACTTGTTTTTAATAAAAGAGAAAAAACTCTTTTTCAATACAAAAAGATACACTTTCTTTTTTATATAAAAATTTTAAGAAATGGGTTAGACTCACCCACGATTCAAGGACAGGGCTTTAAATTGGGATGGCTCCCCCAGCACCTCGACTGAATTAAGTACTTTCCCGAGATCAAACCCTCTCCTTTTAGTAAGAGTATCCGGCTTAGCAAGTTGAAGCCAATGGTTAGGGGTAAAGATACACTTTTTTTGGTTGGATAGAACTTGTTTTCAATGAAACGTCAGGTGTACCCAATGGGCCTATATTTCGTTTAAATCTTTCAGAAGGCCCAATAATAGGCCCACTGTTGAATCACATATGCATTATGTGGCAATCGGAGATAACATTACATTCTGATAACGGGACACACTACAATGATCACTGATTGCTGAAAGCCTGAAACATTATTTCCGAGGAAGAAATGGGAGGTGGAACCATGCCTGTTGGCTCTTCTGTGCGTCAGCCCAGAAGCTCCCCAATTGTCATATCACCTTCTTCTTCTTCTTCGAATAGTAAGCTTCCTGTTTCAACTGGTAATGGCGTACTCTTTAGCCACAGCAGCTCTGCGTGTTGTTGCTTCTGTCACAGTGAAATCGGCCGAAAACTAGAAATTGTAAATGGAAATGAAGAGAATAGATCGAGTGGGTGCCTCCATAGTTATGTGTTTGACGCGGTTCCTTCTCAATCGGAAGTTGAAGACGCGCTTATTGCTCTTCAGAGGTGAGGATTTTAACTTGGAGACGTGTGAATTACTTGTTTCTGCTATCCCTTGCCTATTTTTATCGTCGTCCGGTACAATCAATTTGTTTGGGATTGATTTTAGGGCATCTTTAGATTATAATTCGTTGTATTACACTCTGTAAATGTCTGTTTAATGTGTTTTGGGGCCGATAAAAAGCTTGGCATTTCCTAATTTCTGGATTGAGAGGGTGTTTCTGAGAGTACTGACATATAGAGATCCTTTATTTGCTTAGTCGAAATTGATTCCTATTTTATTCATTTCAACTCATAACTCTATCAACTTAACTATATAAGTCATCTTGAGCCTAATTTTTTGGAGCTGAAAGTAGTGAAGTCATTTCTGCAATGTTTTGCTGGAAGATTTTGTCTTCATCTTGCTTTAATGCTTAGTAAATCAATCAGTATTTTTTTTGCAGCTAAATTACTTTTTCATATTCCTATTAACTAGGAGTTCGTATCCTTTTCTGTTACAAGAGATGGTGAAGTCAATAGTGAGCATTTTCTGAGCCATAATTGATCTTTATTTGCAAATTAAAAGTCATTTCAGAATAATCACATGACATTAAAATTGATTGTTTTCTACTGTAGACTCTAATATGCCTTTTCAATCAGTTTTCTGAAAGCAGTAACTTCAGGGGCATTGCAAAAGAACTCTGGTACTTTTGATTCAAGCATATTGCTTTCCCAGGGATACAACAGACTGTATGATGCTTACCTGTTGCTGATATCAGATCCTTCTATTAAGGTGCTACTTAACTTGTGATAGAAAACCTTTTTTTTTTTGGTTCTAAAATTAGGTCATTCAAGACAATTCTTGACCTTTGGGTGAAAGTATTAAAAGTTCACTAATTAATACTCCGTCTGGTCTTCTTATAAGCAATAACTACCAAATCACACAAAACGAGGTGTTGGTTAACTTTAGTTAATAGCGAAAAATGTGTAAGGGATGTAAATTTTTTTGTCCCTCAAATTATCCTTATTTATGAAGATGATGAGTGTGTGGGGGAGAATAAGTGGGAAAGAGAGATGAGCGAGATATATAATTAATTTGGGGGTAAAAATGCATTAAAGACCAACCTATGTAAAAGAATGTTATTGACCAGAGGGAGTAGCATTCTTCAGAGTTTATCAAAGATGATTGATGAGTGCAGAAGATTCATTTGTGACATAAAAATTCTAACAAATTCTGCAATAGTCTCTTACTCGCCATTGTTCCCCATTTGATGATAACCAGTTATCCACAGCTTCCCCCCCCCCCCCCCCAAAAAAAAATCCCACACCAAAAAAAAAAAATAGTTATTCTGATTTTTATTTACCACTTGTAAAATTTTTCGAGCTGTGTTTGTTCAACTTCCTCCTCAATTTAAGTGTCTCTCAAATTATGACTTGCATGTAGAGACTAGTGACTTCACTGTCATCAGATAAAACAGTTTGGGATGCCATCATGAACGTGTTGAATCAGAATCTCCAAAGCTTACCTAATTCAGGTGTGTCTTCTGTGTATCCATATATGTATTTTGTGAGATGCAGAAGTTTGTAAAATGTGGCCGTTACTTGGGATTATATTCATGCATTTCTTCAAACCCACAGCCAATGAACAATATGAAGATATTAGAATACTCTCTCATTAATTTAGATAGTGTGATCGGATATTATTTCATTATGACAAGCAATTAGCACTGAGGAAAGCATTGGAAAATTGTAGATGGTGCAGTGCATTTCATCCCTTTACGCTATTTTTTGAGGTTCCATTCTTGGTTATATATACATGGATTCAGTTGTTGCAATGCCACTATATAGCAGAAACAGAAAGAAAAGTTAAGGAACTATGGAAAAAGGAATTACTTTTAGTAGGGTTGGTTTTGGGTTTAGGGGAAAAATAAATGTATGTAGCCACACCCCAGCAATTGGAGAGACTTTTTAGAATTTGAATCCTTGACCTCCAAGTCACATGTTGCAACCTTGCCGTTGCTTTGGGCACCTAGTGGTTTAAAAAAGATAAGTCAACCAAATCAATTATCAACAGAAAATATAAAATTTATAGCAACCTGTATTATTCATAAGCCTTACCCCAAGTGGGTCGGCAACATGGATCATAAGCCATGAATAATGCTTGTAATTCATCAGACTCTGGGCAATGCATAGGATCAATAATCAAGTTATAAATAAAAATGTTAGCATCTTACAGACACTTTTCAGTGAAACCTGCATCTTACATGCATTTCTATCTTTTCATGACTGCATAATGGTCTTTCTAAGATTTGACATCCTATATAGCTTGCATTTGACTTTCACTACGTTGACTTATTTTCAAATTTGCATTATTTATTTCATCTAGGTGAGGTTAGAAGGCCGCAGATTCCGGACAAACCAGAAGTCAGCATTGACATTTTAAGTTGGATTTTGGAGATCATAAAGGGAAAAGTTATGGAACTGATAGAAAATTTTCAGTCACTCATGAATCTTTTATTTGAATCTCATAAGATAGAAAAATCTGCATTGAAAGAGCAAGAAGTGGAGGGAAAAGTTAGATCATCAATGCTTCTCTCCGTAGTAATCCTCTTGATAGTAATCTTGGCCAGAGTACAAAGGTTGTAATGCTTAATTAATGTCTGAATGATTCAAAGAGATTAAGAGGAAAAATAACTGCTGATTTGTGTGTACTTTGTTGTAATGAATGGTACATTTCTTGTTGTACAAATAACCGTTTTGTAAGAATGACATTACCATATTCATAGCCAGTATTATTTTATTTTGATAGTCACAATTTACCATATTCATAGCCAATATTATTTTATTTTAACAGTCAGTTTTTCTTCTTTCTTTTAACTAGCCTTTACTCCCCCGCGCATCGCGCGGGAAGCATTTTCTTTAAATGCAAGCATGCAAACAATTGGGTACACAACGAACAATTTATGTTATTTAATAGCTCAGGAGTATAAAGATCTTCGACTCCCTCATGGGCTTGATATGTCTTGCAAACAGTATCACAGCTAAGATAGTCAATCGACTCACCAGGCAACAACGAACAAATGTACTCATTCACCTGATTGGCAACCTCAATTGTAGGAGTTAGAATAGCCCTATCATTGAAATAATTAGAGTTGCCTAAATTATCCAACAAATCTGGATAAGTAGCATATGCAATGGCTTGAATGGGATCTACATAATGTCGTATCAGTAATTACAAGTTTTTCTTCAGAGATCTGTCAGAATAGAAGTATTTGTTCTGACAGATCTCTACTCCAGTGATCAACCTTTCATATGGGGTGGCATTCCATTTAAGTATAAAAAGCAACTTATTTTTTTTTCTAATTCTGTTTTTTCCCATAAACGGTGACAAATGATGTAGAAATATTATGACAGATTGCTTACTCAGTGTGAGCTAGCTATTTGGCACATATAAAAATGAAGATATTGAAATCTTATGACAGAATTCAATAGGTATTTCATATCGGTGTCAAATGATTTTATATCGTCAGAATGGTATCTGATGACTGATTGACACATAGAAATAGGAGTTAATGCCACCATAAAGTATAACATGTTACCAAACTAACCTTTAAAGATAGTATTATACTAATTGCGTAGTTGAAGTTTAGTTTCAACCCCTTACCAAAATTGACCAATGAAGTGGTTTCCCAATTGTTGATTTAGTTTCAACTTTATGAGTTCTTTCAGGTAATGGGAAACCCTTATTTGCATAAAAAATGTCAGCTGATATCCTACCGCACTTCATTCTACATTCCTATACCATTTGATTTAGTTTGAACCTTACAATATGAACATACCTACCTTTATAACTTTTTAATGTATAACATGTTTATTTGGATTGAGGGACTTGGATATGAACTGGAAGATTTCTTTTATAGGATGTGAAACCCAATAAATTATGAAAGAACTTTAATTCCATCTCTTGAAGGTGAATAAAATAGTTTGCTATCAGACTAAGAATAAAATAGTTTGCAGTACCTTGTAGCTATTTTATATATAACATGGGGATGTGTTGGCATTTGTTGTATCTCACTATTTTCTATTTGGCAACAATAGTCAGAACTTTGCTCTATTATTGAATACAAGTTCTCTCGAATTGGTCTGATTACAAAAACTGTTTTTGAATGATTATTAAGTCCTCAGTATTCCATAAAGTATCCCTTAGTGTTAGGGATTTGATGGCTTATGTTATATCTCTTTTTTTCTATTTTGGCAACAGTAGTCAGTTTTATATTTGTTTGGGTTGGAAAATAACTTTTTCAATCCCAAACATGTTTATCTGGATTGAGTGAACTAATAGTTTTACTTCATTGAAATAAAAGCTTCACATAACACTTTTTCCAGCCACCTAGTTACACTACTTCAAAATACACTCCTCCCATCAGCGAGATTCCCAGCACAAACCCAATAGAAAAATGATTACAACAAAAGACCAAAGATAGTAAGTTTTTTAAACATACACTAAATATGTTAACCACAAAAAAACATTCCACACTTTTGGCATCTACGCTTGCTTAACATGACATTAGACTTAGAAATTACTACTACACACTAAGTGGCTGCCAACCTACTTCTTCATGCCCTCCATGCTCTTGCAAGCGTAGAAGGAGCATTCGTGAGCCCTGTGGTTTGCAATGCAAATCAAAAAAACAGAAAATCAAATAAACAAAACAGATACAGATTTATATTCTATAGAACAACATGCAGATATGAAATACCTACAGAACAACATAAATACATTAACACATATTATAAGAAGCACATACCTTCTCATCGAATACAATAAGGTCAACAGATAAAACCATCTTTGGGTAGCATAAATCCAACTCATACAAGTCATAATCAGTCATAGGAAATGAATGATCCACCTTAACCATTATTCTTCAAGTTGTTGACCCAGGTTTGATGCTGTCAAGGTGACTATATGGTCCGACCATTTTATGAATTTTGGCAAAGGGTGAAGACAGACACAATTTGAAAAACAAATAGAAATGAGAGAGAACCCCAACCGAAAGGATTTGATGAGAATGTTTGGGCGTGAGGGTGTGGGAATGAGAATGACATCTATTTAAACTGAACATATTTTGTGTACACCAATCACATATTGCCTGAAAAATATATTATATTTTTTTATGTCAACGTATTATGCAAATGAAGGGAAATCACCTGAAGGGGCATGCATACTTCCTAGGAAAACAATCCGGGTACTGGCTAATAATAGCAACACGTGGCCTTAACCCTCCCATTCGGTGTGGAATGCTTGGAGTTAACTCAACAATAACGAAATCAAGAATATGCTGGAGTTCATTTTTTTCCTGCTTTTGATATATATAAGGCCCACCCACATGATGAAAGCAGGAAAATAAATGTGTCAAAAAATGAATTCCCTTTTTTTGTAATTGATATGCCTGGAGTATAATTGTGAAGTTCATTTTTTTCCTTCTTTTGTTATATATAATGCCCGCCCACGTGACTGAAGCTCGTTTTTATTCTGTCGCAGGAAAATATATATGGCTTGTACTCCACCTACAGCTCTGACACGAAGCCCAAGGCAAGCCGTCACTGTTCATATGAACAATGAAATGAGAGAGGAGCCACATAATGACATGGCTTGGCTGGCTTAGATGTCATACACATTTATTATCATAAAGGGATAATACACACACACAAATAAAAACATACATAGATAGGCAGGTAGGCATATAGACACAATTTTTCGACCAATGTAAATACAGTCAATGTGGAAAGTGCCGATTATTGAACCAATGTAGAAAAAACTACTGCTTCACATTTTTAATATAAGACATATTTACCTCATTTAATTAGGTTAAGGAAATTGATTAAGTTAGTTAATATGACATGTTTTTTTTAAACACCCTAATCATCTTCTTTAATTCCTTCATTCCCTTTTTGTATTTGTTATTATTAAGGTAGTATTAATAGAAGTAAATTAGAAAAGATTGACAAATATAAAAAATATCTTATAGTTATAACCAAGTTTAACACTCTTAAATATATCCTACATTAAGCATCACAGAAAGTATTTCTAAACCTATTGCCAACTAGTCTAGAATAGTTAACCGGAAAAAAATAATAATAATCTCTTCACTTGTTACACTGGGCGTCATGTGACAATTGGTGTAGTAATTCTCTTTTCCACACCAATTAATGACACAACTGGTGTACAAAGGTGGGGAAAAAAAAAAGAGTAATTACTTTTCTACATTAGTGGTTGTTTCAATCAGTGTATCTTCTGCACTAGTTTCTTAGGCGACCGGTGCAGAAAACTGCTCCATAATATCACTCCGCAACAATCAAGGCGCTGTAAAAATGTTACTTCCTCCATTCTTTTTTATAAGATAGGATTCTTGAGTATGTTATATTCCTTCTTATAAGATAGGATTAGAGGAATGTCTAAGAAGTTTTTTTTGTGAACTCCCCATTTTATGCTCACTTAGTTACAAAATTACTCATGCAACTATAATATTTAATTCTCATGTTTGAGGATTAAATCTTATAACTTATTCTCTCTCTTCAACGTAAAGGATGGCATTTAAAGAAAAACAATTCATTTTTTACATATTTATTATCTCTAACTAATTTTAACTACTTTAAACATCACAATTCAGTTAATTTTATATTATAAAAAGAAACGGAGAGGGTACCTTGTATTAGCAAGGGATCCCCAAAGTTCATCAAAATTAGAATCATTCAGTGATATTCACTTAAAAAGGCATCATCAATAATCTTAAAAAGAATGCAGGATGAGAAGATGCAAAATGAAGAAGAGATCAAGCTTGTCCCTGAACAAAATCATAGGAGCACACGTTGTCATGTTAGTTGGTTGAGAGGGCATTGAGAGATGAGAGAGAATAGAATCATGAGAGAACACAATTAAAAAAGCTTGAAAAGCTTAAATGCAGAGGCGAAAACAGAAAGACAGAGACCAGAAGCATCTTCAGGTAATCCTTCATTAATTACAAGGCTTAGGTTCGGCAAAAACAAATTCATTATGAAGAAGCCAAAATGCTGAAGAAAGGAAGCTGATAATTTTGGGGCAAGGAGCCGAAAATGCCACTTACCTCCATAATGTTTTAACTCTTTTTTTTTTTTTATCATCAAAATCTACATAAAATGAATAACATCTTGATATTTTATAAGAAATGGGGCAATTTTGAATTTTTTTAATGAATTTTTAAAGAAAAATACTCTAAAATTGTGCAATTAAAATTTATTTTTAATAAACATAAAAATTTTAAAACAGCATTTGGTATAGGAACCAAACTCAAATGTGTTTATTACAAATCTTCATGCATTACAATGAAAATCTCACACCTATTTATACTAAAACCACAACCTTATAATTTCTTAAAATAATGCAATAGTGAGCCTTGGCAACCATTCACAACGTCAGTGCATACATCATATGCAATATTCTCATGTCAACGTTGGCTGCTCTGTTCACATTCTCTCTGTTCTGTTTCATTCCCCCGGGGTTGGACAGAACTCGTCCTCGAGTCAAAATCAACATCATCAATATACGGAGTTAGATCCGCAACATTGAAAGTGGCGGAAACACCGTAGGCACCAGGCAATTCCACTTTGTAAGCATTATTGTTAATTTTCTGTACTATCTTGAATGGTCCATCGGCTCGCGGAGATAACTTGGCGTTTGATTGTTTAGGAAAACGTTCCTTCCTTAAATGTATCCAGACCAAATCCCCCACATTAAAGACTTGATGTTTTCGATGCTTGTCTCGTTGTGCCTTGAGTTTCAAATTCTGCTTCTGAATCTTATTACAAACCTGCTCATGTAATTTCTTAATTTCCTTGGCCCGCTGGTCCACATTGACACTATATTGTTGCTTATCAGAAGATGGTGTCAAATCAAGTGGGCTGAGAGGACGGGTGCCATAAACAACTTCAAATGGACACTTTCCAGTTGCTTGATTGACTGAGTTGTTGTAAGCAAATTCAACTTGAGCAAGAATAAGATCCCACTGTTTCAAGTTCTTTCCAACAAAACTTCGTAAAAGATTTCCAAGAATTCTGTTAACAGCTTCTGTTTGTCCATCAGTTTGTGGATGGCTAGCACTGCTAAACTGAAGTTTTGTTCCCATCTTTTTCCATAAAGTCCTCCAGAAGTGGCTGACAAACTTGATGTCT